>JAODKC010000107.1:4635449-4678419 GCA_026777985.1 Mormyrops attenuatus | reverse complement strand
TCTCCTTTTCGTTTTTTTTTTTTTTTTTTTTTTTTTTTTTTTTTTTTTTTTTTTTCTTAAATTCTTTTAACTTTGCCTCTCCCCGCCCCCCCTGGTTTTGGGTTTGGTTTGGGGGGGGGGGGGGGCGTATACTATATTCACTCTGACAAGATAAGGAGTCCTTGGCTGAGGGACATCACTTACGAGTGTATGTATGTCACTTAAAATATAAACTGGATTATCGAATGGGTAATGCCCCATAAATCATGTTGCGTCTTTGAGTGGCAGTGAGTGAGTATTTCGTGAGTTGTTTGCTCAGCTCATACCAGAGAATGTGGCTGTGCTTTGTGCAGGAATGTTAAGCACTGATAACAAAACTGTTCATCAGCACCAGTGTTTGTCTTTAGCATAAGGCTCAGCCAAAGTCTTTATTGCGCCGCTGGTTGAGCGAGGTGTCATTGCCTGTTCTTCATTTGCCTGGTCAGCTAACCGGCTGTGTTGGCAGGACGCCCATCACGCTACACACCCAGTTCAATGATTAAATGAAATCCTGGGAAAATACTGAAGGATTTTTCACACTAAAGTCATATAAATCCTCTATGACTGGGCAATTTGATGACTGGTTTAATGTATTAGGCATGATGCGGCTTGGTGAACTGGTATCTTTTGAAATTTCCCTGTGTGTGTGTGTGTGTGTCTGTGTGCGCCCAGTGCATTCTGGGATTGGCTACAGGCTCTCCATCACTCTGCACTGGATAAGCTGGTATGGGAGATAGATGGATAGACCTATTGTGTAAACTGTACTAAATATTTGGACAGCCTTTTCTTGAGTTCCTAGTTTCTCATGCTGTGTTTCGCCACGTCCCTCCCATTAATGTATTTTTTTTTTTTTTGGGGGGGGGGGGGATAAGGAGCCAAACATTAAACTGATATTGTCTTGAATCAGCCTTTCAATGTATTTTATTGTCTTAATAGAAATGTTATTTTAAACTGATGTATTCATTATTTCCATCCATCAGTCCATCCATCCATGTATCGCTTGTCATAATAAGGAGCCTCATAAGCAGTGCAGGGGACAAGGCAGGGCTCAACCCTGGATGGACTGATCACCATTTTTTGACAGATATCATCGATTGAAACGTGCTACTTTTACAGCTGACCCATGCTCCACAACTACTAAAATAAAACGGCTCATAAAATTTATAGGCCTACCCATAAAAACGATTGTCCGGCATCAATGTTAATTCTTCACTTGGACCAGCAGTCCAGTTGAGACTTTCTGTTCAAGGTGGTCGTACATAAGTGCCAAATAATGCGCACTATTTTGGTTGCATTAGCTATTCCAGTTCCTTTCTTTCTGTGTGCCAGCCTCAGTCATTTTTTCTACCATCACAGTCCTGTTGGGTCTTTATTGCATTTGGCTGAATTCATCATTAAGTATTAGCAGTGGCTAGCTAGCACAAGCAGAGCATTGCTAAACTTTATCGCACAAATGTCCCCCTTGTCTTCTGTCTCGCAGTTGCAGAAACTGCCGTTGACTGGGGACTTAGGACCCCTGAAAGACAGTGTTTTTATGAGGAACAGAATGCCCTGTATGTCCTACAGAAGATGGATTATGTGCCCCAGTTGTGTTTGATTTGCAGGCAGCCCCCTTCCCTGGCCTCACAGTGGCCTGTGTTTGTTTATTACTGTCAGCTAAGGATTTTTCTAAATTTAGTTTTTAGCAAGTTCCTTCCGATTTACTATTTCTGATGAATTGTAAAATCCCTGTTATCTAAGTAGGAATCATGGTGAAGTGAACTATTGTCTGAAAACAAAACCTAGTGGAAACCTAATGTTCATTTCACTTCAATTTTATATTTTGTGTGTGTGAGTGTGAGTGTGAGTGTGAGTGTGAGTGTGAGTGAGAGAGAGAGAGAGAGAGACACCCTTATCATTTGCGGTTTGCATGAGTGGTACCCGTCACTGTGCCTGCTAAATTGTTCCTTGTCCTTAGCATCGCATAAGAGATGTAATCACGAGCCGACCCGGAGATAGAGACTCCGATTATATCACTCATGAAAATCAGGTCTGAATGGCACCCATTGTGCACCAACCGCTTCTAGCCCATAGATACACTATATTGCCAAAAGTATTGGAACACTCCTCCAAATCATTGAATTCAGGTGTTACAATCACTTCCATAGCCACAGGTGTATAAAATCAAGCACCTAGGCATGCAGACTGCTTCTACAAACATTTGTGAAAGAATGGGTCGCTCTCAGGAGCTTAGTAAATTCAAGTGTGGTACCGTGAAAGGATGCCACCTGTGCAATAAGTCCATTCGTGAAATTTCTTCGCTACTACATATTCCACGGTCAACTGTTAGTGGTATTATAACAAATTGGAAGTAATTGGGAACAACAGCAACTCAGCCACGAAGTGGTAGGCCACATAAAATCACAGAGTGGGGACAACGCACGCTGAGGCACACACTGTGCAGAAGTTGCCAACTGTCTGCAGAGTCCATAGCTACAGACCTCCAAACTTCATGTGGCCTTCAGATTAGCTCAAGAATAGTATGTAGAGAACTTCATGGAATGTGTTTCAATGGCTGAGCAGCTGCATCGAAGCCTTACATCAGCAAGTGCAATGCAAAGCGTCAGATGCAGTGGTGTAAAGCACGCCACCACTGGATTCTAGAGCAGTGGAGACATGTACTCTGGAGTGTTGAATCACGCTTCTCTGTCTGGCAATCCGATGGATGAGTCTGGGTTTGGCAGTGATGCAGTTTGAATGCTGCAGCATTCAAAGCCATTTTGGACCATTTCATGCTCCCAACTTTGTGGTAATAGTTTGGGGATGGGCCCTTCCTGTTCCAACATGACTGTACACCAGTTTGGATGAGCAAAAAAAACTGTGCACAAAGCAAGGTCTATAAGGACATGGATGAGCGAGTCTGGTGTGGAGGAACTTGACTGGCCTGTACAGAGCCCTGACCTCAACCTGACAGAACACCTTTGGGATGAATTAGAGTGGAGACTGCGAGCCAGGCCTTCATGTCCAACATCAGTGCCTGACCTCACAAATGCTCTCCTGGAAGACTGGTCAAAAATTCCCATAAACACACTCCTAAACCTTGTGGACAGCCTTCCCGGAAGAGTTGAAGCCGTTATAGCTGCAAAGGGTGGACCAACTCCATATTAAAGCCTATGTATTAAGAATGGGAGGTCATTAAAGTTCATGTGTGTGTAAAGGCAGGTGTCCCAATACTTTTGGGAGTATAGTGCATATTTACAAGCCATAATACCTATGATTTATGAGGACTCTTCAGTAAAATAAAAGAAAGTATTCAGTGTAATGTCAGTGAATCAATGTGCACAAGTCAATAGCAGCTGCCCTGAATGTGCCTGATTGTGATTTAAATTGATGTATTGAAAGAAACCCCGTGTCCTGCGACTCCCGATGCCTCTCATTCGATACCTGGAGGAAGATATCAAAGAACAGGATTTTGTAGAAATGGGTTTTTCATGTGTGAGATGACATGGCACCTGCAAGATGGTGAGAATTTAAGAATCTGATTCAAATGCAGAAGTGCCTAACCCCTTTGTGCGTGTGCCTTTTCTTTTAAATACATTTTATATTCTTATATTACAGCTGTATTGGTGTGCGAAAGTGAACAGGAGCATACATTAGCTTATGAGGTACAGTTACTCAGACCATCTGATCTGGGGTCAGCTTGCTGCAGGAGAGCGATAGCGTTCGGGAGACAGAATGACTGTACTGCGTTCAGTGAGTGAGTCACCTGACCAGTGAATACATAATTGATCAGCCAACTGAATGTAAACCGGTGTATTTTTGGTGAATTGGAGGCATGTGTAATTTTTTTTCTTTTTTTATTGTGGAGCACTTTTAAAGCATAATACGCTCATTGTAGAACAGTTGGACTTCATCTTTCCCATCCTCACCTATCTCTGTGTTTCTGGGACTCTGGATTTCCCTTGGCTTGGCTTTCGGTTCTCACGTCTCCTTGTGACTTTTGCACAAAGATCAACACAGTTCACTGGTTAAGAGAGATGTGCTGAAGGGTCGTTATGAGGAGTTTTTATAGTCATACACTGAACTGTGGTCTGTTATGCTTTCAGTGTTTTGTTATAATGTGCATTTTTCTTGGCTTATAACCTTACAATAACCAAATAGATATATTAATTACCTGAGTAAGTATTCACTTAAATGTGTTTGTCATCCAAGTTCTTCTCCTCCAGCTACCATGCACTGATTAAGCAGCCTTCCAGGTCTGGCAGTGCATTCCCTCCCCTTTCTTTCCCAGCATGCTGTGCGGCAGAGCATTCCATGAATCCGGCCCATCTTGGCTACGGAGCCAAGAGTCAGAGCCTGGCCTGCTGTGGGCCAAGCTGTTCGTCCAAACCTCTCCTGCTGTAGCAAGACATGCAGTGGTGAGAGAGTATTTGTGAAGCTATCACAATTCTCTGTATTTCTGGACTATTTAACCTAAAATGAGAGTCACTCTGCCCCAGAGCCGTATCATGTCGGGCATCTTTGCAGCGCGATGGCGATCTTAGTTAATGTACATGAGTTAATATACAACAAGGTGACTGATGGAGAAGGTATTTCACCAGCCAAAGTCCTGGCTGTAACCCACTGAAATGCTGTGACGTGCACTGAAGCAAGCACTTCACACGTGGCAGCCGAAATTATCAATGAACTTTGCTGAAGGGGAACAGACCAAAATACCTCGACACAAGCATAGCCTGTAGATACAGGAAGTCATTGCTACTAAAGAAGATACCATCAGGTGTTAAATCTAAAAGTTCCATTTCCCAAAAAAATCAGGCAGGGTTAAGAGCTTAACCCTATTCAGTGTCAGTATAAATCACTATAGAATTTGACAAAAATATTTCTGGATGACCTATGAAAATTTAAAATGCCTTTATCATTGCTATGGAAAACATGGTGTTTTACAAGGGTTGTGTCCCACAGCATTAGTATTCAGACATACTCAAGGCAGCCCAGTGCTACCCGGTGGCTGAGACAAGTGTTCTGTTACTGAAAAGTCAGTAGAAGTGTGGAAAGGTACGAGGCCAAAGTCCACCGAAGCAAGAGTCCTTCTTAATGATATTTACGGAAACTACTTTTTTACTTCTGTTACGGAAACACTATGTTTTTGGAGTTTATGGCATCTTGTGTAATAAACATAAAAGGCCCGGCCTGCATTATGGGTATAGTTGATATGCTCAAAGTGCAGCTAGATGTGCTGGGTATCTCCGTTTCAGATCCTAGATTAAAAAACTACATTGCTTCTTGGCATTTTTTTCTACCTAAACAATCTTCATTCACGTTCACATGATTAATAAAATAATAATACATATTGCTTGTTTTTATCTATTTGAACAGTCACAATATTTGTAGTTAGAACAGAAAGAAAACAGCAAGAAAAGTAGTTAAAATATCTGTTGAAAAACATGAGAGACATGACTACTATCATATGAACAATTCAATTTTAGAGTATTACAGCTTTTTGACAAATGAAGAGAAAACATTTAGGAGGAATTCCACTAAGATTTGATTATTTCATGTTGTTGCTGGTGTGCGATGTACTAGATCACTTCATCACTTTTTAATAAAATTGTCGTTTCTATTATGAGATTTCCTAGTCATTATTTGGGAATTTTATAGAATCACCACTGAGCGTTCCTCCATCTGAATATCCTGTACCTTTAGCAGCAATGATTATTTAGAAACAGAATTACAGACCAGAATATAGTCGAGGGCATTTCATCGTTACAGCATCGCAATGCTCTTTCCTGAAATGCACTAAAAACAATGTTCCGCGGGCGCTCAATGCTCTTATGGTGGAATTAGTATTATATAAATGGACCATAATCTACTGATATATGATTGATAAATGTGGAAATTCCCTAAGGCGCTGCCTCAGATTATGTGAAAACACTTGGGTTTGCAATTTCCTTAAGGTCCACCAGGTGTCCCTACTTACCATACCCTTTGTTTTCTTGAGTCATTTAGGCCTACTGTACATGTTTATTTTTGGTCTTCTGTAGTAATCTAGTATATATCGTATCTTGTATACTGATTTCGGAAGCTTTTAATAATTAATAAGAGAATTTTAATAATTAATCCTGGATTATGCTATTTGGTCTTCCCCAGTGGCAGTCTGGAAAAAGCATGCCGCATGAAGAGTGGAGTGTTTTTAAGGGGAGGGAAGTTATTTTTATATATTAATTTTGTTGTTTTGCTTCAAATTAAAATAATTATTATATTATGATTGTATAATATATTTTTTGCATATTTCCCCCTGTTCTAATATGGTTATCAATTGTAATATGAATTATTTAAAATACAAAATGAATAATGAACTTATAAAGTAGCATGGGTCTGGTTGGAGGGAAGACCCTTTCAGCCCCGCCTTTCACGCATGAGTTTATGTCTGGCTCTTCCTCTAAGGCTCACTGAAGCTGGATGTTGCTGAAGCTGATTAGCTGAGTTATGCCACAAGCTTCCCTCTTCCTGTGCTGTCATGTTTCTGTTCTGGAAGTGTGCATCTGCAGAATGAATAAATATTAGCCATTAGCTGCATGTCTGCTGTGAAGCATGGTCTCACTTTGCTAATGTGTTAATATGTTACTGTTTGGTCTGTATTTGTCTGTAGGCTGGTCTTGCAGCTGGATACCTATGGATGTTGTAATTGTTGTAATTTGTATGTTGATCTGGATAATATTTAGAAGAAGAATAAATAAATTACAATTAAAATGTAACCTGGATTGTATTAGCATAGACCTGTCTTATTTTTCCATCTTACTGTTCTGCTTTTAAATCATATTATGTAATGTATGACTGTATTTGTCATACAGCAGTAATACTCTATGTTTTAATGGGTTTCTGTCTTCCCAGTTTATGTGTAATATCATGTGTCATTATTACTTATTTAAAAGCAGGATTTACAGATTATTTACAACCCAGTTTAACCCAGGAGATGTGCTTGCTTTTTTTGCCATACTGTTCTTAATATATAAATGTGCTTAATATCACACAAAGGATTCTGGCCTTATAGTTTTTTGCTAAACAACGATAATGTAAAATTTCTATGTATGTTGTAATTGCAGCTGAGCGAGGCGGGCCTTTGTGCTCTCTAGTTCCCCCTTGTGTTGAGAATCTTCTACAACTACAGAAATTGTGAAGAGTTTTAATGACAGTTGATGGAATGTCTCAGTGGTGGGGATACGGAAATTTAAACATCAAACATTAAAGAACATGTACCGTAAACATACTGTAGACTCAAAAAATTAAGAAAAATAGGATTGGAGTTATATATACACACATTAAGGCCAAAATTGTACAAGAAAAGGATCATACAAAACTTGCTTTTACTAACATTTAGCAGAACAACTAAAGAAGAAACGTGAAATGAAATGGCTTTGGTGATGTTAGAAACATTAAATAAAGTAAAACAACAGTTCCTCTGCATTTAAATGTAAAGTGAAAATGAATGATTATTTGAAAAAGCAGGCTAATTATAAAGGAGATTAACCACAGAGGTTGATGATGCCGTTTAATATCACTACATCTCTTAGCTCGTATGCAGGTGCCTTGAGTTTAGAGTTATGAGGTGATCCAATGGTTACTGGTAAGGACCAGGAGAGTTCTTACTATTGCAATCTTCGGTAACATAAGCTGTATAAATTTATAAAAAAAAATAGATAAAAATATCTGTGTCATATTGTCATAGTTTTTTTTGGACTCCTTTTCCAGAGATTCAGTTAAAAATTCACTCCTTGTTGAAATTAAATGTATGAAATAGTTAAAACTTTTTGAGTTTATGGGAATATGGATTCAAATTTACTTTTTATGGGGGGGGCGTGTCTCTGCTTGGGCATCAAACAGACATCACATGACAGGGACACATCAGCGGGTGACAGGTTTACTCGAAACCGTTCCCTTTCCAGGGACAGATGGGAATGGAGTGCATTTGGAATCCATTTGGAATCCAAAAAAACAAGTGGATTTAAAAACACAGGACTAACATTTAGATTAGAGGTCTTCGGGCTGACGCCAGCCGTAGGTTTTCAGCTACAAAACCGAACACTCCCAATTTATACATTTTACAGCGATGTCCTGGCAGGCAGAACTAATCGATACAAATGAAGCAGGTCTCCTGACGCTTCCTCCTGAGACGGCCAGATCAGATAGTCTTAATCTTATCAGCTGCGATTCAGTGAGGAAAGTTTGAGGAAGATTGTAGAGTGTTTGTTTATCTTATCGTTCTCATTCCACCCCGTGCGTGTTATTTGCTAAGTGTGTACATCATTAGCACTGGGATATTCACGCATTTTCTGTGCTCAAATTCAGTTTAATTGAGAAGCTTGTAAAACATAGTGCTCAGTTCAAGGAAATCTTAATAGAATGCTCCTTTTGATAATGAATTTTTCTTTTAACATTCGCACTTGAGAGATCTTGGCATAATTGCTCTCTTGCACGTGGATGATGTGGCACAAAACTACATGAGGGAGCTGGTGCATTTTTCTTCGTAGCGAAAGCAAAACCTTAATCCCTGACATGTGACCCATTGACCCCTCCCCATCGCACTTCTGGATGTACTTGCTATTTAGGCACTGATCTAAGACCAGGTTACTATCACCAGATCTACCCCTTGGCCAAAAAAACATGCAGAAATTGGTACCAGATCGCCATTTATGGCGGTATCACCCCGCTTCCATCTGGTGTGTCTGCAGGAACATACTGATCTCTGATCTGGATGCTGCCATGACGTACCAGGAACTGTGCGACGAGGTCAGGGAGATGTGCAGCCTGCACGCCGAGCAGCCCATCACTCTCAAGTGGATCGATGATGAAGGTTTGCTCTTCTCTATACCTTCCTGCTTTCTCTGGGTTTTACATGTATTTAATCCTAGATGGGGATTGAGATACATGGACCATGAAATGATTGTAACAGATAATGAATCTGTGTTTCTAATCAATAAATACATATTTTAATGTATTTTTTTTAGTTCATGAATATGTTTTGGGTTGACATGAATTGTTAAATGTATGGTAAGTGAAATGTATGGCTTATCAATACAGCCTATGCACAGGGGTTGGACAATGAAACTGAAACTCTGGCCAAACTGAGGTTTCACGCCTATATATGCAAGGCCTGGTGGCCAGTATTCACTGACTGCACGTTCCATCAGTAAGAGCAGAGCGTGAAGGTTGAATTAGCAGAGCAATAGCACAGCTGTACATAAAAATATTGCAATCCGCACAACATAATGGGAGACATATCAGAGTTTAAAAGAGGACAGATTTGTGGTGCACATCTCACTGGTGCATCTGTGACCAGGACAGCAAGTCTTTGTGGTGTATCGAGAGCCATGGTGTCCAGGATAATGTCGGCATACCACCATGTAGGATAGACCACATCCAACAGGAGTAACCGTGGACACTAGAGGAAGCTCCCAGCAGAATTAAATGAGCACCTTGACTCCCCTGTTTCCACCAAAACTGTTCGTCAGGAGCTCTACAGGGTCAATATTCATGGTTGGGCTGCTATAGCCAAACCTTTGGTTACTCATGTCAATGCCAAACATTGGCTTCAATGGTACCAGTAGTGCAGATCTTGAGTTGTGGTCAATGTGAAACGTATATTGTTCTCTGATGAGAACACCTTTGCTGTCTTTCCCATATTCCGGAGAGTTATGGCATGGAGAAGCCCCAAAGAGGCTTACCACCCGGACTGTTACATACCCAGAGTGCAGCACGAAGGTGGATCAGTGATGGTTTGGGCTGCAATGTCATGGCATTTCCTAGGTCCAGGATTGTTCTAGATGCGCACGTCACTGCCAAGGACTGCTGAACCATTCTGGAGGGACACGTTCATCCAGTAGTTCAAACATTATACCCTGAAGGTGGTGCCACATAACAGGATGATGATGCACCAATACAAACAGCAAAGCTGGTGACAGAGTGGTTTGATGAACATGAAAGTGAAGTTGAACATCTCCCATGGCCTGCACAGTCATCAGATCTGAATATTATTGAGCCACTTTAGGGTGTTTTGGAGGAGCAGTCAGGAAACTGTTTCCTCCACCATCATCATATACTGACCTGACCACAGTTCTGTAAGAGAAATAGCTCCCTCTGGACACTATGCAGGACTTGTGTCTGTCGCAAAAGGAAGCCCTACACCTAGTAATAAATTATTGTGGCGTAAAACCAGGTGTTTCAGTTTCATTGTCCAACTCCTGTATGTGGTTAGAATGCCGTGCTTTGGTTTGAAGTGCCACTCTGGGATTTAAGTCTTCGTAATATTTTTTTTTGGATAGCTGTCTAACTGATGAGGGCCTACATTATAAGTTATAAATAAGTACACAAAGTATGCAAAATGTATTAAAGAAATAACAAATTCTCTCTTAAGACTCCCAGCAGTGAGGCATGTGGAAGTTTGAGGCCCCAGGGCAACAGCTAGCAAAAAAAGTGGAGGAAAAAGTATTTCAAATTTTAATCAGAGCCTAAAGCATTTAAATAAAGATCAAGACAGGGCACTTTTTTAACAAGCTTCTGATGTTTCTGGTATGAAGTCGGGGGCGGGGGGGGGACCCTTCTGAATGTATCTGCTGGAGTGCTGATCCACTTCATGCTAGGCTCTTTAGGTTCTTGATGTTCTTTAGGTTCTTGACTCATGTTTTGGTTCTTCTGCAGGTATCAGGAGGTGGTGTCTGGATGGAATGTTGGTCTGTTGGCCAGTAGAGGTCATTCGCTAAAAGAAAAATACTGACTGGCTTGTGTTGTGTCTTGGCTAATGCAGGTGATCCCTGCACCATCTCCTCTCAGATGGAGCTAGAGGAGGCCTTTCGTCTCTACAGCCGCAACCGCAACTCGGGTCTCCTCCTCCATGGTACATTTTTCTTCCCTTTCTCTACTTTTATTCGTGTCTGTACAGCTTGATTCTTAATTACTTTTAGGTTAGGCACTTTGCTCAAAGGTGCAGTCGGATTTGTTTTCGCGAGAAATGACCTTTTGGCTAAAAGCCCAGTTCCTGAATCGCGGTGCCCCCTGCTGGCCTCATATGTAATTTTATTCGCCATTTTTTCTTCGCAGGTCCTGAAAAACACTGGCAATTTTCTGAGCCATGCCAGACGCAAAGTGCTCAAAAATGCCGGTGGTGGCTAGCTGCCATAATGTTAGTCCTTCCAGAAAAGCCCTACCTGTGATATAATCATGGACATTGTGTAGCGGAATGAGTTACAGTGCAAGGAAATAAAATGCCTACAGTTAAAGGCCTAAGAGCAGATTACACAACACTATCCCTTCACAAGTTTTACACTACAGTGGTTACTCAATGCAACTGTCGTGATGGGTTACAGCAGTTGTATTTTACCTAACCTGAATTCATCGCAATGTTCTCTCAATGCTGCTCAACGTAGCGTTAATACTCTTGGAACACTCCTCAACGGGATCTCTTCTTGGCTTCCATCTTAGGGGAAAATCACTGTAGATCTGTGGAAATACTTAATATCTGGAAAAAAAATGTTTAATGTCATGAACTCCAGGCACTCTTTAACCTCTCGTCGGGTGACAGTATAGGAGAGTTGATTTAATGAGTGCACACATCAGCATGTAATGATAACAGTGTGATCATGGTGTCAGCAACTGCTGTATGCAGGCTGGCTGCCCATGAAATGATAGGGGGGCCACAACAGCTGCTGTGAATCTGCATAATTATTACTTAGGGTTACACTTTGTTTTTTTTCTTCCAAATAATGGTTGAAGGAAAAATTGAAAAACAATAAAAATGATCGTAATTGTGTACACAACTGGGGGAAGGAAGACGCATTTTAAAACCTGCAGTTGATGAACGCGATGATCTGAATTTAGACTAGAAAATGGAAAGTGGCGGAAGCATTTTTCCTCGACAGTCGTTTCCAGTCTGCTCAGCCGCTCAGATTCCCGCCTCGCCCATCTTATCTGCAGCTTGTACTAGGCTGCTGCGGCCGTGTGCTGACTGTCTACACTTTCATGAAAAAGCCCCTCTTGTGCCACAGGGTGCAATTTTGTTAAACCCAGTCAATGTAAACACTTTCCTCCTGCCTTCACAATAAGTGGCACTATGGATTCGACAAATGAACAAACACATACATAGTGGCTTAGTAGCTGCTCAGACCAAGATCCGGTCTGGTACCAGTCTGATCCAATCTGAGTCTTTCCATATTTCCAAACTTATATTTCTAAAGTCTTCAAAAGTACCAATCCCCCCCCCCCCCCCCACCATAATATAATATATTAAAAGTCCAGAAAGTTTCAAGTATTTTTTTAAATAGATAAATCTCAGTACTACGGATTGCACATTTGTGTCCTCAGTGTAAATGCATTTAATATGTTTTTTTTTTTTTCTCTGGCTAATGTCACCTCATTCCACATACACACACACACACAGGTTTGTAATTATATCTTTGTGGGGACTCTCAATTCATTTCTATGGAGAAAACTCTAATCCCAACATGACGACCTTAACCATAAGTATAACCAAACAAAATGTGAGACTTTTGGCATTTTTAGTTTTTTGATTGCATTCACCAATCTTTGTGGGAACCTGAAAAATGGTCCCTAAAACATCAAAAAAGATGACATTTGGTCCCCACAATGTAATATAAACCTAATTCACACACACACACTCATACACACAGGGGGAGCTGTACATGTCTTTGCCTGTAAGAGTTCTTGCACTGTCTTGCATCTATTTTGCATTCCCACACACTGTCAGCCATCAATTTTGTACACATGCACGATGCCCAGCAGCCCCCCCCCCCCCGCCCACACATGAGTGCATAAGGATATCCTGAGGCACCTGCGGCCGACAAGCCTTAGATTCACAGATTCACATTTCCACCTACTTCTTCAGCGGATGCCCCACAGGCTTGAGTCTTTGGAACATCTCCCACTATGAGGGGAATGGAGTATACCTATATGAACCATAAAGCACATAATAAAAATTAAGGTGTTGGAAATTGCATGAGGCCCTCTGCTGCTGGGAGTTATTACTTGGTGGTGTTAATGTGCTTCTGTTCTCGATGTTCTCTTGCAGTCTTTCCCAGCATTCCTGAGAAGCCTGGTATGCCTTGTCCAGGGGAGGACAGTGAGTACCATATTTCAGCTTTCACACTGCCAATAAGAGCTGATCTACCTTTAATCTAATGCTTTTGGAAATTCATTTTCTGGCCAACTTGATACCTGGATTCAAACAAAAAACATTGTTTTCTCCTTAACCTATGTAGCACATCATGTAATTACCTCAGTGTCTCCTTGAATCTTTTACATTTTGTCATGTCACAGTGCTTATGCCCGTCCAAATCTGTCGCTTTCCCCAGAATCAGAGATGCAGTCTGTGCTGCGGATTACGGGCCGCTTTTCCTGTTTAATTCCCTTGCTATTTTGCGGCAGGCTTCCAGTCTTGCTAGATACGTCGCTTTAAACCTGGCTTGAACGCTTCAGACCGGTGCTCTTAATGAATCCGTCCAACCTGCTTAATGAAGCCGTTTGCACTCAGCCCTCTTGACAGACTCATCTTAGAACAAACTTGCTCGTGACGTACAAATGCCTATTCTTATTAACTTCATTGTAACATTGTGTTAAAACATCAGCTGATTTTTTTTTTTGCCTTCTTGGGGATTGCTGAGCGCAAAGAAGACTATGAAGAGGAGATTATGGTTAGGTAACTGCAGAAATGCTAGAGAGAGGCATTTGGGCACTCCCCGGGGAATTATGTCAGCTTTGCACTTTGTGAGATATTACCCTCCTGCTTATTAGCTAGGAATGCCCGGAATTTCTGAGGAGTTTCACCATCTTTGTGAGGCAGACGCTGGCAGCGGCACAGTCGGCACGTCTGTCACTGCTGACTCAGGGCAAACTCCCGTGACTTTTGAACTCACGGCACTGTGTTGGACGGTTGAGGGCTCCGCCTTCATTCGCTTGTTCAGTCTGCCCACGTTCCTGGTCCACTGAGCAGTCATTCACTCGTCCTTTAATCTTTTTTTTGTACAAGATCAATTGTCCCTTTAATCTTATCTTTTGTCTGAGACAGTGCTACAGCTGAAAAATGAATTCAAGGAATTTATGCAAAGTGGAATATCATCATATTACTTCCCCGAGAATGGGAGTGACTTTTGAATATAGTGTTGCCTTTGGCATCTTGCGCCATCTGTGAACACGTTCATCATCTTTTTTATGAGGTATTGACAGTTCAACATACCAGGGAGGGAGATAAATCTTAGTACAGGATACAACACAGTACATGAATGAGATTCGTGCTTCCTGGTTCACTGATAGTTAAAGCATGACTTTAGTGACCCATTTTAGGAAAGCATTAGTAAGAATTCCTACATTTTTTGGTGCTTTTTAATTGTGGTGAGTTTACAGCACTAAAAAGTGAATTGTAGGTAGGAGGTGTGTGAGTGTTGCTGTGTCTTTCTTTTATATTGAAATGTGCTCCCAGTTACCCTTGACTCCTAGGGTGATTCTCACAAAATCTTCGAAGATTTTTCAAAGGTGCAGTCGGTCTCGAAGATTTCAGACATGAAGTATTTAAAAAGACTTGCATCAACAAATTTTCTTTTTTTCCAAAACATGTCCTTAAAAATCTCATTACTGCAACAATGACAACATCAAGACCATTAAGAAAGTCAATACATTTTCACATTTTTAAAAATTGCTTATTAACCGTCATGCTCATTAATAGTCATGCTCAGTTACTTGAAACTCTAAAATAATGTATATTTTTAAATTAACATTTTTATTTGATTTTGGCTGATTTCTGTCATTACCGCAACACCTCCCAGAATCCTACAACCTAATGGGTGCCTAAGGGTGCTGCTGGACATTTTGAGCTCCATGAAAGCATATCATATTGGGCCCCCACCTCAGATGAATCCACCTATGTTTTTTATGGCCACCGTCACACAGGTGCCCTTGGAGTCGTCCCTACTTGCCCCCCTTTATGGCACCCCTGGATGTGACCATGGAGTATTAGAGGTACAGACCTCGAGCCATTTTTGTATAAGCTAAATAATCAGCCCTTGTTTATTTTAAGGAGATACTGCCACCAGTAATGTACTCAGCCGTAATATCACTCTTAATTTGGGCTGTGTAGTTGGTGTCTGAAAAAGATTAGGCTGTTAAGTCTAATAAGAAAATGGAAATCTCATTAAGTATGGAATAAGGGCATTCGTCAATGATGCACTGTGTGTTGCGTGTGAATGAGACCGTTTTTATTGACGGTAATTAGTTTATAACCGGGCAGCAGCTTTATTCTCTTTAGGATGCACTTGGGTTTCACTTCAGCATCCATTTGTGAAAAGACCTTGTTATTTGCGCCGACTGTAATGAGTCTCATGTATTGTGCATGTACATGCAGTGTGTAGTATTGACCTTCAGCTCAGATGTTGTTCCCTATAATTTCTTCATTTTCCAGATTTTGTTGCAAAGAGGGAGGTGTGACTTAAAATGGCAGGTTTTCTTAGTCCCCTGGTGCCCAAAGCTTTTTGCACCCCATCCGCTTGTGCCGTCCTGACAACTCAGTGACAGGTGGCCGGGTTGCAGCACGTTGGGCCTCCAGCGACAAACGCTACCATCTGATGTCAGGGCTGCTCCTGCTCCTCTTCATGCCAGTGTGATTCCTCATTGAACCAGTTTGGGGGGAGTCCTGCTATTCGCTTTTCAGTAACTGAAAAGTGATGGCGTTGCTCTTGCCTTTCTCCTACCTGCCTTTCGATCGCTGTCGCCTGGTCCAGCTGTTCAAGCTAGAGGTTCCTCTGCTCTGTTGTGGTTTTTGGTTTTAAAGGAGGAACTTTGCCAGACGTAGCTTGCGCAGAGAGGTGTGGTGCCATCGGTCTCACTCTTTAGTGACAATCTGGAGCGATAAAATCTACATTCAGGCCTCTGTTCAAGCCTCATGAAGTTCAGCCGTTGTATCAAAGATGAGTGGGTAGGCCCCAGTTTTAAAGGCTAACTGATCAAATGCCAAACTGTTTTTACGATGGCAAGAAGCTCAGCCATTTCCCTTCTGTCAGCAAGTGGTTCACTGAAATATGCTATCACCCTTTCTGTCTTCTCCATCTGCTATGAGATCTGCCCCTGCTCTGTTATTACTACCTTCAGAAGGACGAAAAGCTTTGTTGGTGTCAGGCAGGGGCAGCCCCAGTGCCTGAATGATGGTCTGTTTGCAGCTGCTGTATGAGATTCATTGTCCCAGCTAAATGGTTGCCCCTTTCCTATGAGGCAGAAGCTTTGGTGATGATTGGAAAAAGAGTGCAATTGTTAGCCTTGAGGTTGATGTCAGTGGTTTTTTGGAAGATACCACCTTAATGGTGGAGAGGGCAGAGTGTAATCTGGCACGGGGTAATCTAGAACGGGGCTTGGACTGTTGGAATACCATTAGTCAGAGAAAAATAACAGGATTGTCGCATAGTCCGAAAGGCATCCCAGTGAATTCCTCTAACAGAAGAAGCCTGACAGTGTTACGAAATACAGAAGTACTAAGTATGGTAATTAGAAAAACACTGATACTTTTTGGTCCAGACAGGAAGTCATACATAGTTATTAGATATTTAAAATTTATCATCAAGGCAGTGATCTTGCTTTGGGGGCATTCCGACAAATCCCGTTTCAAGTTTGTATGAACAAGTAAATGAGCCCCCGCTTGAGAACAAACGCTTAAAACTATTCCTGCAATATGCAGCCAAGCTTAAGGTCAATCCCGATTACTCTGCTGTCTTCTGCTCTCAGTGTTTACACCTGCTTGAGACCAGACCTAAATGTATTCGACCTTTTGGTCTGCAAATCAGACCTCATCTAGAAAACGTCACGATCATCCTAAGCGGTCTGGACCAGACACACTTCTACAGCATTTATCCTTGGCACCTAAAGGAGCCACAGGGGCTTTGAATCCTGATATATGTGAGGAGTTTGTATGCTCTCCTGGTCTTCTGTGGATTTCTTCTGGATACCTCTGGTTTTAAAGATGGTAAGGTGAACTGGCATCTCGGAATTTCCCATTGTGTGTGTGTGTGTGTGTGTGTGTGTGTGTGCGTGTGTACATGAGCACGTTCACCCTGAAATGGATTGCCATCCTCTCCTGAGTGTTCCCCGCCTTTGTGCTCCATGCTTCCTGCCATAGGCTCTCTGTGACACTGTACTGGATAAGCGGTTGGGTGGTTTATGTTCTGATATTAATATCTGATGTAAGGAAAAAATTACAGGGCACTGATGGGAGCATCACGGGCAGCAGTTTAGCAAGTTCTTAAGGTTTCCAGTTCTGTGTCATTCAAAGCATTTCATCCATCATCCACTTGTGGGGAAACTGGCCAAAGCAGGAGACCTGAGTACACAGAGTATCTGAGTATCTGATAGCCATTGTGGTACGAGGGTGCTGGAACTACGGCTATCATATTATAATACATTATTTTATTATTCAAGGATTGAATTTTAATCACTGCTCCTATCCGGAACACCATAAATGCTATAAAACAAAAGGCCCAAAATAGTGTGTTTATTTAAAAGAAGGATGATCTGAGATCGAGTTATGAAAACAAATAATTACTCAGTTCTGGCAAATGAGATGGTTAAGTAGCTTAAGGAATGAAAGTGTCTGCATAGCAAACCGATTAGTCTGTTTACAAGCAGGTGCTGCCAGGAATGAGTAATATTTCAAAAGGGACATTTGTTTTAGTGTAAAGAGTTAAGCCCATATAAATAATCAGAAAACATTTATGGATGCACTGGGAGTTAATTTCTTCTTTGTGGGGGGGAGATTTCCTACAGATTTGAGCTGCTCTCTCTCTGGAGCAGGAACAGCAGTGTTATTAATGCATTAGTGGTTCTCTGAATTCTGTCTGTGTATGTGGCAATAGTGCATTTCAGTAACTATTTTTGTTGTCAGCTGACCTCTTCGGCATAATTGCCTGTAGCTTTTACATCCTGGTGTATCCCTGGTCTGTTTAGGATAGCCGTCTCTCTTGGCACTGGAAATGGTTGTTGTGTTGTTGGGTGGTACATTGCAACTGTGAGGAACATTAGGTAGTAGGCTTCCAATTTTGTGTAGAAAAGTAAAATTGTAATTTTATTTTGTGCTCTAAGCAAAATTAGCTATCATTTTCCCTTGATGTTACATTCGCCCTGTGTAATTGTGGGGTTTACTCTGGATTGTTCAGTCCCCCCCGCCCCCAAGTCAAAAAATTGGATTTGGAATTACCAAATTGATTGTGAATGTGTATGTATGTATGTGTTTCATGCGATAAATTCTAGGTTCAAGATGATCCTGTGCTGGGCATGCTGTTGATGGATGGATGGAGGGGTGAGTGCGTGATCAGGTTGGTGGGTGTTCAGCAGCTTATCTTCTTCAGTGAACGTCACCCACTATAGTTGGTGAGTTAGGCTGAGTTTTCCCTGTGGAAACTCGGGGCTTTGCATTCTGTTTTTATCACAGGTTTTGGATCCTGGCACGCACCAGTGCATGGAGAGAGCTTCCATGAACTTTTCATGAGATAAAGAAAAATAACATAACTTTGCTAGAGCTCAGTAGAGTAGAGTGGGGTGTCTGTCTGAGAGTAAAGAGGATCTTCAGTGGAAACAGAATCGCCCGGAGATCCAGCTGAGGTGATAAACATTTGCACCAGAAACCAAAGATTATATCCTTTGTGTTCTGTGGTTTAATATGACGCTTCTCTCTTGCTTTTTTGTTCATGTGGTGCTTCTTTCTGTCTACTGACCAATGGACGCCTGAATAAAGCATCTTCTTTCTTTGATCCATTTCTCGATTTTTCACATAGTCTTGTTAATATCATACGAGCTGAGTTACCAGTTGATAAGGTTTTGAATCCTGTTGACTGTTGAGCTGTCCCGGGCTTTGCTGGACCGCACTGTCAGTATTACCAGTGATTGGCCCAGGTTTGCCCTTGAAGGACGTCACCATCGCTGGGTCTGAAAGACATTAATAATTCATGTAGGTGTGTCCGGCTTTGTTTTACTTCTCTTTGACCACTTATCCTTCAATTCCCTCAACTGAGGCACTTGGACTGATGCTCGCTTGTAAAATGATGCTATCAAAAAGTTCTCAAAATGAAGGACTTTCTGGGGAATTAAAAACAGCAATAAATATATATATTTTTAAAACTCAGTAGACTAAAATGAAAAATAAATTCAAACCAAAAAAAGGGCAAAGGCGCTTTGCTGAATATGCCATTTGTCAGTAGGTCCTGACATGGAGATTGTTTATTAAAAATGTATTTACTTTGCTTTATTAATCATATTGCATTTGAGATCTCCTCGGGTGAAAGTCAAGGTTTTGAGATTTGCTTTCCCATTGGAGCCGTTGTTTAAATGAGTAAACCTGTGGTAAGATTTGGTCTTAATTGGCATGTTTGCCACTTGCATGGCAAACAGTTTATGTCTGAACCTGTTTAGGGGGAAAAAAGCTAATTATCAATGTGTTTAAGAGCTATGTGTGGCTTCTTTGACTTGGAATGTAATGTTCTTATCTTAATAATTCGAAAGTTTTGCTACACATCGTTTTCTTCCTCTCTGTTTACGTTTTCGGTCCCCGTGGACCCTATTATAGACGTTGAAAGATGTACCAACAGTCAGTGTTTAGCTGGTGTCTGTGCGACAGTGCCGACAGCAGGAACCGTTGTGAAGATTATCTTGTAAAGAAATCTAGGACCCCTAAATAAAAGGGACATTTCCGAGTTCTAACCCATACATGTTGGATAGCAAGCAGGGAGTTTCCAGCTCAATCCAGTCAAAACCAGGCATGAAATCCGATCTTTCACATCACCATTTTCACTCAGGGTTTCTTTACCCTTCTTTTAATATCAGTGTAGTCTGTCTACCGTTACTGTTCACAGTCAGTGGAATCCTGTAACCTTAAAGGATTCCACATTTGATCCCTCTTTTCTCATATATTGCTTTATCTTAATTTATTTATTTTCCCCAAAATAAAATGATGGGTCTCAACACTGTGTTACAGTGACACATTGTTCTCCACTCAGTGCGTTTTGCTTCCCACAGAGCAATGTGAATGCAAACAAACACAACATTATTTCAGCCACCACAGAGACCCCCACCCCCCTACTCCGGTCTTGAAGACGCTTTCATTGCTGCCGCTGCAGGAAGCGGATGTTGGGATCAGAGCAGGAGTGCGACAGTGGGACGCTAAGGCTAAGAGAGAACCTGAAGCTCTGTGTTAGGCGTCTGGGGAACTTACCTGGAAGCCCCTCTCACCGCCTGCAGGTTTGGATTATGGGGGAGTTTATGTTAGAGTGGGCCTCCTTACTCTATTGCCCCGCCAATTTTCCTTTTTGGTGCCTTGTTCCCTTTCTTTAGGAAACCGTGTGACGTCCAAACTGCAAGTGGGAGTTGGTCTGTCGCATGAAAAAGCCCAGGATTCCTGGCTCTGGCGATAATTTTGCCCTAAATGTAACAAACGACAGAATCCCCTTACGTGGGGTGATTGGCGGGAGCTGGCCATAGGCCGCATCACTGGGGCAGAAGAAGGGGGGGGACTCAGTCCACCATGCACTAATGCTGCAAGGTTTTCCTCGTGTTCCTCGGGTTTTCCGTCAGGCTCCATAAACCTCCAGTAAAAATAATAAAATAATAATCCATCCAAAACTGTATAACATAGAAATGAAATGTATTATTTCCCTGTTTCTTAATGTGGGAATATGTAATGTAAGCAATGTGCGTATCAGAGATTCTCCCCGAAACTCCCACAATGGTTTGGTCCTAATGCACATAACACTTAGAGAGACAGTGTAAGAGTATGACAGGTAAAGGTCAGCCGACCAAGGTGGAAACCTGCGAATAATCAATAAACCACATGTTTATGGAAAGAGTGCTGCTCTTTCTAATTAACGAGTCCATGAGTGTTACTTGGGAAATGAATTCATTATGAAGGTATAGGTTTGCTGCTAGTGTATTTCAGCTAGTTAATACAATTAAAAGGATTGTGGTATAGTTTACCTACATTTCCTGATCTTCACATGGATGTGCCTCACTGCTGGTCAGCGTATAACCTTTTTTTCTCTTACATAATCATGTGTCAGGTTGCTAGCTAAAAATGCATTTGTAATGATAAATTGCAACCATAATTGTAAATAAGTATGACTGAAAGCATGTGCTGGGGAAAAACCACCATAAAAAATATCAAAAAGTTATCCTGATGTAGTGGAGAAATGCGCTTCTACAACTTTGATTTCAAATATACTGAATTCCTCAGTGGTCCAAAACAGTCATCAGTGCCTCATTGAAAATGCTAAGCGTGTCCCTGTTATGGGAGATGCTGCAACGTCAGACTTCTGCTCTGTGATTACGGGAACAACTTTCAGAGGGTGAGCCCCTGAAACATTGAAAGCTGTCGCGAAGCTCATGTGCAGCATTTGATGTATATGCCTGAACGCGCCTTAATTAGGTACGTGATTGAATAATCTCCATGATCTTGATCACGTGGTCATTTTATTTTGTTATGTTTCTGCAATGTTTTTGTAGCTTTACAGATACTTGGGTTGTATCAGGAAGTAGTGATCACTCTCTTCTAGGGGATGAGGATGGGGGTGCAGGTGGGGGGTGCAGGTGGGGGGGGGCATCATTCTCTTATAGATCGGTCCTGTCCACTCTGAGGTCTGAAGACCCTCCTCTCCACAAGGGGAGGTGTGAGCAGAATGGCACGGTGTCCTTCTGCAAGTGCAGTAATTTCTGGCCTCTTCATGGAGTGCTCTCCAGCTGAGATGCAGCCCTGAAAAGGCCTTCAGAGTCTTGCTTGTAATTGGATATCCCTGCAGTGACGTTGCCACTGCCTTTCAGAAACCTCTCCGCTGCTAAATTAAAGGCATACATTCTCCTCCAGTAACATCAAAAAAGGCTTTTATAAAGATAAGAGTGCATGTCTGTGTGTGTTTTTACACCCCTTAAAAATGCAGTGACTAGACATAAACGACACCTTTTCCTGGAAATATAAGGTCAGATGTTATGCACTAAATAGTTCCATAAGCAGTGAAACAAGTCCAGGGAAAAAGTACTGCATTTTCTTGACAAGACATGCAGGCTTTTTTTAAAAAAAAAAAAAAAAATTAATTAATTATACATAAGCGTTAGAATCCTGATAACAGGGACGTATTTCTATTAATGTAGCTGTCTAGAGGAGTTTTAAATGTTTTTAAAACTTTGAGTTTATATGTGGGGGGAAGTCTGTTATGATTGGAGATGGTGTGCTGTTCCGCTTTGCTGGACTACTGCAGCACTGTAGAGGTGATGTGGGATACAGAGGATTTCTTGGGAAGTGTAATCACGTCTTTTTGGGTGGGGGGGGGGGGTGGGTCACCATTCACTTCCCGGCATCTACCCCGTAGGGAGTCTGTTCGGAAATACTGTAGCCTTTCTTCATGCAAACCTAAATTGTTAACTCCTGCGTTTGGCAGCTTGAGGTCACAGCTCGCTCCATTTGTGGTGGTAGATCAGATGGGAGTGATTTTCATCTGTTTACCCAACATGTCGGTGGATGAAAAATATTAGTCTTGAACTAATTTTTGACAACCGATTTTGTCTTCAAACTTAATCTTGGTTTAAGAGAAAAAAAATAATCCTTCCCATGAGGGAATCATGTACATGTTCTCAAAATAAATGTAACGTCTGACTTGGCGTGGCTGTCTCACCCTGTAACTGGTTCCGGTGGCGCCACGCTGGATGATGAAATTCAGGGCTGTGGCACTGGCTTGCCTACTTGCCCTGCGGAAAAGATGTTCCAGCAACCAGAGCGTGAGGCCCGTTTGGCTGGTTTGCTTTTTCAACTGTGGAGCACGCCCCCACCGTTTTTACCGAAAGCTGCCATTTGCTCTGAAGCGGGCCGACGGCAGGTTGTAAGCAGTGGTCACAGCTGTTACATAATTTGCTTAGCAGACAGCTTTTACCCGAAGCTTAATGGTTTTCCATTTTCAATTCTTGTCCACCGCTGGTTATATTTACTGACGCGGTTCAAGTTATGCACTTTGCTCACTGGTTTAAAGAAAATAAAAAAAGACTTGTTGTGTCGACCTATATAGCCTTAAATGTGACCCTTAATCACTGCGACCTGTTGTCCTGGTTACAGACATCGCTTCTGCAGGCACTCAGATGTGGGCCGATGATTTGGAAAGCTGTGTGGGTGTGGTTAGTGGAGATGCACCCCTTCTCAAAATGCACGTCCTTTGTTGTGCTCATGTGCTTCTCGCTTCCTTCTCACCGGGCTCATGAGTGTAATCATCCAGGCTCAATTCACATGCCTGGCGGAGTTCAGCTCCCAGATTTACATGTAGAGAGGAGATACTGTGATTCCCCAAGAACTGTGGGTGATCGCACCTCCAGCAGATGTTAGATAAATTTACTTGAGTTATATGTTGAAGCCTCTGGTGCAGTTCTTATTTTTATTATCTTTCATTTGCACGTTCATAACTATGTTTAAAGTAACATTTTATTTGGCAGACTATTGTCTGAAGGAAATTCCAGGTTGTTGCAGTGATGTGTTCAGCATTCACATGATGTTTTGTTAAATAGGGGAGATAAGAAATAAATACTCTGTATCTTGGTATTGCAGTACTCTGATTTAAGGAATAAGACCATTAGTAACCTCTTAACTCGATCCTGAATATTGTCGGGAAAGTATATTTCATCAAAAGTCAGGGAATCAATATTGATGAATAAACAGATAATGTAAATGTAAAGGTGTTGGGCTACATTATTTATAGCAAATCAAAGAATTCCAGACTGCTGCTGTGGGAGCTTTGCATTGGGGGGGGTGGGGGTGAACACTCGTGGGAAAACCACACGGAGGCAGGAGCTGAGCAAGCGGACGGGGAGGGCAAACAGTGTACATTTCAGTCGCCTGTCCTGTCTGGATTGTCAGGGTTCTTCAAACTGTGGCCCGTAAGACTGGATTTCTTGTTCCTTGCCAGTTGGGGGGCACTAACGCACAGCGGGGTACATGTCTGTGCACGGATATACATGCATGTACGCAAAGCACAGTATGGGGGCACTGTACCTATGCTTGCATCCAAATAAAGGTATTTATATTATATGCGAGGGGTCTTGATCAAATGTGATGCTGGGCACCGGTTGCACTCCTTGGCCCCGCCCTGTGTAATTAAATAAGGGGAGGAGCGTAAGGGTCCACTACCCCCCCCAGGCAATGTTTTAGTTTGTGCCACTCAGCTGTTTGCCTCTGGCTCCCCCGGGGGGAGACGATGCCACAGCCGAGCGTGGCTACATGAGGCGGGGATGTCGCACAACAAGAAGAAGGGGAGGGATTGGAAGGGGGGGGGGACCACTCTCCCATTAAATATCTACTCCTAACAGTTTAAGCCCTCCCCTCTTTTGTCCCTGCCGTCGCCCACCCGCATACAAAAAAAACGACTAGGCTGAACCAGGATTAAAGGAAAGGCGAGTAGTATAGGGGGCTCCCACTTAAAACGACTACGACCAAAAATAAAACGGGGGGGGGGTTGACCAGCAGTAAATCGGGCTCTGTGGAAGAGGCAGGGAGAAGAAATAAATAAATAAACGGAGAGACAGCGAGAGGAGGGGAAAGGAGGGTCACAGCGGAGGGGGGGATGTACATTTCATAGCCGGCACGACGTAAAGCACTCAGGATAATGTGCTGAAGGAGCAAGAAACGACGGCAACGACAAAGCGGTGAGCCATAGATCTCATTACGGCTAATAGAGTTATTTATTTTTTTCTGATGGTGTCGTGCTTTTTGTGTGGTTCGGGTGATGTGTCCCGTCAGCTTGTGCGTCTGGGCAGGACGCTGCTCTCATGCTTACATCCGTGCTGTCAAACTGGGAGATGCTCGCCCGCGGCTGCCTTTCCTTTGACGTCCTCTGTCGGATTCTTTTTTTTTTTGTTATTGTTGTTGTTTGGTTTCGGTGCTGCAATCGCATCTCCCTCCTGTCTGTCCTGTTTCTGTCTTGTCCTGTCCTGTCTCGGTTCATCTTATCCGGGGAGGGGAAAAAAAAAAAATCCCTGAGTCGGTTTTAGTGAGGGCTGCGCAGTGAATGTGTCTGCAGAAGGGGCTACCGCACATTGCCAGCCTACCTGGCTGCGTTAGTCAGCGCTGCCGGAAAGAAGAGGACAGAAGATCAGCCTCATCCTCCTCATCTTCCTCCTCCTTCCCAAATCTGAAGGCACAGAAGGGCAGCGCGCTTCCTCTAGCTCACGCTTGGCTCCTGAAAGGGAGGATAAAATGCATCCCAAAAAGAGCGATGGTACGTCTGGTGATTTTACCCTATTGATAAAAGGAGGATTTCCCAGCTCCACGGATTGCATCGGATGGGCTGTAATTTATGCTCGTGTTATTTGTATATGATCTTTTTCCGCGGTAAAGTCGTTATGAATGAACAATTGCGTGTGTTGTGCGCGTTAGTATTTTTTTCCCGTTTATTTGTACTTGAGTCACTGCATCATCCTTTCCGCTGTCCGCGGTGTATTTTTAGATCTGGTAATAAGGAGAAAGGGTCCGTTTTCTTGGCTGGCTCCTTGGCACGGTTTAGCGGTGTGTATTTGTGCTATTACACCGTTTTGATCGCTATATTTTTCTGCATCTCCGATGGGGCGATTAAACGCAGAAGCAGTACGCACTGTCGGTACTCTGATTAGTTGTCATATATTATAAGGCATCGTAATGACAGCTTCACCCGTTCCACACTGGCTTGCTACACCCAAAGACCATATAGGAATGGGGAGTGTTAGAAAATATTTATTTTCCGCCGAGGAGTGGTTTGTCGCTGACAGATGTGGGGACACAGTGCATTCCTTTGAGTTGCTTTACAGATTATTCATTTGTTTGTTTTTCAAATTTATTTTGTAGGAGGGTCCCTCGATCAGGAAGAATTGTAGTGCGCCTTTGCGAAAGGATACTTGGTGGTGTGTCGTCCCCCCCAAATCCAATGTCACTGAGCACCGCTGAGCATGTGCGTGTTGCAGTCAGAAGGGTCATATATTGCTGCCCTGTAGGAGACCAGCAGCGGCTACAGCCATGGCTATGTCAAGTGGACCAGGGGTTTGTAAATCCCGGGCTGTATCCTGCTACATCGATTCGGGTGCAAGGCCAGTTTGCCGGTGATGCCCCCTAGCTCTGGTGTGCCCTTGGCTTGCACCGACCAGTGTGTGGAAACGTGAAGGAGAATTGAAGGAGCAGGATGTAATTTCTCTTTTACTCATAGGATCGTTTTAGTATCAAGCTACACCTGCAACTCTAGTAGTCTTCTGCCTGCGGTTGGAGTTTGAATGAACAAGGTTAAGGCTTTGAGTCTTAACGTCTTAACCTTTTAACGTCACAAGTATTTGTGTGTGACATCTTGCATTGTCCCTTGCTTGCTGCAAATACCAAATGTTAAGTTAAAAGAAACCTATACAGCGATTTAAAGAAGTAAAAACCACGTGTTATCAAAAACATGATGATTTGAAGTGTATTAAAATTGTATTAAAATTTATTCATTTTAAATGCATACATTATTTTAATGCGTGATACCATGCCCTGGATTTTTTTTTCTCTTGTGAATCAAAGATAGTATATACCGTATATTTAATACTTAATCAACACTACAGTGTTTAAATGTATTTTTCTTATAAATGTAATCTTTGAGCTTAGTAAACTGCTAAAAAAAACAAAACAAAAATGTGTCTTAAAGCTGAATTTCAGTGTGCGACGGGGATTCTGGGAATAATTGCACAGTGACTGTTATCAATACACCATGAACAGAATGTTAGATGTGGAATTGATTTTGAATATGGTGAAAATGGTGAATGTCTTTTTTACTCGGTAATTTGTATGTTAACATGGGATTTTTGACTGAGTGCTTTAACTCTCTTTCAATCATAGTCTTTCACAAATGGTTATACAGGGTGATGTTTCCAAACAGATGGTGGCAGTGTGATAAGAGTTGAAATGCTTAGACTATTGATTGCGAATGGAAATTACCTGGCCACAGGTTTTTCATCTATATCAGTTATTAGAAATATTAAGTTGTACATAACTTTACTTTAAGTGTCAGGCACATTATCTAATGCAACACTGTGTGAATTTTATTTGGTGCGATACAAGGAACAAGAGAATGGATACTTGTGTGGGTCAGGATTATCACGACATCAATCCACACCCTCACACCTGGACAAGATGACATTCATTTGATTTGCTGCATGTTTCATGCACAGCTATCATGTTGTCATTTTTCATAATATGATGGTCCCTCATGGTTCTACACTGGCCGGTTTAAGAAAAATGGATAACTAAGCCCTGTGGCAGTCATTTCATAATAAATGAATTTTGAGACCGATTTATTTAAAGCAGCTTAATTTAAAGCAACTTAAAATTATTCATGCAGCTGGATATGTTTTATGAAGCGATCCGGTGAGAGCGGTATCCCACTCTGAGTGGGTTCCTGGTCACCTTTTGAATCAGGTCCATTAAAGTACGGTGGATACTTGTTCTTTAACAGGGTGAAGAGGCCTCCCTTCAGCAACCTTTGTTTGTCCATAACAGCTTCACCTGATTAGGGATTCTGGCTTTCTCATTTTTGCGGCCCTCAACAGTTGGCCTCTGATCTTTTAGTAAAATACTTTTATGCGAAGATGGGGAGTTATGCTTTACAACACTGATTCCCAATCCGGTCCTCAGGGACCCGCAGACAGTCCACATTTTTGCTCACCGGGAGCTGGGAGGGAGCAAAAATGTGGGCTGCCTGACAGGGAGCTCGGAGGGAGCAAAAACATGGACCGACTCTGGGTCCCAGAGGACCAGACTAGGAAACACTGCTATAGAATGCAAATATGGCACATTTCTTGTATGTTCAGGAGTAGCTTGAGACTTCATGTACTTCTTTGGCTACGACAGATCAACAGATCTCCATTCTCACAATTCCCCTTAACATAGTCACCTTAGCTAGCTGTTCCCAGATGAAAGAAATTTGTGTTTTTGATTTGTGTTATTCCGATGTTTTTTTTAAAATCCCCTTTGCGCAGAGAGTGACTTAGAAAACGTACAGTTTTTAGCATCTCTGAAAGCCAGAGCATTGTGGCTAGCACACCCGGCTGAAAAGCAGAACAGTACTTATAAGTTATATCTTTAACTCCTATGCCAGCTAACAAGTATTACAGTCATTGTGCTGACAGATCACCTGCGATACTCATTGTGCGAGGTTTTCTGTGAAGCAGCAGCCGCTTCGTAGACAGAGTTTAACTGCCAGCCTTTGAGCTATTTCTTTAATTAGTGTGAAGATCGAGGAGAATAGACAGACAAACACCAGAGAGAATTTAATGACACACTAGCATCAGTATGGATTGTAGAAAGGGATTCACATTCTTAATTGCCACAGTATAATCATGCATCAAAAGTGGTACATTTTCTTTTATCAGATATGACAAGCCTTCATAGTAGGTTAGCTATGGTAAGATGATTTACCTGCCAGCACTGTAAAATGGGATTGCACTGCGTATTGCAGTGAGAAACCGTGTACCCCTGTTCCAGGAAGTTCCCTGTACCCATGCTGTCACTGAGTGGACCCGGACACCCTGGAGGCTGCCCCTGTGCATACTTACCACCTGGCACCCTGCATTTCCGCCTTTTATCAAAAGACCATTTGTGTAGTGGGGCTTCGCCGGCCGCTTGCGCACCTCCTACGAGACCCACGAACAGGCTGTCATCCGTCATGCGAGCAGCCACGCAGCGGGCCAACCACACACCCATATGACAGACATTTCAGCCACGTGCATACTGGTCATGCTCTATGTGTGGAATTTTATAGCCTTGAAGGTTGTAAAAGAGGAACTAATTTTCTTCCCTGATGATTAAAATTGAGGTTAGAATATAGAACTCCCCAGCCATCACGCAATTATATATGGGTCGTGTGTAAATGTCTTTAGCCATTTCATTTTATACTGACTATCAAGCATACAATCGTCAAACTGTGGATGGGGAGGGGGGGTGTTGGAATATCCAATAGGAAATTCCAGCCTTATGTATGATAACATTGGCTATAGCCTGCTGGGGGCTGTGTATATATCCCAGGTGTGTGCACCCACACCTAAGCAGAATGGCCCGGCGCCTTCACTGTGGAGGGTGAGCGCTTGACCCTGTAGGCTGGTTTTGGCTCGTGACACGCATATACTCATCCATGAGTCGGGAACAGGGAGCGGGATGACTCATCTGAATGTGACTTTTTTTTTCTTCCACCACTCTCTATTTTTTGTGCCATTTTTACTCGCCAGAGAATGAATTTTTAGATGTGATAAGGGGCAGGCAACCTGCAGTGGCTCCTCTGCTCTTTATTGTTATCCGGTATTCACGAGCATGACGGTTGGGGGGGGGGGGGATGTGCTCTTGTCCGCCGGTTAATGATGTCTTTCCCTGCTAGGCCAAACTGAAATACAAAACATTGGAATTGTTGAGTAGACTTCATCACTGAAGCTCCCTGCCCAACAGGCCGTTACTCGCCACAGTCTCAAAGTCAATGAGATCTCTTCTTCCAGCCATATTAGCTAAACTAATGAGCAAACAGACCAGCATGACACATAAACATTTGAAATGATACTAAGCATGAGAGGATGTTTGTTTAGTAACTCGACATCCATCCTTGTTCAATTTATGTACTATTTCATATTTGAATGTGAGTTCCTTCATGTCAGCAGTTACTTGTGTCATTGAAGATTTGCAGACCACAAAGTTGGCCACTAAAGTACATGGATGAAAGGAGAGAGCTGAAATCACCCTGTAAAGTAAGAATTAGGCGCTGTAACTTTAATAACACCCATCTTCCAAGGTCTTCTTTCAGCAGATGTAGGTGGTGTGCCACTGGGAATTTAGAACACTTTCCTGTAACGTTTTTCAGTAAACCACTAGGAAGGGAGCCTACCATCCTGATCACCATGCCTAATGATAAATATATTCAGCTTCCAGAAGTCTCTGTTTATGCTCTGCTTATCATTCCATCTATGTTGGCACTTGGGCTTGAGAATTGTTTATAGAAATAAAACAAACAGGCTGACGTTTGAGGATACTGTAGGAAAAGCCAGGCAATCGGATAAGAAGCCAACCTAACAAAACTTAAATGATTTCATATGTGCTAAACATCCACCTCCCTGAATATTGTACTATCTTTCCCCCCACAAATGAACAGTAAAGTCTTGCAGCTCCTAAGAGCTGGAATCTGACAGGTGGGAGGCTTGAGAACTGCTTTTATGTGAACCCTAGCTGTTGTTGATGATGATGATGATGATGATGATGATGATGGCAACAATAATATTACCATCTATTTGGGGCATTGGAGTGCTGCTAAATGACACCATTGGCGATACCACGCAGAGATGCAGCATTTCTGAAGAGGATTCATTCCCCCTCCTGTGAAGAGCTGACAGTTAATCCCAAGGCTTGGATGGAGTGAGAATGAGGCATTTCTTTGAGGCCGAAGACTCGCTTATTTTTCACAACTGGAACCCACTTACTCTCCAAACCCGATCCAGCGACCCAAGCAGTTGCCAAAACTGAATTGGGGACAAATACGGCTTTTGGCTGGGGGTGGGGGGGGGTGACTGGGCAGTAAGTCTCTACAGCAGTGTTTCCCAGTCTGGTCCTTGGGGACCCGCAGACGGTCCATGTTTTTGCTCCCTGCCAGACAGTCCACATTTTTGCAGTAGGGAGCTGGTAGGGAGCAAAAACGTGGACTGTCTGTGGGTCCCTGAGGACCGGATTGAGAAACACTGCTCTGCAGCTTTTTAAATCAGCCCTGTGAGCCCCACCCTGACAGGGATCGACTTAATCCTGTAGGTGTGTTTTTTTCTGTGGTAATTATCACGTTCATAATTGGTTAAGAAGGAAGAAATTACATTAATACAACAGAAGGCCTTTTGTAAATACCAGTAATCATCGGGCTTCAGCTTACTCATTGCTCTATCACATAACTAAATTCAACCCACCCCTTCCACCTACTACCTCCCCAGCACCCATGTGTGCAGCACCGGCAGTGTTGCTGAAGCTAGCTGAGGCGTGAGTCTGCTCAGACCCAGCCCAGAGCACACCGACGCAGGGGAGGCAAGGAAAGAAAATCTACGCAGCACAAAAGCAGCTTCCCACCCAGCAAAGAGGTGTTTGGCTGACTTACCAAATAGGCATACAGAGTTTTATTTATTTAGCAGACGATTTTGTCCAAAGTGACATACAGGTGAGGAAAGCTTGGAGACAGTATGGTGAGGCAGCATCCTTGGACTAGTTGGGGTTAAGGGACTTGCTCAACGGTGGTATGAAAGATTTGAACCCACAATGTTCTAGACACAGGCTTGGACCTCTAATCCAGTCTACTACACACTGCCCCAGTTTCCCAAATTCTGTCAGAGCTGGAATAGCACAAACAACTTGTAACCAGCATGAATATGACCAGTGGTGGCCTAGTGGTTAGGGAAGTGAGCTTGTGAGTGGATGGTTGCTGGTTTGAATATCCCGAGCCACAAGGTACTGCTCCCACACACAGCTGCCCCTGATCTACTGAGGATTTATTTAAAATTCAGACCATCCCTGACAGGAAATCAGCCTGGGATGTGAGATGTTAACATCCTTTTGCAAAACTTATTTTAAGGATAGGAAGAAATTATTCAATTATTTACTTATCTCCCTTTTCTTCTCCAAGGTCAAAAGGTCATTCTGCATGGAGTATTTAAGGATGCATGAGATTGAAGTATGTATTAATACATTTTAATATGTTAATTTTATGATGGTACCATTCTCGGAAATGAGAACCCTCAGTGTATTCGCCTCCAGGTCAAAGCCAAGGTCACCGTGGTCACATGTTTTGTTGTAAAAAAGTGTTTTCATTTCCTATTCTGAAGAACTGTTTCTTCGTGAGGGGTCAGGTGTTGAAGAAATTGCCACACGTAGCATCCAATTTCACGCCTGATGTCTCGTGTCGGATCGGTTTACAAACACAGGAGCAGGCCTCGTATGGGGCCTTGGGCTTGCCCTTCGACGTTTCCCCTGAACCTGTCCTTTCCACAGGGTCATTTGTGGCAAAGTCTTTTTCTTTTTTTTTTATGAATCTCATATTTAACCGAGATCTGAGTCATCCAGGTTTCTACCCTGCTTGCTTTCAGCAGCACCAGCTTTCTGTTGCTGTATGGAAATGAAGGAACCTATTTTTATCTGTTTGCAGCCTCAGAGAGACCACGACAGATGCTGTTTCTGAGATAAAATATTAACATTTACATCGAAAGTGTCCTTGGCTACTGTAAGCCCAGTTTTCTGTCTATTGAATGTTAGTTGGACTTGTTAAATAAAATGCAGGTTATTCTCTCTGGCCTTCACTTCACATATTGCCCAGTGGATCTGAGCTGCATATGGTCTATGATTTGGTTTACACTTTCATGACTGCCCTAAGCAGTCATATAAAATAAGTATTTTTCCTGTAATGTGTTCTGTAGACTGAAATGAATCCAGCTTTTGTTTTTTTTTTTTTGCTCCCTGCAGGAGTCTGGAAATCACTGCAGCCAGCGATAGTGGAGCTGCATAATTCTGAAACTTATTTTTGTGGGAATATTTAATGAAGCAACAGGGTTGGCTTCCCATTGTGTTGTCTGAGGAGGTGCACTGCATCACAATGCTTCATTTGACTTCTGCAGGTGTTTTTGCCCCAGTAATGATCTAAGTATTTCTTTCCATGACCTGCTCACAGTGTTTGTTCATTAGCAGAAAATAGCTCTAGATAAATTTCTTTGGAAGGAAGAGAGATTTCTCAGGAAAATGATGCGTGAAAAGAGGAATGGTCCTACAATGCGTGGGGGTTGAGAAATGCTCATCTTTTCATGTGATATGTTATGTATAATTTTACATACCAAACAAGCCCTTTTAATCTAAATGAGTTTTACAGCCTACAGTGTCTTCACATAAACACCTGGATTTTTTTAACAATATTTCAGACAGGTTTGTGAGATGCTGAAGTGCATAAGGGCCGTGTTCCTCCAGACACATGAGACAGCAGCCATTTTCAGCCTCTCGATGTCCAAGAGATGGGGCTCTTGTTAGCTGTACTACCTGCTGTGCTACTTAGCTGTCCCTTGTTGATGGGAATATAGTCTGTCTGTCAGCGTGAACCCCTGTGGGTTTTGTTAGCTTGCAGATGCTAAGAAGCTAAGCGTTTTTCTGATCGTCGATAGCCTGACCCTCCCCCTCATCAATGGGTGTTCACCTTAAGGTAGAGATGCACTGATACCGGCATCAGGTATCAGGCCAGTACCATGCTCATATACCCATACTCGTACTCATACAAAATCTCTGATAGCAAGAACCGATACTACTTAATTGCAACATTATGCTAAAACTCAAAGCCGTGGCACTTAGTCTTTTTTTTTTCTGCCCAGTCAGATTTCAGCATCTAGCTAGAGATTTGTCAACCATGTTGTTCTGGTTATGTCATTGTTATTTTCAATGGCATAAATACTGCCTTAAATACTCATATAAGTACTTGTTATTGGCTTACACAAATGTAAGTACTTGAACTTGTACTCAGTCTGAAAAAAATGGGATTGGTGCAACCCTACCTTTAGGTTTGCCTTTTCTTACCACCCCGCTTCAAAGAGAGACCTTCTGCCCCAATTATAAAATGGGTCCAAGGTCCTGACCTGTAAAGTAAATTTGCCCCTTTACAGTGGCTTGTCGGTAGGTGGAAGACTCGGTCAAAATGGAAAGACTAACAATCGTAATCCTGCTGTGTGTGGTGTTTTATTTATATGTCGCTGTTCGTTTGGCAGTGCTGTCACTGTTACAGTGATTTGGTACAGCTTTCAGGGATATAGGTTTCTGGACTTTACTCCATTTTCATGGCATTATTTAGCTGCATTAGCCAGTTAGCCATTTTAGCTTGTAGTTAGCTGAAGATGTAGATCTTCAGGAGGTAAGACAGCAGATATCATGAAGGTTCTGGAACCTCTGGTCAATTATCTAGCTATGTGCACTCTTAAACTGGAATATAACAATAATCATTAAGGCTAATCAACTAAATTTAATATAAATAAACAAAATTTTCAATGCATACTTTCCTGCTGAGAAGGACTTTCCTTACCCAGCTCCTATTGAAAGCACCGAGAGGCTGTTATCTTATCACCAACAGGCCAGTCAGGATATTTGGCTCCAGAAGTACCTACTGTATGTCTCAGCTTTTTGCTTTATGCTGCAGAGAACGAGATATTAAATCACTTGTCCAACTGACCCCTAAATATGTTATCAGATCCTAAGTTAAGTCTCTTTCTGAAGCCATCAGCCCAGCCCAGGGAGTAACAGGGATAATCCCCAAGTGGACTTTGAATAAGTCGGGTCTCTGTGTATATAATCCCACAGCTTGCTTCTTTTTCCCAACCTGGAATGTTTTTGCGTCAGCATCTCTTGCAAATTTAAAGAAACATTGCAGTGATTTTTCACTTTCAGACCTAACATCGGGCCCGAAACAAGCCAGCCTGTGGCTTTCAGTGTCTTGCCTGAGGACTTGCTCTATACGTGTTTGAGGCAGCGTAGAGCGGACCCTTCATTGAGATTTTGTTCATTTGACTTCCTCTGCTGGCCCCTGGAGGATGGGTTCCCCCTCTGAGTCTGGTTCCTCCTAAGGTTTCTTCTTTCTTGGGAGTCTTTCTTTGGCACTGTAGCCTCTGGCTTGCTCACTGGGGGCTTTGGGCGGGGATTCTGTAAAGCGCTCTGAGACAATGTAATGTTGCGAAAATGCGCTATACAAATAAAAGTTCTTTAGCTTCAGGTCACTGGCCTGACTGGGTATAGGCTGGTTACAGCAGAGCAGGGCAGGTGAAACTCGCCAGAGAATCTGCAGTCCCTCTTTAGCTCGAGTTAATGCCATGGACCCCTCTGCGATGCTATTAATCCCACCTGCTCCAAATATCGACTGGGTTTGGGTTTCTCATTCTTAACCTAATTGTTCTATTAATTCTACCCGGTGCGATGAAGACTGCATTAAGATCGGGAGATAACATTTTAATTTAGTAATTAGGTGGGTAGAAAGTTAAAGGGTCCAGGAAATCTAGAATGGCTTCCGTCATTGTTACCTAACCCTTGTGAGCAACCTGAACTGAAGCGTTACATTAAAGTTGCTTTTCACTTGGTTATACAAAATGTATATAAGCATGACACAAGCAACATTCTGCGCATTCAATTCACTGTCAGATTTGGGCAATCTTTCCCCACTAATCAGGTGATTAACTGTATTTCTTACCGTTCATATTTATATTATATCATGTTTATATCATGTTTATACGTATGTCTCAAAATTTATATTGGATTTATTACTTTTCATATGCACTATGATCAACGAAAACGTAATTTCACCTCAGTGTGTGATTCATGCATCATATATCTGAGGGTGATAATAAAAGATACTGTGATTTTGACTTCTGAATAGCTAAAGCTTATGGGCTAAGCTTTATATTCACATTGTATCTCTCTGTGTCTGTGTGTCTGGCTGAAATCTGGCCAAGGATGTTTTGAATTGTAGGACGTGGCACTCTGAGGGTGGGTCTTAGCGAGCGGAGGGGTTCTGAGTGGCCCATGAGGCAGACGGAGGCGTGTGCTGACTGGGCCCGACTTGTCCCATTTCCTGAGAGTCTGGGGGTGTGAGTGGTCACCTGCTCGCCCATCATGCATGAAAGGCGCAGCTGTTGTTCCCATGATGCCGCGGGGCACCAATGGGTCGTTTTGCACAAGGCCTGTACTGTGTGCAAGTTGGGAGTGAAAAGAGACTATAGTCATACACGTGCCTGTGCTGCCCAGCACAGATATAAACACACACATGCTGTTACACACACACACACACACACACACACACACACACACACAAGTTACCCACTATTGACACATGCTGACTCACATGCACTCTCCCTCTGCACGGGCAGCGGTCACTGATCTATTAACATTTACTTAGCAGACCCTTTTGTTTAAAGCAGCATTTGAGTGAGAGCAGGGTCAGTCAGTCCCTTAAGCAATCGGGGTTAAGGGCCTTGCTTAAGGGATTTCAGCAACCAGCTATGGGATTTGAACCAGCGACCTACCAATCACAGGCTTGGAATCCTAACCCGCAGAGCCACATACTGTTAACAGTAGCGTTCCAACCCCGATGGCGACTTTAGTGTGGAAATCTGCCATTTGGGGGCGGTAGGCGGAGTGCCCCCTGGCAGGGTCCAGCGCTAATCGCAGACTGCATGGGCCCCCCCTTCCACATGCGTTCCAGGAGCACCTCACTCCCTAGATCCCACCCAGGAGGCTTAGTTGCATTGCAGGATACTAGCCAGGTCCAGCCACGCCTCCCTCCTCTTCGCTCCTGTTGGCTGCGTTTTAGCTCCTTTCTTCCCCCGAAGGTGAACTCTAGAATGGGGACCTTCTGGAAACTTGGGGCCTTGTTTTCCAGACTGGGGCAGTTGATTTTGTACTTCTTTGTACAATCACAGCTTCTGAAACAGGATTCTAATGGGCACTGGGCTATTCTTCCAGTGCGAGGAAGCGTTCCGGAAACTTTAAGCAATATCCTCATAACAGACTTTAAACAAAGATATGAATATTAAGCAAAATCTGAAAATCACAAACCACATTTGAAAAGTTAGCTAGAGGTAGATTGAAAGTATTATAATAATGTTTGAAAGTGATGCCGGCACTATCAGAGTATTTGGTAACAGTTGGTAACATTTACCCATAATTCCTGGTTTTAATTACTTTTAAATGCCGAGTCTCATACAGTAGAATTAAGCAATCTATATGTAACAGACATGCATTTGCACAGGAATATAATTGATTACCATCAGAAACCACATTAGAGTCAATTAACATGTTTAATTGAATTTCCACTCACCCAGCAATCTCTCAGACCTGTTTGGGAACATTGGGAGGCAGCGTTCTGCCATAATCCTTGTGATTTCAGGCACGAAGGAGGAAACGATTGTTGTTGGTTATGCAACGGTTGGAAAATTGTAACATATGGTCACATTATTTGCCAGTTGAACTCACATATGTGAAATTTCTGGGCAAGGGTGAGGTCTGTTATTCCCGATTCCCATTAAACCCTAATTCAAACCCTGTTTTTTCTGGGATTTCCAAGTCTTTCAGCGTAGGAGGTGCCATAGTTCATATGAGGGGCCGTTCTTCCAAATCAGAAGAAACTTGTTCTAAATAGGAAATTGCAAACATAGGCAATATCTGCTCCCTGGAGATAAGGTCAGGTGGAACAGTCATGTACACTGGGCTTGGAATTGTGGGCAGAATGACATGATTTGAAGGGACAGTCCATACTGGAGTGTCTGGTTTCACTCAGTCAGTAGGTATACATTTGAAGCTACTTATGGAAACAGTGGGGAGGGAATACAGGAAAGGGGGCTGGAAAGACGTGGCCAGTAACGCAGCCGGGGTTGATGTTGGTGGGGGTGAATTTTGTAGTCAAACAAACTTTTGAAGACAAGACGTACTGTCCCCCTCCCTCCACAGAAAAGCGTAAGGTGTCCATCTAGTTTAATAAATGTGACAAAGTCAGTTCAAATGTACTCACCTGTCCCTCCATTAAATAGTTCCTGTAGTCGCTGTACTCTCGATATCCGTGCCGAGGTTTACCTGTGAAATCTATCTAGAGTGATGTCCCCAGGGAGTCAGTCCTGATGAATTGTGTGGTAAACTTACTTCTCAAGCTTGGAAGCTGGCCAATAGCTTGGAAGGGATTTTCACCAGCTGGATTGTCGTTGGTGTCCATCGGAAGATAAGCAGGGTGGCTTACCTAAAAGGTGAGCAGAGTCCATCGATTCAGGCTTTCAGAAAGTGGCCATTAGAAACCTTGCTATCTGTATTGACATTTAAATCTTTGCGAGAGCAAGGAATTAAGTAGCCTGATATTTCAAAGTCTAATGCTATTCGTATTGTTATAAATATAGTAATTAACAAGATTGCATACGGTAATAAGATGGCTTGGGCATGACAGATTAGGTCTGCTTATGTCCTTTATTGCTTCAGAGGTGAGTTTTGAGCTTCTGCCAGAGTAATAACTGATCAGAGGCCTGGAGATGGGGGGGTTTATGTTTTTACATTTTTTTATTGTCTAGCTGGACAACGAAGCCTTGGGGAGTCAATGGTGTATGTATGGCATAATTAAGGTGTATGTAAGGCGTGTGTAAGGTGTATGCAAGGGGTATATGAAGTGTATGTAAGTTGTGTGTAAGGTGTATGTAAAGAGTATATAAGGTGCATGTGAAGTGTATGTAAGGTATATGTAAGGTTTATGGAGAATTTTGCCATAGCTTTTGGGCATGGGTGCCTTCTGTCAGCAAGTATTTTGTCAAGTTGTTTTCTCAGAAGGTCATTTCAGTTCTCCCATTCGACTGCATCATCCTTCTGTAAGAAATTATTGTCCTATCTAAATTTTATAAAATGATTACCCCCCAAGAAAAAAGAACTGGACAGGCTCTCATCTAGCATGAAGTGACCTCTGTGTGTGCTGATGTCTTTCAGAGTGGACGGGTATAAGGACCCTGATGTAAAACACAGCTGACATTCTGTTAGGTCTTTGGACGCATCCCTCCAGTCGCGTAGGCCCCAGGCCTGCACCGGTTTCCACGGTTATCGCTGTTGCTCATTAGCGGGCCTTGTTACGCGCCGTCTTTGCTTGCCACTTCCTCTGCCCGTGTCCGGTGGTGGGCTTCGCCACTCACATTTTATTCTTGGACTAATGGATGAATTAATGGAATCCTTTTGCTCTTAATACACTAATTCTCTGCTTTTGCCTCGAAGTGTGTGCCCACTGTTATTAATGGCTACTTAATCAAAAGATGCAGCTCCCTGAACCGGTAGCCTGTAGTGGTGGTCCAGAACGTCACTCACAGAGCTCTTGGCTTCCTGGCCCGGCACTCAGTCTACGTCGCTGAATCTCTGTGTATATATCTACACATATCAGTATAATGGGTGTACTGTTGTGATTCGAGGCAGTAGTGTGTATGGTGTCGGATCATTGCCTTTGGTAATGTGGGCCGTTTCCATTTTACTCTTGCCTACGGTGATTTAGCTGATGTATACCCTTATTACACCCAAACCCAGAATTGACCAATCAGTGAGAAGCCCCAGCACTCCAGTATACCCCAGTGAGAAGCCTTTGCATGTTGTGTGTCCTTTAACAGCCTACTCACTTGCTCCTTCTACAGGCTGTCTGTCAGTGCTATCTCTTCCTTTCTGCACCCCGTGTTCCACCCTCGCCAAGACCGGCCGCCGACGGCTATCCCAGATGCTCCACACTGCTGACTCCTGTTCACGGGTGTTATAATTCAGAATGAGGACAAAATGGGGACCAGTGCCATAAAATTGCTGGAAAATTTTAGCCGTCACAGTGCTGAAGGCGTCCGTCCTGTAAACAGCTGCACATCGGTGCATTTCAACAAGGCGTATTAATTGATGGTTTACACCATTTACGGGTAATTTGCAAGGGAAAAATAAACGACCCATGGAACTCAGCAGATGTTTTTGTGTTGAATCTGTTAATTACTCCCAGGTTTCCTATCAACGTGTGATGATGAAATGAAAAGTCGGCTTTCAAGTTCTGGAAACGCCTCTCCTGCTGTTCAGGGTAGATGACTAAGATGATAAGTTGTGGTGCTGCTGGAGACGGGCACCTTTTGGATGGGTATCGTTAATCCAAGAGCCTGGTTTCATTACTCCTGTTGTTCTACACGGTGGTGTCTCGGGAGGTCAGGTTACCATCGATTCCTCCATTGCAGTGCCATGCAAAAAAAAAGAAGTAATGTTCAGTGTCTGGGAAGCAGCTTTATTAATAGCATAAGAAACACAAGGCTAACACTTCATCGTTCTGTGAAACGAACGTGTGAAAGCTGTACCTGAGGGTGTGCCGCCGAATGATGCCAGTCTCAGCTTCACCACATATTTTCATGCCAGAGATTTCTCTGCATGTAATTTTGGAACTTTTTTAATGACCATTTGCTTGTATTGCGTTTTTGGTCGTCAGTGTGAATCTTTACATTTTATGCACTTATTCAGCTCCCAGTAATCAGGTCGTTTTTATAAAGGTGTGTAATGTGAACACTATATCAGCAACAGCAGATGCTAGCAAAACTGTAGCTAACTGTCACGTCATACAAGCACGCTCTGTGTAGTGAATATTAGCAGGTTTATTGGGGCTCTTATTAACTGGTCTGACGCCACAGGGGTCTCTCTTAGTATTCCCAGGTTTCCTTTATTCTCTCGGTCTCTCTTTCTGGCTGTATTATGAGCACTTAACTTGGCTGCTGGAGGCGCTCTGGTGAGATTATGCTTTGTGCATGTCAGGACTGTTTGGACTTGTAAGTCTTCATGTATTTCCAACTTGGCACCATTGCCTGTGGCTGGATTTTTCACGTTAAATAGGGCACTGGAGATGACAAGTGTTTACAGGGTCTCTGAGTCATATTTACGGTTCGGGCCCTGATGTACATTCAAGTATAGACTGTATAGAATTAGCCCCTCCCACTAAGGGCTTCGAATACCCCCTCAAGCAATTCAGGCTTGATAGACCCCAAAGTGTGTAACTTCATTACTTGCTGCTGTCTTACTTTTTGTTTACATACATACACAATTCACTATGTATATAAGCCCTTGTGTCCAGCCTCCCTTTCCTTGTGCTGTCCTGTGTTTTTCACTATTTTAAGTCCTGTGAAAGCTCCCCCCCCATGCTGTTGTGTGTGGCACTGTGGTCCTGGGATTTCTTGCTACTGCATACCTGTATATGAATGCATGACAATTTGCCGATTTGACTGGACTTGCAGTAAATCAGCCACATGCTGAAGCAACTTTGTCGGGAGGAACAAATGTATAAACAGGTAAACACATGACAGATGCTGAACAGATGAAACACTGTATGAGATGTTAAGCTTTCGATTGCTGCAGAGAGTAGAAGCGTGGCTGGGAGGACGCTGCCATCGCACAGCATCAGTAGAACATTTCGTACGGCGTATCACTAGCCCAGGAACAGATCGAAATTCAGAGTTGATGACTGCTGAATATTCATCGCTATCGCACCATCGTAATGTCGAAATATCCTAAGTCAAACCATCATAAATTGGGACGCATCTGTACTGACATTTCTTCTCACCAGTACACTCGCAAGATTTAGGTTTTTTTCCCACTTCTGAGACCAATGGGAGCAGCTCATGGTGAGAGCAGCCTTCCTGACTGCAAAGGCTCAAGGTGTGCTTGTGCTCTGTTGACTCTTAAAACGGTGTCATGACTTCCATTCATTTATTAGTGGTCCTGGAACATTGTTTAGGGAGGGTGTTGAATTGATTGGTTCAAGCAGAGGAGTTGGTGTCTGATTGGTGGTGCTCCAGCCTGGCGAACACCTCCTACAGTCCTTGTACTATTTTCATTTGATGCTCAAAGTAAAGGGGATCCAAGTAGCCCAAAAAGGCACAGATTGTAAATGGTGTCATGTTGTGAAACATGTTAGTATGTTTCAGATCAGAGTTGCCCACTTCTGGTCCTGGAGGGCAGGTTTCCAACACAGTTTGCACATTTCCCTGCTCAGACACACCTACTAGACCTGGTAGTTAGACGATTAAGATGTATTTAAACAGGGAAATCTGCAGACTGTGTTGGACTCCGACCCTCCCAGACCAAAATTGGGCAACGTTGTTTTAGACGAAGCCTCTACAGATCAGATAAATCCTTAGTGTGATGCACACGGGGGTATTACCAGTGAAAGAAAAATAGAAACAAACATGTTGTGCTTATTAAAGTTTAGTAGCTATTGTTGCTGTAGTCATTTTGTTGCCATTATTACCAAACTCGCTGGCTGCACTGTTACTGCGGAGTCAGGTGTACTTTACACTCCTGCTTTTGTGCTCACAAAGCACGCTTTGAATCTGAAGTCATGCTTTTCCTGGTCCCACCCCGTAGATGTGGTGGGTCTGCGTTGACTGTACCGCTATGATGTCATCCTGCTGTATAATAGAGGTCTGTTGTGCTGTACGGGGATAAGGGTGGGGTGTAAAAACAACAAAAGCTCCATGGTTGTGACGGAGGACACGTTCTCGTTGGGATTGGAGTTATCTCTTAGACACCGTGGGTCTTGTGTCTTCTACTTGTGGTTTTTAACTGTTCTGTTTTGGGAAAGGTCCTTTCTTTGTTGCCACTGGTATCATGTGAAACAGTACTGGTGCTGTGGTGTTTGCCTAGGCACAACTCCTAACCCAGCCCCGGGTGCCCGTCGGTGGCGATGACAGAGAATCTCACATAGGGCTTCAGCGTTTTCAAAACCCGCGGTTGATGCTTCACAGATACCGAGTGTGAACGCGCACATGCTCTATTCCTGGGCTCCTGCGAGTCATGATCTGCTAATAATAACCTAAAAGCGACCTTCTGTTGGGCAGCGTTGATGAGCAATTCTTCAGGACCCATGTAAAGTCAGAGACCATCAATGATTCATCCACCAATCAAAGATAATGACCTCCTGATGTAGGGAAACTAAAACGAATGCTTTAAAATGAAAAACCTGCATTATATGGTGACCTCGCCGTACCTCGCTTGCTCATGAGACTACATGGCAAAGAAAAGCAGATTTTTCATTTTCCAGTAATCATTATTAACCAAGGTTAATGAAAGAAACCGATGGTGAAAATCCACTCGACGGAATGTGGCGACAATGAGGCTACATTTACATCTGGCGAAACACTGGGGGGCGCCACAGCAGCTGCCCTTCATATTGCGCAGTGAAGAGTCTGCACCGTTCCACATTAGTGCATCTCGTATGGCTGATTCTGTGCTAAAAAAAGACCTCTTTTGTCCCGTGGAAAGGGAATTCCGAGTGCTGGGCTAAGTGGACTGAGGGTAATTAAAACAGGTGGAATGTAGGTCATAGACGTCACCTTGGTTAAGTTCCGAAGACTTAATCTTAATTCTTTAATAAAGAGA
>JAODKC010000107.1:4617299-4628041 GCA_026777985.1 Mormyrops attenuatus | reverse complement strand
CCCCCCCCGCCCCCCCCCCCCCCCGCCCCCCCCCCCCCCCCCCGCCCCCCCCCCCCCGCCCCCCCCCCCCCCCCCGCGGCCTCGACCCATTTAAGGGGAGATATGATTATTGGGGGGGTGTATTAGCTGGTTTTTATTTATTCCCCCTGTAATTTACACCCATGAACTCTACAGTTGTTTATTTTTATTTTTTAACTTTTTAAAAACAAAGTATCTCTACTTTAGCTGGTTTCTAGAACACTTCCGCTGCTGGATATGGAAACCACTGCATCTCTAGGTCATACACATTCCACATATATGTTGGGGAACATGGAATGTGCCCATGGCTACACTGGGCACTCACTGGGATTTCACCAGGCACACGCTGGGAATCCACTGGGCACCCACACTCACGGTCACACAGTAAAGACACGGCTCTTCACCTAAACCCATGCAAACCGAAAACAAAGGAGAGAGCCAGGACAGGAACTGAACCCACAACCTACTGCCTATGGAATTTGTCATGAATGATATAAAATGACTGAATATCCCAGCATTAGAACATAAGCAGGGATATCTCTTCTGCTACCTACATGACAGACTTATCCAGACGACTTTTCAAACGTTTTCAAACCAGCCACTCATATCAGACTGCTCACTTCTACTAGTTAATACATTTTATATTTACAGTTTCTCATTTTCTTGCAGTTCAGGCTGCATTATTACTGTAACATTAAACAAGGAATGAATACCGAAAGTAAAAAAACAAACTATGAAGCATTCGAAAAACGATGAGATTGACAGTCCAGCACTGTCCGTAGCTGCAGTAGTACTTGATTTAAAGCAGGGGTCTCAAACTCCAGTCCTGGGGGGCCGGAGCCCTGTGTAGCTTAGTTTTTTCCCTGTTCCACCACAAATGATTCAGCTCAAGAGCTGTGTGGTAATTAGCACAAGGAGTTGAATCAGGTGTGTTAAATGAGGGTGAACCAAAAACTGTGTAGGGCTCCGGCCCTCCAGGACTGGAGTTTGAGACCCCTGATTTAAAGGTTTTCCTTCTCATAGGACATTTCATGAAGAGAGTTAAAGCATTTTTTCCTCGCGTTATGCAATCTCGTGTGGGCTGAGGGCATGACACACTCAGCCGCTGGGTGTTGTTATGAAGCATAATTATGCTCATCTCCAAGGCAGAAGCGCAACTGAAAGAACAGAAATAGGTTTCATATTATATCTGCTGTACGACACAAAAATGTGACAGGTGAGATGAGAAAGATGAGATGAGCTGGGAAAACGACGCAATGAATGCGTGCACAGCACTGTTACCATGACGAGTATGTGTTGTGTAACGCATCATTTACTAAGAATTCCCGCATTAGCATTTATGCTAATTGTTACACAGTGTAACAAAAAACTCATTAGTTTGTAGGAATAACCTTGTGCATTATGGGCTCAGGAAGCAGCAATATTCACACAAAGTTTAGGTATATTGTTCAAAAGTTCTTTTTGGTATGTTTATGATTAATAATTGTAAGCTGGGTTGCTTTATATAATGGCAGGGGTTACGCATTCACCGTGATATTTCCCTGAAACATTTATTGTTTTCGTTGTCTGTGACTTTAATGATGCTCTGACAAGACACGAGTCCAAAAGCTTGTTTACAGTGTTTGTGCGATTTCGCATATGAGTCTGTCTGATTCATAATTAAATGTGTTTAAATTAGGAAAACTCGCCTGTGATGGTAGTGGGTGGTATGGTGTCTGCTGTGGGCTGCCTGTTTTCTGGGTGGGTGCTGTAATTTAGCCAAGAAACAGGGACGGAATAGCAGGCGTTCAGATGCAGAGGGAGCTCGGTGCATCAGGGCGCTCACAGCAGCTGATGGTTAGCTGTACAAAAAGCGTCGCGGTAACAGACAGCGACACCTGGGCGTCTTCCAGGCAGCAGGGACGTCCTGTTATAAAGACGCTTATCCTGAATCGCTTCAGTAAATAGCTGCCTGTACAGACAGCAATCAGCTACCGCTATTCATTTCGGTCCCACTATGTTGTATTAGTGACACGTTTTATTAGTGTTGTGTTATTCCCTCTGATCCTACATACTGCTATTACTGCTTCTTATGTTGCAATTAGTACTGCTGTTGTTCTTGTTGACTAACTGTTCGCTTACGTAAATGTTGTTGTGGAGCTGCGGCCCAGTCTGTATCTGTACCCTTGTAGTTATGTATGTCAGTTGCTGCTGTATTTACTCACCATATTCTCATTTATTGGATTTAAGGGGCAGGTCCGACTTACCTGCAGAACAGCTGTAACTCACTTGAGGAGATGGCAGGTCTCTGGCAGGAGTTTGCATAGGCCTCTGACTGTCAGGTGAAGGCAGCCACAATTACCCCTCTGGAGGTTTTAATCCCGGCCTAAGGCCAGGACTGCAGCGGTAGGCAGAAATGTCTGACTTCCTAGGATTTGGCACCATCAGTCTGCTAGGGTCTCAAAACCTTCCTTTTAATAGACATTGAAGGCGACTCAGCCGCTGCTTATGTGCAGTATGTGTCTCGCCGCGGTGAGTGATTGCAGTGCGGTTTGAACGGAGACGTTGCATGAATTACACAGCCTAGGTGGCGAAGGGCGAGACAGCCAGCTGACGCGCAGACTGCGATGCTTAAACTGTTCGTTTCAGATATGGCTTCCCAGAACTTCCAGCAATATTCAGCATCAGTCACCATCTTTGTTTTGTTTGCATCTGCACAATCATATTATAGCCCCCATGTGAACAGTTGTTGACTGAAATGGTCATTTTAGGAATAGCCCTAAATGAGTGTGGTGTCTCGCAGCCTTTCTGTTAATGGGGTTAGGGGCATAACCATTCCGGTTATTCTCAGCTCCCACAAAGACACCAGGCACTAACCTCTTTTTAATGGGTGCCTGATTTGGGTGCAATGATTCAATTTCCAAAATTTCATGTTTTGACAGGGAACTCCCTCTCTCTCTGTATAACCTTATGAAGAGAATGAGTCATGTTTCCTGCGTTACTTTTATTGCGTTTTATATTTTATTCATTTAGCTGACACATTGTGTTTCTTTGTTTATATGTTTGCTTGTTTGTCAGATTCCCGCTAAAATAGATCTATCCATGTATCCATGTATATTGCTGGCTACTTACAGAACTTGGGTCGAATACAAAAGTAAGACTTATCCCGGCGCTTGAATCCAGAACATTCTGCGTGCTTTTGTGTTACCTCCCAGCTGGCACCACAGTCTTACTAGGAGAGGTGGTGAAGTCATTGTGGTGGACTCCACCAATCGTAACTGGGCTGATTTCCTCTCACCCAACCAATGATTGGAGGGTAACCACACTGCCCAGCTGCAGCCAATCACTCACTCCAGCTGGCTAAACCTTTCTAAAGGGCGTTTGTCGAGTTTTAAATCCATTACATATACCCTGCGTGAGTTATGGTTGGATTTAAGGGCCTGGCCCTCACAACTACAGCCAACTGCAAATTTCTGCAGCCAAAAGTTCTCTGTATTCCGAGTGTGCAGTTTTCAGCAATGTGATCTTGGTACAAGATCAATTCTGGAATAATGAAATGGCTGACTTATTTCGTGCACTATCCTAGTGACTTCAAACATTACTATTTTTTAAGCATTTACATTTTCTTTCGTTGGAGGTTGAACCAACTTTGTCCTTAACTGCTATGCTACCATCTAATTGTCACAAGTAAAATGCGAACAGAATAGAATAGTGTCACAGAGATGGTGATATTATTAACAAGGGACACGAACAACATTTTATGTCCCTCATATCAAGTATCAGGATCCAGCATTACATTTCATTTGAGGGTTTGTTTGCAGTGCACATGACAAATTATACTCATTTTTTTAGTATGTACTTCAGACATTGTCAAATGAAATTCATAATTTAAAAAAAAACATTGTTTACTGTTTGAGTGAAAAAAAAATATTCTGACCTTTTTCTTGCCAAAAAGCTTTCTGCCATGCCAAACTTTTAAGAATGAGTTCTGCTGGGTAAGTAAAATGGTGTTAAATCATGCCTGGATATGGATGAAAGGAATACAGAGAATACAGGTAGCTGCTATTACAAGTTAATTATGTGTTTTTTTAGCCTTTAACATTGAGAATAACAGTATTGTTAAAAGTATATTTTTACTCAAAGGCATCATAATTAATCTAGTTTACAAGGTGCCTTGATGACAGTAGTTAATGTCTAATGACTCTTCACTGTTTCTCACTTTACCAGCCCATTTTTCACTTCCAGCAGGCTGCACCACTGAGATACTGGCATATGGTTTTGATAATTGTCTGCTTTTTGATGATTTTCTTAAGTCACGGTCTAGCGGTGCCTGTTGTGTTTATGTGTAGTACAGTATGTGTTCAGTATGCTCAGACACCGTGACTGTAATCACAAGGTCACTGGTTCACAGTCAGTTGTTTTCATGTTTCCATGTTTCACTGGTTCATTATGTTCTTGTTGTTCACTTGGTTTCATTGTTAGGCTCCTGGGCACAGCCCTCTAGATATTGTTGTAGTACTCAAGACCGGTTTTTGGTCTCAAAACCACTTTTCTGGGCACAGCCCTCTAGATATTGTTGTAGTACTCAAGACCGGTTTTTGGTCTCAAAACCACTTTTTTACGGTCTTGGTCTCGTCTCGTAATCAACTTTATTTTGACTCGCCCTTGTCTCGGTCTCGTACATAGAGGACTCCAGGTTTTATTTCAAGACCAGTCAAGACCACTCATCAAAACGCCTCAATTTTTATCACAATGCAGTAATACTCATCTGTTTGTTAACACAGTACTGTACACAGTACACAGTGTGTCTATATATATATATATATATATATATATATATATACACACACACACACACACACAGACACACACACACAGTATACAACAAAACGGAGTACACCCCTAACCCCTAGCCAACCCGCCTTTCAAAAATTGCATTATTTTTAAGTTAAAGTGTTAGATATTTAATCTTATGTATATTTAATTTCATGTATAGAGACAGGTTACAGTAGATAGGCTTCATTGAAAATACGGACCTCAAAGTAGAAGTACAATGTACCAAATGCTAAATACACCTTTGAGCATGGCAAAAAAAGGGTGTATTTCTGCTGGTGCCCACAGCCCCCCATTGGAGAACGCATGGTGCATCGTGAAGCACAGAATACAACGACGGACTCCCCGCATTTTTGAGCAGTTTTGAGCAAGTCACTCAGCAGTGGGAAAAATGACGGCAACGAGTGTCCTCGTTTCCCAAATTATCTTTTTAGGATGTTATTAAAAGGAGAAGTGATGTAACAGAGTGATAAACAAACTCCTGTCCCAACTGTTTTGGAAAGTTTTTAGACATCAGATTTAGAATGAGTTTATATTTGCATTAACAATAGCAAATGTGCAAATAGCACATTACAAACATGCCGCCGTCAAGGAGCCGGCTAGGCTTAAGTGCGGTTAGGGTATAACAGAAATTTCCTTCCTCGACTCCATACACCTCAAAGCACTAGGACACCTGATGCCGTCCTGCGGTTTTTCACTTGGAACGATGCTGCTGCATAGTGCTGAGGGAAACATTTCCCGTCTGCGCTCATTATCGCTGTTTTGTCGGTGGCCTGCTGGAGGCGTCAGATTATATGGACACGTCCATTGTCCTTAGTGAGCTGTAGGTGGGCTTTCGATTTTATGTGTCTGCTAATAATATCAATTCCAGTGTGTGTCTATGTAAAAATAGCACACGGGCACTGAAATAGTAATTTAGACAGCCATATAAATGTAAAAAAAGCGATATCCTCCAATATGAGAGTGCTCCTGTACGACTGACGGTGGGTAATTATCTTTTTGATGATATAATCTGGGGAACGGTTCTTGCTGCGATGGGATGGGGGGGCGATTCCCCTCCTACCCAGTCATTTTTGTGCTGACTGAGCTCAGCTCTCGCAGGTCCATCATCACAGCCCCCGGGTGGGAAATGACGGGTCTTCATCTTTGCTCACTCCTGCGGAGGAGCATGCTGCTGACCTGACAGGCAGGTACACGGGTGGCCAGGGAGGGGCCAGAGAATCACCTCCCAGGTAGGTAGTGGCACCATGGGGCCCTAAATGACGTACTTGTTAACCTTTTCCAGTAAGCTTTCTTGCTTGTAGTTACCCCCAAACTAGCCAGCCATGCATTAGTGAACTACATGAATTGGCCAGCTGAATTTTAATTAAGTAGGCTTCCGGCATCGTGTCACGGCACTTCGAAAGCGCGGCTTTTTAGCCATTGTGAGATTTCCCCTGTCATACAGGGCTGGTCAGTCCCATAAAGTCACGTCGGTGGTCACATAAGGTGTCAGCACCTAAGAGGGCCCTGTCTTGCCAACCAATTTCACTTTGGTTCGAATGGGGGGCACCGGCGGTGATATTACCCTTGGGCGCCACATTGGCCAGGACCCTTCCGAGTGGGGGAGGATGGAAATTCAATCAAACAAGTACGATAATTAGTGGAATCAGATGCCTAAGAGCTCAGATGGGACAAAATCTGCACTGCCTGCAGTCCATCAGGACCAGGGTGAGGGACTTCAGCGTATTACTGTAAATTGCTAGTTTGAATCTACTGCTTGTTAGAATACAGTGTCAAGTCGAGTTATGCCCGATCGAGTCACTTCCGATGACATTAACGTCCGAGGTCCCTAGTGAATAACACACACAGATCAAAAGAGGCCTGGAGGTGGACGCAGCAGGATGCTCACGGGTGTGTTGCTTAGCATAACAGTTGCAGGAGAATGAGCAGCGCTGGCAGCCAAATAGTGACCTGTTGTCCATATCTAACTTGTATGCATACAGTGATGTATGTATGTTGGACAGCTACAATATCGAGATACGCCCACACTGACTTGCGTCCAGTGGTTCTGGTCCCAAATGCAGGTTGAAGCAAGGGGGTACATCATACCTGTACAGTTTGCTGAACTTAACAGCCTACGTTTCAGACAGCTGACACTGTACCCATTGGCTATACAAGGCTGGCCTGGCTATCTGGCATACCTGCGAATATACGATATGTGTCCTGCAGTGTGCAGTACAAATGTATTCAGTCTACAGTATATCGTTTAACCGGGCTGTATCAATATTAATATGCATGCTGTGCAATTCATGACACATACACCAAACAGCCATATCATTAAAACCACTGACCTGTGAAGTGAATAACATAGATTATCTTATTACAATGGCACCTGTCTAGGGTCTAGGGTATTACGAAAGTGAACAGTCAGTTCTTGAAGCTGAAGCATTAGAAGCAGGAAAAATGGGCAAGCATAAGGATCTAAGCGACTTTGACAATCCCTAAGTCACTTGACCGCTGTTGTATACCTGTTGTTGCCGAGGTGATGTATCCTTAATTCCAACATCCATTTCATCTGCCTTTGTTAATCTGAAAGTTTAGTTGTACATACAGTGGTAATTGCTTATGATGAATGAACTTCACAGTTGAAAAGTTTTCAAATCACCTTTGGAATTTGGAATAGAACATTTCTATAGATAAATATTAAGTCTGAATTTTAGAAATATGCCTACTGTAGACGCAGCACAACTATACATAAACAACACTGCCAATTGGGAATATACCTCTAAAGTTTTCGTATATAGGATCTAGGCCATGGGCACCAGTCTTAGGCCTGTCTCTTCCATTTTCCCGTGATAAAAAAGCCTGTCTGTTCTCAGTTATAGGCAGTAATGAAAGCCGAACTCTATCAAACAGATTATGTATCCTCTGCGCATTTAATACAGCAAATCTTACCTAGAGAGCTGATCCCACGGCAAGGTACCGCTGCAGTAAATAAACAGATGAACAAAACTCTTTGACTGTTTGTGTCCTTCCTCACGTCTCCATCTGCTTCTGTCTTTACATCTTTGTGTAACAGCATTGGAAAAGTGCATCTAAAAACCCACGGAGACCGCTTTGATTATTCCCCCTCAGCTTCCGATAGACTTTTCTTGAGATCTGTTCTTTGACAATCTGCTGTTCTTCTCCCCTTCAACGCGCCATTCAATTAACCGCAGCGATAGGTGGCAGAAATCCCTTTCGGAAGCACCTACGGCTGAACGGCAACACATCCAGGCAAGGAAATAGATGTTATTTTCGAGTAAGAATGCGCTGACAGGTCTGTAGCGGTAGTCGCATTTATTGGGGGGGGGGAGCGGGGGATGGTAAACCAGATCAGCCTGAACTGCAAAACATTGCAGGTCCTGGGAAAGATTTTTCTGCCATGTGGACAAGAACAGTCTCTAGTGGCAAACTTCAACGTATATGAAAAGTAAGAAGGCTGGCTTATCCCCGCACAGCGTAAAAAGGCAATGCTATTAAGCTGCACATCAGTATAAATCTCTGAATCAAGATGTCAGTGAGACTTTTAGAAAAAAATACATGTAGAGAAGTGCTGAAAGTACAAGTGCTGAAGGAAATCAGGAGGAAAGAGAAACTACGGATGTAAACATGTAGTCAGTGTAAGGAAAGCTTGTAAGCCTTTCATGACTCAATGGAAGGTAGGAGACTGAACAAAACTCCTATAGAAGCGAGTGAGTTTGGACAAAAAATGTATACATAGGTACAGACAGGCTTAGAGGCTTGTGGAGGTGCAGAATCTCCTACAATCAAGCAACGACCACAACTGGATAAATGGCAGGAATAACACTGGCTACAGATTCCCCCACACAAATGCAACTAGCTGATCTTTCTGTGCCGTCTTGGATCAGCAGTAATTCTGCGTATTAATGACATCGCATTAGTGGGTGATTATCTTTGCCGCTCGGATAATGGTCTGAAATTAGCAGTTTGTATCTGCAAAGTTTTTTTTCTCTTGTAAACAGGAACCAGTCACTCTATAACTGACTTCTGAATGACATTGGTAGTTGAGAATAATTATTAATGACGAATGCCAGTTATTTTATTTATGGTGCCACGGGAAAAAGTATGGCATGCATGCTATTAAAAATGCCACAATGAGCTCCTTTTCCTGCACGGTCCCATGCGGTGACAGTGTTCTCATGTAGGCCAGTGTTCCTCCTGTATAACATGTGCTGACATTTTGTCCCTCTGCCAGTTTTAGTGGATCATTTGTCTTCTGGAGGAACATTTTATATGGGCACCAAACAATGACATAGGCCTCCTACTACTGCTGATCTTTTCAGTAACCTACTGACTAAAAAGTCTACAGATGAATGATTGGGATTGTATTTAGTTGTGCAATCTCATTAATTTGTTCAGCAGACCTGTTTTCTTGGATCACTATAATCTCTTTTCCGCATTATTTAGGAATCTAGTTCAGGTCCATCCCTGAAACAGTTTACTTTGAGTTTTGGGTCTGCTGTCTTCCTATCATGAGATTGCACAAAATTCCTTACGCACCACGCTTGTGAATGCTTACTGTACTTTAGCCGCATGTGAATTTTTGCACTTGATCATGCATTCGGAGCACTGCAATGTGAGCGGGTTACAGAGGGGAAAGAAATGTTCATCACAGAGCAAACAAATGCACAGTTTGAGGCTTCTGTCTCCCATCACCTAGCTGTGTGAGTGAGAGAGAAAAAGAGTGTGAACGTGTCTGTGTGTGTGTGTGAGAGAGAGTGTGTGAATGTGTCTTTATGTGTGTGTGTGTGTGTGTGAGAGAGAGAGTGAATGTATTTGCGTGTGTGAGAGAGAAAGAGTGTGTGAATGTGTCTTTATGTGTGTGTGTGTGTGAGAGAGAGAGAGAGAGATAGTGAATGTATTTGTGTGTGTGTGTGAGGGAGACAGAAAGAGAGAGCGTGAATGTGGCTTTATGTTTTGGGGGTACTGTGTGTCTTTAGCTGTGTGTGTGGGAGAGACTGTACCAGTCGGTGCAAAGATGGCAAGCCTTTCACCTAAACAAAGCCATGTTGCTTGTCTTACCGCCAAACTGTTTGCAGGAATTCGCCTATCTCCGCCTGTGCTGACTCAAACATACAAACACTGTCCTGCCCTCAGTGTCGTCAAGGTCACTGCCTGTCTCTTAGAGACCGTTTCCCGGAAACGGTTCTCTCCGCCGCTGTATGCTCATCACAGCTTTCTAATTTCCCCTGCTAGGATTATGTAATCCACCTAGTTATGGAAACAACACCTGGTTTTATACCGCAAATCATGTGCATTCTGCGGTTTCAGTGTTTTGCTCTCGTTGCTCGACTGTCGACGTACCTGTGCGGCCGTGAGTGTGAAGATGTGCATTATATTTAAAAATAACGTGCAGTATATTTTCCCAAGCGTGTTGCTGGTAATTGAAAGCAGTGCTGACAGAAATTTAATCTAGCGACAGGTGCTAAGGTAGCCCAAACAGCTGTTTGACAGGAGCTGCAGGTCCTTCTTCGCTCTGTAGCCCTACGTATAGGATGGTCTATTTTCTGAAGATAAAAATGGATGAAGGCACATGAAGAAATGTAGGCGCTGTCTGCTTCTTACCGACTTGGTACGTTCCAATACCCAGAAATAGTTCCTTTTCTCTATTTGGAAAGATACGTTTTAACGCTGCGTTGTTGGCCGTGACACTGAATGCTAAGGGCTCCATCTAGCGGTCAGATGGTGTCACTGCACCCACCGTGCGATGGCAGCTAATCTTTCTCGGGGGGTTTTTATCGAGGCTGATGGTTAAATCCAACGCTGATGCACGAAAGTGGTTTTAAAAATTACGTTAGCAGTGACCAGAGCTGACTTCCAGACCCCTTCCCCCTTTGTTTACAGAAAAGGAGATGCTGCTGTCATGG
>JAODKC010000107.1:4605404-4617199 GCA_026777985.1 Mormyrops attenuatus | reverse complement strand
CCCCCCCCCCCCCGCCCCCCCCCCCCCCCCGCGCGCCGGGGCCGGGCGCGCCCCCCCCCCCCCCCCCCCCCCCCCCCCCCCCCCCGCCGCCCCCCCCGGGCGCGCCGGCAGGTATCCTGCCAGACTGCCATCGAGAGGCAGCTCCACGTGAGGGTGGGGGGTGGAGAGATGGAGGTGGACGACAGCGGCAGTCGGGAACGGAGCGCTTCTCACGGAGAGACACGCGTTGCCATGCGAGAGCATCCATGAGCGGAGCACCGGAGAGCCGCCGCCCGCCTCAGTGATGCTGCTGACGTTGGTCTTCTACCTGCGCCTTAAGGGTAGGGGCTCGCCCATCCGCAACACCTGCTTTTTTGGGGAAGTGCTTTAGGGTGGTGGTTCTTCTAGGGTGTGTTCATGCAAAGGGAGGCTGGTGACTCTCAGCACGCAGAGCCGTGCAGGTGTCTCTCTCCTCCCCGGCGATGGCAGCGCTGTTTGCGGGATCGGGGGCCCTCGGGTGTCAGTCTAGCGGACAGGTGCGGAGCCGGTGCTGTGCGTTGCGTCTGCGGTCAAGGCGGTGCGGGGCAGTGACGCCAGACCGTGTATTACGTGACCGACGGCAGGACTTTCTTTTATGCCCGTGTTGAGTCTGGAGGGCGTCGTGATGAATGACCCATTGGGGTCACGATTGGTCCTCATGGGGGTGCTGCGATATCGGCTCCCCGTTTCCCCCCGTGTGCGGCGGCGATGCTCCAGTTCAGTTGCGCACGATACGCTCTGTTACGGCAGCATGAATATTACAGATTACAACCATGATTCTTTAATGGCCTGGAAGCGTGTTTGTTTTTGCTAAATATTTTTTCCATTTGTGCATACTAAACCAACGTCCTCCTGCTGTCCTTCATGGTCTCTATCTCATACAGATTTATTTGCGCTGGTTGAGTTTATTTTGTTACTCGTTAAACTGGGCACGTAATTAACCCCCATTTCCCCAATCGATCGCCACGTTGCCAGCAGTTTTCATGCGGTTAGAGTGTTAACCTGTTTAATTATTTTTGGTCCGCTGTCCCCTCTCAGAGAACAGTACCCTCCGTGACTTTGTTCTGTCTTTCACTACTCTGTTCCCCTGGGCTTGCATCCAGGCTTCTGCTCCACAGCTGCTAAAATCAGATCACAAATCCGAACCGGAGCCTCACTTTGTTCCTGGACAATTTTGAAATAGGGGGGTTTGTGTTGGAGAGGGGCATTTTTTAAAAAAGTAATTTTGTTTTGCTTTATGACCATTTTTATGGTTGCATTTTAGCTGCATGGAGGGATCTAATTTATGACTTAGATTTCTCTTAAGTGCTGCTTCCGTTTTTTTTTTACTGGGGCATTTCTCCAGGTCACATCAGCAGTGTGCTTTTAGTCACAAATCTTTAACCACTACACCACCTGCTGCCCCTCTGTTCCCTCCCCGTACCCTGTCATTTCCAGTATTAATCCTCCTCGTTACCAAGCGGCCAAATGCCTGCTTCCGTTGCCAGGTGCCGTGTCGTTCTCCTGTATCACCGTGCCCCCTGTATCACACATTATGACAGCAACCCGCCGCTCACACCCACGCTCTGGAATAGTGAGCGGTGCAGGAAATGGCTTCAGGAGAACGGGACAGATCCTGTTCGGTGCATTCGATGAGTGTGAAAGTGCTCGGGGGTTATAAATGCACACATAACCGGGTGGCGGGTAGCAACAGCCGGCTATATTTCGCATTTCCTTGATTCTCGAGCGCCCAAAGTGTGTTTCTAGTAAGAACTAGGAACCTGGGAACCTTGGGAAATAAAACTGATATCAAGCACCTTCCCGTTGGTTTGTTTGCTGTCCGGCTGCGCAAAAGTTAAAGACCGAAACGGGAGTTGCTTCGGTTAATAGCCAAAAATAGCTCCGCAGCACCAAACTGCAAGACGCCTTACTCTTAAGAAAAAGTGGAGGTAGCCAAGCTTTTGTCCTGAAAGTGAAAGGCCTCTGGCCGTGTTGGGGTCTCCTGGGACCCGGGCTGGGATTCCTTCATTGGCTGGAATTGCACCGCCACATCTCCCATTGGATCACAAGCTGCTGTGGTGTGATCCGCATCCGCGTTAAAGTGCTCAGGGGCAGTTTTGCCCAGAGACATTCGCATAGTTTGCACTCTTTCCATTTCTCCTCTTACTGTAGACTCTTCCTCGCTCAAACAGAGCAGCAGTTGCTCCTTAACAATTAACGAAATTGGGAAATTAGTGAGGGGCCATTACTGCCCCCCAGGGATGGTTTTTGGTTTACTAGTGTCCTCTGTTTATCATGAACTTAGCGGTTTGAAGCGCAGGAAACACTGTTTGTAGTATAATGGGACTTGAACCTACAATGTCATGGTTAGAGGTCATGTGACTTGATTGCCGCGTGTCTGGCATGGTTATGCTTTCCCTGCCCTATCATATGATCCAAAGACACACATAAGCCAGCGCTTCAGTATGAGTGCTTGCGTGAGACACCATGACGTGTAGGATGAGGTAATGTGTGTGTGTATATATATGTATGTGTGTCGGGGGGGAGGGGGGGGGTTTACAGCATTGACCCAGATAAGAAAAAGCGAGTGTGGAGTTACCATATCGCTGACTTCCGGGGCCCCGTCGAAGCTCTTGAGGAGGAAAAGCAGCTGATAGGAACCTACTTTCCTCCCTACGGTGCTCATCATAGCTGGCCGGGGACTTATAAGCCACCCTGGTCACGCTGAAGTGGGGAGCAGCGCCACCCGATGGCATGGCAGTGGGGCAGCCTCTGAGGCGGGGGAGGAGGGGCCACGTGCCGCCCTTCAAATACCACCACACCACGTTCCTTTGCGTGAACCTCCAGGTCACGTATCATCTGTGCTTAAAGATGGTCGTTTTGATTAGATCTCCCGCCTAGCACTTATACCGGAAAGCGCATTCTGCTCACTGTGTTACCTGCTGCCTGATGTTTTGATGGTTGGGAGTTGCTGACAGGCCTGGGAAGGCTGGAGACGGAGATTGGCTGGCCTTTCAGCCGCGTGAGAGGTGACAGGGCAAGCTCAGATGTCCTGTGAGGAGCATAGGGGTGCATTTTCATTGGCTGACTGAAGGGGGCGCTCTGCTTGTGAAGACTAACTTGTGAAACCTAGAATGGATCTCAAGCTGTTCTCTCCAAGGAATTCTTTCTAGCCGGGTTCGTCTACAGTCTTGCAGTAAAAGCTAAAATATTTGTAGAAAATCAATATTCAGGATTTTCTTCCATAAATAGCATGATAGGAGAATGGTGGCTATTTTTTGTACTGTATGTTTTAAAATCTTAATTTTCTTTATGTGATTATCACAGTGGTTTTATTCACCGCTCACTTATCTCAACAAAAGCAAATTCTCTGACAGCAGTATCAGTGCAGCAACCCCAAAGGTTGTTGGTTCAGATCCCACTAATGGGTCAGTTGTGGTGGCCTCGCTGAGGGCGCTTAACCTAAACTGCCCTTCGGCTGTAAGTGTGACTTCGGTTTTCAATTCGGTCTTTGGCTTGTTACTCTCTATTCTATTATTCTGCTTAAATTTCCTTTCATTAAACACCGAGAGCTGCCTGTGTGTGCTCCCGAGATCCCACGATGTGCCCACATCTTCCTAGCGGGATGCCAGCCGGCACCAGGAGTACGGAAATGAGTCAGGATTACGTAATGGTGCAGCGTGAAGCTGGTGGCCCCCAGCCTTTAGGAGCCTGGGGTAGGTTCATAGCGTCTGCCTGCTTTTAAACGGCAGGAAGGACCCCCAAGGCGCATGCTTCCATCTCCTGCCAAAGCCGTGCATCTTGTTATTATTTTTTTCTCTGCTGTTTCTTATTTGGCTCCAAACTCCGAAAATGGGCCAAAGCCAAAGGTTCGTGCCCGCGGGAACACTCTAAGAGGTCAGTGCTTTCATGGTGCACCAGTCCGGAGTAGGGACTGCATCTCTGTGTGCTTTTTGAAGCCGTTTCACACCACTAATAAGGTCTCTCAGAACTGCCCTGTAGTCGTCTCACTGTTTAACCTCATACAATGCATGGAGGTGTCTTCATTTCAGGCCTGCTCTTTCTCCTGTTGTGTAAATGTGCTTTTAACAGATCGACAGACCACAGAGAGATGGAGTAAACTAATTGATGACCTCACTAAGTATGGAACTGGAAGCCTTGTTTTTCCCAGCACCAGTTAGCTGTTGCTTCTCGGTCCTGATGATGATGTGGTGGGATAGTATTGATTGGCCAGTGTGGAGAGGGACCGGCATCCAGTAACATATGAGACTGAGCAGCCTGTACTTCACCTCATCTTAATGACCCTGCAAATACATCATACTGTCTGGTATGTTTTGAAAGAGGGAGAAAAGGTTCATAATGTGACTGCAGAATGAAGGGGTGTTTTGGGCTTGAACCCGGTCAGATCCAAGGGGCCTGGCATTTTACAGGGGCCCCTGAATAGATAAAATTATATAATGTGAGGAAGGTGAGGAGCCCAAGGTTACATTTTGTCAGAGGGCGCAGAATTTCTAGCTCCAACCCCAAGTGGAGATTCCTGGCAGACATTTTTATCATACCTGTTTCTGAGCTAGCGATCACAGCAGGACTTTAAGAAGGTGTCTTTGAAGCTGCACGATTCATCCCCTGCTTAGATCCTCTGCAGGAACCCACAATTGTCTCCCCGGATTCTATACCACCTAAGCGCCACTGTGGCCAGACCAACCAGAGGAAGGCCCCCATGCCGTCAGAGCGTGGGTGTCACGGACAGTACATTTGGGGTGACAGTGTGCCACCTGGAACCAGGATGCAGTGCAGGGTGAGCAGTGCAGTGCAGGGCAAGCAGTGCAGTGCAGGGTGAGCGCTTTAATACAGCCCCCAGTGGTTTGAGTTGTTTCTGTTGTTCGTCTTGTAAAAATAAGCGCAAATATTGACCACCTCAGCTTTTAAAGGAGGATGTGATATATTAAGGTGACATGTTGCAGGCTGTTCTGTTTCCGCTTCTTTGTTTGAGGGCTTGAACTGCAGCTTCTGAAGGTCTAGACCAGGAATGTCAAAATCCAGTCCTGGGGGCCGGGGCCCTGTGTTGCTTAGTTCTTTCCCTGTTCCCCCACAAATGATTCAGCTCAAGAGCTGTGTGGCCTTGGCCATATTGGATCCTGTTAGTAAATGTAATGCACCAGGGCCAGCACAAGGAGTTGAATCAGGTGTGTTAAATGAGGGGAAACTCAAAAATGTGCAGGACTCCGGCCCGAAACTCGAAACAAACAGTAGTAGCTTGCGTGTGACTCACTGGGGCAGCCACCCAGGTGTTAAGCCTGCCTGCGGGAGCCAAACGATCGAGAAACGCTCGTTATAATAGCTTTATGAAATTTACAGTGATGTCATCACACACACAAGTGAGCTAAGGTGAAGTGGCACGCGGGAGCACTAACGGGAGTGCGGTGGGTGCGTTCGGTGTACCCCGCTGCAGTGGCATACGTGGTTGATCCCCACCATGCTGGGGAGGATGGTGAGCGTGGAGAAATTTGGGTCACCATGGAAACGGAGCTCCTTGATATGGATCCCCTCTCGCCTCGGGGGGCAGGAGTTAACAGGATTATATCGCGATCTGAAGGACGGGCACGATGAGGAGCAGGGTCCTCGCTTCCCTCGTTAGCTTGGGGCAGGCCTTTTGGGGCCCCTCGACGCCCCCCAGTGGATGGTCCAGACTGGGACGTCCTTCGTTCAAGCCTGGTGAACAACAATCACCAGATCCATGGGCTTTTTGGGGGGAAACCAGCTGAAGTGGTTTGATGGAAAAAAATTAAATTGAGAGTGGATTTTATGACTAAATTTCTCAGACCGAGGTTACAATTAAGTATCGTGCTGTATGGAATGTAGACCAGGTAAGGAAATATCAATATTTAGTGAATCATTTATTTTTATTCATGAATATGGCATAATAATCATTTCCCTATAGAAAGGCATCAGTGAATTTTACTGCTGAAGGAGGTTTTTTAATTTCAGATATTGCAGAAGGTCAAAAAAAAGGCTTTTTAATGGCCCACCAGTCCACTTTAAATTCAGAATATTATGCACTCATTTTGAAGGTGTAGGATGCGAGAGAAAACCTTAACACAGTTTGAACGTTGCTGCTGTGTTAAGGTTATTTCTAGGAAACAGCGTATGAAAAGAATTGTAGAATACATACAAGACTGATTGTTTTTGTTAAATTGATCAGGTACCCTCAATATGGTATATATGATATTTGTTGACAGTTCCGTTGGACAATACAGCTGCATTCAGAGAAGCCTCTTTTTTCCATTTTGGCTCTGTTGCCATGGTAACAGCAGGACCAGCCGAGCAGGCGCTGGCTGTGCCCCCCGGGTCTTGGTATTGACAGAGGGGATTGTGGGATTGAGTGCCGCCACTAAGGCGGGTTATTGAATTATCGTTGGGGAGGCCAAGAAGAGAGAGAGGGGCCTTGGCTTCAGCCTTGACACCGCCAGCTCCCATGGCGACGAGCGGAAGATAGCGGAAGGTCGGGCCAGGACAGGGCGCATGGCAGTCAGCGGGCAGCTGTGAGCGACTTCCTGTCTGTCTGGGGGGCGCTGGCTCCGACTTGAGTGAGATAACCACTACATGACGTTCGGCATAAACGGCAACGAGCCTGCAGACGAACTGGCAGTTTAGTGACAGCGTCTCACATGTTTACCCTCTCATGGCGCCCCTGTGTTCTGCTTTAGCAACTGAGGCTGTTCAGCTGAATCTACAACTCAGACAGACTTCAGTAATTGTCCATAAAAAGGGAAATGACCATTAGGATCTACAGAACAGACACTACTGACAATAACTTGAGGTGTGTGTTTTGTTCAGTGTGTGTTCATGCATGCTTTTCTTATTTGCTTGTTGAAGTCTGGCCCATCTCTTCTGCAGCACCAGGGACCTAGAGTACACTTTTCACCACGGCCATTACCATCTGAGGTCACATGACCACCATCACTGTGACTGAGCAGGGCCATGGTGGTATACAACCTGTTATTTGGCTAAATCTTGGACAAGGGAAAGTGGATTGTGCAGTGACCTTAGTGACTTCTACAGACAAGAAGATTTCCTTCATCGTGTCTCGTGTGTGTGAGTGTGTTTGTCCCTGTGCGTCTCTGAGTGTGAGTGTGTGTGTGCCTGCAAGTCTGGGTAGTGTGCCTGTATGTGTGTGTGCAAGGACTCCGATTAGTTTCTACCTGTAGTTGTGGTCCTCTGCATCTCCACATTTCCAGTGAGCTCTGCCTCTGCTTAAGGAACTGCCAGCAGTCGATCTTCATGCGTATGACCTAACACTTATATACAATTACGTTGATCTCTCTGCTGATTCCCCAGACTAGCTGTCTCTGTCAGCCATTATTTGCTTTCATTAGACCTGATAGCACAGTCATTTTCTTAGAAACTTGTGACTGTGATTGCTCTGTTTCCCGATCATCAAAGCATCTTATTACAGTGACTGAAATTGTATTATGATAACTGTGTTTCGGCGATAATGAATTTACAGGCCTTTTTATACCGATTTGTGAGCGCTCCACTTCTGAATGTTATTATGCAGGTGATGGGGCTAGCTACAGTTAACAAGAAATACAAGCAGTTTCGGAGTCAGTGTCTGGAAGGTCGCTGGTTCGAATCCCACTGCCGGCCGAGTAGGCATTTCGCTGTTGTGCCCTTAAGCGAGGTCCATAACCCAAAAAAAGCTCAGGGGGTGTGATGCCTGCCGCTGAGCTCTGACCCCAGGCTTCGCTCTCACCAGTGTGTGAATCTGTCACACGAGATGGTCTATGAAAAATACAAAGAATTCCAATGTGCTCAATCAATGGTCAATAAAGTATCGTTAGCATCGATATATTTCGAGTCAGCACATGGCACACTTTGTCCTACCGTCCAGATGTTTTACTAAGAATATTAACTTACTGGGATTAATCATTTAGCACTATTAATTTGGGGCGGGGGGTCCTTTCCAGGTAATTTTGCAAAGAAATTCAAGGGGGGTTTAAACCCATTATATTTACACATGCCTGTGGTATTTGGTATTTTGACGGTATTTGCAAAAGCACTGCTCCGGTATTTTGAAATCCTGGCGATAAAATTCACCGAGCGCTCATTTTTCTCGGCTAATTTTGTTGCCAAGATTTCAAGCATGGCCGTGTGTGGTTGCTGGTGTTGCTTTTTGCTACTTAGCTGTGCAGCAAATGTTTTATATTGTTGTAGTTGAACCCATTTGTAATATTGATTACTTTACTGAAAAGGTCAGGAAAAGAATGCTTCTCAAAGGCCAGTAGCCAGACTCTTACCAGGACTCGTAGCTGAACGTTAGCCAACACGCTACCTGATAGCCACTGCTATTGTAATATTGTAAATGATATGTGTCTGCAGTAAGAAGGGGCTGAATATAGCGATTTATGTAGCTTTGATAATGCTGGGAGCCTCACTCTGTTCCAGTCACACCCGATTCCCTAGAGCTGGGCTTTTGGGGTGCTCTGTTAGGGCCGACTCCACTCATTCTTAGCAACATTTTATTAGAATCTCCAAGAATAATGAGACCAAACCAGTCAGCTCTAACGGATTGTCCTGTTTGAGTTGCAGATTAATTTAACTCATTAATTCACCATCAGTTCAATCAAACAGTTCTGGGTTTCAGTTCCGTTTCAGATCAGTGCGATGACCCAATTTCCAATGAAGATGATCAAATTTCCTTTTTTATTTTCTGTTGTTTTTTTGGTAATAAAATATTGAATTGTATTCCTTGATCTGTATTGATTGACCCGTAGGTGGTACGTTCAACTCACACCTTCAGTGCTGAGGGTTCGAGACCCACAACATCCTCGTGTTTTCCAGCCATGGCTCTGGCTCACCTGCTAACGGAACGTGAATGGATGTTTGCTCTAATCCAATATAATGGATGTTTGCTGTAATCCAATATAACACATACTGATTTGTAATTTGTGTTCACAGAGAGATGAGGTGAAAAAAAAGTGCTGAGCCTTAGCTATGCAAGGAGAACACGGCTAACTTAGCTAGTTTGGACAGTTAACCAGTGTAATCATGGCTGTAGTCTTGTAAATGCTACAAGTGAACATGTTAATGTTATGGTAATGTAGTGGTTAAGAGCAGGAGCTTGCAGTGCCAGACACTCCTGATTTAAGGCCCAGGAGGGGCAGTAAGTATCAGCGGGTAAAAGCTGTTAGTCTCCCTGAATATGAGTGCAGGCTAAAACCGCTATAAGGAGTAGAGGAGATGCATGTGCAAGCAGCGTGCTGCTGGCTTTGTGATCTTACCATAGACGTCAAGTCCGCCAGTGGACACACTGATAATATTCATATACATTTTAATATATTTTTAATGTACAGGTCTTTAATCTTTACTGTCTGGTTGTGTACTGATAAGTCTTTCCTCTGGAAACATGTTGAGAAAGTTTTGTGCTTTTACCTCCGTGTTTCCGGCGTAACACGTATTTATTATTTACTTACTCACTCGTAGTGCTGTGATTTATTATTTAGCTGCCTTGGACATACAGGCCGATATGCAGGGTTTGTTCTCCCACTCGCCTCCCTGAGCCCTTATGCAGTTGTGGCCTTGGCCTGAGGTCCAGAACTTTCTGTTTGCTAAGATGGGGGAGTGGTGGCGGTCTGGATTTGCTCATGGCCTTGTTCTGCCAGCAGAGCGAGGGCAGTGGTGATGGGCAGGGCCTCCTTAAGCCTGCCAGCTCATTGGCCCACCCGGTCGAGAGGAGTGGTGATAGGCGGAGCCTCCTTAAGCCTGCCAGCTCATTGGCCCATCCGGGCGAGGGGAGTGTGATAGGCGGGGCTTCCTTAAACCTTCCAGCTCATTGGCCCATCTGGGCGAGGGGAATGGTGATGGGCGAGCCTCCTTGAGCCTGCAAGCTCATTGGCTTAACCGGGCATCACCCAGGCACGCTCTCCTCCTCCCTCATCCCTCTATTCTGTTTCTTCCCTCAAACGACATGGTCGAAGGGGGACTAATTGATTCCTCTGGCTCAGGTTCAGAAGTGGGAACATGAAGGAAGTCGAGATCAAAACGCCTTGAATCTTGTCTTGTCCTCTTTCATTTATCACTGGGGAGCCTAGCAGGCCATCCCTCCACAGGGACCTATGCACCTTACCATTCTTTTCTCATTTTATAGCAAAGCCTTTCGGCTCAAATGTTTCACTCAAGGAAGTGGCATCAGCTTCGAGGCAGGGTCTCATAAACGTTTGGTTAACAGGCTGTTCTCCTAACCTGCTGCTGTCCCAGCGACACGTGCTGGTTGGTCGACTCTGCTCCCCACGGGGGGGGGGACAGCTCCCAAACTATGGGTCACTGAATAATCGGGAGGGACGGCGAGATGATTTGCTGAATAGGTTTGAAGGTTTCAAATCTTTCTTTTACTGGTGCTTCTTTGCTCCTGCTCAATGAAAGTTATGGTGGGTACCCCTCTACCCTCTGCTCGGCAAGATTGTTTGGGGGGGGGTCTTTGAGGACCACTGACTCAGACGGAGTGGGTCTTCCTGCTTAGGTGGCTCTCCTCAGGTGATAATCAAGGAGAGTCATGTGACTTCTGGTCCTGATTAGAGCAGATCGATTGCTGCCGCCGCGCTGCCCCTCTTCAGTGCTAACTGATGGGCCGTGGGGCCGTAATCCCATCCTTTATTTTCCACCTGGCTCTCTCAGTACTCTGGAAGAGCTCCGCAGCCTCCCACTCTCCTGGCCTTCCGCCTTCGTGTCGGGCTCCCCTGCCTCACACCAGGTGCGGCTGGCTGTCAGTCACAGGTAATCATTTGTCTGCGTTATCCAGTGGGCTTTGATCATCGCTGTACTTCCGTGTGGTCTGTGTCTCACAGGTTTAATGGGCTTTCGTCGGCAGATAAAGGTTATTTTCTGCTACAGTCGTCCCTCCTGTCACTCATTATTCCCGTTCCATTCTTGTGCACTCGTGAAATCTCGTCCTCAAGCATGAAGTGACGGTTACGTCTGTGTTGCATGGGTGCTAGGAAGGGGTTCAATCAACAGGTGGCGCAATGGAACCTGGCCACTCAGTACACAGGATGGGTCCCCTGGACCAACACCGATGCTTTTGTCGATGTGGTATGGCCACGGAGAGCAATAAATGGTTGGTTTTTACTGCCTTGGCAAAGCCTGAGATCACAGACATTATGTGGTAATAAAGCTGTTAGGTTTCGATGGGCAGCAGGATGATGGGGTTGGGGGGGGAACTCATTGTGTCTGTTTGTGTGTGTGGTGTGTGTGTGTATTTGTGCATGTGTGTTTGTGTGTGTATGCGTGTGTGTGTGCATGTGTGTGTGTGTTTGTGTGTGTGTATGCGTGTATGTGTGCATGTGTGTGTGTATGCGTGTGTGTGTGTGTGCATGTGTGTGTGTGTTTGTGTGTGTATGTGTGCATGTGTGTGTGTATGCGTGTGTGTGTGTGTGCATGTGTGTTTGTGTGTGTGTATGCGTGTGTGTGTGTGCATGCGTGTGTGTGTGCGTGTGTGTGTGTGTGCATGTGTGTGTGCATGTGTGTTTGTGTGTGTGTATGCGTGTATGTGTGCATGTGTGTGTATGCGTGTGTGTGTGTGCATGTGTGTGTGCATGTGTGTGTGTGTGCATGTGTGTTTGTGTGTGTATGCGTGTGTGTGTGTATGCATGTGTGTGTGCATGTGTGTGTATGCATGTGTGTGTGCGTGTGTGTGTATGCGTGTATGTGTGCATGTGTGTGTGTGTGCATGTGTGTGTGTGCATGTGTGTTTGTGTGTGTATGCGTGTATGTGTGCATGTGTGTGTGTATGCGTGTGTGTG
>JAODKC010000107.1:4589168-4605304 GCA_026777985.1 Mormyrops attenuatus | reverse complement strand
GTGCATGTGTGTGTGTGCATGTGTGTTTGTGTGTGTATGCGTGTATGTGTGCATGTGTGTGTGTATGCGTGTGTGTGTGTGTGCATGTGTGTGTGTATGCGTGTGTGTGTGTGCTTGTGTGTGTATTTGTGTGTGTGTATGCGTGTGTGTGTGTGCATGTGTGCGTGTGTGTGTGTGGGGAAGCCCCCATCGTTAACATCTGATTACACGATTTCGTTACATTCAGTGAATCTATACCTGTCTTTTTTTCTTTACCTTTTACACCCCCTGCCTCTCTCTCCCTGATCCACAAACTGGACTCCCTGTCTGGCTGCTTTAGTCATGTTAATCATCTCTCCTAGAATCGATCTACCGCCGCGGCGCCCGAAGATGGAGGAAGCTCTACCGAGTGAATGGGCACCTATTCCAGGCCAAACGCTTTAACAGGGTGAGTCATGTCCCGGGGGGTAACCTAATGATATTAGGATGCGTGTGCACAAGATGTGTGTCTCATGTCTGTTGGCACATGTCAGCTCCCTCTGCATGTTGGGGGGGGGAAGCTAGGGTCCAACAGAATGTACTGTTGATTATTATGTAGCTTTTTTTAAATTGTGTGTTAATTGGTATCTACTCTGCAACTGTTTGTGGCCAATGAGGCGAAGAAACAAAGAAGAGCACTGTTGCCCCCACGTGCTGCCCCCCCTGTATTCTGCCCCTGTTTTCTGCCCCTCTGTACTGCCCCGTTATTCTGCTCCTGTATTCTACCTTTGTGTGTCACCTGATGCCATGTTCTGGTGCTTGTATGGTGGGCGAATAAGGAGCCAGACACCCGTTACTAGGCAGGCTCGCCGGTGCTGAGTCGCCGGGGGTCTGATACATTATTCAGAAGATTGAGGCCCGTTTCACAGCTCCTTAGGTTTGGCCCACATTCCCGCACTTTGCATGGAGCTAGACGGGGAGGGGATCTTTAGGAACTTGAGGCAATCTTCCATGGACATGTCCCCGAGCCTGAACGCGCAGCCTCTGCAGAGTGCACCTACTGTCTGCAGAGCTATTCCCAGCCGCAGTGAAGTTTGTCCCAGCCTCTGCACCTACTGTAGAAGCTACTTATTGTGCAAATATAAAGTAGATGTATGTCATTTTATGTTAGATGCTGTGTCCTTCCTGTGCCACTTTGTGCTGCTTCCTCTCTGTCACTCTGTGCTTCTTCCTCTCTGTCACTCTATGCTTCTTCCTCTCTGTCACTCTGTGCTGCTTCCTCTCTGTCACTCTGTGCTGCTTCCTCTCTGTCACTCTGTGCTGTTTCCTCTCTTTGTCTCTGTGCTCTTTGCTGCCTTCATATGATGGGCCATGCTCTGTGTTGCCTCTGTATAATGGTTTGCATTCTGTGCTTCTTCTGGCATGTCAGTTTATGCTCTGCACTGCTTCCTCTGTATGGCAGTTTGCGCTCTATATGTTGCCTCAATATTCAGTTCAGGGAAGAAAGTGTCCCCTGAGCTCAAACTTTGTGTTACTTTAAAAATAGGTTGTGCCTTTTCTTCTCCTTCAGAGTACGCACTATATAGCTATGCCAGCCTTGATCATTTACCTTTTCCTGGATTGTCTTGAAGGATTTCTCAGCATGCCAGTCGCATTCATCTGCACTCAGCGTTCTGCTGCGTTAACCTTATCGCGTGTCCCTGTCCCAGGGAGACCCCTTTATGATACTGCTGCATTTTGCCCCATATGGGGGAAGTAGGTCACCATTTCCTTTTCCTCCCTCAATGACAGGACTTGGTTTAATTTGGTTGTGCAGAAGCCTCTCTGATTAGACAGCTGCTAATGGGAGAGGAAGTCTCCAGTGAAGTATGTGTATTACTCTGTGACCACTGGTGGTTTGCCCTCTGTCTTCTTTTCCCTGCCCAGGGATTAAAAACGTATGTTTCCTTTGTATTAGACAAAGATTTGTATCTGCTTCACATTGGTGGAATGGAACACTTCTAACATTCATTATTAACATGTTTAAATGTTGTTTTCTTATTGAGGTAACACAGGATGACCGATTATTTCAGTGTCATGATGGCGAAAGATTTGCCTCAGTATCCAGCATCCCAAACTACACCAATCACTGTTGAAGTCGTCACTGTTACGATTCAGCTCAGACCAATTAATATATTTTTAGCTTGAAGCAAATAGCAGTGAATTAAATGCAGCGAATTACTTCCTGAATTGGTACCAGTAACTTACATCAGCAAGCAGGATTAGTTAAAAATAGTTGAAGGGGCATCTGTAAAAAGATGAGACCGTAAGTATCAGTCTGCGAGGCTCCTGAATGAGTAATTAAGCAGACCATTAGCGGTGAAATAACCAGCCACGGACAGGCCTTTTACGGGGGGGGGGGCTTTTTATTGTGCTCAGAGTGTTGGTAGTACTCAGCGTGGCTGTTTTCTTATTTTTATATATTTTATTTATTTATTCCCCCCCCACAGAAGGTTACTGTGGGATTTGTTCTGATGCATCGCCAGCTGCTGTTAGCAAAACCTTTTTGTTTGTTCTGTTTTCTTTTCTTTTCTTTTCTTCTCCCTTCATCATAACAAGGGCCTCTGTACTTCTCCCACAATGTCAATTTTGGTATCAAGGTTTCCATTAAGGAAGCTTTGGATTCACATTGCAGGACTCCATTTATACCCGAAGGGCTGCGATAACTGGGCCAGCGTGATAGAGGCTTGTCTGTGGTAATAGCAGGCTACCTCCTCGGGGTAGTCAGTTACGCATTAAACGCTGTGCTTTTAGGGAAACGAACAAACCGTATCGCAAATGGGTACGAGAGGGGCAGTAATCTGTGGGTAACGCTTGCTGTTCCTGTCTCTTCTCTGTTCATGTTGTACTTTATATATTTTTTCCAAGCTGTATATATAAGGCTTATTAAGCAGCTGGATATTTTAATGGCAGAAGTACGTCGTTGTATTCTGCCCCTGTGTGGCCCCTCCAAAGGTTTTTTATTTTGTGCCCTTAACCACTCTGCCACCTGCTGGTGTAGTGTAGTCAATACACCGTTATGGCCAAATTAAAGGGCTAGACATATGTCTTTTGTGCAGATCCTTGTTCCATGTCCCGACCTAATTCTTCCGGGAGTGTGTGGCCCAGTGTGCTGTGCTGGTGATTATTATTTTTTTGTTTGCTGGGCTGGCATGGACCCTCGGGGCTGGTGCAGTCCTAAAAGCCGCGTGGACAGGAGTGAGGCATGTAAGTCCCATACTCCGCTTTCCCTTCACCTGCTGAGTAGTTAAAAGAGCCACCCAGGCGGAATCTGGGCAGATTCCACGCTCCTGTTTCTGATTTCAGTCGAATGTATGCTTTTGAAGCGTGGCGCCCCAGCGATGCATTTGGCAGCATTGCTCACATGACTGTACTCACTGCTGAGCTGCAATGAGCAGCTTTGATTAACAAACCGTTGTGCCGACGTCAAAGTTTTCTCAAAGCCGGGGCTGGGCAACGGCTGATTGTCAGGTAGAAGGTATTTGGATTGTAGATTTTTTTCCTTTAAACTGTCCCCAAGAGTAGTTGAGGAATGAATCATCTCTACAGGGCAACAGAAACAGATTTTGTATGATGAGGTGAGGGAGTATTCTGATGGGTATACTGAGAACTGGCGGTTTTTCGCTTGCTTATTTTAGCCAGGGGTGAGTCAGTACTTTGGTTAGCATAGAGTGTCCCTGTCACAACACTGCACATCCCTGTTTTTTTGTTTGGCTCAAGGGAAATATTGCCCTCTACAGGCTCATCAGCACTACCACTGCCAGCATGCAGTAATTTCGTTTAGTTTGATGATCTCCCATGCAGCGCCAGCTCAGTAATCATGAGGCCGTGGTCCGACCTACACACAACCTGCAGTTGTTTCACCCTGACAGTAGGGGGCCTCGGGAATGTAATTTTATTCAGAAATGCTTTTTGGCCGCGACTCTTGCAGTCACGACAAAAGTCACGGGTTGGAGTGTGAAATTCAAACCTGTACTCAGGAGAAGGGTCTTTGATGGGAAAGCCAGTCAGAAACTCTTCTTCAGGCATTTCTATATCCTACAATGCAGGCAGGCAGAGGTTCTGGGAGAACCCGGCCGGTTGCTACTCAGTCTCGTGCATCGAGCCAAATTGCAAAAAGCAACATTTGCTGCGGTGACCAATTTTTCTGTTGGAGGTTTCTGAGCTTCCTGGATGGTTGGGGGTTCCAGCACAAGCGGGTAGGTGGAGTCCCATAGGTGCCACCTTCAGATGTTCCACCAATACTCAATGTGCTGTGTGTGTGATGGGACTCAGTCGGGTTTCATACTCTGTTTCAAACTACTGTTAATGCTCTAGGATCGCTAGGTGACTATGGTGATGATTATGATAATGGAAGTGTATTATCAGATGTTTAAAATCAGAATTCAAGAAATGAAAGCCAAAAAGGCAAAATATGTGAACTGATAAAACTGGCAGTGGCGGGGGGTTGTGTCATTGTCCTGGACCGTGCCGCCACCTGGATCTGCTCTGAGGATCCGGTCACGAGGCCGGATCGCCAGGGTGTGGTGTGAGATCTGTCCCAAAAGCGGGTGGAAGCGTAACGTGACCACAGGGTGGAGTAGCACATATGCTGGGCACATGGACACTAATGGTTTTGATCACTGTCCTGTGAGGCTGGTATTGCCGCATGTTGGCGGACGGCCTGCCTTGTTTATCCGGGCGGCTGCTGAGATGCACTGTACCCTCTCTGCCTCACAGAAAGCTTACTGCGGCCACTGCAGTGAGAGGATATGGGGACTCGGAAGGCAAGGCTACAAGTGTATCAACTGCAAGCTACTGGTCCATAAGCGCTGCCACAAGCTCGTCCCTCCCACCTGCCAAAGGCCTATGGTGAGTCCAAGATGGCTGCCCAGGGCCACCGTCACATCCAACTAGTAGCTAGAGGTCTCACCAGATTCTCCTAGCACAGTACCTAAAGGGTTTAACCAGAGTAACTGCAATGGAGCAAAAGAACCAGGAGTCTGACATTTTCTATAACTGTCTGGCATTAAGTACACTATGGTTGGCTCTAGCTATAGGCAGAATAGGCCCCCAAAGTCAGGCCCCCAAATTACCTGCATCGTGGAGGAAGCGAACCATCAATTTTCTTTGTAGGAGGGTCTCCAAAGTAAAGCTGCACCTAGGGCCCCTGAAAAGGTAGCACTGGCCCTGAAGTACATATTGGTGAATGTCTGTAGAGCAGGGTTTCCCAGTCCGGTCCTCAGGGGCCTGCAGACAGTCCATTTTTTGCAGAAATGTGGACTGTCTGGCATGGAGCTGGGAGGAAGCCAAAACATGGACTGGCTGTGGGTCCCCGAGGACCGGACTGGGAAACACTGCTGTAGGGGATTAGTGTGTGGTCTGACTTGTCAGAAGCTTCTCCCTGTATATCTCACTGAAGACTTGCATGCTGAAAAGCGATAACTGATATACCACAAACATCTACACTCTCACACACATACAAAACCTTTTGGTCTTCAATGGACTCTGAACCCTGGAACCTCCACTATTCTCTTTGGCTCCATTCACATTGGTTTTCCAGGTTTATCGAAGGAGTATCGAAAAATGTGACCAGTGTTTATGGATTGAAAGCTTAAACGAGGGTCAAATGCAAATGGGCTGGTCCCTCTACAGCGCCTCCAAGAGCACACTGTCAGTATATGCCTGTTAGGGCTGTTCAGTTCTTCTCATGTGCCATTGGTTTCTTTAATTTCTGCCCCCCCCAGGCTCCATCGAGTACGCATCACTGTTGGCATCTCCAAAAACATTAAACAGAACAGCTTATGAATACAGGGACGTTTGTAAGAGTGACTGAGATCCCATACATGTTCATGGATCATAAAAGGATCCATTTCTATTCTTGGAATAACTAATAAGTGTCTTTTTCCTATTTGTGTGATATGTCCCTGTCTTTGGTGGCCATCAATTTGCGATCATGACCTTCTTAGGATCCCTTTGATTAGGCTAGTGTAATCCAGGTAGCATTAATTAAATGCCAATTGCTAATTGAGGCCCAATATTATGGAAAAGCATACGATTTCTGTATCAAGTAAAGTTTTAACAAGTTGTGCGGTCATCAAAATAATCACCAGAGCCCATCAGGCTCTGATACTGTGGCACATTGACTGATGATCAGGAATCATGGCCCTGTTAAGTGTTTGTCTCAGCCTCTGTTCAATGGGTGTGAGAAGGCAGGGTAGTGAGAAGATGCTGAATTTACCCTAAGTCTCTAGGACTTTGACCTAAAAGCTTCCTCTTCTTAAACATGCTAGCACTTGGCACCGTGGACCCGGGTTCAAATCCCGGGTCCTCGTACCTGTCCTTGGGGGTAGTTTGATGGAATAGCCCTGGACAGCATTACACGATCACACGCCTAACAAGATCCCTCCACGGCAGCGTATCGATCATTTGTATAGTGTAACGTTTCAGGCTGAAAACGGGATCGATTGGGTCTCACCCTCATTTTACGCCATGATCTGATTATCTCCACAAGCAATTTGACTGGCTTCTGAGCTATTTGTAGATACGTTTTCCATCCATCCATCCATCCATCCATCCATCCATCCATCCATCCATCCATCCATCATCTAGCCACTTTTCCTGCTCTGGGTTGGTGATGGTGCCTATCACAGGTAGCACATGACACAAGGGAGGACAGGATACCAGGATGTTTTGCCCTTGCAAATTCCTGTTATTTTTTTTTACACTCAAATTAATAGTTAGGATGTGACCTTTTACCTTTGGGCACTGACACAGTGCTTCCTGCTAACACCTGATCTGCTCCACCTGCTCTCCCAGGATCCAGCCATGCCATCCCAGGAGCCCCCAGCAGACGACAGGAACGATGAGGTGGACATCCCACCTGAAGACACGGATGAAAGTAGGTTTTATTTCCTGGGTTTGTTCTCCTAACTGATAGCAGGTTGGATGCTGTAGTCAGGTGACAGGGTGGCCTAATTGAGATGGAGGGGTCGAATACTGTACTTTCCATCCTAAAGGCTTGTGGCGCCATCTACTGAGTACATTTATATTACAATTTCATGAAAGGCACAAGTTTTTTTTTTCCAGCCCCCCACAGTCAGTATTTAAATCATTTCCTTAAGCTGCAGCTGTAAAATTCTGATTAATTAATAGATGCTCACACATGGCACTCTGTTGTGTAACTGTTGTAAAGCCTCTCATTTACAGCTTTGAAGTTTAGGGTTTACCTGGGAAGTGTGTTCTTCACTCCTCGTACCCTTAGCGCTAACAAACAAGCCTTCCCAGGGTGTCTGAGAGCATATCAGCACTGACCAGGCTCTCAAATTGCTGATCTCTTCCAGTTCCCTTCCCAGCGCACAATCGCACAGTGGAGAAATCTGAGGATGAATCAGAGGTGAGCAAAGTACCACAGCATCCTTATTTTTTTGTTTGCCCTAGAGGGTCTTTTTCTGTTTTCAAAGTTGCAAGGCATTATGGGGCTTCAGGTACTTAATTTCCCTGAGCTGTGACTTAGTGTTCACCTTCTTCATTTTACTTTAAATTTAATGGATTCTAATAAGGTAGATTACACATAATATTAAAATATTTAAATCCTGGTGTGGTGGCTGGCAGAATTCATCCAGAGGGCTACAGTTTAATGATGAGTTTTTGATTAATTTTATTAAATCGATGGAGTGTTAGACCTTGTATCCTTTTTGCAAGGTGGCCATTGGCTACTGCAGCTTTTCCTTAATGTCACCTGATGAATGCTGGCCAGTATGCAGAAGCTGGCCTGCAGAGTGTCCTCCGATTCTCCGTTGTCCCACCTTCCTAGAAGGAGCAGTGGAGGTTTTTCATGTTTTAAAGGAGGATCTCGATGCTCCTGCTTGTCAGGGGTCTTTCTTGGGCCTGGAGCGCTACCGGGTTGCCCCGCCCTTGAGAGAAACACTGAGTGAGCCGTTTCATTGCTTGCTTTACCTTCAGGTCTATGGTGTTTTACTGGAGCAATAGTTTGGGTACTAAATCAACTTTCCTCGTGTTTGAGGCGTACGACAACCTGATTAATATCTTCTGAAACCTCCTGGACCACAGCTCTTGTAAACTGGAGCTTACTGGACTATATATGACCACCCTTGACCTAGAGATTGGGATTATGGGTTTAACATAGAGCCCAGAGACTAGAGGTGAGGACTGGAGACCATATACTGTGACCAAATTTGTGATTAGACTTAGAGGCTGATATGCTATACTGACAGTGTGCTCTTGGAGGCACTGTAGAGGGATCAGCCCATTTGCATTTGACGGCGAAACTGCTGGAGGTGCTGAAGGAGGAAGCCGGGAAATACTGTGCTAAACACGGCTGAAGAAACATTTTAGTCAAAAAAGTCCATTAGCAAGGGACAAAGCCATTTAGTTTGATGAAATCAACATATAACACACTCAGTCAGTACTCATCTCACTTAATTCTCTACTTTGTTGTATGTGAAGGTTTGGTCCTTGTATTAAATGTCAATAACGTCACTGAACTTGACAGCAAGATAATAGGTAATAGTGGCCTTAAATATTAATGTTAATTGCAGCTAGACCAGGAGTCAGGCTTCCAGTGACTGGAGGCATGTTCTGAACTGCCTGTTTTTGTTGTTTTTCTCTGTGATACTGGTGTCTGAAGAGGGCTCAGCTCTACACTCACCCTGCAAGACCCACTACGGCTGGTAATAATCCTCTTAATAATCATGGTTGGCACCTAAGCATTCTCTCTGCTTCTCATGCAGGACATGAAGACAGTGGTGGACGGCTTGGACAGCATAAAAATCTCCCAGGGCCTGGGACTGGGTGATTTCGACCTGATCCGGGTCATCGGGCGGGGCAGCTATGCCAAGGTGCTCCTGGTTCGGCTCAAGAAGAATGACCAGATTTATGCCATGAAAGTGGTGAAGAAGGAACTGGTGCATGATGATGAGGTGAGAGAGTACAATGCAGCCCCTTTTCAGGTACTTGGCCTCAAAGGTTAAGATTATTGTTTGTGTAGGGTTGGGACGATTATATTTCTGGCCACTAGATGGCGATGTTGAAGAAGAAATTGTACAAATTCTTGGTCTGCGTGTCGAGTAGTATTCTAGCCCACAGGAGCAGGAAGCCAAGAAAAACTTTGAGGAAATCAAAAGTATGATGGCTTCTCATTTCATTTCGACTGTTTCAGATTTTATTTTGCTTTTCTTTTAATACACGTTTCTGTTAGATCGGACTGGTCATGTCGTAAAAACAGCCATGCAGCATTTTAAACCTCTGCTCCTGCTGCTGGTTTACCAAGCAGCCCCTATTCTTCGTGGAGTGTTTACCTGACAGAATTTTCCCAGGCAGCTTCATGAGAAACTTTTCATTAATCCATTTGCTGTCTTCGCCAGACAGATGCATCCAGGAGATCCTAAAATATCACATAAATATTCCAAAGAACTGAAAAATAAACTTGAGGTATAATGATTGAGTATTACTCTAACAGCTGAACTGGCCTAGTTCTAATAGCACAGTCAGAAACATGTTTAAAAGAAAAACATAAAACGAAATGAAGGTGCTGTGACTGAGAGTGGAGTTTAACGGTCCACTATGGCGGTCACATGGGAAGGGTTAGGGGTCGGAGCTCAGTATTATGGAGCCTCAGAGAACATGTCTAATAGTTCGGTGAGGATTGTGGCACCAGGCCGGACACGGGTCACAAACAGTAGCCGGCCAGGGTCAGCGGTGGGGGGGCTTGCCCATTCTCCCTTCTTCCTGCCGCCCACGCGTGCGACTGTGAGAACCCAGCACGGCCCTCTGGAGCAGAGCACGTCCTGGCGAGGCTCTGGGGGTTGCGGCGGCGTAGATGGATGGCCCGGGAGGTCGTTAAAAGCGGCTCTGGACACGATACTTGCTTACTCATGCAGCACGCTTGGCCTTTGGCATCTGGCCCTCGTTTCTGGCCAGCAGAGGCCAAGGAAGAGTCCAAATTAATAACGAGGGGAAAATAGAGGAGCTGGACAGGGTCCTTCCTACCGCTCCGTTGTTTATGGGAGCGGACTCGGAAGGCAAGGCTAATGAAATCTTGGCATCTTCCCGTTACTGAGCACCGAGGAGGCACAAACCTGAGTCCTATTGTTTGAGCTTTTCCTCTCTTCCCTCTGCCGTGTTTTCGTTCTTTTTTTTTGTTAATCCGTCATAATGATGGATTGCGTCGAAACGGCTGTAAACTGAATTAATCCTGTCTTTACCCAAACCGAAGAGCTCTTCCTTTGTTCTGAGAGCATCTTGGCAGCATGTCTCGAGGTGCAGGAAGGAGGTCCTTCCATGGGGCCTCTATTCCGAGGGTCTTTGTGTAGTGCGGCATTCTGGGAAGTGACACCCCAGCCCTTGTAGATCCACCTCATCCCTCCTCGGCCCTTAATCGTGGTGTCATCAAGTAACCGCAGTGGGGCAACGCAAAGCTTGTGAAACGCAGGAGGCTCTCGTCTTGTTTTGGGAAACGACGACCTACGAAATCTGTGCCAAAATTACAAAAAAGTCATACGGAATCTCTGCAAAAGTTATGTGTATTAAAATGTTACCTGCATGAAAATGTGAGTAACCAAAAGCTGAACGAATGTAAAATGGTTGACCAAATGAATAAATGAATAAGTTGTACACCTGGGCACCGCACCTATTCACCTGGCTTCTAATTACTGTTTTGCCGGCTGGAACATTAGTGTTTTTTAGATCCACTTAGGAATAAGGGCTGTACTGTATTTACAATGATCTTTGGTCATGGTGACTGCCCCCTGGTGGAGGGAGGCTGAAATACCATTGCCCATTTACGGCAAACTTCACACTGAAATTAGTAGTGAGTGGTTTGTTGCTTGCAGGAGGGTGAAGAAAAATCAATGGCTGTTTAAAAAAATAATCATAAGAGAAACTTGAATTGGAGGTCCAGCCATAATCAATCGGCGTGGCCAGACAAGGAATGAAGGTCAGGAATGTGAAATAAACGCGGACAGCTGTCTTCCTGCGGGATGCCTGTGCATCCTCATTGCGGTAATCTTCTTTCCTTTGGCAGGAAATTAAATTGCTCTGATTTATTGAAGTGGGCTGTGTGCGTTTGTGTCTGTCTCATGTTAAAACTTACTCTGTGAAAAGTATCCATTAGGGACATTTGGCAACGGTCCCACCGTCAATCGGGGTGACAGAGCGATTGGTTCCACCAATGAGACAGAACCAGACCTCTCCACCCATGAAAACACAGTGAAATACATTTTGCCTTTTTGCTTCCAGATCATGAGACTTTCTATCCCTTTCTCTTTGTATCTCACCAATACCGACCATGTTTTCAGAAGATTTCTTAAGTAGAGTGTGTGCCGTGAGTGGTGGTGGTATTTTCTAGGTGGTTCTCTGCCCTCTCCCCCATACCTGTATAGTGAAAAGGGGTTGAGTCGCTGCAGAATATGGTAGATTTTGGCCCCCGAGTCCCCTCCCTCACATTCCCTGCGAATATCCCTTTTTAGTGGTTTCTTGAGCACAGGTACTGTAGAGTGTACAGTTGGACAGGTAGCCTGTACATAACGTATGTCTAGCCTGTCCTGACATCACGGGGGTGACCTTTATCCATGCCAGTTCAATATCCCGTTTCCCGTTTCCCAAGCAGAAGCCAGCGTGCAGAGCGAGGCTTGCCGGTTATATTTTATATGTTACGTAATCCATTTACACAGCTGTGTATTTGAGCAGTGCCATTGAGCTGACGTACTCATCTCGGAGGGGCCGGCAGCTGTCGTTTTTAGTGTATCCTGGCCAAATGCAGTGTCTCCTCTCTGTATCCTTTTTTAAAAATTATTTCGTAAAGAAAACCGGCAGCAGACTTAATATTCCCTGTGCGTTTTGCTGTACGGGCTGCAGGTGGCGTAATGGCTAAAGCGAACCAGACAGCTTCCGTTGCACCCCTGGGCAGCGTGCTTAACCTGAATCGTTTCAGCAGATGCGCTTGGCTGTTTAAACGAGCAACGCTGCCGTATGTTTGCTTTGCGAGTCAAACAAGCGATAAGTAAGTGAGGACAGAAAACAGAGTTAATAATGCGTTCTTGGGTATTCTCTCTCTGTCTGTGCTTGTTCTGCTCTACAGGACATTGACTGGGTGCAGACAGAGAAGCACGTGTTCGAACAGGCGTCCAGCAACCCCTTTCTGGTTGGCCTTCACTCCTGTTTCCAGACCGACAGTCGGTAAGTTGCTCATTTGTTTTTCGCGCCTCACGCATGGCCTGGGACCCGAGACACAGCACTCCTGCCTCGAAGGGTATGCTGAGTGCTACCGAATCTCGGTCACAGACACGAGTCACAAGGTCCAGCGGGGGAGCCCACAGTTCAGTTCCGTCTTCTCGTGCCTTGGGTTGGCGGTGGGGGTCCCAGGTTGCACGAATGGCGTCATTAGCGGGGAATTCGGTAGCAAGCGAGGGTGATGGTCTGTGGGATTAGCTTTGTTGGGGAGAAAAAGGGGAGAACACGGGATACAATATGGAGTTAGCGCTGGGGTGGCTATGGGTGACGCTTTTCATGCCAACAAAGGCGACCCTCCCCGGGCGAGTAACTCACACCGGGGGAGCGTTTCTGACTCCAGCCCCAACCCCCACCCACCAACTGGGGCCCGTTCAGGGCTCGGCCGGGTTCCCTAATCTGGGCCCACAAGCCGCCGCATGCAGCCACCTGGCACGGTCTCCACAGTGATGAGAACCTTCAGGCGGGTGAGTGGGGGGGGGGTGGATTAAGTTCCTCGGAGAGAAGCGAGGAGCTTGAGCGTGCTGGTTGGCAGGCTTCAGCATGCTCCTGACAAACTGCTGACCCAGCAACAATGAGAAGAAAATGTACTGTATATTACTGGGAAGTGGGGGGGTGGTGGTGGTCCGATCAGAGTCAGAGAGAAGTGGAAGCAACCTGATATCCCAAGCTGCCCACAAGAGTCCTGTTCAGTCTTGTAGGGTCTCCCCAGCACCAATGGGAGCTTCAAGGCTTCCAGGCCTTGCACTCTTTTCGATTAACACACACATTTGTTTTTATACTCACCCCTGTTCCGTGTTGCATATGAATCCACGAGGGGCTGTCTCACTGGGGTTCCATTTGCATTCCAGGTTGTTCCTGGTGATCGAATACGTCAATGGTGGCGACCTGATGTTCCACATGCAACGGCAGCGGAAGCTTCCGGAAGAACATGCCCGGTGAGAAGCCCGACAGTGCACGAAACAACCACTTCTGTTTGAAGGGGGGGGGGGCTAATTTCCTTCATTTGTTTATATATTTTGTTATTACGAGGGAAATTATGGGGCACAAATTGGAGCACACGTTTGTCCGTGCACGCTGATCTTCGATGGCTCTTCCTCATGAGCCGGTGCCTGTGAGCACACTCAGTCCCCACCGCTCTCTGCCCTCATCTCCCGCTGCACGTATAATTGAAAAATGCCGGCTAGCGCAGAGATTTTTTCCCAAAATAGCCTCGCTGAAGATGCAGTAGCCCGCAAGCGGCCGGCTTTTCCGGGGAACACGTTTAGGTTAAGTTGACATGACCTGCTCAGCTCCCAAAGAGCCGTAGGCTGCATTTCGGCCCCATATTTTAGATGAGGATGAATTGTTGTGTCCTAAAGATTTTTAGCGAAATCTGGCCCGACTATCCCGCACTTTTCTGACTGCTCCTTGGCGATGTTGTTGCCACGGTAAAACCGGTTGCCACGAAAGAACCGGTTGCCCCACAGGGTTCAGGACCGTTTGCCGTTTTTAATCACGGTGTAATAAACTGGGATTAAGCCGAGGGTAATTGGTAGAGGCACGAGTGACACTACAACGTGGTCTGCATTCAGGGAGTGGTGATCTCGTATGTGAAGCAGCGTGTTAATCACAGATAATGATCTCACATATTCATGAGCTGCTCGCCAAGGTCCCAGAAGCCCTTTCAGGGAGTAACGGCTGCGGTGACACGGAGCAGACCTCACACAGCCCGTGCCAGCAGTGCTTGCCGAACGGGTAACACTTTTAAACATGTTCAGAGGCAATTCAAAATGTCATTTGTAGAGTACAATAGTGAATGTTAGGCTTATGCAAATGAGGGACAGAACTAGTATTTCATGAGAAATGAATTCAAATCACAAGTCTGAATCCCCTTTGAATCCCCCCTGAATCCACATTCTAGACTTCACACTCTGGAAAATGAAGGGCTTCAAGCAGAGAGAATTAATCCACGTCATGCATTAAGTTAAATATCATATTAATTGAATGAAAGAATATGTGTTTACGTTGTATACTGAATTTTCTCCACAGATTTTATGCAGCTGAGATATGTATTGCTCTGAACTTTCTCCACGAGAGGGGTATAATCTACAGAGACCTTAAGCTGGACAACGTTCTCTTGGACCATGAGGGACATATCAAACTGACAGACTACGGCATGTGCAAGGTGAACTCCTCCCCGTTCCCTCATCTATCTTCGGCATCTTGTACCAATTCTACTCTGGTGGAATTATGTGATTGTAGATTTAGAAATAGGAATAGGTCCTTCTGCATGTCTCCTGATGGTATAAACACTCTGTGTGTGTCTGTCCGTTTTCTAGGAAGGAATCAGACCCGGAGACACCACCAGTACTTTCTGTGGAACACCTAACTACATCGCCCCGGAGATCCTGCGTGGGGAAGACTACGGTAGGTGTGTAGGGATGCCAGGAAGCATGGGGAGGGAATAGTGAAGGAAGGGAGAGCATTGGAGCTTAGTAGGAACAGGAAGTGAACAGTAAGGGAGCAGGAAGTTAACGAGGCAGCAAAGGGTGGAACAATGAAGGAACTCGGGGACAAAGAAGGAGGTGATGGTAAGGAGCAGTCGAGTAAATCGGAAGAAGCACAGCGCTGTGACTGAAGCTGCTTCTCCCGGCCTCACAGGGTTCAGCGTGGACTGGTGGGCGCTGGGTGTCCTCATGTTTGAGATGATGGCCGGGCGGTCCCCGTTTGACATCATCACAGACAATCCAGACATGAACACAGAGGAGTATCTTTTCCAAGGTGAGTACCGCTGCAAGCAGGCGACCAGGCCTGTGTGCTCCCATTCTTTTGTGTGTATGTTCCCACTTGGGTGGTGGATAGGACCGGGGCAAGCAAGAGTCTCGCCGACGATGTATATTCTAAACGGGCTTCATTGGAGCTCTTCGGCTGTGGCAAAACAAGGGCAGATCTCTCATCTCTTAATGTTAAGTGCGGACAGTGTCATGTCTTATCACCGATGGGCACCTCCCCCCCACAGGAGGCCGTGGGTAGCCACTTCTCCACCAAATCTGATTCTCATCCAGCTCCACAGAAGCCGAGCCGATGAGCCATCAGACTTGCGGCGGTAACCGCAAGAGACAAATCCGGTTAAGTTCGCATCGAGAGAGAGTGTAACAGACAGGCCTGCATTTAGGAAGCAGGTGATCAAACAAAAAACAACAGCTTTTAACCGGGAGCGGTAATTTTAACAGCCTTTTATCCTGAAACTCTGCCATTTGGTTATAAAGAAATGGAAATGTCGAGCTGGGTGCATTCTCTTATTTCTGATTACCCGGAATAGGCATGTACTCGCCCCCCAGCCGCACGCATTTCTTTAATGTGAAATGATCAGTGGAAAAATGATCATCTTGGCTGTGAAATAATCTTGTGTTTTTCTTAAGGGTGGGTTTAAGGACTACAGATATAGTATCATAAATTAGTACTAGTAAATAATTACAACAAACACACATAACAGAACACTCACACACAAGCTACGGAGGGACTGCTGTTTTTGACATGGAACTTTATTTTGTTGGTCTCTTGGTGGCTTGACTCTCTTTTCTCTCCCTCTCTTTTCTCTCCCTCTCTGTCTCCCCCTGACGCCCCCCACCCCTTCCCCACACTCAGTTATTCTTGAAAAGCCCATTCGCATTCCAAGGTCTCTGTCGGTGAAGGCTGCTAGTGTTCTGAAGGGCTTCTTGAACAAGGTAAGAGTGCCGGCCACGGCTCGCCCTTCTCTGCAGGCCTCATCAGAGTCGCCTAATCTCCCCGCTTTGAAATGGACTAAGGAACTGGATTGTTCCTCCATGCAATTTATAGGACAGCAACAACTGCTCAGCCCTGGTGGGGGGGGGGGGGGGGGGGGGGGGGGGGGGGGGGGGGGGGGGGGGGGGGGGGGGGGGGGGGGG
>JAODKC010000107.1:4560298-4571876 GCA_026777985.1 Mormyrops attenuatus | reverse complement strand
CAATGCCCTTGGCACTGAGAACCCCCCCCCACCACCACCAATGCCCAGAGCACTGAGACCCCCCCACCACCACCACCACCAGTACCCTGAGCACTGAATGCGAAATGTGGGACAGACATGCAGCCACCAGGTCATGTCACCTCAGCACCCGAACCCAGGTCCTGTAATGCATAACAACACCGTGCTCCCCCCCATTCCATCCAAACAAGAAGCATGAATATCACAAATCTGCAAAATGAACTTGCAATTTAAAGTTAAGTTTGGAGTTTACATAGCCTACCCCCCCCCCCTTCCCAAAGGAGAAAATCTTCAATGCAAATTATTTGATTAAATCTGCCCTATATTAATATGATAATACTATAATAGGATTAATTAGATCCGTCCCCACTCATTTAGCCAATGGGGCTTGGTCGTTCGAGAACGACAAAGGCGACCGCACCAGATAGTGCAGCTGGCAGAGATTACAGGGCCAAGCTTTAATCGTTTTGATTACATGCCTTCAAAAACACATGATCTCTGCATACAGGGCTAATCACCAGCAATACATATGCGGGTGGTTCCCTGTTTAAGCAATCCTGTCACTTTGGGAGCTCATTTTTAACAGGCTGCTGAGACATCACACAACTTTTCTACAGTGGTACTGGACGGCAGAGAGAAAACCTGCTGAAACTGGATTGCTGTTGTTGCTTTGAATTTAGGATACACCTTTATACGTTACAGTTGCTTTGGAGATCAAAGGCAAGTTACATAATGTATAAAATGGTAAGGATTTAGATTTAGATTAAGTCTGACACAAAGAGCATTCAGGATACAGTCATAGGTATTACATAATGAACGTGAGTGTAATATATTTTAAAGGACTGTTTGACTTGCTCGTCAAACATCACTTTTACAATGCTCTGTATGGCTAATGTGCTAATGACTGGTATGAATGTGCCGTTGAGATAACTGAACCTGCTTCAAACGTGGACACATTCGCAGCAAGACGGATAGCTTTGACACTGCTGGAGGCATCGATGTAAATATTTACAGCTCTGACTGTAGGAAGCCTCTTAGTGTCCGTGAGCCACGTAGATCCACACTCTAGATACGAGGCCCTCTGTGGCCCCAAGGAGCCACCACTGCAATAAGCGAAAACCCCCAGTATCTTGGATCAGCACCTGACTTAAGAGAACGCGGTTTTTAAAGTGGCGAAGATGCGTGTTTTTGCCAAATACTGCAACTCTTGTTCTCTGCATTTTTTGTGTTTAAAGTCCAAAGCAAAGTATGTTCTATCAGTGTGCTACAGGGAAAAATTTTATATTTGAAGCATTTGTTTTATAAATATGTAAAGAGAAAATCAATCTTCAACGGGACAGCACTGGGTGTCGGACATGGCATCGTTTGATCTTACAAGATTAGTCTTAAACATCCTAGGTAACACTTGTAAATCGGTAAACGTTCATTGTAATTAATTTGTTTTTTGGGTGTGAGTTGTATTTTTCTTGCCTCTGAGTTAGTTAAGCAAAATTTTAACTGTAAAGACAAATAAACTAATACAGAGGATAATCATCTTGCACATTAGATATTAAAACTGAAAATTGTGTTAATATGGAACATGATGCGTTATTTAATGCCTTCTCAAACTTTTACAACCAATTGTAATGGCAGTGTTTAAAACAGTAGTAGATTCTTCCCAGTACCCCCATAACTGTGGTCTTCCTTTCTGACACTTTCCATTTGTTTTAAGTTCTGTTTGGTCTCTTATGGGTCATGCAAGCACACCACATACATTAGGGGTCCATGGATCTCCATGCATTCTTTTAATTAATCATTTATCACAGTCAACGATATCTGGCGATTTCACCCATTAGCATTATGTGGCAAGGTAGCGTTAGCGTATCTTACTGTGGCGATTTTGGAGGAACCCACAGGCATTGGATGAACTTTTTGTCAAGCAACCACACCAGGGAGACCAAGGGAAAGGCTTGGAACACAAAGTGGAAAGTACACGGCCACCTGTCGGCTGAGTTCAAGATCCACGACTGTGTCTCCGGCCTGATGAAGGGTCTTACTTCTCTGGAAGGTCAGTGCTTCCACATAGCACGGTGCTCCAAGAAGGTCCATAATCTCAGGAGTAGGAGAATTTAGGGGGTGTGCAGACAGGAAAGAGCTTCATGGTTAAAAACAAGTCGTCAGGGAAAACAGATCGCACTCCAAGAAGACTCAAGGCATGCATGTATAGATTTGCGTTTTTTTAATCTGGATGCATTTAGCTGTCCACCAGACATTCAAGAGCAGATTGTACAGATAATATTTTCCAGTTCTGTACCCATTTTATAGTGGAACATCTACTGATGTGATCCAGTTTGAAATAACCTTCCATGGCTCCAACCTGGTAATCGAATCTTCTTGGTAAGATGTTCAGTTTCTGAACAACTTTGCTGTCTGACTCCATGTTTGACATTAGAGTATGGAATATGTTGTTCTCACAGTGTTAGTGATACAGTACAGACACAATGAACTGAAATTCAAACGCAATCTTCAGATTGGCATAGAGAGAGCAGAACGGGAAAATGAATCAACCGAAAGACTGGATCACCATGTGACGTCTTCATTCATCTCGGAGAGGCATTGGGCGAGGTGTCCATCGCAGTCCATCTGGCTGAACCTGGAGAAAAGCACATTACAGTCGTGAATGCTGTAAACAGACCGACACAGTATTATTTTGGGGGGGATTACATAATTCACAGATCGCATGTGATCATAGTGAACGTGTGCATGTGGAAGAACAGTGCCACTAGCACCGTTCCTGATGGTGGCACTTCAGAGGTATATTTCCAGTTTTCCAAAAAAAACTGACCATGATTTCTGCACTTACTCTCACTGGAGAGCATGACACAGTAGTCGGCAATCACGGTAAAGCAGGGCTACCGCCTTTTAACCTACTCAAAAAGGAAAAGGTCTGTGTAGATGCACATACATCAGACGATACTAAACATGGATTTGTGATATTAGTTGACGCCCAAGAATAGAACGGTTGCAGTCAGTTGATTTGTGTAGCAAATGGTAAAAATCGATCTCTTCAAAAACAAGCACAAATTCTTTAACTTGCTGAGTGTTTGCATAATTCTACTGCTGAAATGGTACAGCAGAAGGGAGGACTTAAACCACACGGCTCCTTGACTGCTACACCACCTGCTGGCGATCCCAGGTAGTGTGTGCCACCACATGCCTACAGCCGGCAGTCCACCGGGTGCAGCTGTGCGCTCGGTGCTGCATGACGCACGCTCTCTTCCTGGGCCCCTGAGTACCTTCCACACACGTCGTGCTAATCTTGCCGCGGAGCCCTGCTGAAGTCTCGCCCAACCCTTCAGCCGAAGGGCAGAACGCAGGCAGGAGGCCCGCTCGAGGACAGGCGAAAGGGATGTGGTGGGGGGAATGAAATTAGAGCAGATTTTCAATAATGTACTTTCCAAGAACGCCCGCCCGCACCCAGATGGCTGGATGAGTTTGATGGGGGGGGGGGGTGGGATGTGGGGACTCTTCACTTTCAGAAGCGGTAAAGTAACTCCGCCCCCCCAGCCCAAATCCCCATTCCGTGGAACTAGTGATCTCCCGCTTCCTTCTGGGAAACAAGGGGACCCATTGTCCAAGGGTGTCTGTCCCAGAGGGCTGCACAGCAGTGCTGTGTTCCCTGGCCAAGGCGTGTGGCCCGGGCTGGGTCTGCTCGTGCTGCCCAGCCTGCCTTCACAGCCCCGTGCTGCCAGCACAAAGTCAGCCTTGTTCAGGCCGTGCCGGCTGCGCCTCTTACCCGCGCGAGGACCCCGGCCCTCAAGGCTCCTCACGGTGACTGTACAACCAGCTCCGGTTCACACGCTGGACTTTTGTTTTCATACTTTGAACTGACCTTCTCAGTTCTCAGTGAAGGTTCCTTTATAACTGATCCCACAGAAGAGAGCAGATCTAAGCACCTTCAGCTAAGATCCACAAAACTCCTAATGATTCAGGCCCTGTGAAGTAGCGCTCATGGGAGTTTCACTTACACAAAAATGTTCTGAGGGCAGAAGGAAAGATGACTGGCTCAGAGAGATAACCAATCAGATTGTAGAGGTGGGTCCAAGCAACTAGAGGAGGCGGGAGCAAGACATCTGATTGGTTGGTCCCGCCTCCTCTAATTGCTTTAGCCCAGCTCCTCTACAATCTGATTGGTTATCTGTCTGAACCAATCATTTTTCCTTCCACCCTAAGATCACTTATGTAAGTATAACTTCCATGAGCTGCGGTAACACCCAGAAGGTCTTAATACAGTTTGCCTCATCCATAACCCTGTTACTGCAGGAATGGATTTACCTGATACTCAATGATAATTACGTCAGGCAGCTGCTTAAAATCGCTGACGTGACTCTCCCGTAGAGATAGAGGATAACACAGGAGCGCCGCTCTGGGGCTAACATGCTATATGAGGTCATATCAGGTCAGCGCTGCCCTAATGACTGTCTCCGTGCCCAAACCCTGGATGTTAAACTGAAACACTGACTGTGATTATTTAGGTATTCAGCACCGACGACCCCGAGTGACACATCGGTCATTCATGTTCAAAAGTCACACTATGATCAGTGATTCCATTCCTAAATGTTTATGTAAAAATTGGGGAAATTACTTAAAAGATATATAATCACCCTCCCCCCCCCTTCCCAACCAAATGGGAAAAAGAAACACATCAGCCGTCTTATGCAACACCCCAGAAATGGGGATTGGAAAACATGGCCCAGCCACCGCAGGAACTCACTCCACATAAACGGAGTACCTCCCGCCTTGCCTGCGTCATTAAAGCGCATCGGATGCTGCACATCTGCAGCTGGCACGCGCGGCGGCTGAAGAGCGCGAGAGGCGGCCGAGATCGCAACGCGCTGCCAGCGAACAAAGCGCGTCGACGGCGGGCGCAGTCGGAGCAGACGCGCTCTCGCGGGGAAGGTGTTTACGCGCTGGAACGTGCCGGCTGCCGTCTCGGTGAAGCTAATTACGCCTTTCAAAATGCATTGAACTGCACACAAAAGCGGCAGATCCAGCTTTCAATGGCCGTGATTGCTAGGAAGATGATCAAACAGCAAAAAATAAAAGAAAAACGAAATGTCTGCTAGCCAGGAAGTGTAAGGTACAGTAGTTGATTATCTGGTAAAAATAGTTAGCCACATAAAATAAGTAAGAAAACCTCAGAATTAATTTCATAGACTTTATAAGGGCCTAAAATAGATACATTCCCAAACCATTTAACAGAAAAATTCTCTCCCAGGTTAAAGGCAAGTAAAATATACGCAGAGTATGTAAAATACTGAACCAGCAGAAATCTAAATCCACAGCAAAAAAAAGCACAGACAAAGGATGTAATATCCTCCAAAACGTTACTTACAAAATATTGTGAAGTGATTCATAGATTCATAGAATTCTGACCAATTTCTGAGCCTGTTTCATTGCAGTCACGTCTGTGTTGAAGAGGTGAACTGGAAAAGAGCATGAATGGAGTTCTGTAGAGCCAATCACCATGCAGCATTATTGTATGGGGGCAGGGCCTTAAAATTTCTCCCACCTTTGCACCATTGCTCAGATCTTTTTAAAGATTTTACTCTACCAAATTTTGCACCAGTTTCTGAGCTGTTTATTTGTGTGGATGCACCGCAAAGCAGACCCACATTCAGTCCAAGCAATGGAGCACAATCGTGCATCATGTCAGACAAAAATAAACAGAGCCGAACAAATGCAATTACACACTTGAAGCGACTGACTAAAATGTCAGATACTTCCTACATTCCTGATGATTCTGTAGCACGAGAAAGATCACACAGTAAGCGTGAACAACCATCTGTGAGACAGTATTGAAGGATGTTCTTAAATCCACAGACTTTATGATGCTCACATGACTTTCATTTACCTGACCAGACCTGGGCCACGTGTGATCCACAGAGATATTATTTACAGGCCGACACAATCGTCGAAAAAACATGGTAAGATTTTATGTATCGACAAGTGCCATGGAGAATCACAAATACACAGCAACTTCCAAATGGCATGCAAAAGGACCCCCCCCCCCCCCAAAAATATCACCTTCTATTACAGCTCACATGGGACACAGCCTCTGTTGGATTTGCTCGGATTTGGCCCACCTCAGAAAATAAATGCCCAGACCTCATCTAAACGCATTTGATGTGTGAAAACCGGGACCATGGTGGGTTTTTCTGGATCTATCGGCAAACGGCGCTAAACAAACTGACATAAACCTTAAGGTGAGGTTTCCAAAGTCAGTCCTTCTGGGACCCCCCCCCCCCAAACCAAAGAGTCGGGCAATGAAGAACACCGCATACCAGGTACAGGTGTGCTGGGAGCAGTGAGGGAGCAAAAATGTGGACTGTCTGGGGGTCCCGGAGGACTGGATTGAGATACACTGCCTAAAGGCAATTCGCCAACCCATAGTGTGTTACCCGCGACAGGTAAGTTGGATTTAATCAGCCATTTCTTCATTTTACCGATAGGGAACAAGGATGGGTCACGCTTTGTATTCGGTGCTGTATAACACTGGGAGAGTGTGAAACGGTGCCGGCACCAGGAACCGTTACAGGAGCCTTGCCAAGCAACGCCACTAACTTCATTCTGTCAGAAACCATCCCCCAAAATGCTTAGTCACCACTGATTTTCACGCTGACATTCATTCACCCAGCTGCTTGGCCGTCATCGGCAACCTGCCCCGGCCTTGTTTATGGTATTTAAGGCAAATCATTGTGGAATCGGAGCGACCCACATGTAAATGTATCCCAAATAGCTCCTGTATAGAGACACTAATGGGATAGTGTTACAGGGTCAGTTTGTTTATGTCTGAATTTAAATTGTGTATTAGTCATATGAAAGTAGCCCGCTTACAGGCTGTGCAAAGACAGCAAGGAGGCAAGGCGTTACCTAATCGATGCTCCATTAACGTACCAGGCACAGGAAGAGCGCAAGTGTGTCATGGCACTGACTGCTGAGGCCTATAAGGTCTGTTTCCAGAAGGATTCATTGTTTTGAACAGGAAATAAAATACTGGCCTTTCTCTGTGTGTGTATGTGTATTTTATTTGGCTTCTTATGGTTAAGGTTAGGGCTGGGGACGGCTTAAGGTTGTCATGGTTGGGATTAGGGTTATTCGCATAGAAATGAATGGAGAGTCCCCACAAAGATAAGAATATGTGGACTGTGTGTGTGTGTGTGTGTGTGTGTGAGAGAGAGAGAGAGAGAGAGAGAATTGAGGGAGCGGGCTGGCAATGACGGAATGAGAGCGGATCCATCTCTCCGGAGCAGCCTTACCCGGCAGGGAACGGCATGGTGCACAGGGGGCAGCTTGCCAAGCCGGCGGCCCCTCTCAGATTCCCATCAGCCTCGAGGCACTCGGACTCATTCCGCAGCCCCGTAGGGATCGTCTCCGGGCCGCTCTCAGTCATGCCACGCGAGCATCTCTCACCCGCGGCCGCCCCTGCGGTCCCTGGGCTCCCGCCCATGGCCGCCGCCGTCTCCCGTAAGGCCGGGGGCCGCCGCCCCATCTCCGTGTCCAGACGGAGGCCACCGCCCCCCGCCACCTCCTCTCCTCGCACCTGCCGGCCAGCAGAATCACAGGCCCGCCGCGCGCTCCCGTCTTCCCTCGGATCTGGCCCGGAATCAGCCGGGCGCAGAGGACTGCTGGGCGTGCAGATGTCCGTTTTGGTGATGGGGCGGACATGCGGATTAACGACCGGGGGGAAGGGAGCCACCTCGTCAGTAAGGCCGCAGCACCACCGGCACCCAGCACTCTCGCCGTCTGACGGTCTCTACGGCAAAACATAAAAACAAAATTACTTCTTTTAAAGGCCGACAAAGTTCACAGCAGGAGCACCACCCCACCCCCTGGTAAAAAAAAATACAACAAAACAAAAAAAAGAGACAAAAACAGCACATGCATGGAGGGGAAGGAAGGACAGGTCTGAGGAATGTAGCCCGACGGCAGCGGCCGTTTCATCACTCCCCCCTGCTGACTGTGCTGCGTTCGCCACCTTCCCCGCTGCCGCGAGAGATAATGTTCTCCGGCCGAAGCAGTCCCCGAAATGAATAATTTATTAAAATGCGAGTTTGCATCAGCTAACTGTATAAGTGATCAGGTTATCTCCTGTGTGTGTCCCAGAGCTGTCAGCCTCCCCCCAGCCCCCAAGCCCTCCCAACGATGTCATCTTATCTCAGATGGGCTCCCTTCCAAAGTGGCCACCTTGCGTCAGAGGGAAATAAAAGCTGGAAACGCAGACGCACCGGCGGAGGAGCCGCAGGAAGGACGGGCACAGCTGTCCAGATGTCCTGCCCCAGCTGCGGGACGGCAGCCTTCAAGGCAGATGCCCACAGCTGCTCCATCCCCGGGAGGTCGGCCTTATCCCACCATGCATCACTACAAGGGAGAGAAGTTCTCTCTGTGAACACAAAATTATAGGCCCTCCCCCAGGATCGTTCCTGCAGTTATACCAACCAAAAATCGTTTTTGATTATTAATATGTCCCGAAACAAATTGGTGGCACTGTTAACACACGGGTTAATGCAATGTAAGCAGCCGCTAAAGCAGTCAATTCGTCCGAGCTGGACACATTTTAAAATGTATTCGGTTTCCTTGTTTACTCCTTGACGTCATGAACATCCGGTTAGAAAGGAGAGGAGCGACACAAAGTAACACTGCGTTGGCTTCATAGCCATAACGATCTCATGTGCCCGGATTCCCGGACCTTATCGGGTCAGACGGCTGCTCCAGCCCAGCGCGATCTTTTTGCACCCCATTGCAAAAGGAGCCGGCTATCTGATATGTAAGACGTGTAACACTAACTACCTAATCCGCCGCTTCCTGCAGTATAAGGATAACCGCGCAGCGCGTGATGATCTTACTGTGCGGCAGACATCGTGCTCGCCGCGGCCGCGGCCCCGGCATGGCCGGCCTGGGAGGCGCTTTGCCGCGGTGCTTTGCTCTCTGTCACAAAGCTGCACTCCTGTGCTGCACACTTCTTCCTCTTCAGCTTCAGTTTGGGGCACTTGTCGGACATGACAAGTCTTCGGGTTTCTCCAAACGCGATCCCAGCTAAATACACACGAGACACCCACGTCTTCAGTTAACTAGGCGGAAACAGTGCAAAACAGTATAGTAACATTTTTATATTCAGATGCATGCCTCCCATCCTAAACAGACATTTTTGAATATGGCGGCGACATATTGCCTTGCTGGCTGGGTGTTGTCAATCAAACTTCTTCCAGTTTTTTATTGGACAGTGTTTGGCGTTGCACCCGCCCATTCTCCATAACTTTGCAAGCCGAAGCTCTCATTGGATAGTTGCAGAGTGAAATTGTCTGCCATCTGTACTGCAGTATTCCGCTCTGTGTGGTATCGGTAATCTTGTAAATACAGATTTCTTGAGTATTTTAAAGAATTCTGACGCTTCACTTTTATCTTCATTTACTTGAGACGCATATGCCCCTGCATGAAATTGTTCCAGTTTGACTCCATTCTGACTAATAGTAATTTAAGATTGCACGCGTTCTTCCTTTTAATAACCGTTCCAGTTCACCTTGAGGTGCCGGTCAACCCATTAGGTGACATAATCCTGTGAATGGGCGCCGATTTAGCGAGCCTTCGTCTCGGACGAGGGGTGCTACGGTAAAGATTGCCCAGGACACCAGAAAGGTGTCGACCGGCACTGAGCTACACTGTACCTATTCGCCGTGTTCTAAAAGTTACAATTTAATATATACATTTCATCCAACATACAAACAGCAATACTGAATAATCGACATGTTCATAATTACAAAGTCCATTTAATCTTGCATTTCAGAGACATGCTGTTCTGAAGGCTTGTAGGCATTTGACTAGGTGATCGTTGGTTATGGATTGAAATCTCGTTTGTGAAACCAGAACTGGGACAGTGAGCTGGGTAAATGTCTCCCCGTAATTCCCACAGAATAGCTGTCAGTTCTGTACAACTACCTAATTGGCAGCAGATAAAAATACTGTCTTCCTGGCTCCTACATGACTGCTCATAATCTAGCACTTGATTTTTGAAGGTGTCATGAAGGCCTTTTACTGACCTCGAGTTACATGCTTCCCACTGTAGGAAGGATAAGTGCAGAGCTAAAGACGTTATGGTTTGTGTTGGGAGTGACAAGGATGGACAGGATTAGGAACAGGGAGCTCAGGTTGGACGGTTTGGAGACAAAGCCAGAGAGGCGAGATTACGTTGATTTGGAAACATACAGAGGAGAGATGCTGGGTATGTTGGGAGAAGGATGCTGAGGATAGGGCTGCCAGCCAAGAGGAAAGGAGGAAGGCCTAAGGGGAGCTTTATGGATGTGGTGAGTGAGGACATGCAGGTGGTTGGTCTGAAAGAGGAAGATGCAGAGGACAGGAAGAAATGGAAACAGATGGTCCACTGTGGCGACTCCTAACGAGAGCAGCCAAGTGAAGAAGGAGAAGGGAGGGTGTTTCCCAGTGTAGGGAGGGTAAGTATGCGCTGGCAGTTTCACTGCTTATGTCAGCGCTGCAGAACGACGCCTGATTCCTTCTACTGACTTGTTGATCTATGAACATTTCATTCAAGGCTTGATTTTGACCATTTTTAAGAATCAGACTTTAGATGGAGTCTGAGGGCCGTCTGGGGCAGGGGTATGGCTCAGTGGGTCACATTGCTGTGCGTGACCAGTTCAAATCCCAAAAGCGGCAGCCTGCTTTCTCCGCCGGGCTACTGGGCTATGCTCTTAGCTCCCAGTTGCTCCAGGGATTCTGACCCTGCATGTTGCTTTGGATAAAAGTGTCTGCTAAATAAAGAAAATACAAATATTTGGATTCAAGTTTATGTGCATTCATGCATAAACCTAAATGTGAGTTTCCCGATGCTTTTATAAGTACCCTGATTATGACGGCTGGCTTTGCCCGAGGCCAGAGGTTAACAGCAAAAATACTGGGCCAACCGAAACTCATCCAGTAAGACTCAGGATGACAGAAAGGGCACATTGCATATGGAGCATACGGTCAAAGTGTGGAAATAAGCAGTTAATTAACCATTCTGTATATGCCTGTTTAAGGTAATCAGCGGTTCAGCAGCAGGTAAACGATAAAAGTATGGAAAGCATGCAGTGCCCGCAGTGGGATTAAGGTATTTCCCTCATTAATGCAAGAATCGCACTGCAGTCCATGTCTGCTTTCATATACACACTGCAATTAGGTATAACTATCAAAATGTCACGGCGTCATTTATGCTTTTATACTGTAAAATCTGCTGAAAGATTTAATTATTTGAAATTAATGGTTTCTATAATAATAGGAGTAACTTTTACATGTTCGCTATGACAACATAAATGGGTTATTACAACATAGGCATATGTCCACCTTTTTCCTGCTGATCCTTCTGACGGTTGTGGTTTTTTTTAATATATATATATATATAACTCTTGTTGTTGTTGTCAGTGAGTATTGTTCTTTCCAAGTAGTGTGTTTTGGAATGTGAGAAAAGGCGTATTCCTTTGTCCATCACATTATTTTTATTGCCCTCTTGTGCGGGTTGAATCGAGGCTTC
>JAODKC010000107.1:4550002-4560198 GCA_026777985.1 Mormyrops attenuatus | reverse complement strand
TTTTTTTTTTTTTTTTTTTTTTTTTTTTTTTTTTTTTTTTTTTTTTTTGTGGTTTGGTGTGGGTTGGGGTCCTCGCCCGGGGCCGTGCGCCTGTGCCGGCGCCCTGCCCCGGCGGGGGCGGGGGCGGGGGCCGCCCCCCCCCCGCGCGATGACCCCAGTCCAGACTCCTCTTCACTTACCCTTATGGAAAAACATATATCATTTCCAGCCCATCAAAGATACATGAAACTGGAAATGTTATACCTGACAGGCGGCGGCCATTTCTGGCTCTGCTATCATCCCAGTAAAATCATGAAATGATGAGAATTACTTAATCTTTCAGATCTTGTTTATGTGTCGAAAATATTTTCTTTCGGTTACATTCATATAATAATACATTATTGTTTTTTTAAATAATACCTTAAATTTTTTATTTATTCTCCCAGTAGCCTAGAACCGTTCTCCGGTGTTCTGGGAATTAAAATCTGAATAAATTATACTGAATGTATAGGTTTTTTTTCCAGAGATGACAGTGGAATCAGATGCTACATTATTAAGGCCAAAATTTATTATGACTACTATTCATCCTTCTTCCAAACCACTTATCATGCCTGGAGTTGTGGAGGCCCTGGAGTCTGTCCCAGGCCATATAGGGCACACGGCTCAGATTCACTCTGGATAAGATGCTAATGCATTGAAGGGCATTGATACACCCATCCATCGTCCCGCCGCCTATTCTGGATAGGGGCGTCGGGTCCTGGAGCCCCCCCCCCGAAGGTGTGAGGTAACGGTGCTAAGCACTGAACTACCTATTGTTTGTTTGTTCCGAGTTTCCGGGGGCATTTTTACCACACCTTGACAGCTTCAGGGCCAAGCGGGGTACTTGCAGATTCCCCATGCACTTCTTGTGCTTGCAGGGGTTAACTCGGACTTCTCCGGATCCCACCCACACTGAAACAACAGGCCCTTCAGGTGGTCTGGGAACCAGGGACCAGGTTCCGGAACTCCAGTGTGAAAGCTCCTCTAGTGACTCCCGGTGAGTCTCAGCCTGTGCTTCTTGTACAGGACAGACGTTTTTCCACCTCTTACTGTCAAAAGACACGATTGGCTCCAGTTATCGAATCCTGATGGTTATCGGGTTGTTAATAGTACTCAGCTTCTTTATTTTTATTATATCTTTATTATAGTTTAATCAGAAAAAGCTTTTTTTTATTATAAAATGTGATGGAGATGGATTCGTTTTTGTTTGTTTATTTATTACATTCTTTGTTTTTTGCAGTAACGAAAGATTACATGTGAACCTTACATGTGAAGATTACATGTGGACAAGCAAACTACATCCATCACTCCTATACACATCCTATTTGTTCCTTGAACACTGACCAAAAATCTGTATACTGGAAACCCAGCTATACTTTATATACTATAAACTTTATAAATTATGGACTCAAATATTAAAAACCTAGAAACAGAAATTTTTATACATGTATATGAATGTACAGATTTTAATACAGTACCAGCAGTAAAAGGAGGAAACAAATCTTAAATACATCCAGTGAAATGAGTAAAGTAAAAAGTGATCCAGTACCACGCTCAGATGGGCTGTTTTTCTTTCTCTTTCAAACTTAACTATGACACCAGACGCTGGTCTTACTTTCAACTTTAGGCCCCATTATGACACAATAAAACAAAAAGGGGGGCGGGGGACAACAGGCAACAGGCAGGTTCGTTAACAGCAAAGGTGGCCAGTTAACCTAACTACACTCAGGATGCCCCAGTATTCCACTAAGTGAAAAATGGGTATAAATTACTTTGATTAAATAGCAACTTCAAAAGCAAAGTATTTATTGTGGCAATGGTGGAGCATATTTACTCAGTTCTGGGTAAAATCCAGCTACTGATGGCAAAAGGTGAATTAAAACTTAGTTAAAAAAAATTAATATTCAAAGTCATGGGGGAGTAACGGATGCAGACGGTTCACTAGCGGCTAGGTTACGTATTGCACCGTGGGATGCAGGAAGCAGGTATAGAGCAAGGAGTGAAAAAGTTTAGGTGAGTGATTCACTGGAGAAAAAAAGTTAAAAGAGTAGTGATAAAGCGGAGCGGAACGGTGCACTTTCCGCCAAGCGCTAAAGTAGCATTTCCAGTAAATAAACAGGAAGATGGCAGAGATGCATGAGCCAATCAAAGGAGAGCTGACAAGCTGAAGAAGGAATAAGGAGTTGAGGAAAGCTTAGGAAGCCAGCAGAGGCGCAATCTGGACAAGGAGTTATGCAGAGCACAAGAAAAAAAAGCCACGTGGGAATCGAAAGAGGAAAACAAATTTCAGTATGAGAGTATAGAGTCTGGGGAAAAAAAGGAGCGATTCGCATCGGGCCAGCGAAATGAAACAAACATTTTCCAGGCTCGCTAAGTCGCTAAGAGTTTAGCATAACAAATGTGTGGCATTCTGTAAGCTACTGTCACCTTTCATAAGTTTAAATAAAGGTAGGGCAAACAAACTAATAACGATAGTAAAGCATTTGCAACGTGTGCAAGATCGTGATGCATGGCTTGCAGAAAAGGTTACAGGGAGGCCAAGAAGATCTATAAACACACAAGCTGTTAATTCAGCGATTTGTGGGGTCAAGAAGAGCGGCCGTTTAACAAAAGCTATTCTGAAATCTGAAGGTTAGCAGCCTGAATGGAGGGAAGCGTTCAGCAGAAAGGACATAATAGGTATAAAAACGGGGCTGGGAACAGCAGAGGGTGCAGGATACTCAGGGCTGATGTTGAGGCTGTGTTTTATGGCCCTAGAGTGAAGTGCAAACCTCAGAATCGCAGGGGGAACCAAATGCAGTAAAAGTAGGAAGAAAGAGGCATGAGTCAGTGTAGATTTGGAAAAGCTTGTGGGAGAAAGAGGCCTGTTAAAACGACAGCAGAGAGCGTGAGTCATTTTAGCGGCTGAAGGAAAAGTCATCAACAGGCAGCCATGAAGATGGAAGAGATGGGAGAGTGGCCGGCGGACGAGGAATGGCCAAGTGTGAGGGCTGGACCGCTGTCCTAGATGATGAGGAGAATGAGTTCAATGAGCTGAAGGCTGTTTACCCCGTTTCTGTAGAACAGCAACGGTAAATCAGCAAAAGCCGCGGGAGGGAACAGCGGAGTTAGTCAGCGGAGGCAGCTCCTGACGAACATCACCGACGGGGAGCAAAACCTAAAAGTAGAAGTGGCCCCAAAAGACTGAGCATGAGATTTATAAAGCTTTTTTAGTGGAGGACAACATTTGTATCTTTTTTAAGGCGTCGTCGTCAGGGTACGTCTAATAAGAAATATACTCACCCATCCATCTTCCAACTAGTTATGGTGTACAGGGATGCAGGGGGCCTGGAGCCCGTCCCGGACAGCATGGAGAGCAAGGCAGGGGATGGTCTGGGGGGGGTGCCAGTATATTCCAGTATATTCACAGAGCTTGTGCACACACATACATACACACACACACACACACACACATATACATACACACGGATAGATGCACGCATACACAGACAGTGGCCAATTTAGAGTTGCCAATTCGCCTAACTGCATGCCTTTGGGCTGTAGGCGGAGACCAGAGTCCCCAAAAGGAACCTACACAGCGGCAGCAGAACATGCAAGCGCCACACATGGGGAACAGGATTCAAACTCCCAGCCATGGAGACATTAGGCAACTTGGTTACCCACTGCACCAGCATTACATAATATACATGCATTATGATAAACTCCATCCATCCATCCATCCATCCATCCATTCTCCATAGCTGCTTATCCTCTGCCAGGTCATTGTAAGCCCGGAGGCTTGGCATGGGACAGACAGTGTGGAATGCTATGCTATCCCAGGGCACATGATTACAGATACACTCAAACACGATGGGCAGAGCAGCCCTAATCCAGTCCTCAGGGACCTGGGAGGGAGCAAAAACATGGACTGGGAGACATGAGCTGAGAGGGAGCAAAACCATGGACTGGGTGACAGGGAGCTGGGAGGGAGCAAAAACATGGACTGGGTGACAGGGAGCTGGGAGGGAGCAAAACCATGGACTGGGTGACAGGGAGCTGGGAGGGAGCAAAAACATGGACTGGGCGACAGGGAGCTGGGAGGGAGCAAAACCATGGACTGGGCGACAGGGAGCTGGGAGGGAGAAAAACCATGGACTGGGTGGCAGGGAGCTGGGAGGGAGCAAAACCATGGACTGTCTGGCAGGGAGCTGGGAGGGAGCAAAAACAGGGACCATCTGTGAGTCCCAAAGGACCAGTTTGGGAAACACTGCTCTACAGACACCAATCCCTCTGAACTACGTCTTCTGACTGCGAAAGAAACCACATTCTATATTAAACTTAGCATTCTTTTCCTGTCAACAAAAACAATTTGAAAAATTTTGTTAGAATTTAATAAGTCATATTAAACATATAAAAATGTTTAGAAAACAATTTGGCTTGGGGGAAAAAAATGATGTGATCACAAAGTGTTCTTGGTATAATACCAGACTGAGAATCAAAGCATAAATAATTTGTGACTGACTGTGCAAAGTGTTCATACATCAGGCAGGGAACAAAAAAATAAAAGCCGGAAAGGAAAATGTGGATAGTATGTGGGGTCAGCAAGGACCTGGAACTGTCTAGCAGAGAAGTCACCAGTGAAGCAAAGATGTCTCCGTGATATAGGAGGCCAACCTCATAATGGACTGAGAACGCCTAGAGGAACAGTACAGACTACCATGTGCCTCTTACACGGTACGTGCTTTTAGCTGATGATTCATGACAATACCTTCATTTTGTTTCCAGAATAAATCACAGCCTTCCAGACAGTTGATCGTAATTCATCACATTCACTACCAGTTTCTGCTGTGTTTGTCACTGAAGTTCCATTTAAATGTAACAGAAAAAATAAAAAAAATCAATTACAACCCCACCAAAGTGACCAAGCCCTTGTTTTATGGCCATTTCAGCTCAATACTAAAATCACAGCGTGCTCACGTAGAGAGCAACAGATCCTGTGACAGGCTGCATAATTCTCACAGTGCTAACATCCTCCTGGCAGCCACATATTTTGCATATGTGTTTTATGGCTTTGTGTGAAAAAAAACCTTCATGCAGTGTCTATGACAAGCCGGGGCTTGCGCATCTCAGGAATGATCAGACCCTGGAAAACAGGGAGCCGTCTTTGGGGAGGAAAACAGCAAACGGGAAAAGAAAACAAAAGACGCACCTTTCGAGAACAAACAAGACGTCGGCTAGGCTCAGGCGCGCTCCGTCGATTGATTGCCCCTGTGCGTAGTCTCGTTGCCACGACTACGCTGCGGCCTGTCAGTCGTGTGGTGGGCGTCTCACTGCCAGGTGCATACTGCATTCGTGTTTACTGTTCTTTTTTTAAGCTGCAAGGCGTGAGACGTACTCCGGTTGCCACGGCGAACGGAACCACATGACGCGGGAATGGGCAGGGAATGTTCATTGGGGGGGGGGGGTTCCTTCTGGGAATTGATGGGGACGGAACTGATGAACGGGGATCAAGGCAGAGCAAACTGTAAGGGAAAAATAAAGAAGCTGTTTTGAGGAGCATGACAACAAGGAAAGGAAATAATGTGTCCAGGAGGGAAGGGTTCACTAAAGCACTTCATCTAGGTGAGAAAAGAAAACCATTAACATAGTTTTTATAAATCTGTGAACCACAGATCCTCAAACCCTTGTTCACCTGACTGTCCTTCTCAGAAGAACCACAATCCCACCCACATACACTGCCAGGTCAATGGCCATGACCACCATTATCCAGAACTTTCTACAGTTGTACATTTAATTTGATTCTAAGTAGTTATAACCAAGAAATACATGTGCTTTGAAATTAAACTACAGCTTCATTGTGCAAGAGCATAGAAATTATTTGTTTAACCCACTACCCTTCAATTATTGGCTATCAACTTATATATCTTAGTTATATATCTTCCCATTTTATTACCTATTATAATGCTTTTTTGATTCTGATTTATTCAATGTGTCAGTTCAGTAATCATGTATGCAAATCAAGACTGAAGCAATTTTAAACTCAAACAAAAAAATCAGTGGGAAAAAAATGACCGTTTATTGAACAAAAACCAAAACACGGTGTTTGGGAAAGAAACATGAAAACATGCAACATTTAAACTTACAGCAAGCAAAACTGAATTAAAAATAATATCTAAACCAATGAAAAGAGTCATTGTTACAGCTCAAATTTTTCCTCTTTCTGGCACTGTAAAAGAAAGGCTCATGTTTGGGGAATGTTTGAATACAATAGTATTGTGCACAGTTACAGCTGCAAGCCACATGCGAAGGAGTCCGCAAATCTCCAAATGTGAGGCCTGTAAGCCCCCCCTCCCTCTCAGCGCACATGAACTGCCACGTTAAATGCACGTTAAAACTACGTAAATATGAATACAGAAACACCCAGTGCTGCAGACCCATCATATAACCAATTCAAATCAAATGGAAATTATAATTTTAAAATCCATTCATCCATCCACTCATCCAAGCATCGCCACTTAACCGGGTGCCTGTTTCATGAAGCAGGATTTCTTGCTTGGCTGGATAACTTGTTGGATTTAAGGTAGTTAGGGTTGCCACATTTGATTCGTGAAAAACTGGTACACCCTGATTTTTTTGGAGTGGAGGCAAATGACTATTTTTGCAAATATACTATGTTAATAGAGGTAGGAATCTGTATTGCCACTCTTACCTATATTTGTCTTGACACAGACATGTACAACAAGCCAAATGGTCTTTTATTTGTGTAAGGCTTACTTGTCACTTCATTCTTACTAGTAAAAATAAGATTCTTACAATTTTTACTAGTAAAAATATGAATTCAAGATATCTACAATGCAATTATTACTTGTAATAATGATCATTTTTACTAGTAAGAATTCATATTATAGAGCTCTATAATTCAATTTTTACTAGTCATATATTCCCATTGACTTCCATTGTATTTTTCCCTCACATATCCTAAATTAAATTTTCACTAGTAAAATGTAACATTGTGGAGCTCTGTAATTCAATTCTTACTAGTAAGAACTCCTTTTGCAGATACTGTATCTGTAATCACATTTTGGCTAGTAAGAATTCCAGGTCCACATATCCACAATTCAGTTTTAACTGAAGTAAAAATTTCATTACATTGTAGAGATTTGAAATCCACATTTTGGATATGTGTAATTTCAGATCTCTACAATGTAATTTAAAATGTTTTGCTAGTAAAAACTCAATTATGGATATGTGGACCTGGAATTCTTATTAGTCAAAATGTAATTACAGATTCCTACAGTAGGAGTTCTTACTAGTAAGAATTGAATTGTGGATATCTTGATTTTATTTTCTTACTGGTAAAATGTAGTCGCTTAGCTCTCCTCCTATTGGACAGTTTTCACGTTTGGCTTAAGTTATCCAGCTAACTGGGAAACTCTGTTTTGTGCAATATTCCCCAAGTCTCTTTGGTTGTGCCTTATCCATTCAGTGAAGGAAGAAAAAAGAATAGCGATGGAAGGAAACGAAGTGAGGTTTTATTTGAAACTACAAAATTTTAAATGAGATATACTTTTTCACAAAAAAACCGGGACAATTCGTGTCCTGGGAAATAATATTTCTGAAAAATCAGAACAATCCTGGGAGAACCGGGACAGGCGGCAACCCTGGTCTGGGTTAAGTGAACGGAGATGAAGTCCATTTATACTGGGGAACCTTAAATCCGACAACTTAACCGGCTAAGCAAGAAATCCAGCTTTGTGACACAGGGTTGCAGTGAGCCTGAATCTCAGGGCAGGGCATGAGGGAGGGACCTGACTGGACCATAAAAAAATTAACCTCAAAATCTGCCACAGTTGTGGTATTATTCATCTCCATTGAGGCAGGGTGAGGATAATGTTGTAAGTTTTTTCCTTCCTGCCAAAAGAAACCATGTGACAGTTAATGAGGTATCAGGTCAGCAAAGTTTCGCTAAAGGACAATAACAGGGCAACGCCAGTTATGACAGCAGGGAGAGATGGAGCCACGTGTTAGCGTCCAGAGAGATCTCTCAGGCTATGTGCGTACATTGCCATCTCTTAAGACTATGTCTAATTTTCATACATCCATCTTCCAAAAATGCTTACCCTCTGTATAACTGAGGTAAGCCTGGAGTCAACATCGGTTTTATTCATTTATAACTTGATGTTCAGGTCTGACCAATCGGTTTTACTTTACGATGAGTAATCTTATTTTTTCTATTGCTTGGAATGTCTTGCTTGTTAAAACGCAGGCGATGTGTCAGTTGCAAAGTGTGACAGAGGTGACCCGGTTATTAACAGGCAATTCAAAATGACGACATTTCTGGCCATTCTTTTAATGTCGATGCTCATTCAGCTTCCTTGTTTGCATGATTTTTTTTACATGCTAGTTCATGTGTTTGTTTACTTTGCGGGGAGATGGACATTTTTGAGTATTGCAGCTTCAAAAATAGCTGCCTTTATTTTTTTCCAAGGCGAGTTGTTCCCATGGTGATGTAGAGCTGGCCATTTTTGCATTGAAAAACAAATCTACCCTTATGCTCCTCACTGAAGGAGCAGAGTGTGGTTGTATCCGTCATAATTCATTGAACATAGTTACAAATTGATGCTTTCACATTATTTTTAAAGGTGCCTGGACTTTTAAAGGTTTACATATACTTACCCATTTAATTATTTCTGTAGCAGAACCACCTATTCCCCCAGTGCAAGAAATAAAATCTACACATACGAACGTACGAAGAAAGTTTGCATTCCTGTTTGTTATGAAGGGAAAAAAAGCATTTAGATTTTACTTAAATGGAAAAAATGAGGAAGACAGAATATATAAAGCATTTGAGAGAAGAGGATAATCCATTGCAACTCTTAGTGTTAGCATAGGCTATCACTACAGATGCATATCTCCATGGTGACCGCACTATACTGTAATGTGTACAAAAATTGTATGTTTCTTTCAATAAAATCAGCAGCTAAGCCTGTTAATGTACATTTCTTGACGTCTTACTTCTAATTCATAAACAGTTTGGATTGTTATATTGGTTTCTCTGATTTTCAAGGGGGATTAGAATTCGCTGCCCCATCTGGAAGTAGACCGGGCTGCAGTAAGACCAACACAGACCTTGATAAGAGCCACTCTACGGTTTTGCCCCCTCATAAATCAGCCATGTTGGCCCGTCGACCAGCAGTCAGGAGCTAAAGCCCTTCTGAGCTTCGCCGGGGTGGATGTCAATGCCGTTTTATTTTTGAAGTGGGGCACTGCTGCGCGACGCACTGGCAAGCGGGCATCTGAATATGCAACGTGATCACGAAGAAGATGAGTGGCCAGCATCTCGTATGAAAACCTGCGTCGAACACAATGCAGCTTTGGACTTTTTTTCTTTTCTTTTTGTGCCATTTCATTCGGTATTAGACGGATACATAGGAGACTTTAAGCCAACGGCAGGCTCATCGGGGAGCTGCAAACTCTTGGACAGAGCTAAGGCTTTGCTTCGAGCCCTGCACAGATGTGTAATGGAAAATACAGGCCGAGCTGGAAATTAAGAAAGCAGTGGTGGGGGGGGGGGGTTAGGGGGTGATCACAGAGCTAGAGAAAATGACACACTCAGGAACCCAGAGACTAAAATATAGGTGAGGTAAAATTTTGAAATGGCACTGCGGAAGATGACGGTCCCAGAACGCCAGATGGGTGACACCAGCCAGTGTCAGCGGGAGTGCAGTAGCGGATGAGGGAGTCGCGGGCGTCTGCCTTGGCGCTGGGAGGGATGGCTGGAGGTCTCAGTCCAGGAAGGAAAGGTTATGTCATTAGGATTTGTGATGCAATGTTGTGAGACGTTGCCATGGATACGGAACACCGAAAGGAGGAGTGGACACGGCCGATCCAGAGCGGCACCGGGTCGCCACAGCTTCCCTGTCAGCGCCGAGGAGAGGCCGCCCCGTCCAAATGGCCAGTTCCTCTCCCTTAAAATGACGGGACATCTGCCCAGCTTTCCAAGTCCTGGATTGCTGGGGGGGGTGGTTGAAAAAAAAAATCAGGATAGAGTCCAAGGCCTACGGGAGGCTCCACTTGCTCATATCTGTTTCCAGGCCGCCGCCCGGGGGGGGGGGGGGGGGGGCGCCGCGGGCGGGGGCGCGCCCCCCCCCCCCCCCCCCGCCGCGGCCGCGGGGCCCCCGCGCCCACCCCGCACCCCC
>JAODKC010000107.1:4536496-4549902 GCA_026777985.1 Mormyrops attenuatus | reverse complement strand
TAAAAAAAAAATCCGGATAGAGGCCAAGGCCCACGGGTGGCTCCCCTTGCCAATTTCTTTTTCCCGGCCCCCCCACCCCCCCCCCCCCCCCCCACCAGGATACCAAGAGCAGCTCCCAGAACCCAGAAGAGTGGCTGACTGACAGACCTCTCTGCGATCCACGCAGCTGGACACAATATCTCCGCGAGTTTGGTGACCCCACAGTTCATTACGCCCAATGCCGTTACTCTGCAGAGTCACTGGAAGGCAGAATCCATTTCTCAACACCGCTCGCTTGTATTTATGTAACTTTTAATGCTAAAACGTCAGTGGGGCCTGCTGGCTTTCTCATCCATGTTGGCTGCTGCCAGTGCCTGAAAGTATGTGACCCCCCAGCTCCCCTGAAGTACAGCATACTGCAAGGAAAGGTGCTGCTTCATATACTGTGTGACATCTCAGCTCTCAAAGCCAAATACCTTCTGAAGCCTTTGGTACTCGTTAGTATTCTTTCTTTGTCTGTGCTTCTGTCTTCCTTCACTGTCTCTTCTTTCTTTCGATTGGAGGGTTATGAATCTTGGCCTAGAGCTTATTGGTGAAATTGCTTTAGTGACCTTAGGGTGTGAACCAGCAATCTTGCAATTACAGGTAGAGTGTTCTAATCAGACGAGCCACACGCAAGTATATTCTTTGTACTCCTCTTTGTGTCCCCATTTTAAGTTTTCCTCTTGCTCACCGCCTTTCCAAGATCGGATGAATCAAAGCCTGACTGCGTGATTAATAGGCTATTTTAAATAGAAAAACTGTGCCAGGGCATGCAGATTTAGGGATCACTGTATCTGCAAGCTGCGAGAGGAATGCAGGGGTGAACGTCGCGCGTATCTGCCGGGATCGCACCTGAACGCGTCACTGCCCCCCGCTGCTAGACCGACGTAAAGCGGAAATGGGGGTGGACTTAGGGTGGCCATGGGATGCTGAGGCCAGATGCCTTATGTCTACCTTGATCATTAAAGATCAGAAACTTAACAAAATCATTAAATGAACAATATCCATATGCTTTTATTTATAAGTTATTACTTTAAATGCTCGCCAGCTCCCTTGTAGAGCAGCGTATGGCGGAATGATACCCTCTCTGTCTCTGAAAGAAGTATTATGAGACTGAACACTGTGCACGCAGGCAGTCTGCATGTTTTAAAATATCTATGAAGAACACCGGAACGGCAGTTACCTTGGCTGACCGGTTGTTCATTTTAGGAGTGTCTACTGCTGGTCACGGTCCGAGAATTTTGTCTTAAATTAGGAAAGTCGCAGCAAAGTGAACAAGTCAAAGTTTCAACGAAGAAGTAAAAATCAAAAAATCAGACTCAGTGCCTCTGTTAAACATAATCACACCTCTGCGAGACCTGAGTTACGTGAATAACATGAAGGGATGATTGCTAATCTCAGAATAATGACGGAAAGAAATGATCGTGATTCAGATTCAGTAAATTGCTGCGGATTATAATGTAGATTCATTGATACGAATGTTATTGTTACTTATTTCTCAAAAGACACATCAAACAGGGAATGAGGGTAAAATTGGGTATAATTTAGAGGTTTATGGCCCATTTTGGCCTTTAATTAACCTATAATGATGCTTATTAGTCATCTCTTAATGAAATTTCTGCATTCATTTTGTTGTGAATGGTTATAGATGACTGTTTCCGTCTCCTTATTACCAATATGTCTCTCTGCCATTATACTCAACACAGACAAAGAAAAGACAGAAGAAACACAATTTTAAAAGAAACATAAAACAAAACTGGTTACCTATCAGTAAAAAGGACAGAAACAGAAGTAAAAGAACTATCTAAATATTTTTAAATGGTCGTTGTGGTCAGTAACAGGCTGTTTAAATTTCATGACCTTTCAGATGTATTTTAAAGGTAACCCTGATGCACCTTTATTTTATTTGCATATCTATCCTCCAATCAGTTGTCCTGGTCATGGGGTGGGAGGGTGGGGGTGCTGGAGTCTGTCCCAGGCAGCATAAGGCACAAGGTGAGAGTGCTTCCTGGATGGGGTGCCAGTCCGTCGCAGGGCACACATAATAACACACTATCTACATTTTATAGATAGCAGTTCACTGGCATGTCTTTGGACTGCGGGAGGAAACCCGTGTGATGCGGGAAGATCATGAGGAAACTGTGTTAACCACTGAACCACCATTCACAATCTCTAAGCAAAAGGCTTATGCTGTGTGCTGTCTGGTCTGGGATAGGATCCAGGGTTCCCATATGACCCTAAACAGGATAAGCAGTGTGTGTGTGTGTGTGTGTGTGTGTGTGTGTGTGTGTGTACATATATATATACATATACTATATACAAACACACAAACACACACACATATATATATATGTGTGTGTGTGTGCATAATTGAATACATATAATTGTATGTATTGAACGTATATATATACACACAGATAGATAGATAGATAGATAGAGACAGACAGACAGGCAGGCAGATAGAGAGACAGACAGACAGACAGGCAGGCAGCGCGAGGGAGATGAGTATATGTGTATCTAAATAGGTTTGTCATTGGAAATAATAATTCGTAAGTCTCCAAACATAAGCACATGTAATATTGCATATCCGAACAATTCGAAGTTTTCTCCGTATGACAGCGGTGAGATCCCTCCCCGTACTGAAGTAGTTCACGACTCCCTTTCCTGTGTACTAACGATCTGAATTGCCACGGGAATGCAGTTACGCTGCCATTCTGCTAGAGGGAGGTAGTGCAACGGCGAACACGCTCACTGGCTGCCACTTCAGGCTGCCTTTAAACGTGACTAATTTAATATTTCCATCGCGACGAGAAACAGGAGAACAACATATCTCTGAACCCAAGTGTTATGAATATCACACATGCATGGATGCGTCGTTTCCCCGTTAATGATCATCCTTGTCCAGGTCATTGAAATGTTCAGTCTTTACTTCTGAAAACACGTCCTGGGGTCACCAGGGCGGCTAAGAAACTTAACCTGAACATGTGTGTACGTCCTGCTACATGTTATTGCATTACATGGCCTCGCCAAGTCATCCTCCTGAAATTTAAATGCTATATTTATATTAAAACGCCCGGCGACTGATGTCCTTCCAACTATTTGACAATAACGCGGAAGGTAGACATTGACTCACATGGTGTTTATTCTTTAGGGTTGATAATAATAGACATGATAAAATAGCACCCAAGTCGTAGCAAACTGTGAGGGTTAATGACTTAGCAGGTGTTAGTCAAACACGTTCCTGCGAGTGGAGCGGAATAGGCGAGTGGGTGGACCGATCGCAGAAAAGTAGCCTACAAACACCCACCATTATCTTTCCCTGCTTCAGAATTTGAGTCTGTGTGCCTCTATTCTGTGGTTGGTCTTACAAATGAAAAATTCGAGAAGAAAAACGCGCTAAGGTTCGTGTATTATATCGCACTCGCAGATTATTATTATTATTTTTGCATCGTATACAACAGTTAATCGCGATGCGATAGCAGGCTATGCATTTGCATACTTCTGCTGATAATAACATGAACCACGACCTGGATTCCCTGGGCCGTAACCGGGAGGAAGACCCCAGGTCCTTTTGCGATCGCGTTTTGTAGTCGTGCCAAAATAGCTCTGTCTATTCTGTCACCATTGCTATTAGTCTATGTATCCTCGTGAGAGACACATACCTTCAAGAGGTGGTTACAGAGAAACGACTAAACAAAAAGAGCACATACCCATTATTAATGTGACACGATTTTTCTGAGTATATTAATGCGTTTTCATTTACATTGATATCAACACGCCCAACTTTTGCACACAGAGGATCTCAGAATTGTATATAGACTACATTGTAAAATATGCCCCATGTGTTGTTTGTGGGTAAAATGAAGCTTTTCGACTTCCTGGATATTTATTGAACCCTAGTATTGAACGTACATTTCCCTCACCCGTCATAACAGGACATAACTGCTGGATGTACTAGGCTAAATCTTCCAGTAAAAATGAAACTGCATGTATGAATTCAGTTTCTAAGCAGAACTGGAAACAAGCTTTTTTTTCTAAAAAACATAAGGACTTTAAATTTCCATATCTTGTTTTTTCCTAATTTAATACGTATTTAAAATAAATGACGTTATTTGCTTGATCTGTGCCGTAACCCTCATGAATATTGCTAGCATATAACTTATTTTTCACGTTTTTTTCTTTTTGGCGTTGCACAGTAGCAGACTGACGAAACAAACCTTAATAAATAAACCGCAGTCAGTCGCAGAATTTGCATTACTCCTGAAAGTCAAAATTAGACTGTCTGTTGCAAACTCCACCCTTCCTGTTTCGGCTACAGCAGACCGTCCGCAACTGTGAACCAAATGATTCACTGTGGCCCGGACTTACTTTTTCTCTGCCTTTGCAGCGGCGGCGGCAGAAGCAGAGACTAAGCGGAGGAGAAGGGGGAGTGACAACCCGTTCCTGGAAGAGCCAGCCCGGGGAGTCAGTCACATTCTTGGCTGGGATTCAATGACTGAGCCAGACACACACAAACACTGAGAAAGGGGGGCTGCGAGGGAGGGAGGGAGGGAGGGAGAGAAAGAGAGAGAGAGAGAGAGACGGAGAGAGAGAGAGGGCGAGAGAGCGCAGGCTTGCTGGCTGGCTGGCGATCGCGACGCAGACATAGCTTACTGCAAAGGCAGACAGTGTGGATGCAACGTCTACCACTGCAGAAAAAAAGACAGTGAGAAGAGGGACGAAAAGTGTGTGGAGTGTCTATGGTCGCCGATACCACCCAAAAGGCGAAGCTCCGTCACGCATTTCGGTACTTTTCGTGGAACTTGGACGTGTATTTCCTTCGTTGTTGGGATCAGAAAGACGATTTGGTAGATATGGACAGTAGGGAATCTATTACTGCAGGGGAAGACGCGCCGGTGTTACTATACGCCTAGTCGGGGGAATTGGAAACGCACTGCTCGGGACTTTTTTTTTGCTGGATGTTTGATGAAGCGCCTTCCCCGTTTTGCTAACTCTTGGAGACCCTGGATTTACAAGGAATCGGGACCTATCAGGAATATCGATTGCATCAGTTTCCTCGCCTCAAACGGAACTTTCTCTTTTGAAGTAGTACGCAAAACATGGAGCCTCGACAAAGCTTCCAGCCACATCCAGGACTGCAACAAACTCTGAAACAGTTTCATCTGAGTTCTATGAGCTCCCTGGGAGGTCCGGCGGCTTTCTCTGCGAGGTGGCAACATGATCTGCTGTTCAAGAAGGATGCTAAAGACCCGGAGCCAGTGCTTCACCTTCCCATGCAGCCGCCCCCTGTAATGCCGGGACCCCTGTTCATCCCATCGGACCGCTCGACCGAAAGGTGCGAGACGGTGCTGGAGAGTGAGACCATCTCCTGCTTCGTAGTCGGTGGCGAGAAGCGCCTCTGTCTGCCTCAGATCCTCAACACGGTGCTGCGGGATTTCTCACTCCAGCAGATCAACTCGGTGTGCGACGACCTCCACATCTACTGCTCCAGGTGTACCGCGGACCAGCTGGAGATCCTCAAAGTCATGGGAATCCTGCCGTTCTCAGCGCCGTCCTGCGGCCTCATCACCAAAACGGATGCGGAGCGCCTCTGCAATGCCCTGATTTACGGGGGCACGTACCCCCCGCACTGCAAAAAGGAGTTCGCCGGCTCCCTGGAGCTGGAGCTGACGGAGAAGAGCTTCAAGGTGTACCACGAGTGCTTCGGGAAGTGTAAGGGACTCTTCGTGCCGGAGTTGTACACCAGCCCCAACGCCGCTTGCATCCAGTGCATGGACTGCAGGCTTATGTACCCGACCCATAAGTTCGTGGTGCACAGTCACAAATCGCTGGAGAACAGGACTTGCCACTGGGGTTTTGACTCCGCCAACTGGAGGGCGTACGTTCTCCTCAGCCAGGATTACACGGGGAAGGAGGAGAAGAGGCGTCTGGAGCAGCTTTTAGACGAAATCAAAGAAAAATTCGACTTCGCCAACAAGTATAAGAGGAAAGCGTCCAAGGTGAGTCTCAAATGTATATTTTCTATTTCTTATTTTTTTTTGCAAATAAATGCATTTATGGTTTTCGGAAGATCGCAACTCTAATGAATAGATTGGGTCAGAGTCGGGATGTCAAAGAATTTTTACTATTAATGATACGTTAAGGGTTTGGTGGTATGTTGTATTTTTTCTGATTGTGCGAATTGTGTGCACTCCCAATTTCAAGTGACTGTGGGTGGCTGTCCTCTTAGTCAGATGTCATATTGCATATCCTCATCCGTCTCATACCACTGCGGTACGAGTGCTCGTTGGCTTCTGGGTGTTTCGCAAAGTAGTATGCGTGTAACAGTGCATACTTTATTATTCTTAATAATAATAATAATAATAATATTAATAATAATAATATGCATTACTGCATCGATTATTGCACCTCTGCTAAAGGGATAATTCAAAACTGGTTTGGGGTGGGGGGGATCAACCGAGGTTAAAATTACCCTGATTTCACGTAATTTGACGTACTACTGTTACTAATTAGTCACGAAGAATAACAGGACGCCCGCATCGCCATAAAACTCTTACTCGTCCATTGCGCCTCTACAGGCTTTTAAAGGCACGAGGTTACTGTAAATCTGCACGCGCCGTATAATACTTGGCGTAAATATTTTCTCGTTTAACAATGAGATTATTTTCATTTGCCGGAAGTTTTTTTGAAGAACCATCGGAAGAAAAACAATTCGCGGTGAAAATAAACAAATAAGCAAAGTGTTACGACTAGAGTATATAAACACTTCCCCCGTGGCTCTCAGCTGCCCGCTCGCCTGTCCCGTCCCGTTCCATCTCACCCCCCCAGCCCGACACCCCGTACGCCCTCCTGCACCTCGCAGGTCTCCCGGTGTGCTGCAGGGATGCATAGATGTGGCCGCACTGTTATCTCACGTACTTGAAGGTGGATGTGTTTTTAATGATGTATCCATCCCTGCCTAATGGCGTGCTACTTAGCAAGTTTGAACTCACAGAGGGTGGCCAACGACCGGGCTTTTCAGCGGGGGAGAGATGGCAGATGTTGTGTCTGCGCTGAGAGGCCATTATTGCCCCGTTAGCTGCACTCAGCTTGGCGGATATACTGCTCGCTTTAAGTAATTTCACTTAACGATTCAAACCCTCTCCATATATCAACAGTTAACACAAATGCGGGCTTTCATCATACCGACCTTTGTATTAAATAAATAGAGAGCACAAAATAGTTCGGTTGGTGATGCGTTTGTGTTGTTAGAAATTATTTTTGTTGTTTTTCATTCCATGCTTGCTCGTTTTTCAGTGCGTGTTTATGAGGTATTAAACTGAACGTTTGCAGTTTAATTGGAAATGTTCAGATGTTTTCTGGAGTGATTAAGCTTTTGCCAAAGAAGCAGACAAAAGACAGTTGTATGGATTTACAAGAATGATGGCAATTTTAAAGAGCAGCATAAAACTTTACAGAATTATTTGAGGTGACATCCTCTAGGCCCTGCTCTGATTTTGGGCTGGATTCCACTAACTTTTATTTACTGGTGGTTTGTAATAAATGTTCTTTGATCTGGAACTTGCAGGAATTGTGGGTCCTTGCTACATGCCCTTGTTGCATTTGCTGTACTGACATTCTGGGGGCTCTGTAGTGCTATATAACTTTGACTTTTACATTGAGAGTGGGGATACCAGCTTGCAGACAGAAGCCTGATTGTGCCCTCTGGGTTAGAGGGGGATTAAGTCTTCATGCGAATGGTGCAGGCAAAAGTGCCTCTCCTCCTCCCTGCAGTAAACTCAGTAAAAGACCCCTGCCCCCTTTAATGAAAGGCCGGCACGTTCATTTGCATCGACTGTTACCCTTGAATGGAGTTGATAAAGACGGGATAGCAGTATTGTGCTGGAAACATAATATGCCCCAACAATGGGCCGCATTCAGTGACACCCCCCCCCACCACCACCACACACACACACCGCCTTCCCATCCCCCCCCCCCCAATGATCTACCTAAGGAAAGGCAGCAGTTGGGCTAAGAGTGGTGCGTGTGCGAATCTGGCAGGACACTCTTGTCTGAAATCTAAACTCATGTTTTTGAGCATGGAGCGTCGCCTCGTGACCAGGCTGGGCTGGATTACGCCTGTGGTGCCTAGAGCGGTACGAGGCCGCACTTAAAAGTGCCCCTTTTCCACTTGTGCGGCCAGTTGGCCCTGAATGGGTCCTTGTCTTTACATCAGGCCATTACCATTTGGATGAAAAGGTTTCTGAGGCTGTCCCCCATCGAATCGAGTGTTGGACCACGAGGCTCCGCTTCGGGCCTCGTTTATTTATCGGACACCTCTGGAGTTTCCTTTGTGTCTATCGGTTAAAACACGACCCTCAGGGAAAAAAGACAACATGGTAAGCTTTGGGATGGTGACTGACTTTCCTCAACATGTTTAAGGTCAAAGGTTTGACGCCAGCAGAGATTCTGAGTAGCTGGCATCCCTTTTTTGAGAAGAATGGCGGGTTTTGGTTTGTGTTCTGCTAAACTCGTTTTATTTTTTTGGAATAAGACTCACAAAGAGGTCAACCTTGGCCACATAGCGGGCTGGCACGTGGCCAGCAGCCTTATAGGAGACAGGTAATTGGGTCATTGGTATGGAGCCACACAGACCCCACCTAGAAAAGCTAGACGAAAGTCTACATCTGTCTCCGGATCCTTGTGTTATTTGTGAGAATGCACGTCTCACACCCCAGCCGGTGTCAGCCTCACAGGAACTGCGTGCGTGCATGTATGTGTGTGCGTCTGTGCCTGTGGGGTGGGGGGAGGGGGGCACATAGTCCCTGGGATGCTCGGATTCCTCCCCCATCCTGATCATGAAGCAGGAAAGTCGCAGACGTTTGATGGTTCCCGCGACGTTGCTCAACGTGTGGCACGGCCCCGGGTACTAGAGAGCCCCATCTCGCTGTCTGGAACATCTGGAATGTTCTGTGCAAGTGCCGGGGGACAGATGGGAGCTGCCCAGGGAGGTGCTGTGGGTCCCTGAAACCTCAACAGCCCTGAGACTTAACCCCCCCCCCCCCCCCGGTACCATCGAGGCCTTGTTCTACGCCAGAGTGAGCAAATGCCCCCAAATCGTTGCCCTATATATGAAGTGGGTGACATACAGGTCCCACCGGGGGCTGCTGCTAATTAGCTTGTGTGTGTGAGCGGGTTGGTGGGGGGGGGGGGGGGGTGTTTAAAGTGGAAAGCTGCATATTTGAGCACCCTAAGAGCATGTCGCATCTGCCTGTCTTTTTTCGTTTTGGAGCGATCTGGCCGGTTCTGGATCTACGGCCTCCGGTATTCCTCCGCTTCAGATGCTAAGCGAGCAGCGCGGAGGACGGTCCCCCGACACCAGGTGGGAGAGGGGTTTGGAGTTCACGGGCGGGGCGCCGGCACCTGCCGGAGCGGTCCACAAGGTCGGGGCTGGGCCCTCGGTGTGTGTCCTGGCGCGCGTCAACGCCGGGGGGGGGACGGCATCGACGGGCGCTTTATGATGCATGCCAGAAGATTAAACGGATACTTCAGATAGGGTTCACCAGGTTTACCACGCAATTATCTCCGGAGTCTGGCTGTTATTCTCCTTATATGACAGCAGCAGAAAAAGGCCTTTGGGGGGGGGGAGCGGGGGCTTAGATGTACAGTACAAATGAAAAAAAGAAAAAGAAAGAGCCTGAATTATGGCCCAGAACAGGATCCTCTATGGTACAGCAGAGTCAGGGCATGTGCTATTTATACTGTTAATCATTTGTGATTTAGAAAAATTTAAAAAGAGCTTAACACAGCTGACGTCAGACATCGGGAAAGTGCGGCAGTGGAGGCTGAGCAGCCGACACAGCGGCACTCCCTTACGAGCGGCTGCGGTCAGGTGGTCGCGCGGAACCCGCGTTATCTCTGCTTAGCTGGCCGCTAACCCAGAACAGGGTGTGTTTGACGTGGGAATGGGGAAAGCTGACAGTCGAATGAACGTTAGGCGAACAGGGGTGGGGATGGTGCCTGGGGGGGGATCCTGGACTGCTGCTCCCTATCTGAAGAGACAACTGATTACGCAAGAGCGCAGGGAAAGCAGTCATGAATGGGCATGAATGAAATATGTCCTCACACCTGTTAAACATTAAAATAAGCTTCTGTGAGCTCTCTCTCTCTCTCTGTCTCTCTCTCAATCTCTCGCTCTCTCACCCGCTTGCCCGCCTGCTCTCTCGGAGTTTGAGAATCACTCTGTTTTTCTCCACGCTCTATTTCCACTGCGGTGGCACACAGACAGAGGAAGCCGCCGTAGGCAAAGCTGAGACACGCCGCCCTGTTCAGGAGATATCCAGGAAACTAGCAGCACTGCCCAGTAAACAGGTGCCGGGGTTTCATTTTGGTCAGGGGCCTGTGACGTCATGTTTTTTTTTTTTGTGGGGGGGAATGGGCATTTGCCTTCTTCCTTGCTAATTCCTCCTTGTAGCTTTTTTTGAACCGCTGAAGGTGGTCCCTTTTAAGGCCATTAAAAGGCGAGGTTCACTTTAAACCCCCCCCCGCACACGTCTAGTCCTTCCCTGTGTTTTTTTTTTATTTCGGACGCGCCCGCTTGAAAATGTGGCGTGCTTCCAGGGGGACCGCAGAACACAAACTTTCCCCTGCCTGAGCCCGGAATGGCGGCCCCGTTGCATTGTGGGATAGCCTATCCTGCAGCTGAATGGGCTGCTTGTTTGAGGGAAAGGGAAGTGCGTTCCCTCAGGGGAATATGGGGGCACGTCCTGTTTCATATGCGAGGCACGTCGGCCTTAAGCCTTCCCAACGGGGTGGGGGGGGGGGGTTGCTTCCACACCAAAGGCAGGCCAGAAGCTGTCAGGGCTGCATTTCAATAGCTGAAACAGAATCCCTCCTTTTTTATAGATTCTCTGCGAAATGCGGGATGTTTTATAAATACAGATACAGCAACAAAAAAAAAGAAATCCCCAAAAACGGCAAGGGGCGCTGAGGAGGCTGGATGCAGGGAGGTTGAAGGAGAAGTTACAGCCGATCTCTGGAGGTGACGGAGCACGCCTGTTTTTTGTCTGGGTGTTTTTTTTTTTCTCGTGATGTCCCTGTGTCACCCAGAGCCTACATGGGGCGGGGCAGGGATAAAAGGCTGGACACGCCCGGGGGACAAGGAAGCCGCCAATTAGCTATTCCTCCAAAGCCGGCCCCCTTTCCCGGGTCAGAACCGCGGGCCTTCCAATCCAGCGCAAGGCCTATTTCTCGTGTAAGGAGGATCGATCTGAAATCGACGGCGAGGAAGTTTTGCAGACAGCAGCGTCTCCTCTCTGGAGCGTCCTGGTGGGACGGCTAAAGAGGGTTGTTTTTTTTTCTCCTTGGTCGTCTGGGACATGCCGTACGCACTGCCACTGGTACCGGGCGGGGGAGGGGAGTCATGGCTTCCGATCATTTCCTGCGGCCGTTGTCAGGACCTGCCGGATTTAAGGACTGGGATGGCGCAGCCAATCTCACTGCGAAGAACGCGGTTTGGGCTGTTTGGGGACAGCGGGCGGCGGGAGTCGGACACAGGGACTCCTCGGGGGTCACCCCGACGGGCTGGCGAGACAGAACCGGTGCCTTGGAGACGGGGCAGGTCGGGGAAGCCACTCTGGGAATATTTATACCGTAATTGCTTCGGGGCTTTAATGCAATGCAAATGCAAGTCAATTAAGGAGGGTCTTTTAATTAGCAGTTAGCTTCCTGTGCGAAGCGTCTCGCACTAATTACTTGCCACATACATCGCGGTGCTAATTTGCGGGGTCTTTCTTCCCTCCATCAGAACAGTTTTTTAAAAAAAATCTTTCGTCTAAATGCCAGGAATGAGAGGGTGGGGTTCTTCTCGCCCCCTTCAATCGGGGCGATCCTGTGTTGCCAGGCTCAGTGGGCCCCACCAGTGCCAGCCGGGCCCCTGGTCGGGCGTGGGGACACTGCGCAGGAAGTCGAAAGTCTGTCAGCGTCTCATCAGCTCGGCATCCGGCATGGCACAAAGGTTAAAAGCCGTCAGCCTCGACACCTCGACTGTTTACTGTTCTGTGGATGCTCACCTTGCCTTGTGCTGAGTCCAGGAAGGAAGTGTGCCGCGTGACAGACGCATGATAGACACCGTAAACCTGCCGTAAATCTCACCGGGTTATCTCCAGCTCTGCTTTATGGGCTGCTGCTGTTGCTACGGTTCCGTTTGCCGGACTTAACCCTTTGATACGGCTTATCGGCCAAATTTGCTTGCGTGCCATAGGACGCCCGCTGGCTGGCCTGTTTGTGAATGGGTTCAGGCCTTAGTTAACTGATTGGCAGTTTCCTCCACTGCCAGGGTGGGGATGTGTCGGAAAGGGTCATTTTTTGGAGTGGGATGAAGACGTAGGGAACACTCTGAACCCCCTAAGCACCCGGGTTGCCGGCGTTTCCATGACACAGTGAAACCAGACACACGATTAGCTGCTTGCTTGCTGCAAATACAGCCTGGCGCTAATGAGAGCCCCCTTCCATGGTCCTCCGCCCTCCCGACGTGCTGAAACGGGTCGCCCCCCCTCAACAAACCTGGCGACCCCTCTGGCGTGGCAGAAACCCCCCCAAGCAGACTGCAGAATGGCGAGCCGGTATGTTTTTTGTTCTGCTATATATTATTGATAGAGCAGGCAGCGGGCGGCCTGTGTTTATTTAATGAGGGAGACGCTCACAGGACGGACCCTGACGCTGAAATATTCATCACACACATGCCTGTGTGATCCGAGCAACAATCCACATTAACCACACATGCGGGCTCCATCCACAAGGCCGAGCTCGCCCCGCGTGATCGGGCCCGCTGCCCGTCCGAGGGAGCCTTTCATCCGGAGCTGCTTTTTCGCCTCGGGCACCTTTGTCGGCGGGTTGTTCGCTCTGTGCTTTCTGAGCACCAAACCCACAACGTTATGAGAGATACCCCCTCTCTGCACCGGTTCTCACTGATACTGGAGCTCCTTCTGCAAGCGGCAATGAGATGGGGGGGGGTAAGGGGGTGCCCGTGAATATCTGTGAGTGTCCGCGTGGTGTCCGGCCCAGGTTCGGCACCAGGCCCGCGGTCCTGCGGCCGCCGGATTGGGTCTGTCTACGTGGCTTGAGTATTATCACAAGCCCAAAATAGCGGTGGACACACCCCCTCTTCCGCCCCATCCCCGGGAGGACAAAAGGCCAGAGGAGTAGCGGGGGGGTGGGTTGTGCGTGGCGGACGGAGGCGGCATGTCTGTGCGTCACCCTGACAGAGAAGACCCCCACCCCCCTAGCTGAACAGAAAGCGTCGTTATCAGTCTCGCCACTCCGTCTCCCACGGATCCTTCCGGGTGGGCATTGGGGGGGGGGTTGCAGACAGTACGTTTGCACTGAATCCGTCCCCTTGGTGTGCA
>JAODKC010000107.1:4502507-4516954 GCA_026777985.1 Mormyrops attenuatus | reverse complement strand
CACCTCATGGAAACGCTTGCATCAAGCATGCCGCAATGAATTTTTGAAGTGATCAACAATAACGGTGGAGCTACTCATTACCGAGTTCATGTTTGGAACTTTGATTTCTGTTTTGGGGGGGTTTACGGGTTTTTTGGAGGTGTGCTCCTAAACTTTTGATCAGCTGTAAAACAGCTGCATGCTCAAAAAAATGTTTTGTCTCACTCCCATTTCTTCTTGTTGCATGTTGAAGCTCTACTTGGAACATTGTTAAGATCCAACCATGCAAAATGTGATTTTTTGCCATTTTTCAAGTGGTCTTAAACTTTTGATCGGGACTGTATCTTTTTAATGCAGTACAAGGCATCCTTAATACCTACCATTATAATGCATTGTACAGGTATCTACAGAATAGTGCATTATAGATGAGAGCTTTAATGCATGAAAGCATTAATAATACATAATACACATGGCTGTAATGTGTTATGCCTTTTGATAAATATTTGTAGACATGTTTATAATGCTTTTTGAGTGCATTATTATTTGTTATGAATGTGTTTATAAATTACTAAAAACATGGCCTTAAGTAAAGTGTTACTGAAAACACTTGGGCATATGAAAAAGTTATACCGATATAGATGACAAACAAATGCAAATTATATTGTGCTGCCACTGGCTGCTAAGCATACAAACATTTCAGTCACATATTTCTGAAAGAATTCAGCATTCCACCCATTGCAACAACACACATACAGTATATTCACATTACATTATGGTATATTAAAGTGGCCTTTTAAATAGAAATTTTAACCAAAATTTTTTAGTATCTATTCTTAAATTACACAGCATCTATTATGTAAATCTCCCATTAGCCCCCCGTCCCCTCTCCTCGTAATGAGGCACGGCACGCAGAGGAATTTAATTAGCACTAATTCAGTTAGAGGCAGTGGAAGATAACCAGGGACATTTGTTATGGGGGGAGGCAGGCAATTAGGGCCCCTGTCGGGACAGCTTTGTCATATTCCGGGAGGACATCCTGAGACCACTGCAAAATAAATAAATAATGTTAAATAAACCCAGAACCATGAATCCATGCAAATGACTTTGTCCTGTGATAAGTTTTGGTCAAATAACCTTCCTTCTGTGTGAATATCTGTAAATGTATATTTTAGCAAGATTACACCAAAGACTATGCCTTTGTTTTTAGGAATAAATCGCCACTTTTTCCCAAATTGTCTGTATTTATGACCCCCAGTTTTTGAACGGATCTTGCTTTTCTCGGCATCCCTTTCGGCCGCGCACAGCGGCATGCGCTCTTACCAGCGTGGGGTGCCTGTCCCCGGCCGGACCAGCGAACCGGGCCCTTTTGTGCGTTTTTATTATGTGTGAGGACCATCAAAGCAGAAGGAGCCACTTCACCTGCTCCCTCAGGCTCTATTGAGTTTCACTGACTTTTATGTCTCCTGTGACCTCTGGGGTAGCGGGGGGGGGGCAGCCTTTCTCTGTTATGTTACTGGGGCTTTATCTAATTTTGGTAATTTTATATTCCGCCCCTATGAAAACAAGAAAGGAAAGCAGATGAGAAGTTTGTTTCAAAGGGCTATCTTGCCGATTCACTTTTTTTTAAAGGATATTACGTTACATAAGAAGGTTGGGATTTCTTTACTTGAAATTTGCAGAATGAAGCAGGCAGCTGCGCAGTGGAATGGGGGGGGGAGTTCCAGGGGCTCAGAATCCCATCCTGTGTCAGTGACGGTCCTGCGACGGTTTTTTGCTGACTCTGCTCACATCCTCCGATGTCCTGCGGGTCTGCGAGTTTCAGAGACTGTGCCATGCTGCTCCGTAACTCTGTACTGTTTCAAAGTCCCGTAGACTTGGTCTGGGCTTTTTGCTGAAATGGTCCAATGACCTCTGGCAGGCACAGTTGAGGGGTCGCGGTTTTCACTGTCCGGGATACACCTGCCCCCAGACGCCCTTTGGGCTGCAGCTGAAAGTGGACGGCAAGCATGTGCGCTTGCTCAGCCCCCCCACCCCCTCCAATCCAGTGCTCTGACCCTAACGGGCCATCAGAGAACACGATGCTTGCATGCATGATGTCCCAGTCGGGCTGTAAATCTCATGGCTGGCCCCCCCCTTGTGCGCTGGCTCATACCCTCCTATTGTACGATTTGGCGAAAATCACGTCCACGGTCACCGGGGGACAGAACATCACACCACATGTCCCTGGCAGCCCGGGAGGGGAACCCCCAGCGGGGTCCGCCTCACCCCAAGCGGCGTCTGAGCGGTCGGACCTGGCTTTCGACCCAAACTGCATCAAAGAGTTCCAAACAAAAGAGCAGTATCGTCAGTGTGCGGGGTGGTTTACTTGGGGGGTCTGTGATGCTCGCTGGTGGTTCCTGATCCGTGCCCATCAGAGGCCGGCTGTGGCGAGCTCCTCTGCCTTGCAACTGGGATCAGCCCGTCTGCTCCAGCGTGGGAGAGAGTCATGGGGGTCAGGGAACTGGCTGAAGACAGACAAATACCACATGGACACGGTACAATAGAATTTACCAGTACAGCAAAATTAGCCAAGAAATGAAAGAAAAAGCTTATCAATACACATTACTGCCCCTTAATAGCTGTAATGAGGCACCCACACAACCCCCTCCCACCCAATTAGCAGTAATTACTTCTGCACTTATTGTTTTTTTTTAATGTACATGCATCCTATATTTTAACTCATTTACGCTCATTTGTAAAAGACTATCACTGCAGTGCATGCTTCTCTGCACACTGCATTTTGTTAGGCACGTCACCATTAGCCTTCTGTGTATAATCTGCACTGTAGATTTTATCGTTTTTTTTTTTACGTTCGGCGGGACGAAACAAATTTCACGTATATGGTAAAGTACCTGGCGCACAAAAGTGATCCCGATACAGATAAAATAACATATAAATGCAATACAGTCGTGCACTTGATATTGCTTCTGGCCACAGGGTGAAACCAACTGTATAATCGGAATTAAATGTAGCCTACTTTTTGTGCACATCTTTAGTACTTCTGGGAGAGGTAGCGTAACGCACTGCGTTTTAAACCAAAACATGTATAAAATATACAGTAAATGCATATTTTATTTGAGTCTAGTACCTGAGAAGTAGTGGGATACGCCACACCTGTCTGAAGTGAGCCAGTGCATTACTTCGGATTGAAAGGAGGAACCGAGCGACTTCGGTCATTATTGCCGCACAAAACGGTGCTCAGCAGCGGCGGCGGGCGAATAGCAGGGAAAGCGCCCTTTTGGGGGTGGGGGCGGGCAATAAACGCCGAACTCTCAGCACATTTTAGGCGCCGGCTCCTGTCAAAAGCGCGCAGGCAGAAGTCCTGACCGACAAACATTTAAATGTTTAAGCAGGGGGGAAGTGTTTCGTAAACAAAGCAGTAGTTAATGTTTAAAGAGGACGTAATGGAAATACAATGACCAGAAAATAGAAAACAGACCCAAAATGCATTTTATGAAAGCAAACGAAGTCTAAATAATGTATCGGAAGTAGCAGTTTTACAGAATGTTTCATGCACGGGGGTTTTAAAGCAAGCGATTGTGTGTTTGTCTGCAAATATGTGTTACGGTGGAAGTGTGAAGTATCCTAGGTGGGGGGCGGGGGGTGCTTAATGTAAGTGGCTTAGTAAAAATGATGTTGGTTGACAGATACATATGACATCTGCGTTTGCAGGCGTTTTATCATCCCATTGTATTTATATAAATCATATATGTGTTTTGCAGTGTTTCTCTTCCCAGGAGCGCAAAGTTAGGTATTCATCTGTTAAAGAAACTTCATAGAAAAGCATATCGGCGTCGTCAAAGCGTGTCTTCAGTGTTTGCCCGACTTCAGTTACCTGTACCTAACATCGCACTGACCTCTTTATCAGTATGCCGCTTCTTAATGAGGCGTAACTATTTTAATAGAAGAGAGGAATGAAGCCCCGTTGCGTAAGTGCAGAGCCTGCGGCAAACTTAAACTCTGACTTATTCTACCTGCAGGACACTAACGAGGTAACTGAACCTTCTCGCGTCCGGGGAAATAAGGAGCCTAGGGGACGACTTTCGTTCAGGAAAGTTGGTTTTAATGTCTCCAAGTCACACCGAGGTTAAGAGCGCAAAGAAAACAGCGCTCCGAAAACCTTCCCTCGCCCCGAAAAAAGGGGCTTTAATTACGCGGAGAAGGCAGGTGCGCTCTCAAGCATTACCCTGGAAAAAAAGGGAAAAACCAACAATGCAGCATTTTTATTTTTCGAGATTAAACAGGTCCCTCTCAGTGGGAGGCTGGATAGCAGTTCCTCCTCCTTTGCTGCGAGGACAGCAGAGTTCTCACTAGGGGGCGCCAGTCAACAATGAGAGCGGGCCTGAGTCGCACCGCAGGGAGCAGCTTAACGCCGGTAGCTTAACTCCTGCTGCCATAAAGACCTCTAGCCAGCCGGCCAGCGAGGCCACTTTCCCTGTTTGTCTCCTTTATTTAGGTCAAGCGACTCTACAGTCATTTAATATATCACGAACATACTGAATGACTGCAACGTCGATATATGTTTATACTTAATACATGTATCTTATGTTATCTGTATTTCAGGCTGCAACATTATTTAGTTGGTGCTGTAAGGTTTTCAGTCGATTTTATATCATTTTTTTCCAGCGTTTAATTTTGCATGGAACATATTCCTGGATTTGTCTGAAATGTCATAGCGTATTTCACGACTGGCAAATCCCGGGTCAGAAAGCGTGTATCTCAATTTCCCTGCGTCCCAGACCGTTGAGCTGCTCTTTTTTCTTCGCCCCCTGCGCTACAGACAGGCTGTAATGAAAAACAAGCCGCTGCAAACTTCCCGCATGTAGAAAATGTTGCCCGAAACGCACAGACGGTCACCTCGTCACCATCGCGGCGGACCTTTCAGCGTCACGAGGGGCGCGGTGGATCAGCCATTATTCGCTCAGCGATTTGGGCCAAGGGCTCTTGACCCAAAGGGCTGTCTCCACTCACCAATAAAGGTGTCAGGGCTCTGATAGATTCCTGCTAACTTAGCAAGAGGCAAAGAAGAAAAATACAGCCTGCTTTCTAGTTCGGAAAGGGAACAGGGAGAAATCTCCAGCCGCTTTTTTTTAAAAACAAAAAAAAAATACTGTTATTGTTCCTTAATAGTCTGTGAAGGAAAAGCTAGCCAGAGGAATTATGGTGGTAAGCCATATTTTCGCTTAAGAGATGCCTGGGCTGCATGTCACGTTTGTGGGTTAATAATATCATACAGGGATCGCCTTTATGTCTCACCTGTCCAGTATTTTCGATTCCCCTCTCATCACCTGCCTACGCCAAGTTGTTTTGACCTCACAGTTGGACCCTCGCAGGACCCTGGAAGGGTTCCCCTCTGACCGGCGCTCGACGTCGTCAGCCGTGACCGCCGGTTCCGAGCAACGGCCCTGGGCCTGAACACACTGCCTTGGCTGCGTCGTCTGAGCGCGGCAGCCAGACGGCGCTGGCCTTTCAACAGACGCTGCAGTATTTGTAACCTTTGCAGGTATTTTTTTCCAAGCTTAGCTGCATTGCTCAAAGTTTACAGTGTTTTTCAGCCATTTATACAGATGGGTTTTTTACTGAAGCAATTAAGGTTAAGTACACAGCTTAAGGGTACAAGAGCTGGGCCCCCTCTTGGGACTAGAGTGTGCTGGGCACTGTTCCCTAACCACCACGACCACCTACCTCAATCAGATGTACGTTTCCAGTGCCCACTTATACATTTCCCTCCCCAACGCACGTCTTCACTTTGGCAGAAGGGCAATTGCCGCCATGTATGATGCAAGTTACCCTGGTTAGCTGATTAGGGTTATGCTAATTATTTCAGAGTGTGAAGTTGCATGTTTGGTAGGGAGGGGCTCCTTGTGTGCCCCCCCTGCCCCCCCCCCAGTGGTTGCGGATCACATTGAGAGAGTAAAGCAATGCCTAACAGCGTTGAAGACCCCCCCCCCCACCAGGGGCCACGCCCCGATTAGAGGCTCTCCCCGAGCAGCGGGACACAGCAGTGGCTGTGCCCACCCAGTCCTCTTTTTTTTAGATCCATCGCTCACTTCCCGGCGAACCCTCGGCCCCCGCAACTCGAGGATCCGCAGGGAGAGCTCGCTCCCTGTGTCTTACTTTTCACCTGCCTCCCGACGGCTTTCTCGCCTTCACGTTTGGCCACCGCATGACTTCTCAGGTGCGCCGGAGTGTGAAGGGTTCTTGTGGGACCCCTGAACGGGAGCGGACAATGGGCCGCCATCGAGGGCTCCGCCGGATCCGGATCCTACCGCCGGCCACAATGGGCTCACTGTACTTCTCACCCGTAATGTGACTTTCGTGTCGGGCTGGCCGGGTCACCGCACCCCCGTCCCCCTCGAATACGCAAAAGAAAGACACTGCAAGGTCTTGGTCGGGCGCCAGTCCCTAACATCCCCCCCATCCCGCTCCATCCCTTCTCAACCACATCACCTAATTTGATCCGTATTTCCCTTTTGGAAACGACAGGACAACTTTTGAAAAGCCTTAATTTAATTGCACGTTCTGCTCTTGCCGTTTTTTTGGTCTGAGTGAGTTAGGGGGGAGGGCAAGGGGTGAATAAGATATGTTCTGTCAGGGCAGAGGGACTGGAGTCTCAGAGTGTGCACTCGCACTAGACGATCTGAACCGTGCTCAAGCCCAAAGTCCAGTTTGTTTGACTAGTGTGATCGCTGGGTACCAAGCCCAGACCCAGGACTCTTAATCGTGCTTGGACCCACTTGAAGAGGTGGGCCTGAGCACAGTTACTTGAATTCAAACACGATACACTTCCAGTGTGATCGCAAGCCATGCCCGGGTACAGAATACTTACTACACCATTGATGCAATGACACACGCATGTGCACATTTACACTATACATGAACCAGACACGGAAAGAAAGAATTGGGGAGGCTCTACAGATTGTGTGTTTTTTTTGTCCCAAAATTATGTTGCAAAAAAATGACAAGTACAGATCAGGTAGAGACCCAAACATGGTGGCAACGGGATCACTTTGGTCTATTCCAGAGGTGCAGTGTTTGCTAGAAATTTGGGCTGACAGGAGTATCCAAAACACAAAAGCTCGTGCAGTACAAATAAACAAAAATTGCTACCTTGCGTAATAATTAAATCTATGTGTCATCGTGCAAACAACTCCAAATAAGCCACAAAATAAGAACGTTAGTTATGAATTCTTGTCTCTTGTACAATTGTACTTTCTTTCATATTCCTACACAAAAAAGTCACACGGTGATGACGAAAGTGTGCTCGGGAGAGGGTCGTTAAGCGCAATGTGATCGCAGACCGGTGGGGGAGTGGGCAGGGGGGCCAATCTTGCTAGGGGGCGGTACAAGGCAACCAGGCCAAGTGTGAATTTGCCTGGGGAAGCACTCTGGTTTGGGCCCAAGATCTACGTGGTTCTGTCCTACCAGGTAGCAGGCAAAGTTATGTGGTGACCCTTTGTCAGAGACCAAGAGCAGTAGCCCTACCAGTGTACCGTTGCTGACATCCCATAATTACACTCTTTCAGACCTTTGAACAGGAAACCGGCGTGCATTATGTATTAAGGTACTTCTTGAAGGTTAAACAAGTTTTGTGGCTTTTTTTTGTGTGTTTCCCTGGGAGTAGAAATAGGTGCTCTAAGCCAATGAGTTCCCCAGTCGCGGACTGTTTAGCTTTCGACAACTAATTAAGGGGCTCTCATCATCATTAGGGCAGAGTGCACTGTGACACATTATGATAATGCATATGGTAATGGGTAATTAACTACAGAGAAGGAAAAAGGGTTTGCCCAAGCATTGTCCCCACAGAGAGAGCCGTTGGGATGGAGTGCAGAGTCACAATCGCTTTCTGCTGCCATTACTGCTGGGAATGTGATTTGGTAAAATCACCATATACAGTATTCATAGTGACTGCATATAATTTCATTGCGATACATTGAAAGTATATGGTAGGTACAAGATACTACAACATATTACAATGCAGTGTTTTGCAGTTTGTGTGGCTCAGCGGGCTAAGATTCTGTGATTAGAAGGTTGTTGGTTCAAATCGTGTCCTCATCAGAGTAGTGACATTGCCATGGGACCCTAAACTTCCCACAATGCTCCAGGAGTGGCAGACAAATGGCTGACCCTGTGCTCAGACCCCACAGACACTCACATGTCTGTCTGTGTGCATCTCAAAGGAGAGCAGGGTGGGATGTGTGAAAAGAAGCATTTCAGCATTTCATTTTATCTGTTCTTGTGCAAATGGCAAATACAGCTTCATTTCAATGCATGTGTCAAGATGTCCAAATCTTAGCAAATATTTGCCAGTCTAGGGTCGTTCGGTCAGGAGAGTGCTGTACTATTGAACCAGGTGTGCACGGACAGGTGTAACAAATTTTTGTGAGGAGGTGGAGGAGTCTGTTTATTTCCAGAACTTTCCACGACTTGAGCGCGCTCGCTTTCAAGGTATTGTCCATGCACCGTGAAATCGCGTCGTTGGTCTCCTGCAAAACTTTGAGCAAACTACAGATGCCTGGGATCCTTGCTTCTGATTGGCCGGCCATTGAATGCACAGTCTTGCATATAGGTAGATGTGAAGGCACTTCTGTGGTCCTTTGCTCAGATGCAATGAACTGGCTCCCATTTGTACTGGGTGTTATTAAGCAGCCTGCGTGTTACACCTGTCTGGGCAAGGCTGATACCCAGGACAGCAGAGAGTCAAGAAAAAAGAACATTTTATTGTGAAAAGCTAAGTCTGTACACTGCCCAAATGTCATGTCAGAAATGGAGAGGAATCTAAAAACTCAAAGGATTTAAAAAGTCGGATTTTTTTCAGTTACCTGTGTGTTTCAGTTGTGGTCACAATAATGTTTCAATGAATATGTAATTAAAAATATAGAAGCCAGATTTTGTATTTTCGGGTCATGGGTCCTGCCGACATTGGAGACCTTTTTGCAGGTGCAAGTGCTGCCCAAGAAAAACAATAATTAATAACCCACAGAACTTAGTCCCAGTAAAAATAATAGATGAGGATTGATTCGACTGAGTTGTAAATAGACTGAGACAGGCACATAAATTAGCGGGAACCTCAGCTGCTTTTATGAGCGCCGGTTGCCATGGTGGCTGGACACATGTGAGGTGACTTATACGCCGGTATTCTTCTGCGTGACTTTTCTGTTTTGGAGGTGTCCCATTTCAAGACACCAACCCCAGCCCAGAAGTGTCAGATCCCCCTTCTAATGATGGATCAACGCTGGAAGCGTTCTCTGGTCAGCTCGGACTGGACCACTCTGAGTGATACGTTTAGCTGAGGGGTCAGTGGCGGCCCTTACAAGAGCAGTAAAGCATGCACACCATCCTGTTACGAAAGCTTCCTGTCCAGCAGTCAGGAATTAGATATTGGCATCCAGGAAGCAAGGAGAAGCTGGTTGCCTTTTCAGGTTGCGTTGGCTGTCGCCCCCTCGGAACGGATTGATTTTTTTCGACTTAGGCTGTAAAAAGACCTCAGTAAGGCCTTTTCAACTCGGCCGTAAAAACGCTTAATCAATAAAATCTTTGAAGACAAATATGTTTGAGTACATTGACTCGATTTCATATCCAGGCCCTAAATTAACTGCGAGATGCTGTCAAGCATTATGCGTCATACGTAATATTGTTTGTATTTTAAAAATTTGCAAAGACTTTACCCCCCTTGATTCATGGATGATATAATTTGATACATTTTATTTGTGCAGCCATTTGTGAAATAGATGTATTGTACAGATAAGAGTTTGAATCCACCCATTCATTCTGGCTGTTTGTGCGTCCTGCTGTTACGCCCCTTACTAGTAAATATGTAACATGTTTTGGCCACTTCATACCCTGTTCGACTACAGAGTATAGCCTTTTTCTTTGAAGCTTTACAGTAATTGCGGAGTTTCCCTAAAATCGGTAACTAATATCAAAGGAATTTAGAGGCTTTTTCATAAACTCCACACACAGCGTGCTGCTTAAACGCACCAGCTAAGTGTTAAAGAGGGCGTCAGTCCCATAGGCCAAAGGCAGGTTTTTTTTATACGCGAAATCGACTCAAATTCTTCCAGCCTGGTTTCAAGCTTAATTCTTGCATTGTCACAGGGCTGTAATTTAAGTCAATATGAAGTAAATCATTTTTGTGGCACTAATTAAAATTTCCCCTTAGCTGTAAAATGTCCCCAATATTATGTTCTTCGGCGGAGCCCGCAGGATAAATCCACATTGCCACTGGCGATTCACCACGCCACATTAAACTCTTTTAGATCAATTAAACTTCCCGGCTCAGTTTACAAGCCACCAGACTTAATGTCCTGAATTTCCTAGCAGGAAACGCCCACACAGGAAACAGTACCTGCATTTTAATTTATTGACCCTGGGCCAAGTAAACAATGGAGACTGCGAGGTAAGATTTATTTGTCAGCTCTTACATTGCTTAAAAAAAAGATGTCCATACAATTTAGCAAATGAAATTTAAAAAAATGCTGATTGGAAGGTAATAAAGTTAAGGTTCACCATAACTTTTATATGTTCTTGAAAATATTAACATGGATATGTCTTTATGTGTGTATTAAATATATGCACACAACAAATGTAACACTATGTATAATACATAGGTCTATAAGAAATAAATGTTTATCTATACTTAAAACAATATTATATACAAAACATATTGTCATGACGTCACCCGCACCAAAAGAAATTCCTTGCATTTCTCTGTACTTGGCGAATAATAAAAAAAAAATAGATTGATTCTGAGATTCTGTTTCCGTGTTGTCGTCTCTTATTAAATGAGCCAGGCTTTTTTGGGTGTGCTTAACAGCTGCACGTTTGTAGACATCGCGTTACTTACTGGATGCTGAACCTCAAGATGTGTGCGGCAAGGAAGATGAGGTACGATTCAGCACTCAGATGCTCTTGATGAGTATGGACTGCTGCCGAAACGTGCATTCTTTCGGCACCCAGATGAGCCAGAGAAGGGGGGGGGGGCTGGGTGGCCGGACTCCAGATTTAGCCGCAGGGGAAGCAGGTGTTTCGCGTGTGCGAAGTGAAGAGAAACCGGAGCCAGGAACAACTGCTGCCTTCATCAAGGCATCTGAGGGCCCCTGGCCGGTTAGTGTCTTGTCATTGGTACCTGTAAATAACACATTCATCAAAAAGTGTGACTATACCTCTCCTTTCCCCTTGTGCCAGAACTGTGCGGAAATGCTCTGTGACGGGGGCTTGAATTAATAATAGCCGTCTCTCTCTGTGCATTCCAGCTTTTCAGTGGTGTAGCAGATGGCCAAAAAACATAACGCACAAAGCCAAGGTGGAAATCCCTGTTCTAGAATCGTAAGGAAATCAGGCGCTCCCCTAGTGGTGCGAGATGTTTCTGCAGTCTGTTTCTCATTGTTAATGAAGCTCGAGTCCCCTGTGTTGGTTTGCCCTGTTGTTAATCCTGCCTCTCCGAGGTTGTGACCTGTTACAACTTTATGGACACTAGAATGCTCTACTCCAAAAACAACAGTGTTTTGCATGCTAAATTGCAGTCGTTTTAGTCTTGTAGTTTTATCCCATTTGTAAATACAATGTATAGTTATTTTTTATAGTTCAGGTTAGCCTGTTCCCTTTTAAATGTTAATAGTTGATTTTCTTTTTTAGTGAACATATTTCACGATAACACTTTGTCATTTTAGACTATATGTTGTTATCCACCATTAGCCGCAATTACAAACGGAATTTCAAAACACTGTCGATTGTTATTAATAAAACGCTAGTATAGGTGCATGAAAAAAAACTTGACTGCAGTCTTTTAAACTGCTGGATGCCCAGGTTAATTGTTTTTGAAAACCTCCCTTGGGGGAAACAAACTCTACAGACTGTATTCGGTGTGACTTAACACATGTACTTTATGTCACCGGTGTGCTATGAGAGTCTGTGATTTCACACGTTTTATGTAAAATTTACAGTTGCGGTGTTAAATGACGCGGGAGCGGGGACACTCGAGCTCCCGGAGAACAAAGCGGCCGTGTTCAGAGAGCCTCCCGCACGCCGTCTCCGACTCGCCCGCTCGTTTTATCGCCTTCCCCGCAGCTCCGAGGTGCGATCATAGCGCGGCGCTCAGTGTTATAACAGTTATGCTGCGCGGCGGTAATGAGGAAAACACATGTACGTCGCACCTCTCTTTCACGAGGTCCTGCCACCCGATGCGGGCTCGCTAATGCCTGTTGGTGCAGTTAGACCGCAGGCGAGATTTGCGCGCTTATGTGTAAAGTATCTGCGGACGGTAACTATCATTAGTGAAGAACCAGGAGGATTTTGAATGAATAAATCGGCTTTCGGTTCTCCCGTGATTAAACGGGAGCTGTTCAGCGCCGTCACGCATAGCAGGCACTTCAGGAAAGTGAGCGTCCCAGCCGCAAATAAACAACGTTAAACCGAAGAGGAACCCGATGCCATCCCCGTTTATATCAGTTTCAGAGCTGGCGTGGTCCGTCTACATGGGCGCGCACGATCCTTCTGCTTTTTCCTTCTGGCGGTTTTGTGTAAAAAATAAATATTTATTCGATAGGGTCATTTTTACTGTTGCAAAAATTACATAATAATAAATACTTTTTTAAAATAAAGGAAAACATGCAGACTAATGCACGCACGATTTCCCATATGTTAAGCTGAAACAGTTGGTTAAAATTACTACCAAAAAAAAAACACATAGAAATCAAATCATCTCCGCGTAAAACGGCGCTTCTGCTCACCTCTGCAGTTCTGGTATCCGATCGTGTGACGTGAGGGAGCATTAATGTCATTTTCAATGAAGATACAAAAATGAGGCTCATTACCATTTTTATTACCATACTTTCTGATTTAGATGACTTTATATTTCTCGCAGTCAGTAGATGCGTATGATTGTTGATTATGATCTTGTACCCGTATACTTTTACTGTTCAAAATGCTGGTAATATCTTAATATGTAGTGTTTAAAAAAATAAAAAAAAAAGCGAATGGGCGCATTATAATCATTGCTATTGTATGCCACGTCCTTTACTGAATGTGACAGCCCAGCTTTGACATCATTGCAGGCGATGATGTAAAGGCCTGAGGAAGATTGCCAGCATTTTAAAATTCATTTCGTCCCGTGAAAATAATTTGGCGTGTTGCCAGTTGAGAAATCGAAAAAGAACTGAGGCCAAATGAGTTACCCGTGAAATTAAAAGGTATTCTACTTAAGGAAGGGGTGGGGGTGGGCGCTTTCGTAGTTACAGAATGAATTGGAATTCCCCTCATATCGATAACAGATTAATGCGGTCCATAAAAGTGCGAGGGCTGGACCGAGGTGCCCGTGTAACTCGCAGGTAATGAAATAAAGCGGTAACCTTTCTGCGGCGGCCGTGTACGAGAGCGGCTCTTACAGGCCATTTCACTCCGGGCCGCTGAGCAGGGCCAGGCTTGGCAGAGGAACACACGCTCCGCCAGCAGACCCAGTATTAATGAAAGTACCTCTGGCTCCAAGTGGATGAGGTCAGTTTTTTGCTCAGGTCTGTTCTGGCTGAGGTGAGATTATTTGGCCCTGCGGGGGTTTATAGTTCTCTTCCCACCCCATTCTCCATCCCCCCCCCGGCTCGATTAGCGTATAATCCCGTGTGCTCATGTAGCGTTCCTTTCTGCCGCGAACTGCCTTATGCCGAAATGATTTATTAAACTTAGTCAACCGGTATCATTGAAATAGGGGGGAAAAAAGTTTCACAAAAAGAAAGTGCTGGACTGGTTTGTCATGGGGAGGGTGAGGGAGCGTGACGGGCAGAGGGTGCAATGCATGCTGGGAAGTCCTCAACAGGTAGCAAGAGCTATGACCTGGGACTGCTTTTCATGCCGCTGCTACACCAACACCTGAACACGTACTGTGCAGCAAAATATTTTGTACTGCAGACAAACCCCTTCCCGGTTCCCCTGAACTCAGTGACCAGCACACAGTTGGTTGCCAAAACGCTGATAAGTATCACTGATGAACAGACAGTTCTGTACTTTACCCGTGTACTCTGTTTATACATATGCAGGCTTATAATTTCCCTGTTTTATTTATTTATTTGTTTTTTTACTTTGCAAGGGGCCAGGAAATAATTTTCAGCTTTTTTCCCTGAGCTGGCAGAGTGCAGGCCCTTCGGTCTTCTGGAAAATCAGCTGTGGAGTGCGCTTTGTCAGCCCGCTTTGCTAAATAATATATTGATCGGTTGACTGTTTTTTTTTCTGTAATGGCATCTTCTTCTCTAGGCCAGGCAGAAGATGGATGTTTTCAGCACCCTGGACAGGGAGTTTGGGGACGTATAGAAGGAGCATGTACAGTGACTGATCATAATCTTTACATGCATGGATAATATAAGGCATGATGCTGCTTATTAAATTTGCTTCAGGGGGTTTGATGAGAAAAACACATGAACCCCTTGGCTGCGGAGTTT
>JAODKC010000107.1:4489027-4502221 GCA_026777985.1 Mormyrops attenuatus | reverse complement strand
CCCCCCCCCCCCCCCCCCCCCCCCCCCCCCCCCAATGGAAGCCTGGCTTCATGTGAATCTGCCATGCGAGGAAAAACACTGGGACATGATGCCTAGTCTGGCGTGGCGTGTCAGTAGACTGTGCAGGACGTTACGCACACACATCACTTTCGGCTTTATCTAGGTGTACATGGCCTAGTGTGGGGGGGTAGTTGGGTGAACTAGTGGTGTCCAGGTAACCAGACAAGCCCGTGTGACCAGGACAATCACATTATGCAAGAACAACAACAACAAGGGGTGCCCCCCCCCCCCATCCTGCACTTTACTTGCATTCCTTTGCTTAATTTTTCAGTTCTATACGGTGTAACATATCATCGTTTCTGTCTGAAAATGTGTACAGTGGCCCTGGCCCACCTCCCCAACTGTTATGATGACTTGGGTTGGAAGATGTGATGTGTGGTCGAGAGTGACAATCTGAACAAATGTGACAATCTCAACAAATTCACTTACTCTGTAAACGCTGCAAATCCTATTAATTCAGTTTGACAAGGAGCGAATTATTACAACGCTTACATGTTTAGTCTACTTTCTGTTTTCAGTAATTGGGTTAAATTGTAAAGTTGTTTTGTTCCAAAGAACCTATTTTCCATATTTTATATTTTATTTACTGACTACCTATAGTGAAAATCCCCATGCTGCTCCTGACAATCACATGGCAACCAGGCTCAGTGTCAGACCAGTGAATCCCCCCGTACTGCAGTCATGAGTGATTATTTTTATGTTTAAGCACATAGTTCTCTCAGGTATAACCAGAAAGTGACATGCTCTGGATTCAGGCCATAATCATCCTCCCTACTCTGGCTGAGCCACTCAGGAGGCCCCGATAGCGGTTTTTATTTTATTTTATTTTATTTCACATTTCCCCTCTATAAACAGAGACTGGGAATGTAACAGAACAAAACTGTTGTACTGCATCTGGCCAAACTCAGTTTTTTTTTTCAAAATAATCTTCCCGGTCGGCTCACAAAGTTGTGGGAGGATTTTCAGTGATTACATATGTCCCTAAATTCCAAACAACGACTCAAATTTGACACTATGTAAATATGCATATTACATCTGTTACTCCATGCAAACAAACAAAAGAAAACTTAATGTAATTTAAGCTGGAAATATTTTTATCCTCCTCTTTTTTTCTTTTTTCTTTTTTTTCAATTTCGCCATCACCTACGAATGGAATGTAAATGATGCAGCGGAGAGCTCTATGGTCTGTCGTTGAGTTCCACGGGAGCATTTTGAGGTTTTAAATAGAGACGGCAAACAGATGGACAGCGTGGACGTCCACAGCTTTGAATCTGAACGCCTCTCCATACCAAAAAGCACTGCGCACTGTGGTTGCAGCTATTTTCCTGGGATTTTGAGCAATCCCAAGCTCGACAACAGCCTGGTGCGGTCAGGGCTGGCTGTCGAAACACTGCTGGCCATGTCAAAAGCCCCCAGTGCCTGCTTTTTACCGCCCTTGAAAGGTGGGATTGGACTCCAGCCCGAGAAGGCAGATTAATTCACCTCCCGTGTTCTTTGTAAAATGTTATCAACGGGATGGGAGCTGGGATCCACAGTGTCGTGACTCCTGTTGGATTGCAATTGTTGGTGGGAGGGGACTTTAGAAAGTGTGGAGGGGCTTGTTAGGCAGGTCCAAAGCCCCAGCAAAGTATGGATGCTTCCCCAAGTGCTAATGGGTGGCGACACAGACTGGGTCTGTGCAGTTCGTGGTCTGTACCAACACTCACACCATTCGCATGTATCGTATTAGTGTCCTCAAGTGTCCTAAGTGTTATTGCTGTCTTCATTGTCTTGGCAGATCTTGAGAACTTCCACTTCGAATCCCTTGACGTCTCTAAACATGCGATGACCCCGGTGCGCACGGAGTTAACGGGAACTTGTCATCGCATGTGTTTCATTTGCTTATAACAAGACAGATGCATTCACGTTTTATTTGCAAAGTTGCAGTTAAGTGTACTTATCCTGAACACGGCCCTGCAGGGTCTGTATGTAGGATCTTCATGTCTGTCATCAGATTTGCATGTGGCTTTATTTATGTGGTAAATGACTCAATGGGGATTCTATTGCATGGGTATAACACTGTAGTGCATGGTCTAAATCCTGCTGTATTCACAGCAAGCTCTTAATTAGTGGTGTTAGTGTTATTGTGAGGGGTTGCTGTCAAAAGGCACGGCCCTCACTGTATTTCAGAGCCCTGTGACACACGCCAATGGGTTTAGGTCTTTCCCCAGTCTCTCCTTGGTGCTAGTAATGGCAGACTGAAAAAAAAAGGTTCTGTCAAGGTCAAGACCCAAACCAAGGAAGGTAACTTGCATTAAATTCATCCCTCAGCCAGCAGCACAAGACTTGTCACTGAAAAGTACGTTCAAAATAAAAAATCCAAAGCACATTTTAACATAAGGCTTGTTAACAAATGTTAATGAGATTTTTTTTCCAGATGAGATAAAAAAGACTAATACGCAGGAATAGGAAAATGAATTCTTCACCTCGGAAAAGGGCATCTTGAAAAATGTGAACAGCAGAACATTATTAGTAGATGGTCAGCTGCCAGTTTTAACACTTAATTTGAGTAGTAAATGTCCTCAGTTGGGCATATCTGCAGAAGTATGTGCATATAGGAGAAAGGAAAATGACTCATTTGCAAAAAAGTATTTAATCAGTGACTTTTGGCACCGTTGTAAGTTATATTGTGGCGCAATAAGAATTTTTTTAAGAGAATGGAAATGAATTTTTGCTTGTGCACACTGAAGTAATTTAAAAATGCTTGTCTGGGAAGAAGGCCACATGTTTAAAACTGTTTTGATGCAAGTAACATCACACAGACTGATACTCATCTGAGTCAACAACAGTCAGCTCGCCCGCAATGCAGTTGACTGTAATTTGCAACAGATAAAAAAACAAGACGTATTTCCTTGTTCTGTGGGAATGTAATACTAAGAATGACAATTTATCACAGGGAACGGTCGCATCTTGACATAATGATTGTAAAAACAGCAGGCTGCGCACGGTTCTGATCCGAGACCGCCCATGCCTGGTTCTGGAGCTCCCTGACTTGGGGCTTATCTTAAACTGAGCCCCAAACAGCTTTATGGAAGACAGTGCCTGAAGAGTAAATCATCCCGTCTGGCCCGTCTGCCTGTCAGTTAAGCGCTAATTAAATCGTACCCCTAATAGCTGCACAAATTTGGCACCTTTGAAACTGATGAATGAACCGGTCCATTGTGGCGTCGGCCTTCCCGGTCAGGGGTTATGCCCTGATGGCCCGTTTGAGCAGAGGGCCCGGCCTGTCGGCTGTTCTCACATTTGAGTAAACGCTGCACACTCACAGATCATCATACAGCACCTCTCCACCCCCTTTGGCGAAGGTCCCTCATGGCTGAAATGGCCCGGCCACCCAAACAGTGAGAGGGGCCCCGGCGAGCCATAGACCTACACTTCAGCGGGCCCCGGGTTTCCGCCGGGCAGAGAGTGGAGAGAGAGCGCCACGGAGCCGCGCCAGTTGAGAAACAAACCTGATTTACTATCACCGAAAAATCAGCTGCAGATGTCAGCTCCCAGCTCTCCTCTGCCGCCAATTAGAGAGACTCACGCAAAGAGCGCTTCTCTTTTTTTTTTTTTACAACCTTTTTTTCCCTGCCCTCCTACTTCGGAGAGCCAGACTCTGCTGATGATAACGTCGGAATCGCGCGTTGGACCCAAAGCCGACCCTGTGCAGGACAGTTCTGCAGAGTTCTGGGACCACTGGCATTATAAGCAGCAGCGTGGACACAATGAAGCTCTTCGGTTTTTTCTTAAAAAAGAAATTAATGATCTAACTGCAATTCAAAATACATATTTAGGACAAAATTAGCGTCTAACATTCTCCCTGTATCATTTCTTAAGCTAGATAACATTACCACCTGAGGTAAATATGTTTAAGACAGAAAATACAACAGAGAATATATCTGTCCTTTCCATACATTTCAGAATTTACCACAAAGAGGCACCACAGATTGAATTGTTTCGGCCCAGATTCATTCTGCAACATTATTGCTCAACCTGGTATGAATAAGAATTGAATTAGTCGCTTTAAATTGTTACTGCAGGTTAGAATCGCATAAAACTAGGGGCTCTTTCAAGTCATTCTGACTGTTCTTGTGTTATTGGTGTGTGTGACTGATTGTAGAAATTTACCTTACATTTTATTCCAATATATCACATTTTATTCACTGATTTGATAAGTTTCCTTTTTACAAGGATTCTGTTTAATGTTTTTTCACATGTATGTATGTGAAAGTATTTAAAGCCATTTTACAAGGATACACTTACAGACAGAGGCCAGGGGAACATTTGGTAATGCTTCACATTAACTGTACCTTCATAATGTCTTTATAATGTATTCATAGGACATTCATAAGCAGCATGTAAGTATGCCTCCTAACATCCTAACATACCTTAACAGCTTTAATATACATTATTAACAAACATTATATCGTAATAACGAACATTATAAGGTATGTTAGGAGGCATACTTACATGCTGCTTATGAATGTCCTATGAATGCATTATGAAGGTGCAGTTAATGTAAAGCCTTACCAAACATTTAGATTCTTTCCAAACTGCACACATATGTGAGTGTCACTGACCTGTGTAGAATAAAGATAAACACATTATTAAATGGCATTATCGTTTTCTCTCTGTACTGTTTAGGAGTCATAATATGCATTTGTAAATATACGTTTTGTTGCTAAGAAAATCTTCCTTAAAAACGGTAGAGGCTGAGTTGATGTATTTGATTTGTTTAGTCTGCAACCCAGATCGTGTCCCTCAGCCCTGTTGAGTGTTCTATCACAGCCTGCTCTGGAAATACGCTATCGGTAAGCTGTTATTCTGCGTCACAGTCGAACGCGTTTAGAGGTTAGTAGGTTACAGATGTCGGAACTGCATTTATAATGCCGTTCATGTAATAACTTGTAGCCAAATACATAAGTAATGTTTTCAGCTGTCCACATGGGGGTTTTTAGAATTTCAACAAACAATTTCCAGCTTAACATTATAGGGTTTACCGTACCCAGCACTTAGACCATTCCAAGTTTAAAAGGCAGGGTTTTTAAAAGAGCGTGCAAGAGATTTAAGGAAGTGAGTGGAGCGACACTTTGAAAACCACTGGACTTCCTCTTCAGTAAATGTTTGCAGGTGAACAACGCTATGGTGTTTAAATACGATGTTTGCGATTGTAAATAAATGACTCGTAAACAAATGCATTATGAATACAATGATTTATACGATAAATGTTTAGTCCATTCATATTTAGTCCCAGATATTTTTTATGAGATCATACATAGGGCTGCCCAGGCAGGGAACAGCTTTTGCACCAAAGCAACCAGAGGTTAATTTTTAGTTTACGGTATCTAATGGTCCATGAGCTAAATAATAATAAAGCTAGTGGTTGTGGGTTAATTAAATGTTTATGAAGGGACCTTAATTTGACATATTGCTGATCTATATTTAATGCTGTTAGCATCGTTTGGTGTAATATAAATACATGACGGAGGTATGGGTCTGTTTCCAATAGGAGCCTTTGTAATAACATTTATGGGATTAAGTGGGAAAGGGGAAAATAGTTACCTGATTTATTACTTGGAGTTTCTGCTTAGTGCAGCAGTTTTTTTTAAACAAGTGTTTTCCTTTTTCTCCCTCATTTGAGCCGTGTGAATAAATGCTAGTTTGTGTTTCTCCCTACCCCGAGGGGCTGGTTGCAGACCTATCTGCCGCAGGTTCCCCACCTCACGCTTTGAACAGGATGCTGAATCCGGGCTCGTGAGGAAACAGGAGTCGTCGAGAGAAGCCCTCTGCCATTCCTCTCACCACATTTTCGTGCCAGCACCCTCCATCAGACAAGAAACCGCTCGCAATGCCCGTTCCTTATCAGTTCTGTTAACCGACGCGATCAATTAAGAGACATTGACGTACAAAATGTGGATCAGAAAATTGTGCAGTCTCATATCATACGTATTCCCCCGTTTTTCTCTAAAGATGGGTGCAAGACGTGAATTGCTTCAGCGAAACATTAAGCTGTACAGATGTTAAAAAGAATGTACATTTTTGAGAGCGGCTTTAAATAAAATCTCCTCCAAAGCAAATGACTGTCAGCTGTGGCTTCCGCGGCTTTAACGTCGTGGAGCACGTATTCATATTGATTTTATCCCGTTGTGGGAAGAAAATGGTTTGCTCATTCGAAGCCGATGCCTTCTAAGGAGAAAATTACAGCGCTGAATGAAGTGTCAATTATAATCAAAGAACACCTCAAAAGTGGCAAGATGTATTATATATTAATTACCCTATTTTAATGTCAGGTTATTTTGATTGGTCATTAGAATGAACGACTTGTACCGAGTATAGATTATGATACGATTCAAACCACACCTCACACCCATTAAATTGTTTGACCTCTTGGTGGGGACCCTCATTCCCTCCCCCAGGTGGCTGATTGGGGAATTGCAGGCATACAATGCCATCAACGTACATAGAACCTAGGTATGTTATACGGCTCGCGCTTATAGGAATTCTCCTTCGGGGTCGGGGATCTCATCTGGTCAACTGGGCAAAGGTGTTAATCCCCAAAAATTTCTCGTAAACTGGAAAGCTGGGTTGGAGGCTAACACCGAAAGAGAACGTCAAGTTTATACAATAAAGCTAGTTCTGGGAGAATGGAAATAGTTGCTGAAGTAGGCTACATCACACATATTTAGCCAGTCTTTCAAAATGTTGTCGTTACATAGCATTTTAAATGAAATTCGTATAATAGGCCCACATCATTTAGTGACTGGCGGTTTCTTCGTCTCCTTGTGTCCCCTTGCGTATGCGTTTCAAATAAACTAATGCGCAGTATATCACGTGTTTTGTTCTAGAGCCTATGTACATTCTCATAAATTTGCTTAATAAAATATTCAGATGTAAATATATGCGATCCTCTTATACTGAAGTGAAATACTAATGAACTAAATAACACGTCATTAACTATTCTGAGATTTTTTTTTACAATAGTTCTACATAATAAACGGCTTTATATTTTCTTTGGTACTGTAAATAGTAATGCTGGATTTATGTGAAGCACGAAAGGACACCTGTTACGCACAGGTAACGTAATAATGGAGTTTTAAAATATTTAGAACTGTAAAACACTTTTGAAATAACTTCTTCAGTTTTGGTGGTCTCGGAAAACCTTCAGAGTGGGCTGGACGAAAGACTGGGGAAGTATGATCGATTAATCATTAACACAAAAGCCATGTTTCGTCTTGTAACTTACGTATAAGGGGTAGCTACATGTTTCTTAGGGTCCTTGGAGACTTAATGACCAAACATTACTGACATGAGACTCCGTCTCTTTCTGCTGATACTACTTTAAACAACTGATATAAGCTTTCATTTATTTTTTGAAGGAAAACACATTTGTAACCGGGAGTAGCTAATACTGAGATGTATGAGTTGCGTGGCACGCAACACATTTCCTGTTTAAGAATCGCAAATCCAATTTATAGACTAATTGCCGCCTTAATTATGTTTGAATATACTCAGTAAGTCTAATTTGTCTGCGCGCTGTTCTGCGTGCATGGATGTCCCTGGTTAGGGAAAGCCATGTGTATTAATTGTGTTTGCGGTATATATGTTGCAATATTTGAATGTTTGATCACTTCCGTCTAATTAGATATGCATCGATTATCCATTTTTGACCTTCCAACGTGCCTGATTTTGTAACGCCAAATTAGTTGCATTCTCGCCGCCTATAGACTGCTGGAGTATTTGCATATACCATTAATTGACAGAAAGTGTGATAATCGGTGTTGCATGTTTACTTTTACGCTGCGCCCGAAGAAGTTTACAGTCGAAGTTAATGCAGTAATTAGGGCTGACTATTTATTTTTTGTTTCATTGTTTCTGGGTGTGAGACCTTAAATAATACATTTACTGCACGTGCTTCTACTTCGTGTTGCATTCAATTGCTCTGTTACATTTTCGTACTAAATCTCCCTGCGAATGTTTGGGTATGTTTATTGTTAAAGCCAAAGTACTTCATCTCAGGGTAGTCTCACAAATCAGCAGCTGCCTTAAAAAACAGTTTAGTGGATTTATTAAACAATATTTTATGGGTGATTGAGATACGTGTCTGGTTCCAGAACGATCAAGTAAATTAATTTTGAATCGTAAGAAGCACGCTCTCCAAAATGGCCGCCAAACCGTGTTATAACCCACCACAAAACATCCATCGAATTATTAATACTTACTGGAATCTTCCCTTATCTGAAAATATAGCGTATTTTTTACTTTTTCCGTCTCATACATAAAAACATTTTTCATGCAAATCACGTAAAACGATTAGCCCAGTTGTCTACACCAGGCATTTAAAGACGCCATATTTCTAAACCTGGGCAACGTTTAGGAAATGCCAAATGTGAATGTTTTATTTTTATGACGTCTCATTATTAATAATATATTAATCGTTTTTCATAATATGGCCCTATTAGCCTGGTTAATATCAATTATCTTTCACATTTACGGCTATTTTAATGTTTATGAGTGGTTGTAAATTTTGAAAAATCTCATATTAACAAATTTAGAGTTAGAGTTGTATAAATGAAACATGTATTGACTCTTCTTCACGGGGCTTTTCCTTAATGTAAACGAATAGGAGAATGAGTCCTGTGCAGATTGGTACACCACTTCCATCATGTTTATTTTTATTTTTCATAACAATCTAAGAAGGGGTGGCATATTTATATGATGTAACGCTATGAATGAAGCATGTTTGTGCGAGTTTCTGAATGGACGAAATACTGAGTACGGCGTATATTGTCACAGAGGTAAATTTTGACAGTCGCTGATACTTTCGGTCTGCGTCTGTCAAAACGCGTAATATTTCCCCGAGCCAAACCAGTGAGATGAGGCCTGGGACTAATCAAAACCCAAGTGTGTTGACGTCTGGGGCCTGCTTTTCCTGCGTGTCTGTGCCGTTGCATCAAGGGCTCCTTTTGCAGATCCCTAATAAAACCCTAACGAGCCTCCTTGCCTTCGCTCGCCTATGTGCGGAGCGCACGCCTGCGCTTTGTGTCGCCGCCCGCTAAATCGTGCCCAAATCACGGCCAGCACCCGCCTGCCCCGGGCCGCCCGCCACGGCCAGTAACTAAAAACGTCGTAATACTTTTTTGCACCACAAACAGTTATGTTTCATTCTCGTTTGACAAGGGCGGTCCTACGTTTAGGAGCGCGTAGAACGCGCTATGATATCTTAAGTCTTGTTCTAAAAATACAGTTTGTCCAATTACTGACACATTAACTGGTTCTCATCTGACACACCGGGGGAATGTAGGCCGGGGCTGTGTTTGGGAATGCCTTTTATGGGCAAGCAACACTGGGACCGCGCATTTCTCCGAGCGCCGCGCATCCCCGAGGGAGTTAATTAGCCCGCTGCTGCGCTGCTCGCTCTGCCTGCCTAGGAAATACTCCGACCGCGTTCACACTCTGTAAATCTCCCATTTCCATGTCATTTCGCACAGGTCTGTTACGAGCGTGGACCTGGACGTTGGGGCGGGAGATTAGGAGAACCAGACTTAACCTCCCGAGACTTGATCGCCCGGCTTCGGCGAGCAGACACGGCTTTATGGTTGTGCTTCTGAGCAGCGCGGTGTTGATGTTCAAAACATCAAACAAATCAAAATAAAAAACGAAACGAGGCCAAATATGTTGCAATCTGTGTTATACGTTACGATTTTAATTCAGCTACATTTTGCCTGGCTTACCAAAACGCTTCTTGTATCTCTCTTCGTATTGTATAATTTTTTATTAACCATTTAATCTGCCTGCCACTTCGCTCTGTTTAAATTACTCCTTTTAATGAGCTATCATGTGGTACAAGTAACGTGATGGTTGTTCAAATGCCTGTTTGTAAGAACATTGTCGATAGTGACAGCTCACAATATCCGGGATTAAATAAAAGAGCAACATACTTAAAAAAGTCAATGAGTCACATGGAGGGAATGGGAAGCCAGATGCAGTTTTGCTGTAAGGTATGAATTTTTCAGCTCAGGAACAGCATCAGCGGCAACACTGTGATGAATGACTGTTGTCCTATAATGAGTCTTGGGAAATCAAAACGCACATGTGGGGAGAAAATTTGGGCTGTACGTATTACTTTCAACCAGCCATTGCAAATAAAGAAGTGCGTGCATTCCTCATCTGATCTGACCCTTCACCTCAGAGAGAGAGAGAGGAAGAGGGAGATAAGGTCGGCATTGCTGCAGCCAAATGGAAATCAGGGACGTGTGTCACGTGAGCGAAAACCAAAACAGTATGAGAAAGAAAGAAAACCGGAGGTCTTGACCTTGGTGTCCTCTATGGAAGCTGTGCAAAGGATGATGGGTAGCTGGCTTGATTTGTCATAATGCCTGTACAGTCGGTCATTGTGCCAGCAGCCGCTCGCTGCTATTCCAGCGTTTTTATCCCATGTCGTCTGGACTCTGCTGTGATTATCTCACTCTTGGAACGGACTCGGTCCAGGAGTGATGAATGACACCGGCACGAGGCGAGCCAGCCGCCCGCCCCGAGTGCCTCCGCGGTCTGCCATACTCAGCCAGACGTCTTTTCGTGTTACATTCTGCTTAGTAAGAGAGCTGGGAACTCTGTCTAGGAAATGAGTGTCACCGTGTCAGAGTGTTCAGTCACTCGGCTGTCTGGGACGACACTTAAAGGCAGAGCAGAATGTAAAATCTGCTCTCATAATGAATTGATAATTGTATGCATAACTACTAGTGTAATTACTGGAGAAAACTACCGTGAAAACTGATCAGTATTCCTATCGGCTACACCATAAACAGTAAACTTGTTCGAGAGCTGCCCAATCATTTAAATGTCATGGTAGGATTCTTTCAGCTAAGGGATCTTGTTAAAATCCTTCCTTATTGCAAAGTATTCAAGGGATTTGTGTGCCATTTTGGAAATACAAACCATTTCTTTTTATTGTAAGTGGAGACTGAGCAGCAAAACAAGAGCTAAAACTGAACAAGACCTTATTGTTTTTACGAGTTTATTTGTCTCTAATGTATCTGGAGAACTAGATTCTGGGATGCAGGTTTGGATAATGATGCACACTGTGGTGTTACAAAATGAGCAGCTATGTAGTGAATGTCAGAAGGTGTTTGGCTTTTCTGCAGCCCTGCTCTCCATGGATGTCCATGTCCAAACTCTAGTCTCAGTCGATAGCCATTGTTCCAAGCCACATAATTCTGAGAATGTAGAGGTTTTGTTTTGTCTATGTTTTTTTTTTTCCACTGAGAGCGTACATGATGTGGTGTTATGGGTTCTAGTTGGCGCTAAGCAAGGCGTAAAATATCCTGCTCAATTGAGTGAGTCTGTCAATGGCGTTTAGTTCAATTTAGAGTGCAGTTTAACTAGGGGGCTGAATATTCAGACGTGCAATTTTCACCCCATTAGCCACTGTTTCATGTTTGGCTGAACTTTCTACAGTATAGTATATTTTCGAGTAAACACACACATACACACACACAATGATGTTCTTCCATGTTTGTGTTGTAGCTCGATACATTTTATTTTTCAGGGCCTTCATCTAATTACCATGGAAACTATTTCAAACACTCATGAAAATTGGAGACGACCGAGTTGAGTTTCCAAAGCTTTTGTCTGCAAATCGTGTGTCGCACAGTTGAAGGGGAAATGTTTATATTTTTCCTTTCCCAGAAACGTGTTGCCAAACACGATAAATATGCCCAGAATCGGAAAGCCGGTTAAGCGTGTAACGATGGACAGAGCATCATGAGCAGAAAATAAAGGCTGCATGGCTCAGGCATTAGGAGGCGCAACGGTTAAGGATATAGTGACCAGAAAATTCCCACCTGAGGATGGGGGTCTTCTGTTTCAGCCTCCACAGGTACCATGAATTCCTTCTATTCTACTGTTATATTCTAAGGAAATTGTTGAGTGTGATCGATGTTGTTACAAAAATGCATTGTCTTTCAGGAGCCGATCATGCAAAGGAGTTCCATCATATGGTCCTTCTGCTATTGGAAGTGAGCCTATAAAATTTCCTCACAAGGTTTTCTGCTCCTACAAGGTTTTGAATCTTTTTTGTACCATTTTATATTAGGCATCATATACCATACTTATGCACCTAGGCGACCGGATGACCGAGAACAGCAGCAGGATAAAGAACTTTCATAATGACATTTGGGGGATGGGGGGTGGTGTCGAGGCTTCAGCAGGAGGCAGTTTGGTTTGTAAAGGCTTTGCATGTTTATTCACTGATAATTGAGCCACACTGTAGTTTTTGACATTTGTTTATGTTCTATTATGCCATTATTTTCAATATCGTGCATGCATTTATACAGTGTATAAATATACTTTTTTCTGTGTGAATGCATGCTTTTGTGATGCATTTTTCTGTTTGCACCAAGTTTTCGCATTAACGGCGACTTGTGCATCCCTAACGTCTCTGCGTCCGTGACGCGCACCAGCGTTTGCGACACGCTTCTGTGCTCTTGACGTGTCCTTGGTCTTTGCGACGCCTTTGCGATGGTCGTATCTGTGAGGGGGCGTGAAATGGGACATTTCTAGCCTGGGCCTAATCACCTCTCCATCTTTTAAAAGGTCAGCATTCAAAAATCGTGAGCAGCGAGAACCCCACAATGACTGGGGAGGGCGTCGCCGGATAGAGGTCTCCATTAAAAAGAATAAGAAGAGGCAAAAAATAATAAAAAAAATAATTAAATATATAACCACCACCACCACCACCACCCCCCCCCCCCTCGGCGGTGCACAATGCCCAGAGCTAGGGTTAAGTGCTAGGATTTCAGGATGGGATTTGGGGTCCTGCGTTTAAGCCTTTCCCCATCACTGGGGCCCTCCCCCAGTCATCTGCCATTATCAGAACGATGATATACAGGCCCATTAAAAGAGCCAGTCGCTGACATGCCAAACAATGGCCCCTCACAGCATGGCCAGGAAGCCAGCCCATCCAGGTGCACTCCCAAGCCCCTCGTAACCAGAGCGAATTCTTAGTCTCCCTCCAGCCGTTATTGTGTGTCCAGGGGAGTCTATTGAGACTTTAAGGTTGGCGGGGGCAAGAATAAGGGCCAGTGGGGGACCTCAGGGTAGTTGTGGGGGGTG
>JAODKC010000107.1:4456530-4488927 GCA_026777985.1 Mormyrops attenuatus | reverse complement strand
TTTTTTTTGTTTTGTTTTTTTTTTTTTTTTTTTTTTTTTTGGTTGGGCATATTTTTTGTGTCTTTTGGTTCTTTTGTTTTTTGTGGGGGGGTGTTGTGTTTTTTGCGTGGGGGGGGGGTGTAGCTTGGGAATGGTGTGGGGGGGATATGGGGGCCCCTTCAGGTGTACTAAAGAAGGACAGACATCTGATGAGGCTTGGAAGGTCACCAGGGCAGAAGTAGCGGTGATGACAAAGTACTCTTTCTGGGCCCCCCCACGTCTATACCTACCGCAGCTCATCAGGTACAACGTGAGGACGACTCTGATGCGGGGCGAGAGATCACGAGGATATCATCCTCTCGTGGATCCCCCCCCCAGGGCGTCACGAGGAGAAGATCACACTGCGATCACACAGGAGTTGGGGAGCTGTCCGTCAGCGGCTGATTTAAACACAAAGCTGGGTCAGCAGATTGACGGGGGGGGCAGCATGGGGACACAGGCTGGGCCCTGTCCCTGGTCAGTGAGACGTTCATTGGGGGGGGAGCGGGTACTTGCAGTGGCTAGCCGAAAGAGCCATGCACGAGGGGATATCACTGTAGGCTTCGCTGCACAAATCCGTGCAGTAATACGGGGGAGAACGACTGCTCCCTGTGTGTGGTCCTTCCAAAAAAAAAACCTAACTCCTCATAAATTAAAGAAAAAAGTCCTATCACGAACGGCACCTATTTACAGTCATCGCCGTGCACCGAACAAGATGTTCACAGTTACTTCATCAGTTTCCCTGAAGGCCCCCGCCTGCTCTCTTCAGGTCCAGAGGATCGCTCCCCTGAAATGAGGAGCTTCACTGCTCAGGGTCGTGTCCAGATTCACACCTCTCGCTGCCATCTGGACCCCTCCCAGGCGTTAATGGAAAATTTGGGAAAGTTTGGAGAAGAAGTCGAGAAAAGTGGCGAGAATTTTAATGAACTGCTTTGTGCGCCCTGCTTTCCTGGAGGCTTTGGCCAAATTGCTTTGTTGTATTACAAAACACCCAAACCACCTGATAGCTTGGCTACCAGCGGCCAGTTAGAGAACCGGGAAGAATATGCTATGGAAAAAGCCGGCAATCAGCGTGGCTCCTCTTAAAAGAAAGTCTACTCTAATTGAGGAAAAGTGCTACTTTATCCAGGAAAAGTCCTGATCAAATAAATGCATTTTGTTTACACATCTTCTTTTCTACTCCTGTCCTCGGCGTAAAATGTCCACCTTGGTCAGCTGACCTCCATCCCCCAGTGTGCAGGATGACCATCGTGAAAGAGCTTGTCAGATTTGCTTCTGGGGATAATATAGCTATTTAACATCATTATTACAGTCACTACTATGAGTAAGATGACACTTGGGGTTTGCGTACCTGTGGGACATAACTGGGAATGGGACTGGGAATTCCTCAAGAAGCGGCCGGGTGCTCTGCGCGCCTTTCTGGTTAATATCACAGTGTGACAGGACATGGGAAGACACAAATTAATTTGTATCTTGCCCGAGTCCCCATCCCTGCCCTCACCCGCCTCCAGACGCCACACGTACGTGCCTTGGATTCCGTGAACCGAGGGTCGATGGAAGAAACACATTTCGCTTTTTTGGAACCTTCAGCGATGTCTACTTAACCATAGAAACAGACAGACATGAGCTAAAGAAACAGATTTTGTGTCTGACTTTGACAAAAAAATGACTTTCCCCCCGCATCTGAGCGCTATGTCCGGCTGTGTTGTATGTAGGAAATTATCACCTTATGGCTGTCAGTGGTACACCATGGCTGCACCTTGTCTTCTTCCTTTATTGAGTGAGAGAAGTGTTGTGCAGGCATCAGATGTGGCCACAAGGTCCGTCTTACTTCTGTTCAGCGACGCTTACCAGCTGAGTTGAATGAGGCCCCAGTAGAAGGTGCCAAACCTGTGAATGTTTGACCCCTGACCCCTGACCTTGTCAGCCACTGTTGTAGCGGTAGAGAAGTAAAGCGTGTGACCGGGAAATCCATCATATATGCAATGTGGTATTATGTACTGTTTGCAATATTATCAGGTCTGGAGAGCTGCTAGCAGTTTATGGTTTTCTCCTGCCGCTTGCAAAGTCAGGTCAGCGATTAGTCCAGAAAATGCTAATCACCAGCCCTTAACTGGATGATACTGCAAAACATGAATAGTGCTGAATGCCTAGTGCTTATAATGAGGATGAATTATTCATCGACAGATGAAGTTAACATTACACATTAACTGTTTCTCCCAAATCTACCCCAAAAGCATGTCCTTCCCGAGGGCTTTCGCCCCCCTAGGTATGACACTCATTGTCCTCAAGAGGTAACTCAAGAACATTTTAAGGGCACTTTGTAATAACTGGTAGCAGACCAACACTCTGTAACTTCTTTAAAACCTAGAGCTTAAAAAAACAGAGAAACAATGTCCTTCATAACAGGAGCCTTCCCCCACTTGACTACCATGTTGAAAATGTATTGTGAAATAATTTGTGTGGTGCTTTAACGTGTCTGCAGTTGTACTGTGACAATATACTTTATTAAACTATTACAGGCATGCAGTGTCATGAAGTTTGATATTGTTATGGTCGATTATTTTAATTGCTAATTCACTACACACATACAAATGTAAAAATAGCATTTGAAATAAGCAAACACCCCCCCCCCCCACACACACACACACACAGACACACACATATATATATATGTATATGTGTATAAGCCATTTGTAGACCTTCCTGTCTACCCTTCTGCCGGCTCAACTTTATACCATTTAATTTGCATATTATCTTCAGCAGTTACGATGCTGTTACTTGTAGATTATACTGAGCTTTGCTCCCCCATTGCTCTTGGATGAAACGTTTTAAAATATTTATTTGGAAATGATAAAATACTCCGGAAAAAAACACTCGAACAGTGTGCATGTAATAACGCCATTTATTAAACAGGCAGGCAAACAGACAGACCTCCGCAAAAAGGTCTTTGTTTCAGCAAATTATAAAAGCTTTAAAATGCATGCCCCCAGCTACACGTTGCTGGTCGAGAATGGGTTTATTATTCTGCACTGCGCAGTGAAGAAGAAGAAGAAGAGGGCCAAGTGGTAACAATTTTAAGCGTATGTCAATAAACTCCTAATACGGCGGCTTCAAAGGATACCGTGGGTGTTCCGCGCAGTAATGGAATTGTTAAGCATGCCCGGGGATTCTGTGTGCGCTCCCTGGAAAGCGAAGGATGACAACCTGTTAATATCCAGAGCGGCGTATATGACATTTCATTAAACTAACCCTCAATCACAGATCCCATTGTTCCGCAGTCCGCCCGGCGCGTCTTCCGCTCCATCTGGACTCGCAGATCACAGCTCGGTCTCTCAGCCTGGGGGCCCCGGGAACGCTTAGGGCGAAAAGCAGGAAGGCACCTCCCTAATCTCCGGTGACTCTGGCAGGACCATGGTGCGCGATTAACGCAGGAGGGCAGTCTTTATACACCCTGGAGTCGAGATCGGTGCCCTCCGTGCTGCCTAAGTACTGAAACACGGTAGTATCGGCTGCGTCGGTTTACGCAGGCATCGCATCCAATGAGCTAGATATCAGCCTCCCGAAAATCTGCTTGAGTATTATACCTACCCCTACCTCTGTTCCTGTACGCATTGTGAATAGGAAATACAACCATAAACTGGAGAATATCGGACACAGAAGATATTATTGCCCCACGAAACCGTACAGGAAATATGGTTTAACAAGTATTTTTTAATGAGCAGATTTTCAAATCAGAAAATGATACTAAGGAAGACGTTATTTTTTTCTTTAACATTGCCATTTTTCATATTGAAAACGTTACTCTGTACTCCGTTTAAGCTGTTCTATAATAAAAGAAAAAAAGTTAAAAGTTAATCATCCTATTATAGTCTATTACAGTGGTATTGTTAGGGTGTAATAATAAGTGGCACTGGCTTTACTGGTTGGCCCATGTGTGTTACCTCACCTCGTGCATTAGTGCGCTTGGAGTGAAGCACGTGCTCCTGCTTACCAGACCGCGCAGCGTCCGAGCTACGTGTTGAGATGCAGAAATCGATGTTTTGAGTTTCTCTATTACACGGGCTTCCTACTGTATTCCAGACGTGGTTTCACCAGGAAGCGCTCCTTGAGAGATTTTTATAGCGCGTGAATGCCTATATGAGTCAAATCTGCGTTTTTCTTAGCTGCAGAACTGCTTGGAAATGATCACATATAAACATGTTTTAGGTGCTCTCGAGGACCGATCTTAAGCATTCATCTTTTCACGTGTGCACCACATGAATAAAGTTATAGGGTCTATTTTAAATGAACAAAGTAACTAACTAATAAATTAATATAAAACAACACCATGTCGAACAATTTAACATGCGGGTGAGACGTGAATAATGAATTGATTATAAATCACTAAAATAATGTAAATAATGTAAGTAATGTAAAAATGTTATCTGGGAAATCTTAAATTGTGATTTTTATTTCATTAGTGCTCTACAATTAAGGAAATTTGACACAAGAATGACCTTTATATTAAGTTCCTTGTATTTTCTGTGTATACAATGTTTGTCATTACCACTCATATCATGTCATACGCACTTTTAGCATAAATTAGAATTAATTAGTACGCTTTTATTGTAACCCTCATATAATCCACGGCTGTTTCGCAAAAAGTTTTTTTTCTGTATTCAGTAAGTTTGTTATGGTAATGGTTCTGCCACAAAAAAGGAATTACTGAAAGTGAGGCTTGCTAATGTACAAGATGAATTTGTGGCCAGGCTTTCAAAAAAGTGCTTTCCGGCCGGTGACTGTGTTCCCTTTGATGCGATGGTAAGGCTAAAACACACGGCTTGGCTTGACAGAGAGTCGTATTAATCATTCTGTCAGAAAGCCCCGCGTTGCAGGTGGACAGGAAAATGAAGGAACTGAGAAAGCTAATGAATTAATAAACAACATGATGGACACACATATATGTACGCATGCGTGTGTGTGTGTGTGTGTGTGCGTGAGTGTGTGCGAGCGGGTATACCTTACCCAATTACCTTACACAATGTCCCCACAACGTGATGCATACCCGTTTTTTCCCTTATTTTTTCCTTTCCTGGTCCCCATAAGGGAAAACTCAATTTAATAAAAATCCGTGACTGCAATGACAAAACTAAAAATGCAAAAACTCTTGTACTTTGTTTGGTTACTTATGGTTATGGTTAGGGCTGGGTGGGGGTTAAGGTTGTCATAGTTAGCGTTAGCATTTTTCCCATAGAAATGCGCGGTCCACATAAAGATATGTTTACCCGACACGTGCGTGTGTGTGTGTGGTTTTTTTTTGTGGATTCTGGGTATCTGTTAACCTGCAGAATTTATCATAGGGCTGAGGTAACACAACGAATCTGAACGTTAGGGAAAATCCATTAAGTGTACTTAAAAATGGTCACATCTTTTCCAGGTTAAGAAATCTCAGGTGCGACTCAGTCAGTCATTATGGTTTTTATTGTGCGCCGTCAAATAAACCAAAATGTCACTTTGCAAGATTGACAGTACTCAATTAATTGAAATTCATTTTTTTTGTTTTAATTTTACAAGGAAACGTTTCTTTGATTGAAATATTTTAGCTCATCGTGGCATAAATCAACACGCACATTTTGTGGTATTTTAAAAGTTGTCTAGAACAATAGTGACAGTAGTAGTAATAATAATGGTAATAATATAATGAATATTGATTTTAATCTCTAAGCATACAGGATAGTGTAGTGTAGTATAGTATAGTATACCGTGTAGTATAGTGTATTATGTATAGTGTAGTGTAGTGCAGTATAGTTAGCGTAGTACAGTTTATGCCAAAAATGATGTGCAGCTGAACCATGTGTATTTCCGCGGTCATGGGGCTTTAAAAAATTTTTTCCTGTTCCTCGGCTGTAGTGTAGACAAACCCAAAATCATAAGTGAGAGTCTCGCATCGTCAATCACTTCCATAATCATACTGTCATCACAGATGGCGTGTCCTGCATCTTCTTCTTTAGGTGCATTTACCTGGCCTGGAATCAGATTAGGCCGGACCTGCAAGTGCCGTTTGTGCCACCCAAAGGCACGCGGGAGAAAGGCATCATGGGAGAAAGAGTCGCCGTTGCTGCTTCACAGACATCATGCTCCTGGATTCTTGTGATATGCTGAAAGGGTAAACTCGCTGTCTGATTGGACGGCCTAGGTTTCATTCAAGAGTGAGACTGCCCCCCATTGGTTTCCTCGCTGCTTTCTGTGTCACTACCATGAGTGTGCGACACTGCCGTCCATCCTTCATGGCAGCCTAAGAAAGGATAAGTATGCTAAATGCTAATAGACTATTTAACATGCTGTCTAATGTCAGCAATGTTACAGTAAAGCTCCTTTTCAAGCTGAAAATACAAGAGTACTTTTACGGAGGTTTGGAGACAACAGGTTCTCTTGTGAGACCTTGCACTTCCTCTAACCTCTGCTTTACAGCAACCTGGTCCTTGGATACCCCCAGACGGTCCACATTTTGCTCCCAGCTTCCGATACTGAGAGGGAGCAAAAATGTGGATTGTCTGGCAGGGAGCTGGGATGGAGCAAAAACGTGGACCGGATGGGGGTCCCCATGGACCGGGTTGGGAAACGCTGCTCCACAAGATAGACTGTTCAGCCCGACTCTTAAAAATAACAGTTAGAAATTTGTTTCCTTTCAGAATATTGGCTACACCTACAGGAATGCTCATTCATTTTTGGTAAATACACCTTGAATTGATCGCCAAACCTGAACATTTTACATGAATGTTAAGGTATACAATTTTAATTTAATTTATACTGATAAATAAAACTTCAAACATAGTGTCATGCAGCATTTCTCTTAAGTTCCATGTTTAAATGTTGCTGTCACAGGAAATATAAATATAATGTTAAACTGACGTCATTTAAATAGCAATGTATGTTTTCACTGCTGCACTGCAGAAAATTTCAGAAATCTGCATGAACTGGTTATGCACTGGGCCAGCACTGCAAAGAAGCATCTCTGCATAAAATGTTTTCATTGCAAATATTATTTAGCCTACTATTTAGTAATTAAGGATGCCCCATGTCCCGTTCGGAGGTCATTTAATCCACCCACAAAGCACACTTTAAGGTTTGGACCAGAACCAGCCAAATGTCTTGGCGAAACTCAGTTCCAAGAGTGTTACACGCATAAAGGTCTGAAAATATGGCCCAGGTACGCTTATGCTATGTCTGGCTGTGAGTAACAGTCTACCATTTAAGGGCCTACATGACCTTTTTATTTATTACATCACAGTAGACCATGTGATAGCTGTGTCACATGGTGTAAAAGTATTCATTTATGTATATTAGTGGACACAGTTTACTATCTATACCATTTAGTAACCTTGGAAACAAGCAAGCTTTATCTATTAGAATGTTCTTTTATCTTGCACCAACATGCCTAGCAATTTCAGCAGATTTTTGGTTACATGGTATTAATGCATAGTTAATAGTTTCTTTTGCTGGGAGTTCAAAGGTTTGAGTCATTGCAAAGTGTTTGGAAAAGGCTCCTGACCTACAGTACCGGTTTGGATGTTATCAACTGACACCACACTTGTAGTCTAGTTACAAGCATTCAACAATAACTGCTGAGTTGTATGTGACAAAGAAATGTTTGCTGAAGACTTCATTTGTATTACAGGAAATAATGTATCCAGGTACCTCAGTATCATTTATCCCTGTTTTATAACAGTTACATGGATTTCGTGTGTTAAATGCCTTGGCCTTGGCAAAATCGTTTTGTCGCTATTCAGACTTATTTCTTTGTGAAATTTATGTTATTATTCTACTTACGTAAAAGCCGTTATGCCGTTATGTTTGAAATGGTGGACAGCAGTAAGTAGTTCTCGAAGCCGTTTGGAACGTGTGAAGGTTGAATTATATAAAATGTTGCTGTAGTTATTGGAATTTGCACTGTTTTTGTTGTCCGCGTTTTTATTGAATTACACACATAATCTGAATTAAAAGGATGATCTTGCTTAAGTAATTAGAGGCAGCGAGTTCTTTGATTTCGTTTTGTCAAGATTGATTTCACAATTTTCTAACCTGGAGCTACGCGTGATATTTACTTTAAGTCTTCGCTGGAAATTACATGTAAATAACATTATCGAGAACGTTGGCTTGCTCGTTGTGATTCCGGTTTTCTAAGTGCAGAGACTTGGGCAGATGAGTATCTCTGTGGGGGCAATGGGGGCTATTCCTTTTTTTTCATTTGACATGCCCTTCCAGTCCTCCTCGCAAATTGTGAACTTAATCAAATCGTATCGAATTTTTCGGCAACTTACATTTGAAACAACTGATAGAAAAACACATTCCTGCACAGAACAAATCATATTGATGTTCCCACCACAATGCCGAAGGGAGAAAGCGCTTTCTGAAATTTCCATTATCTCGCAACTAGCCACCTGCATCCAAACAATGTGAAATGATGTTGTGGTCTGTAGCGTGTTTGTGTGTGCTCGCGCTCAGGACAGAAGTGTTTGCGCAATATATTCCAAGTGTGTGAAAACAGTGACAGAGAAATCCTTGCCATTAGTTACTCGTTTCTAGGAGTACATGCTATCACCGGTTCCCTTGTTAAATTGTATTTTACGCCGGTTTCTTACAAATATTTTCAATTGTAGTGTATTACTGAGAAGCAACTGTGAAAGGGGCGGAGTTTTTATACACTTAACAACTATTTAAAATTGGGAAACTGTCAGCCACAATGCTGACTCAGTATTTTAGCTTTCTGCTTTGTTTCCAGACATTTAAACTTAAGTTTCATGTGTGTGTGCTTTGACTGTACACCTGTAAGACATGACACATTAATGCGTGCTATGACTAATGATATAGGCGATCATGCCCACACTGCCTCCTCCTTACTGACCCCAACTTAAGAACTGATTAAAAAACAACTATAGCCCATACTCATTTTGGAATTATTCAAACATTTTTGCTTCCTTGTTTAAAGATGCATAGTTACTAAATAATAAACGGAGAAAACCAGTGTTTTGCACACTATATAAATTTGTTATCAGTCCATGAACTCGAGTCTGCTGCAGTATTTTTTCTTGTAGATGATGATTATGGTGATAATGATCTAGATGTTGAAGACCTAGCAGTATGTGATGAAAACATCAAATTAAATATTTTCAGCCTTTTAAAACCGATTCAGAAAAAACACGTATCCCTGTCCTTGTTGTCTGAAAGATTAAGATTATGATTCGGGTGTCCCAGCAGACAGTATGATTGATTACATCATATTAAGGTCATTACTACTTTGGGGTAATTTTCTTTCCTTGCCCGGGGCTATCTTCGGTTGTGCATTTTTATGGCGGGTTGTGCAAAGGGTCTACTTCGTTGTTTTCATGCGCTATCAAATTAACGATTTCGCGGCCATTGGAATGAGGTGTGGAAACCATAGCAGGACCGAAATGAGGTCCGTCATGAATAATAATAACAATAATAATAATAATAATAATAATTATTATTATTATTATTGGTATTATGAAAATGATGATGACGATTTCGTTTGCAAATATTAAAACTTCTAAAAATTCCTTTGCTTTAAATTTGCGAACACAAATGACATATTTTATAACTGTTTATTCCGATTCTTATATTTTTCGATCATTTTCAAAGGCACGTATGGTATATGTGAAACTTATTTTAGTGGGAATAGAAATACCGTGAATTTATTTCGTTAAAGCTAAGCAAACATGTGTTTTTGCACGATTTAATGAGTGGCGTTGAAGTAACTGACATAAACGAGATATTAAACAGCGGATTACTGAAAATAAGTAAAATAATTATTCATTTTAACAGACATGAATATGCTCTTCGGTTCCACCTATTTTCAGTGTATTTTCAAGGTTTCAAACGAACAAGCTTACAGAAATCAATTCTGCTCCTCATCAATTTAACAGGCCAATATAACGTCTAGAAACTCATAGAAAATTACGTAGAGGAGTATTTAAAATGTGACATATTTGCATATTTAAAAAATAATGGTCAAATTTCGCAAGAGACCATTGTCATCTTCTGTGACAGAATTAAAATAGACTTCTCAGGCTCTACGAATACGATTGTTAGAAATTTTTATTTATGTAGCTGAATTACAATCATTGCTGGAAACACTGAAATCAGCATTATGTCAGAATGGTTTAGACACACGCTTGCCAGACGGCTTCGGTTTCAGAAGAATTGGAATAACAGATATGTTTAACTATAGATAAGTCTTTATTGATTTCGGACGACCCAAGCAGTCTGACACTGATACAAGCCAAACTTCTCCACATTTGTGAGACCCGCACAGGAAAAAACACGACATACACGTAACCTAGAAGCAAATTCATGACATACAATTTTTTTAACTAAAGTTATTGCTCCTTCTCACATTTTGTGAGACAACTGACTAGCAACCACCATCGGCGTGAAAAACGTTGCCATATATGGATGCAGCTCTGTCACTGCACGCCCGTCATTGTTGACACGCGTATGGGGAAATATTGTGTATGTCGGATAAGACTGCAGTTCTGTCTGCCGCTTCGTCTCGGGCGGCGAGTTAACTGAGAAAAAGGGAGGGAAAGTGAGTGGGATTAGCGGTCAGATTCACCATTTCCCATAGACGCCCAAGGTCTCGAACCCAATTAATGGCTAATAATTACCAAGGCAGCTTCACCGCGGACGCTTCTGCGCCTTCATTAACCAGCTGAAAAGAAAGGTAGCGTTCTGACTGCAGGAGTGCTGCGCTACCTCAGGCCTGAAAGGACGTGCTCGGAGACTCTTTCTTCACAAAATCGAGCAATAATTTAGGAAAATGTACTAATTGATTTCAAGACGGTTTGTATTATACCACATTTGTTTTTCTTGTGGAAGTTTTTATTTCCGAATCCAATTGCTTTGCGTGCGATTCAAATAATTTCTTACATTTGCAATTATGGATACTTATATACGGTGCTCATTAACCCCTGACATTTAATCTACTTTCGGTCACAGTTTCAGCGGTTCCGACCACTTGTTCTCCTGAAAGTCAATGTTCTCCAGACATTTAATTTAAAGGGAGCATCACTTTTTTGTTGCTTATGTGATATAATGACAAAGGCGCTAAGCGTCCATCCACCTCCTGGACATGGTCACGCATCGTCCTGCATCCGATCCCAGGCAAAATAGGACACAAGATAGGGGTTCACCTTGGGCGGGAAGCCAGTCCATCGTAGGGCACAAACACGCGCACACTACGGACAATTTAGAGAAAACATCTATAGCCTAATTGCACGTCTATAGGAAGAAACCGGAGTAGCCGGGGGGGGGGAGACACATAGGGTGTACCTGTACACGACACGAACTCAGAGTCTGAGCGGGATTCGAACCCCAAACCTTCTAAGTGTAAGGTAACAGTTCCAACCACCACGACTGGAAGGTAACCGCTGAAATTACCAATAGCAGGCGGAACATTTTTTTTCGCTGGCAAACCAGCAGTAAGTAGTAGGGAAAATCTCAAATGTGTTTAACTTTTTCTTGCAACTCTCTGTCCTGATGTAGTGCATATTCGGTGCACAGTCCAGGTCTTTCGAATTAAATGACGGCTTCTGTTTTGATGTTTGTCTTGACCGCCCTTTCACCGCTCTGGACTAGCTTGTTTACGTTACTATTACAGGGGCCGAATTACAGTTCATATAATTCACATCACAGGTCAGTAATCCTGATAAGTATTCTGACTATACTTTACAATCTCCCAGCGGAAGGGTTTTATTTCAGATGTCTAATGTACTAAGATGTTATCTCCTAGTATTTTATAATTCTAAATCTATTTTCCCTGCCGTGGATATAGCTTCAGTTTCACCGCGCAAGGATCAAACCCTCGACTCTGCAGATCACTCGAATACCTTTTTTTTTGTGCCTCGTGTTTCATATTTCTGGGTTTTCTCTGCGGTGTCATTCTGCTGTTCAAAACACCGTAATGAGTCTAGATGCTAAGGATTTTATTGTCCTGCAAACGAATGCATGGCCTGCGTCTCATGGCCCGTATGGAAGCGCTCAGTCTTAATGTGCAATGTTTACGTCAAGGCGTTGCTTAAGTTGTTTTCAGTCATCTATCATTACTGTGTTTATTTAGCCTATTTGACTTAGAGCACGCCTAATTTACAACATGTTATATTTCAGCCACACAACAACAGTTGTTTTACTGTATAATCTTATAAAACTAATTAATATTATAGGATTAACTATTATTATCGCTATTATTGTTCTGTTGTTTTATATCATTATAGCAACTGGACTTTTCGCTGCTGCGGCTGTACCATTACAAGAAAATTCTGCGGAGACAAAACAGCGACTGCAGTCCACGGCTAAAACCGCATATATTTTATTGCCATTGTAAAATGTTTCCAATCGATTGTTTAAATATGCGTAAACATTTTACAAGACACAACCAAATCTTTCTACAATATGTGAAACACAATGGGTAAGAACTGCGGCAGAAGGACAGATCAAATGGGAACTTAAATGGATATACGCGCAGACGTAAAAATAACTAATTTGATTACATCACACTTTACAATTAATTTAGACGTAAAATATTAAAACACAAAACCAAAATATTGAGACCATATTTCGCATCCATATCTGTATCTTAATTATGTACACACGCACGTTTCGATTGGCTAACACCTCATGCGGCCATTTGATTGGAGTTTTCCGTCATGCCCGCTTGATTAATTCATTAAGAAAACCAAATTAGTTGATGAAACCAGTGCCCCCAACACGGATATTGTTGTGGTCTGGATTGCAGAACACCGCTCTTCCGGGGACTGGGCCCAGCATCTCTCCCTTCCTGTGTTCAGAGCACAAGAAGATGGCAAAAATCTGGAAAGAAATCTCCCCAAACACGAGGTTACAGAACCGTCACGTTTCCAGGAGCTCGTAAAAGGCATACGTTTAAATGACGCAGAAAACTATTCCCCAATGAGCGAGTGTTGAAGAGCAACACTTTTCTTTACAAGCGTAATTGCAGTTAATTAGTCTTTTAAAAAGGTGTTGCTGCGTATGAAATAATTTGTCCGAATCAGTGTGAGAAAAATGCTTTTCACGTATTTTAACTGTTTTGGAAGGCTATTGAAAACATGAAATAAAAATTTCCTTGGTCTGGGGGAATTTTGCTCTTTGTCTTTTAATGTTTCAGCATTGAGAGAAGATACCGCTTTACAAAGAAAATAATAAGCTACATGAACAGAAATAAAAATCCTGTCTAAACAGTGGTTTAACAGCTGCGTTGGAAAACAATGTAAATGCTTTTGTTGTATTTTTTGTCAGATTATTTCACCGCCATATGTATATATGCACGCATGTATGTATGTATCTGTTCATGCATATATGCATGTATGTTTGTGTGTATGCGTGCATGTAAAGATACATGCATGTATACATGTGTTACTGAAAGTGTATCGTGTCATTTATCAAAAAATACACTTTAAACTCTCAAAAACACACAGTTCTGCGCGTACACATAATAAAAAATACAAAATAACAGCCATACAAAATTTCAGCCAAGTCGTATTTTAGCCCTACCAGAAAAATCATTGCCTGAAGATTAAAAAAATATGTTAACATTATGTACATTTAGATACGCTTAGACGAGCGAACACGTTTATAGACGGCAATTTAATACTGTCACACACTTACAGGATTTGCGTTCATTCCATCTGTAAATTTCAGAATGGTTTATTCAAGTCTATTTTCTACCTCAATCGAACTAAACAAACTTTACTTTATTAATAGTAGTCCTATATATAGAACAGTAAGTAGCGTGTTTTCCCCCTCCCATTTCCCTTCTATAAAATAATGCAATACGAAACACAATTACTATTATTATTATTATACGCGGCTGTTGTTATAGATAGTATTAATATGATATATACAAATATGACGGAAAGCGTGTTTGCCCAATAGGCCTATGTTAATATGTAGGATAATCACAAACACTTCATTTTGATGCCGTGCATTGCAGCGACACGGCCCGTAAGTCGTACCTGAGTAGTATCGCCCTGTCACTGTCAGTGGTTGTATTTTTGCTTCTATCCTGACGTACATGAAAGTCGATTATCATCGTTTGCCATCAGGCGTTGCTCCCCGCGGCTGTCAATGGTAGTCAATCGATTAACGAAATTAGATTCAATAATTTACAAGGTCTTTTTATGTCCTGACGCATGACTTTTCAGATCCGCTTAAATAATTTACATAACCCGAAGTATCCACACGTGCATTCTGACTGACAAGAAATGCCGATATATTAATGCAATAAAAACATTAATGTAGACATACGCAAAATATATATTTTATATTCTATTGAATATAGCTGAATTCGGTCTGTTGAACGGAACCGGAAAGTGTTCATGTGTTTAGTTCAAGACTGATGTATTTTACAGAACCAGGGAGGTGCTTCAGTACACGAGTGCCTGACTTTAAACTTAATCCTTTTCAAATCGCTACTGCTGCTTTGAAAAAAAAGAATATACTGGAAACTTGATGGTTGTATCCTTTTTGTTTGTGACATATAATTTACTTACAGATTTAACTTATAGAGGAGTAAAAATACCCCAAGCATTCTCACCGGAACTCTCATTATAAGCCGAGAGCAACGTTAAACTACAGAAATAAATGCACATCTGTAATCGTTGTAAAGGAGAGCATTCCTAAATGATATGTTAACGCCCCAGTATTGTCTCGTTCATTTATATTGATCGTTTGATAAAGTTTTGATTCGTGACAGTTCAAGACAGGCCATCAGTAATTCTCATTAACCAGAGAATCGTAGAACACGACTTTTACACACTTAAAGAAATTTGATTGTTATGTTTAATTTAATTACAAAATATAACAATAAATAAAATGATAAAAAACACGATTTTTTTACAATACCATCTTAAACACATCATTTATTTTATTCAAGTCATAAAATATCATATCGGCAATATGATAAGCTGTTAAATACATTTTAAATGATTTCCATATTAATTCAATGACCATTTGTAACTATTTTAAAATAATGTTTGTTATTTAAAAAAATGTATTTCAGACGGTACGAGTGTATATGAAGACATATCACAGCAGTCAACGTTTATTTGACATTGAAAACCGTAGTCCGGTTCCTATTAACGTGTCGACTGCCACATGAAGAGCGTGCTGCACATACACTCACACCCACACGACATACACACGCGCGCACACACGTATATTTAGGCTCGTTTTCTTTTTCTCTCTCCCTCTCTCTCACACACACAATCCCACACACATATTAAACAGTATATATAGGGTCATGTATATATATATATATATATATATATAGTATGTACAATCATGCACACGCAAAACATGTGCGAGTGAAATTCATACTTACCACATAAGACATTCTTTACCTTCGGCTACCTGGACTGTTCTCGGTTATAACAGTGATGTTGCTTATTGTTTATGCTAACGTTCGCTGGTTTCCTATGCAGTTAGCTTTGCAGAAACACAAAATTGTAATTTTGTTTGGAATGGCGCTACACTAACATTTTTTATCCGAGAAAATAAAATCCTGAACCGAAACCACGGGCTGGGTTCCGGCACCTCCGGTCGCCTTGTCAGCTGAGTGTAGAAAACGCTCAGAGGGCTGCTGCAACGTGTGACACTGGCCAGCGCGTGCAGCGCGGTCACCGCATACACCGAGCTCTAATTCATGTCGTCGAAAGCCATACAGCTCTCATTTGACCTTATACCTACTGAAGGATCTCAATTAATGGAAAAAGGGGGAAATTTAAAATAAAATCACGAAAAAATGAACATGTGATAAACACTTTATACGTGATCGACATGTTTAAGCGCCTAGATTACATAAAATATTTTAAAGCATAAAAAGAATAAGTACAGGTATATCACAGTATAGAATTTAATTCATAATAATAGCAAAGATTGCAATAATAATAATAATAATAATTATGAATACTATTATTACTGTAATAATATTTATATATTCAGATATTTATACTGTACCTTAAATCCACTGTAAGTTGTAACACTTCCATTCTTTTTTTTTAATTATAATTTGTTGTTGGTATTTCATATAAAACAGTCACCTTGCAATGCAGGGATGCGACCTTGACCCTGCATCCCGTGCAGTGTCCAGCGCGAGACCGGATCCTGCAGGTTGGCGAAAAATAAGAGTTATAACTCTTAAAGGACCAGACGGGGGACGGGTAGGGGGTGGGGGGGAATGAACGAGTCTGAGATGGTGCGGAGAGAAGGGGGAGGAGGGGAAGAGATAAGTGATCTAAAGGGGAGACGATAGGACAAAAAGTGATGATGATGAATACATTGGAAAGTTTTTGGCCCTGACGAGGGTGTCAGATTGAATGGCCTGTGCGCATGTGCGAAGGTGTCCAAACTGACAATGCTTGTGAGATGAAGATAGTGTTGTTGCTGCTTCTGGGCTCAAGGAGGACGAGAGGAATCTACAAGCCGACAAGATGAGATCCAAGGCAAGGGCGAGAAAACTGGCCAAAAGTAGGTGTTTTTTCCCTTCTTACACTTTCAGCCGGCAGCTCGAAACTCCGAACTCTCGCTGTGCTCACAAATGTGTCCTTTAGAAATAACAGTTCCTGTATGTGTCGCTTCATCGTCCTCGATGAATATTTTTGTCTTCAAAGCAACCTAAAAGCGTAAATGCATCATAGCTTGTATGCCCACCCTTTTCGCTGTAGCTGGCTCGGTTTGCTTGTTCTCAGCGTCAGAAGTTTCTTATGTGATGAAACAACGGTGGTGTTTGTTATTTAAATGACACAGGGAAAAATCTTATTGTAATTCCACGGTAATTTGGCGTTGTAGTTCCACCGATTCCTGCCCTCTTGTAGCAGAAACAGCAAAAATGTTAAAGGAAAGTTACCTAAAGTTGTCGAAAGCGATAGTAACTTTTTTATTGAGTCGTTCCAAGTCTTGTGAAACAATATTCCTAGTTTTTGTAATAGTGGGCGCTGTAGCACCGCTCATGGTAACGGGGCGTTCAGTATCCAGTGTGGAAAGAGCTCAGCAACGCGTACATTGGAAAGAGGCGCGTTATGTAGGAGAGGGAATTTGAAAGAAAATGGCTATGTTTTCAAGGAGAGTTTTCCGAGTTCTTTTATTATTTTTCCCATACAAGAAATGGCATCACTGAAGCCTTCTTCCCTGGGCCGCTGTGTTTCAGTTCTGTTTTGGTTCTCCTTCGGGGACTGGCAATCGATAATGTTTGTGGTGCAAGAAAATAGATTTCTCTGGACTTTTGCTAACTTGGTGGTATTTCACATGGGAAACGCGTTAATTCTTTTATAACTGTCGAGCACGCAATTTTTGTGGCTAAAGGTAGTTTGCTTTCATTTTTCTTTTCATAAAATGAGTTTGTTAAGGATGTAGTTGTTCTTATATGTGGATGCAGTGTTCGGGAGGTCTGGCAAAATGACATTCTCACTTTGACTGTATTCTTTGAAAGAATGTGTATCATTTGACATAAACTTGCTTAAACTTCAGTTCTCAGTACAATTAGCCCTCGAATGCAACGATTAATACGATCAATTGCATTTGAACGTTTCAGCGCCACTTTAGACGTTATTAACTTTCGAAGTTTTTGTAACGACGTATGTGCTAAGATTAGATTTTATCAAGCGCTTTATTTCTTTTAAAAACAGGCCTAAATTTCTATTGAAATTATATTAAATTTTTTAATGACCATACATCGTTCGATTCTTCACTTACTCCAAACCTCGAAAAAAAAAAATCAAACTTTATAGTTTAAACAGTTTGCAATTATAAAAATTAAATCAGAGTTTGAAATGAAATGTACGCTCCATTATTTAGATGCTTAAAAAAACTTTGTTTCATGCTGTGTAGGTATCACTTTGCGTTGAATTTGAATTTCTTGTTATGTTACATAACTGAGGTATGTAACAATTAAAAATGTATTTGTATGTATGTAAAGAGGTCTAACTGGTTTTTTTATGCATTTGACATGATTTGTTATATATCTGTTATATTAAATTCATTTTGTATGTTTTATCTGCAATTTAATTTTGAAGCGCTTTGAATATGACTGTTTAACTAAATAACTAAACAGAAGCTGACATTAAGAAGGCATGGGTATACTTGGTAGGCGTATATACTATATATGTAACCTGTCGAAAACTTGTGTGCATACATTTTCATTTTCAGCAGTTTAAATTTGGTGTGAAAATGATTTCAAACGGTTGAGAATTATTTGTTCGTGATAAGTTGATTTTCGTTCTATTCATCCTGACCTTGACAAAATACCTTTTGTTGTTTTTAGGGTTAAGGAAATTAAAGAACCAAATCTGCGTTACTTCTGGCGTTTACATAATGCAGCGGGTTTATTAATATAGGGTCGAAGTCGTTTTCATCTGACCTTTTACTTTTTAAAGTCACTCTGTGCCGTTCACTGAGTGTGGAAGGCCTTCTGTGCGCTTTATGCGAATGCACAACCTCCACATAGCTGAACAGCGTGTTTATATGCAGGGCTGAGATAAAGAAAATACTGTAGATGGTATCAACATTTTACAAATGTAATCGTGTTTTGCGAATGATAATACAGTTGCTTTCTCGGACGGATGCCTTCTACACGCCGAACTTTTTACATCTCCGAAAATATTAAGAAAGGGTTCCCAGTTTTATATTAATTAAGAATTTTGATTGAGACGGCCGATTAAGTAGCAACAGTTAAAAACAATCCACAGGGATTCCCAGTCACCGTACTGCTCTTGTACTTCCTAATTACTGTCAAAAAGGATAAACTCCTACCGATCAATTATAGCCGTTACGAGGATACCTCGCTACGCTCCGCGAGATGGGTTGTGACAGTTGTAAAGTATCTTGCTAACTTGTCGCGCATATCTAAAATCTTGCAAAACTTCATATACAGTGAGCTCTGTACAGTAGTTGCATGTTATAATTTTTTTTTGTAAATATCACGCATAAGTTATGTTGTCCTAATTCAGTCTTTCAAATACTTGAATGACTTTAAGTTGCCAACTTTGAACAATAGTTAAAAATGTTTTTACCAAAAACTACATAATATTGGCAACGTATTTTTGTATGTTTCAGTAATACTGTGCAATTGGGGTCTTTGACAAGTCCACGTTATTTTTTTTGTCAGAGAACCAATATGAAACAAAGTTAAGTTTAACTTTGGCATGCATGCTCGTCGACCGCTCTGACAATTTCAGTGCCAGTTTTCATGTAGTGATGGCCGCCCCAGTTTTATAATAATTGTTTACACTTTCATACTTGTTTAAATATTGCGACCATATTAGACGTGAAGCAAGTTAAGTAATGCAACAGCAATGGAATTATTAAACAGTTTTAACCCGCATTCAGAAAGATGACGGGGAAACAGACTCAAGTTCTCATTTTATAATGATCTTACACGAATTATATAGGAGCTTTCTGCGGAACTACTTTTGTAGCACTAATATGAAGAAGAAAGTTCTATAATTGACATTATATAAAAAGTGAGAAAAGGCTGGAAACCTCAGATTAAATTAACAGGAAAATCTAGAGAAAATGAGTACAGGCGTATTGAAGAGAAAAAATAACAGATTTTCTGCAGTTGCAGCAGTGCGGAACCCGGCAGGGAATTTTCGAGTTTCGCTATTTTTATTTTATTTTTATGCATATATGATTACATCAATGAGAGAAATGGTGAAAGACAATGACACGATTGTTTGCAGTGTGTCCTGTTTCAAAGGTCTTCTGCCAGTTTACCTCTTGCCTTATTTTGATGAAACAGGTAATATGAGAAGATTGTGTACCCTGGAACTTTTACTGTAATATCGCTCCCAGAACACCATGATGTGAATATCCAGGTATTTGGGGTTTATATCCGTTATGTAGAATAACCGTTTAGATACTAAAATATAAGATTTTTGTAAATGTCGCCGTTAAACATTTTGATTCTAAAATTATTATATTTCCTTAGAGTTTAACAACAGAAATTAGTTTTAGGTTGAGTAATTTTGCATTTCCGTTTATATATATATAACCTTTTTTTTAATTGCAGGCGCGCTGCGATGCACCGATGTAACGTACCACGCACGTCTTAATTCAAACATAGACACACACACACACGCACACACACACACACACGCTTGCATATACCTACAGACACATTGCACGATAGCATTTCAAATGCATGTTACACACGTTACAACTATTACGCTATCACAATACAGCTACTGCCATTCAGTTTGTTTTAATTGTAATATAAAAGCTGTACGTCGTGTTCACTTGAGTGTAGGCTACATTTCACTTCATAACTTACAGGCTTAATATAGTATGCTTAATAAACACTAATACTGTCGCTTTTGTAACACTGCTTGGATTATACAGGCCTACTTACACATCTCGCGTACAACGCGGCATGATTTTAGCGGCCATTTAATTTATTCACTGTCTGGTCCTTGAAGGTAAAACAGTTTATTGCTTCATTTTCATTTACGACATAAAACATGAAACAAAATCACCTTGTGTTAATATCAGATGGCGGTGCCTACATACGAAATTATTTTCTAAGTTGACATGTCCATATCGAACAAATTAGTTAACACTTTGAAAATGAAAGAGAATATAGGCCTACTGGATATTATATATTCATGTACTTATATAGGCCTACATATAATCGTTTAATCATATACATACATTGATAAATACACTGTGGCATAGGCCTATCTTCGTGGTCACATAAGATAGAAGTTCGAAATTATTAATATGTCACAATCAAAGCTGGCAGAGATAGGCACGCACACTTTTATCCTGTTTAAGTAAACGGGGCTTATCCTGCTATTACTGCGGCTTTACAAGAAAAAAGGCTATTAAGTTGCCTAAATATATCGTCTGGACACTTATCACCAACTATCAAAAACTCCCTCTCATAGAAAGAGTCTTTATTAAGCGGGAGTCGCGAGGTCTTACTAAAAGTTGAAGCTTTATTGTGATTCTTGACCCTCAGAGAATACTGTTTATTCGCGGAAGCATTTACTGAATGAAAGGAAACTGGTGCATGCTAGAAAATAAAAGGTCCTTCTTTACAAATACCCCTAATTCATTTTCTTAACCCCCCTCCCCGCGCCTGCCGTCTTTCCCTTCCTCTCGCTCAGCCTGATTCCTGGTTCACCTGCCCATGCGGACGGTTTATGCAGGTGGCAGGTTTCGCGATTTTACTGCATGTTCACACGATCGGATCTTTATGTCAGAGAACGACCTTCTCGGGACTGTCCTGCAAGGGTTTATGTGCGGAGCTGCTGCACCGTCTGTGACGGCCTGAGAAGTCTTCGGAACGAGACCCTGACAGCGCAAACGAGCAGCAAGGGCCGGTTTAGAACTTGAATAACAGAAGTAGACAAGTTTCTCTTGAAACAAGTTTTGCACAACTAAAATGGCTGACTGTGCAGATTTCCCCCCTACAAATGGGTAACGCGAATGTTTCTTGGAACTAGACTATTCCAATGGATGGGGATGTTCATCCGCTCATTTTACACAGGTAGACGTTATTATTCACCTGCGAGTTTAGTTGATAAGAAGAGTTTGTCAATGGAAAACTTCAGCGACCCTGCCAAAGCCGGGAGTGTGGATTTGCACTACGGGAGCCGCGCAGTGGGCGTGTCTTTGCTGGGGTCCCGCCCATATAGGTGTGTCATTCTGAACTCTGCTTTGCACTCTACCTGAAAATAAAGCTACATACACACGTGTTTTGTAAAATTTTGACTTTGGACTGGAATGGATTGACGTCAGACTCCACTAAGCTTGGGGGGGGGGGGGTCGATGACAGTTGGTCAGTCCATGGTCCCATTATTATTATTTTTTTCCCCAAAAGTGGTTGAGGGCAGGCTCGGCCTTGGCTGTACCATGTCTTGTCGCTTGTGACTCGTTATGCAATAACCGCATGGCGTTTGTCTCTCCCCCCCCCCCCCCACCCCCGTGTGTGTGTGTGTGTGGGGGGGGGGCTGTAGAGGATGGGGTTTCCCGGTCCTGTGAGCCCAGGAGTAATAGTCTGTGTGCATACAGCAGTCCATCTACACCCAAAGCAACATCTTCATCCCTTTCCCAGATGCTCTAAGACGTCACATTATTCAGTTTGTTTTATTAGTAGTAAATCACATCTGGAGGTGTGTAAAATGGTCCACAAGTTTGTCTGGTAGAAAGTGGATCAGTATGGCCACATCAGACCACATGGAAATAAAATTATTACTGTGTATTCTATGTCAGCCTCTTATATTCACTTTCGAAGGTTAGGCTATTTAATTTCCTTTAGGAATCTTTCACACTGATTCTCCTAATGAGTGAGTGTGGCAGAAATGCATTAGTCTTTTCCTCCAGTCCTCCTGTTGTCCTGCGTCATGGGAACTAAGCACATGCCTGATGATGGCTTGAAGATCCTTGCTGTCACTGTGAGTTAATATGTGTCCAGGCTGCTCAGGGTTAAAAGAAGCACCTTTCCCAAAACCCAGGACCAAAAATACACACATTGACAAGTCCAGTGCCCCAGCCTGACTGAGTGACGTAAAACAACCACGAATTAGGGGCAGGTCAGAAACAATGTAATTAACACCGAATAAAATACTCTGTGTTGTTAATTTGAGCCTGTAAAACGACACAACGTGTAGCTTATAAAACACCTGTGCAAACGAATCTGCACATTTCTCGTTCTGTGTTCAGCAGGAAAGTAACATAGGAAACAGTCATTTTAACAGACCTGGCACAGTTTTCCAGAAACTTTAACAAAATCAAATAGAATCATAACCTTTTGTTCAGCTGAAGGAAACATCATTATTTATCGCTGAAACGAAAAAAATCTGAACAGATAAAAATTATGTATAATCTTTGTTAGAACAAATGAAAAGGTTTCCCTCAACCAATGAAGGATATATTAAGGAACTGAGCAGAAGGCTGTTTGCTCTAACCTTAAACATTGAGGGAAATACTTAAGCAGGTAAATATTTATAAGGTGTCCTGAACTGTGAGCTTCGTGAGTCACTTTAGTTAAAAGAGTGATAGCTTGAAAAAAAATCACAGTAGCCGATATAGTATAACATCGCTCACCCTCAACTGAGCAAAATCATTTTTGGATGAGGAATTTTCTGAGGATCAGTCTTAATCTCACACTCCCTCCGCCCCACGCCAGTGAGCAAACACGTGTGTGCGGCACGTGTCGCAAGATCAGAGCGCTGCTAGCTGACCCTTAAATGGAGGCTGGAGGTGTTGTGGTGGAGGTGAAATTAAACCACAGAGAAATGTGGAGTGTATCTTCTGTCTGGCCATGTAGTACCATCCGCAGTCTGCGGTCCTCCCTAATGGTCTGAGACCTCGATGTTCCATCCTGTAGAGATAAGGAGACAAATGTGTTCCCCTGCGCATTCTTTTTTTGAGTGTGTGGTGGTGGGGGGGGGGGCGGGTGTGTCGAAGGTTTGCATGGACTTTCATGTCGCCGATGGGCTGTACTTTCAAAGGTTTGGCCCCCGTCATTTATCTAATGGACTCATCCGGTGTCCTCCGCGTTTTCCCATTAGCAGGAGACGCTAGCGTCTCGTTAGCATGGATTACAGGGGCGCAACAGGACAGGCAGGCGGTGACTCGGAGCCCAGAGCTGCTCTGAGTCGGGTCTTTGACTTTGGGATGATGAAAGAATACTTTTAAGTCTTTGGGACTTAAACGATTAGACTGTCATCCTATCGGTGTTTCTGACGATTCTGCTTTGGGTGATCTCGAGATTCGCAATAATTGAACCATCATTATCACCAGACTGCACTGGCCTGTCAGACCAAGCTATATATTTGTATAACGCTTAACTTTCTTTGAAATTATGAGATGGGGGGGTGGGGGTGTCCCATTCCCAGATGAACGCTCTGCTTATTTTACTGCTTATTTGGACTATTTCTGTCCATGAAAATTGGTTTAATTATATCAATGGTATGTTTCTCTTTTTTTACTTCGCAACACAAGCTAGCTGCTCTCCAAATGCAATTTATTTTCATAAAAATTTAAACTGGTGGCATGTTGATTTTTACGTTCCCAGCGGAGGGGAGGCTATTGGTGTATTTAATTGAATTAACTACAGTGCGGCCTACTGGAAAAATATATAAAAACTGTAACTGTAGCCTTCATTTTCTCAAACCACTTTAACGGCAACATCCTAAACAGATCATTAGTGCATTAGGTCTCACTCTTTCCAATTTAGGAATCCCAAACTGCTTTTATAGCCGTCGATTAAGGACACAGCAAGAGGGTCCAGGTCAATATCAAATCCGAGTTTCATTTCCTGATTGAGTTTTTTGTAGTCTGTGCCATGACATCATTGTGCGCATTTTAAAAACACTGATGAAGATGAGTGATTCTTAATGGGTTCACGGAATATTCCGGCTTTATCTCAAGCTAGAATCTCAGGACAGCATAGTCTCACAATATTCTCATAGCTAGGAATTTACACTGTCTATTATCTGTTTTTATGTTTATATGACTTTAAACGTAGGTTAATAGTGTTTGCATTTCGTCGCAGCATTCCTGATGCAGCTCCTCTATATATTTTTGACAACAGATTAAAAACAGTGCAAAGAAATGTGCCCTTTGCTTTATTGTTGTTTTTTTGTTTTGTGTTTGGATGTCATTAGTTATTATAGAAGCTGTGGTTTTAGTTAAGTCTCGGAAACTGATAGCTCTGAATAGTGTAACCATCTAATGCTGGGCCTGCATTCAGGAGGCGTGTGGGTTTGTGTGTGCGTGGGTTTGTGTGGACAGGGATTGTTTTAGTCTTTGCTAAAATATTTCAAGATGGGCTATTAACTCTCATCCCGTACTGTGAGTTTTGTGCTCCTGAAAGCTATGGCTTCATGCAGCCAGCGCTGGGCTCCCCGGTAAGGACAAGGCCGCGTGTGAAAATATTGAATTGCAAAAACATCCCAGGCAAGAGGCGGCGTGAATGGGGCTTTCAGCATCGCGGCGGTGCACAGCCAGCCGCTGCCGAGTGACGGGCAACAAATGGCATTCTGTGATCCCAGGGCCCGGCACGGGCCACCTCCGGGCTGGCCTGTCGCGTCCGCTCACGGCGCCCCCTTCCTGTGCGCTTGGGCAGCGGGGAGCCTGCTACGCTCATGAGCTCGGGGGTGCCAAACGCGGGGGCAGCAAGCCATGCAAAAATGAGCCTTTAATTGGCCAAAGATTTGGGTCTGGGGTCTTTGGGTGGATGGACTTCCTGAGAGAAACACTGTCCCCTCACAGTCTGAATGACACTCAGAATCATTATATTTACATGACCAAGACTGGCGGAAATTTCTGTTGGCACAGCTTGCTACTTTGGAGATGCCATAACAATAAATAAAAAACAATTACAAATAATAGATGCAAGGCATGAGAGACACAATACACTTCAGTATTGTTTAATCATAATCAAAAGAGGAAATAGGTTCTGACCCATTTTTAGAAAATACCACAGCTTTTACGCGTTCCGGGTATGTTTTGTATTGACTCTTTATTGCTTTCGTTTGTTTACGTTTTTTGCTTTTAATAACCAGCACGGAAGAACGTTCCAATTTCAAACAGAAATGTTGCATGTGAAAGGCTACCATCTGCGCAGATTTACGACACACGCTGTCAATGTTTGTGGACTTAAAGACCCAACCAGCTAGTAACACACTAAACATGCTCATTCCTTTTCACTCTTCATTTTAATAAGGAAATAGGTTAATGCAGAATGTACAGTATATATAGGAGCATTCCTTGCAGCATTTAACGCAGCTAAAGCTGAACTACCAGGACCTCTGAATTTGATATTTTACTCTGCCATATTTACTGGCTCTGCTCCCAGGCCACTTTTGGAAAGCATGTATATATTTTTGTCCACACTTGGCCTCTGTCGTTTTTAAAACTCTGAAAAGAAAAAAGAGGCCTGTTTTACCGATGTTTCGAGGTTGCATCCGGCTGCCGTGTAATTAGCTTATTTATTGTGGTTGGGTTTCCAACACAACTTTATGCCCGTGTTTAAAATGAAGCTGAGGGTGTGTGTGGAACGGTTCTTTCGCTCCCTTAGTGTGTGTGTGGTTCTGGATCATGAGCTGTCTACAGTGGTTCTTCTGGGTCTTGGGTTTGAGTCCTGACTTAACTCGTGACTCATAAGACAGGGACCGGAGAGGGCTGTTGTCCTCTGTAAGAAAGAGAATCTCGGACATACCCGATTAAACCACATTAATATAACTGGATTCCATTAATACCAATTATTTTTATATTATGGTAAATCATTAAGGGTCTATGAGAAGTATTTACAAGCCATTGATTTTTTTTTAGTTAATTATTGGATTTGTGTAACTTCCACTGAGTAGTTCCTTGACATGTGAAAAACAGGGAGTGTAAAATTAAGTTAAGTGTTGAGGGAAAAGTCAAAGTAATGGGCTTTCTTACACTGTGACAGATTTCTGGGTTCTGGCTGAATTGGTACACGCATGGACTGCAGGCCTTTTAATAGGTGATATGGAATATGAAACACACGTGTAGACACACACATGTGTGCAGAGACACATGCATGCACATACGCCTTTCTGCCCCATGCACTGCACGTCGCCGTGTGCCTCTCCGCCGGCCGGCGTCCTCGTTTTCCGGAACGTTCCGCTCCTGTCTTTGGAAGGAGGCGGTGGCTTTGTCCCATCCGATAAAGGATGCCATAGTTTCCCTTTTCCTCCCCTTTGTGTCCTTGCTGGCGGCTTCCGCAGAAGTGCAAATTGTACCCTCAGAGGAGCCATCCTGGGCTACGCAGGGCCCCGGGTCCGGCCCGCTAATTACGTGGAAGATTCTGTCGGAAGGGCCCCGATTCCCACAGCCACCTGGCCTTCTTTCCTTGTCAGCCTTGATGGCAGACACCCCCCCGCCCCTCTGCCCCCCCTTGCATTTTTCTTTCTCTCATTAATAGGGGTTTTAAATTGCTTTCTGACCCTGACAAACTGCTCTTGTTGAAAAGAAGGCGAGGAGGACTCAGGACGGAGGGTTTGAACCGACGGGGGGGGGATTGGGGGTGGGGCAGAGAATTGGAGGTGGCTGAGAGCTTTTGCAAAGTATGTATCTGAAGTCCATTACCATTAGTTTGAATTCTGTTAGGTCTCCCGAGGAAACCCCCCCACCCCCCAGCAACTCCCACAAGTTCCTGCACCCTGCCAAGTAGAACATTGCATTGTGGGAGAAGAATACGCAGAGGAAGAGTTTTGACTGCTAATCTCCTGAAAACCCCCCTCCGCCCCCCACTGTGGTTCCACCAGAGGAATCCTCACAAACTGAGCACCGTCACTCAGTGCGCACCGCGATTAAGAGGCCTGTGTTCGACTCAGAAAAGTTTCAGAGCCACACGGTTCTGGGCTAACCTGGCCTTGACGGTGACCGCGGTGTTTGTGTAGTTAAAAAACGCACCTGATTTAGCGAAACACCGGCCAATTAGGGCCTCGGCCGCCTGTGCCCTATTTGTTTTACGTTAACACTCCGATTAAAAATTCTAATCAATAAGTCCCTCTGCAGTTTGCCAATTCACAGGCGGAGAGGAAACAGGGACGCGTTCTGAGCAAAACAAATTGCTCTATTATACTCCCTTCTCTATGACATTATGAGCAGCGGGTCCTGGGGGCAGATTTGCATCTTCCACGCAGAGGAGGAAGCAGACCAGGCCATAGCGGCTAGATAATAATTAACCGCCTGTGCAAACAGACGTGCTTGTCTATCTTTGCTTGCCTCTTCATCTACATTAGCACATTAGCACCATCCTGCGCTACTCACGAGGCAGTGAGCACATGCTTTGATTAAGCAATTAATCTTTTAACCTTCTGCATGCAGACCTTGCACAGTATATAATCTCATCATACCATATATATATATGGAGGTTTAGAAGCAATTAATGTATTTGTATTGTATTTAAAATTAGGTACAGCCTGAAGTATCAGTTTTGATTTTAAGGTCATGGGTATAATTCTATGCTATAAATAAAAGAGAGGGAATTATTTAATCTTTGCTCCTTGGATTCATTAAGTCAATTACATCGCTTTACTGTTATTTATTGCAATGACATAGCGGCAATTAATGGTAGGTCAACGCAGTCATCCGTCCACCTCCAGTTCCCTTGATGACTCGTTTACTCCTTAAGCCCCAATAGCTAGTTTCCGTCAAAGACTCTACGTTAACATTTGGGCAGGAGAGTTATCGGGTTGATGCCCCTCATATGAAACCGACACAGGGGGCGCCGTAGTCCTCCGCCGACAACCTGATTGCGAGCCGTGTGTGCGGGGGAGTGTCTGCACAACGGTAGCACCGGAATCTTTGCGGCCAATGAAAACGGCCACATCTGTTGCCTTTCGCTTGTTGCTCTTTTTCTTCGGTCTCCATAACCCAAGGGCTCATAATTCATTTTTAGAATCGGGTCCCTGAAACCATTTAATATGGCGGCCATTTTCTTCCCCCCGACGGCGTTGCGTCGAGCACTCGCCCGTTTTTGAGGTTTTCAGAAGATGCCTTATTAAACTTTAATTGGGTCTCTGTTATTTGAAACAAATGTGCAGCGTGACTGAAGGCCCTTCTCCCTCGCCGCTGCTGGTGCAGACGCCCCGGTCACCTCCCGCCGCCCGCGCTGATTACCAAACTGTCACCCGTAAAAAGCTGCATGTGTGCAGCTCCACTTACGTCCCATTGAAAGGGAATCGCGTCTCAGCTGCGGGGCTCTAAGACTCTGCAGTTTGCAGGAAAAATCCACACAACCTAGAGATAAAAACGAAAAACGATTCCAGAAAGTTCAGCTCGATGGGTGTGCTTGTCGGTCGTTAGCAAAACTTTATTCTTTATAACTCAATCCGGTAGCGATGAAAACACAAGTAATTGTGCTTATAGTTGTGATTGTTAAACTGCCCCGTTCTCTATGTGAACAGAACTCCTTTAAAACAATTGTGGGTATTTTATATCTTAAGTATACGCTTCCTCAGTATTAAAACTTTTTCATATTTTTTTTATATGTTTTTCAAGTATTTCGTATAAATGTTGCAGTATTATAGCTAGCTAGTATGCTACCGCAATCATACTTTCGATGAAATTGTTCATAAAATAAATAATTTGGCAAGTTTGACAATTTATTCATTTAAACTCGGCCTTACACTGCCTTGTTTAATTAATGATAACGAGCCAATTCTGTCATATAAATCAAAAGTTGAAACATCTGAGTTTTTATCGTATTTTTCTTGCCAATTAAGACAGAAGTTCAGTGCTGACGCCTAAAACACACATTTTGTTCTCATGATGACAACAAATGGATACGCTTAAGGCTACGCCGGTTAGCGGAAAAAAACACATTAGAAGAATTCTTTTCTGAGTAATTTTGTGTCACTTCCAAAACACAATCCTTCTTTTTTTAACAAATGAATTAGTTTTCTAGCTAGGCCCTAATTTATGCCAGTGCTGCACAGTCTTACATTTAACTAATAAAGAAAAGATTTTTCCCGTATTACTTACACATTATGAGGGCACTTGATTCAAATAATAAAATGTATCATATAATTAAAAAATAGCCAGCCTCCCAGTTATTGGGGATTTATGGTATTAATAAAGACCAAGAGATACACATAATGAATGTTTTGAACTTCATCAGATTCCTGGAACTATAAAATGTACCCAGTTAGTGTGCAGGGATTCCTTTAATAAGTTCACGCGTCGCTGAGCTGAAACTTGCTTTTGACTGCTCTCCTTCTACACCGTCCAGGTTGTAGACGCACCAGATGTGCCCCAAGGTCAGAGTTCATGCCTCGTTAGTGCCTTCCCCCTATCATATCGCAATTGGCGGGCTCTTTCAAGCCCACGCAGACTTTGGACTTGAATGCTCTTGAACGAAAAAGCGGAGTTATTTTCGGCGATTCACAAAATGTGGCGCGGGAGGAAACCTTTGCTCCTTAGTGCCGGTCCAGGGACGGACGGCGGCGGTTATGAGATAGAGACATGAGCTTTAAACATGCCGTTTAATGGGATGAGCCCTCCTTTTTCGGCGCTTGACTGAACGTAATCTCTCCCATTCTGACGGCAGATTCCCCAGAGGGGGACACGCAGAAACATTATACGGAAGCCTCCCACCACCATAAATCCCGTCGTGGAAGTCGGCAATGTGCATTTTAATTAAAAGTAGGGCGTTGGGTCCGCACCTTTTTCTCATGACACCTCCGTATTTATCTACTGGACACAGTTCGGGGGCAAGGCCCGTGACAAGGAGGAAGATCTTCGTTTTGAGGGAGTCTTTTCTTTAATGCCAAGCCCCCCCCTGAAAAAAAAAGTGAAGGCCTTCACATCTGAGTCGAGTTTACTGAAATAACAGCGAATGTTTGTCTTGTATTGCATGGCATGCTGCTTGAGGAGCAGTAAGACTTCCCTTCCAGTGCCTAAAGCACCCCCTTAATAAAATCCTAAAGAATAACTTCTTTACCTTAATCTCCCTGATAGATTACATGGCCAGAGGCTGAATATTAGTGGTAGGCCCCTCGGTCTCCCTGAGTCGCTCACTCGCGACTCTAGTAAATAAACTCTACGTGCCCGTGTTATGACTGTTGGGGGGACGGCCGGGGATGTCATTTTATTGAGAAGATATTGGGAACAACTTTTGGCTAATGTGATCAGATTTTCCATGGTCCCTAGTCTAGATCACAAAACGCTGGTCAAATCCACGCACTGACAATGGTCACCGCGCCGTCGAACCCTGGGCCAGAATCCTTGTATGATCGGGTGGGTTTGAAGGACCCCAGAAGGCGTCCGAGCAGATGCCTTTTTGGTGCTGAGACTTACATGTGTTACAGTGTCCCTCTGAATGTTCTGGAATGGACCTGCTGCAGTGCCAGGGCCTGGTCGAGCGGACCACTCTTGTAAAAACAGGAATGTTAAAGTTTCCTGTCGTCTTGCTGCAGCGGCTAAGTAGGTGGATACTAGCCTGTGAACAGCGAGCTTTTAACAGGCAAAACAGGCCCATAATGAAGCTGCAGTATTCTGGTTTGCCTTAAGCGTTTTGAAACCCATATAACTGGGCACATTTTTAAGCCTTCTGTCTGGTTTGGGGATCTCTATATATTTATGTGTTGAAATGAATTGTTCTAGTTAATATGTTTCCCGGCTGGCCTCTAGCAAGGACGTGTCAGAGCGGCCCTCGCTCACACATGATGGCGTGTCGCCGTGGCCTCCGGGTCTGGACATGTCGGCCGTCTCCAAACGTGGGCTGGTGGCCGTTGTACACTCATCATCGTGGTGGTAGACCGGCCCAGGGCACCGATGAAAATTGCTCCTCCACTTCCATAACCTTTGCCGCTGACGCCCCCCTCTGAGCCACCTCTGGTCGTGTGACAGAGGGGATCCAGTCCGTTGGGGTGAATGGGCGTGTTAGGGACCGGGAACTGAACAGTGCTGGGGGGGGGGCAGTGTGAAGGTGGCCTGGGTGACCTATGGAGGTTCCCACTGAGCTGTAGCATCAAGCATGCCATTGGTGTCTGGACTCGATCCATCTTTGTCCAAAAAGCCGTCTTGCTCTCCCACAACACATAGCACTTAGTGGCACTAGTGTAATTAGCGGTTCATCCTACAGAAGCCTGCGGATCATAATTGCGAACGTCACCGGCTGCAGGTTGGGAAAGGGCACCGTCGCCCCATTTTCTGAGCTGGGCACTTGGCCTGTGATCTTCAGGAAGGGCGCCCCCGCTTGTGACTGGCCTGAGGTGCACTCATTTCCAGACACCCGTAAGGCCACACCACATGGTGTATTGTAACAAACATTTGTTTAGCATGTTTTCCACATCCTCGTTAGGTAATTAAAAAGATGGCTTCCTCACTAATACGCCGAAAACACCTGTGCATGAAATTCAGACCTGAATTTCACTGCAATGGCTGGAATAAGAATTTAATTTAGTCTGCATTTAAATTTTGAGTATTTGCAGGGGCATCAGATTCAGGGGCCCAGCACTTTACAGGGGCCCATGAATATATAAAATTATATAATATATGGGGGGAGGGGTGAGGGGGCCCGAGGGGACATTTTGTTAGGGGGCCCAGAATGTGTAGCTACTTAGCTGTGTATATGTATGGAAACGTATAAATGTTTTATGCTGTGTGTTTGCCTGGGGGGGAACTGAACTGGATAAAGAGTGGTGGCAGGGGTGGGGGGTCAAAACCAGCCCATGTGCCGGTCTCAGCCATCTGTCCGCGGTGGACAAACCGGTCTTTTTAAGTGGTGAAACTCAGTTTAAGTAGCCGTGAAAAAAACAGTGCAGGATGAAAGTGTCTGAACGGGATTATGGGAACATTTTGGTTTCCCAATAAATTACACCA
>JAODKC010000107.1:4385684-4400222 GCA_026777985.1 Mormyrops attenuatus | reverse complement strand
CTAAACACTAAAAATAAAACACCCACAAATAAATTTTTCACTTACATTCAACACCGCCCCCCCCCCCCCACCCCCCCCCCCCCCCCCACTGCAAATGGAACCCTCCCCCTGCATAACATTTAGATTCCAATTAGTCCGAGAGGAGCGGCCGACTAGCTGCTGCCAGACAGGCCCAACGTCTCAATCAGCGGAGCGGCAGTGCTATGAAAGGCAGTGTTTCACGCCGTCCCCGGGAGAGTGGTCTGAGTTCTAGTACGCGGGGTCAGGCCAGTGGGCCCGCTACCAGACTGACCATCCGGGAAGCGGAGCTGCTCGCACAACATGCCCATTGTCCGTGCTGCCAGCACTAGAGCAGGGGCAGGGGACTCCTCTGTGAGGTGGGATTCGTGGGGAGGGAGCAGGCAGACTGCTGGCATAGAAGATCTGCGCAGATTATAGCAATCATTTAGCTGGAGCTGCCCATCTGTATGCGACTCACGGCGCTTAATGGAGAGCATGCCACTTAGATGGATGCTTTTGCATGTGGCAGGGAGGAAGCCGCGGGCAGGAATGGCGATACCATGGGGTGGCAGTGTCAGGGTTGATGGAACCCGAGCTCCATCTTCGCTTCAGTGGCACCCATCAACCCAAACAGAAGGACCGGAAACGGGGACGACTCGGAAATGCCCGATCTTGTGTGGTTGCGCTGCGTGGCCGTATATGGTGAAAAGCAAAGAGGTACCGTTGCTTTTCGCTGACCTTTTTAATTGGAAAAAAAGGAGCATGGCTGATATGCTGCAGGAGTTTTGGTCTGTGCGTGAGATGAAATGCTGGAGGAATTTATGAAGGAACATTCATTTTTAGAGCCAGCATCACAGGTTTTAGCCAAAGTAGGAAATTGGCAGGAGAGATCACCGGCTTCAGCATTCAGGGAGGCTGACCTCTTTGGGAAACACTGACCACATCCATCTCCCTGCAATGGACACTTGTAGGGGATGGACTCCACTGATAGGTCTCTTGGCCCTGATAAACTGGGATTCCTGTCTGGACAAAAACACAAACAATGACCAGTACAGAGCAAAGGCTGGTTTTCACTGGCCCTTAGCGGGGGCCCAAATCCCCAGCCAGTCTCTGGCTATGGGTCGCACTTCTGCCAGCAGCGACCTCGTTATCTGGCCTGGGCTGGCCAAGATAACGCCTTTAACAGCCCTAAAGTGCAATGGGCCAAGGAGTCTACAGCCACGACTAGCGTGAAGGGGTCGAGGACTTTGACACCCTGCGCCCCGTACCTCCTGTCAGTGCAGACTCAGACTCGGTCCAATATTAACAAGAAAAAAATTCTTCCATCGACAGACCTCCGCAGACTGACGGCCTTCCCTTCTGACCCGGGGGAGAAAAGACTCTTGTTATTTTAAAAAGCAGACTGTAAAGATTAATGCAGGCTAGAAGAGCATGTCATCATTTTTTTCGCCATGCGACTAAAGCCAGGATAAAGCCGTACTGTTTTCACGTGTGAAGAACGGGCTGATTTTTTGCTCGCCACGTCTGACATTCTGTCCAAGTTCTGGCCGCATCCGTTTAAGTTCGATGACACTGAAGAAAAACAGTCTCAAAAAATCACTTAAAACTTGTGATTCTTTTTGATTTATCATGTTTGGTTGCAGTAAATGCAAGCGAAGGTTAAAAGAGAGGTCAGAAAGTGAATATCGACATAAACAGTAGCCGAGGTATGTCTGCGGCACTTGTGAAATGCTCGCTGCTAAAATTAGCCTGCCACTATGAAGATTACATTTGAAAGCAGGGAAGTGGCACAAGCACGCTAAGACCTCTGTGGCTGTTAGTAATGGTCATACAGTTTGCGATAATGCCACTGATGAAAAGATGGCGGTAATGTCTCGGATCACAGCGCTACCAGAAACTCCTGTTTGTATATTTTTAATATCTCTCTGAAGGTATCTCCTGATAAGCAGTGATGAGCTGTGTCCATCAGTCTGCTGCGATCACTCCCTGCTAGCAAGGCAGTAAAACGTTATCGCGCTCTAATAAAGTAATTCGTAATGAGCCGAAGTTCATCGGCGGGGGAATTCGCAGACAGCTGTTCCGGCCTGGGAAGGGGAGGCTTCGCCCAGCCCGTGGCTGTCATCACCTTTTCCAGATTGCTCGCTCCACCTCATCGTGGCCTTCGGCCTAGTGTAATGGACTCTACCGGCACTTTTCTAAAGGAAACAGCTCAGAAAATCAGGTCAGTAGTCAGAATTGTTGCAGAGCATCGGAGAAATTCACAGGCGATGGATTCCTGCGTTCCTTGACTAGGGTGTGGACACCAGCAGCTGCATTCAGTTATGTCATGTTGTTGGAACACGACCAAATGACCTTCGGCTCTCACAACAGTATCCAGGAGACCCTGGTTTGTAGATTCTGATTCGTGTCTGGCGGAAACCAGCTGCAGTCTCGAGTCTGCTGACGACCCCTATTTCTTGATATACTGGTTATTCCCACTGTCACTATCCAACACTGGTCCCCCAAGGTGCTTGCTCAACTTGCTCAACACTACTTGCCTTTGCAGCCTTATTGCTAGCTATTCACTGATGACCTCTAATTCCTTTGTGTTCTCCTGCCATCGTTGGGATGTGAGTGACCAGCTGTGTCCACTGCGGTGTCTCAATACGCAATGGTTCGGTTTTCATAATTATGACATAATAACTGTTATTGATAAAGGACCAGCAATCGGAAAGTCACTGATAAAAACAGAAAGCGGGTTTAACAGGGCCTGTTCTCGTGATGTACATTTGTCAGAATCAATGACTCAGTGAAACCTCATCCTCTTTCCTTATTTGTTAAAAGACAAAATACCGGCCTGGACGATGAACTGTGCAATAAATCAGAATGTCGCGTATCTCTGGTCTTTGATTTTTTTTTTTCAGCAGAAAATGTCTAGAAAAAAATCAAGGACAGTCATAAAGATGAGGCCACCGGGGCTTAACAGGAAAAACAAATCGATGCCTTATGATGACTGAACAATGTCCCACTGACGGTTCATCTTTCAAGTAGCCTCTCGGTCTGAGTAAACAGGCAGCAGTGAATCATGGGAGCGCCGCAGTCTACGGGCCGGATGATCGATTTCATTAGTCGCATCAATCATCACTGGCTGACATTTATGGTGGTGGTGATGGGCTGATCTTCTGGACCTGAGCGCAGACAGCGCGGTGATAAATGCTATCTCCTGACTGTGAGTCTAAAGAGACTGGAGCCGTTTCATGGACAGCAGGCAGTAAATGGATCAAGCGCTGTTTTAGCGTAGTGCTACAAGCCATAAGGGGTCAGACAGCCCGAGCGAATCCACCTGGACCACTGTCGCCACAGCTCACTCTACTAAGAGAGGTCCATCAAATCTGCAGAGGAATATTTTTAGTACTCTGGCTACAGTCTGCAATTCATATTTGGCATATTTATATGTTAGTGGAAAAAATTAGTCTCTGAAAGCCACAGTAGGTGGGATTACTGTGTGCTGTCAATCATCGCCTACTTTCACCCGATGGGCCGCGACCAAATAACCAATCACGTCATTACAGTGGTCCAACTGGATCCCAGCTGATGCAGATTCCCAAACTGTATGACTTTGTTAATTTTAGTGGGGCACTTGTTTGAGTGAGATGTTTGAAGCTGTGCCTCCCCCCCCCCCCAAACCCATATACTCTAGTCGCTGGTCGTGTCCCAGGGTCTCCCTCTTGACAGCTGGGTACATATCCTAATGGGGGCTGGCACAAATGCCCTGATGTATTTAAGGCAAGTTTTTTTGCACAATTTCTTTTTTCCTTACTCCATCGTTTTTAAAATTTAGATTTCCCTGCATCCCTCTGTTGACATGTTCTATTTCATATTTAGAGTGAGATGATTTATGAAGCATCTCTCGATCGCGAAATGCGCCGTGTTTTCATTAAGTAAGCCATTTTGTTTCCGTCGACACTCCGCGCCTGGATTACGGTGGATTTCCCTAAACGTTTTTGCCAGCTTTGACAAGGCACATAACACTACCCGAAATGTGATTTATTTTGTTGTGTTTAATATGCACGCAATTTCGCAGGCATTTTGCCCCGTAAATCGCCGACGGTGACTTTGCAGAAGGCGGCCTTTGTTCCCCGTCAGTCTGGCAGATTATATATCTTGTTTGTGATCCTTTCGCCTGTATCACCAGACGCTATCTGATGCAGCTCACTTCACATGGGAGTATTAGTGGCCTGACAATTAAGCAATCTGATTGGACTCCTCTCCACTGGGCGAGGTAAACAATTCTATAGCCACAGCTCATTTGCAGTGTACAAGCACCATTGTGTGTCTCTCTTTCCTGATATTATAAAAGGACAAGGGGCAACAGTAATAGCAACAACATTACAACAACAAAAACAATATTAATAAGCATCCGATCCGTGATGTCTCCCACCCCGTGTTCTCTGCCTCTCAGAATAGTTTCACTGGGACCCTGGACTCTAACTTCACTGTTACTGTGACTTGACTGCTGACCCCAAAACATGTTCAGTTTTGGGAAAGGGAGTAGTTGGCACAACATGGAACCATTTCACTTATTTTTATATTTAACTCATCTATCTGACACTTCTGTCCTAGGCACTTGTAGAGTAGGGGGAAGAGCTATACGTTATGTGTATTCTCTGGGATTTGCATTGTTAGCTTAAAGCTCCACTTGTTGAGTTACAGGAACTCAGGCAGCCCCAACAGAAAGTTGCAGTGGCCTCTGTATCCTATTGGGCAGTCTTGAGTTCTGTTCAGACAAAGCAGCCAGCAGGGGGAGCAGTGGTTTGGGTACCTATTGAGCATGATTATCTGCAAGGCAAATAGACATCTAGCTGTACAAGAGTAAAAATGCCATTACTTTACACCATAAAACATTTCCCATAGGTAGATGACAACACTGGAAAATGTATATTTGAGCATTCCTACAAATGCTGCCTCCTTATTATGCTGAGATTTGTGTAAACGATTTAAATAGCTCTTTTGGGAGCTTCTTTCCAGTTCATTCTCTGCTCTGGCCCATGAGAGGGAGGTATCAGCACATTGGATCAAAAAGCCCGAGACAGTTTACATTGAGATACCGTGACTGCAGCTCCATTCCAAACCAGAGTCACATACGTTCTTTAATTTTTGTCTTTTCTGTTCTTTCTTTGGCCACCAAAAAAGCTCATTTTCTTTCTCTTCCCTGTGCTGCTGTCCTGTTTCCCGCCTAGTTATAAAACTAGTTTTGTTTAATTTGAGTCACTAAGAAAAATGTTGTCATCACTGGGCCCAAGCAGTTTGCTGGCCTATTGCAGCACTGCATTTGAAAAATCTTTGTAAGCAATACATGTGAAAAGACGTTTTTGTCTGTAAGGCAAAGCTACCTCTTTTTTCATGTCCTATAGCATTTCCCTGAAAATATACGAGCCATTAGCAGTGGTAATAAACTGGCCTGTCGGTGCGTGAGGGCCGTAATGAGAAGGGGCTTAGACATCTTAAGAAAGAGGGCGTCTGCGTCGAAACAAAGGCTGTTTTTATAAAATTACGAGGTGTTTGCCTTGGCAGCGCGTGCGCAAGCGGCGGTTTGTGCCTTCCCATTGACGGGACGAGTCCACGGGCCCCGCAGGGTCCTGGGGAAAGTTCTGCCACGGGGGGGCAACAAAGGGGCCCATTGACAGGAAGGAGCCCGCCGGAAGGGCCGTGGGGCTGGGCGCGAAAGCCATGGCTTGAGGGTTTTTAAAAGCAGTTTGTCATAGCCAGCCCCCGGGCCCTTGGATTTCTGTCCCCCCCCTCCAAATTCAGCCTTTCCCAGCCTTTCTCACAACATCAGGCTGCACCACACTCTGGCAGGAAATACATGGCCGCGGTATTTATTTACCCGGGGAAAGAAATCCCATCAAGCGAGGTGCTGTGTGACTCTCCCGTCGACTCGGGGGAAGCGCCAGCGGCTGACCCTGCTGTAAACCCCCGCTGCAGAGAAGGTGCCGCGTGCGACGCTCACTGGCGCCCCCTTTCTGCCCAGCACCAGGCCGGACGCGCAGGACCTCCATGTTGGGCCGTGCGCCAAATCGCAGCCCAGGTGACCCCTCGGCCCCATGCGAGAGAAGCCCCTGGAAATCCTGGCTCGCGGGCAGAGCCGAGAGTAAAAAGAGGCCGTTTAAAGCTCGCCAGCAATTTCTGAGTGCCCACAGATTGGCGGCGCTGGGAAGCAACCAGCAAGCCGCACGCGAGGAGCTGAAATAAAAGACTGGCGAAAGCGGTTTATTTACGCTGAAATTTGCACAAACCGTAAATACCAAGCGCGGCTTGATAAATGATACATGTAATTTAAGTCTGCCCCGTCCGTCATCACGTGACAATATCTCGCGGGCAGCCGTCCAAGATGTGGACGAGGAAAGATCTCATCTTGCAAGTATGTTTTCGGTGTACATTTGCATACAGAGAAATTCCTGGGCCAAATTAAAGGCCCAGATTGATTTTTTTGTCTCTCGGCCAAGGGCTTCGATCCTAACACAAGGGCCAACGACGAGTGCACAGATTCGAAACAGGCGAGACACCACAGTACAGCACGCACTTATGGTACACGCCTGCCGCAGGAGGTGGGCTGCTTCTCACCGATCCAGGCGCCTCTCTCCTTCAGAGCTTCGGCTCAGTGAGGACAGGGGCTGCCCGGCTGGCTCTCACAACTTGGCAGCGACGGTGGCTACGAGAGTCCCGCTTGACATTAAACGAGGGAGGTGTTAATTAATAAGCAGGAATGCCGCCACGCCACATTCCACCGGCATGGGGCCGCCCCGTCCTTTAGAGTAGCTGCCCATCCGGATTGTTTGGGGGCATTGGCTAAATATAAAGCGATGCTGTAAGATGATTCAGAAAGCAGCAGACCAGGAGAACACAGAGTAGAAAGAGCAGCCAGATCTATGAGCATTTCTCAATCCATAAGGACCCTGTTATTTATTTGTGTATGGAATGGACTGTGGCTGTCAGACGCACTATTACAGAAAGATATATCTCTCCTTACGCACTCACTTATGATTATTGCTGATCATCTTCCGAAATGACTTATCAATAAAGCAAGGCTGGCAGGTAATTTATCTGTATTGTTTGGTCAATATGAAATCCAGAGCTGTAGCTTGAAAGGACAAGGCTATCATGCGTTGATGAATGAGACGTACATAAATAAAAATCGGATCCATTTAATAAACCTCTTTTTTTATTTTTTGTTTATTTCATTTTCCAAACGGCTTTGGTCCGTTTCGGGTTTATACCATCAGACGGTGTTCGTTGGGTAAGCTTTGGTCGGTCATTTCTTAAAGTGATGGGAAAGTGTAGGCCGGTAACAGCCAATCAGATATCAGTCACTCAGCTGGAAAACAGTTAGTCTGTCAGGTAACAGTCAGTTGGTCAATCGGGTAACTGTAAGTTGGGAAACAGCCAATCAGGAAACAGTCACTCATCCAGGAAACAGTTCATCTGTCAGGTAACACTCAGTCGATCAATCAAGTAAATGTCAGTCAGGACACGGCCAATCAGGTAAGAGTCGCTCAGTAAACATATAATCTGCCACGTGACAGTCAGTCAGGAAACAGCCAATCAGCTAACTGTCAGTCAGGAAACAGCCAATCAGTCAGGAAATGGTTAATCAATCAGACAACAGTCAGTCAGGAAACAGTCAGTCAGGTAACAAACAATCAGTACATTTGAGGAATAGTTAACCCACAATTGCTCAATTAACTTTTATGCTTGCTTAGAGCCTTACACAGGGACACTCCAGCATAATGCTAATTAACCTGTGGCCATTTTTAATTTCATTTTTAAGTTTTTAAATTGAATTATTAATTGCAAAATGGCCTATGACAAATTGTCGCCGGATTGAGCAGACGTGCGACTCTGTCACACGGCATGCAGTTCCAGTGAATCGGGTATGGAGTGGCTATCTCTTGCGATGCCATCGCCCAGTGACAACAGTGAGGCAGCAGTGACAGCAGTGAGGCAGCAGTGACAGCAGTGCCCACACAATGACCCTCTCCTTTCCCCAGGGCCTATCCTCGTGTAATGCCCTACCTTCGTCAGCTTTACGTCCCAAGTGCCACATCCCAGTTGAGTAACTGTTAACTTAATCCCATTGTGATAAGTAGCTAACTGCACTCTGACAAAATGGCCTCTAGCGTCTCCCCGTTTGCGGTCAGACGATGGGAGTCGTGCCATTGGCCACTCCCCCCCTGCCGTTCTCACATTCGCTGATGAGGGGCTCGAAGTAGCCGATAAGAATATAATAATGTCTCAAACAATGCTAAGCTGGGAGTGATTACGTTTAATTACCCTCCTATCGATGGCCGCCGGCCGTGCGCTATCAGTGCTCTCTCTGTGTTTGCCTTGACAAAAAACAAAAAAAAGGGAAAACTTCAAGGTCTCGGCTTATTAAAGTCATCATAAATATATTGTATCAGATCGCCACTCAGTTTCCTGCCATTTGTAGAGCATCAGCGTTTTTTTTCACTTTTATTTATTTTATTTTATCAGCGCCCTCATTGTGGAAATATGTCTTAAGCGGCGACAGCCGAGTGGGCTTGTTTCTCAGGGCCCGCGCCGATATCTTCGCCAGAAACTCCCGAAATAGCTTTCGTCTGCTTCTCGCGGGGGCGAAACGCCTTTCGGGGAGGCACCCAAACAGAGGGTGGGGGCAATGTTGTGGGCCTCTTGCCTTCCAGAACCATAATTTTTTTTTTTGAAATAGCCAAAAAAAATAAAGGTTATGTTTTTTTCTGTGTGTGTGTGCGTGATATCAGGAATGACATCAGCGGCTTGGAGCTGGTACGGCCTCCCGTCTAGCAGGCGCGCACCCCCCCCCCCAGCTTTGATTGACTCGTTCAGAGGGGCTGTTTGACTCGGGCTGCTGTAGAACAGGATGGACATGATTAATGTCGGCATGAGACAGGTTCTCTGGGATCGTGTTTGACATGCTACGCTCAGTCTCTTTGAGGCTGTAACGCCTCACTGGGAAGCACGACAACTGTATCCAGCACCCGTCTCGTCCCACCCTGCCCTCATAACTGATTGGATATGCCCCTTTATTTTTTTGTCAGGTGCTTATATTCAAAGACGGCTATATATCAAGAGATCCGTATTGTTATTTTTTTCTCCTCTCTTACCTCATTAAATATTGTCCAAACAACGGAGATTTCCCAATAACTGCGTTGCAAAACTTTCAATTTGCGGCTGCCGTGGTGTGGTTACCCTAGCCAATGGCGATGTCACTCAGACGCTTCGAGGGGTCCCGGAGGTTTGTTTTTGGGTCTTTCTTTTTTAGAAACTTGCGGCTTCTGACATCCGTAACCATCTATCGGCCAAGTGTCCATGTTGCCATATTATCCAGAGTTGAAGAGAATTGTTTTTGGCAAGAAACACCAAAGTCATCCCGAGACAATACCCGCAGGTTTGCACCGCCCCCCGCCCCCCGCGAGGCCCTTCTATCTGCCCTGCGGCCTCAAATCGGCCATAATTATTTTATAATTGCCATTAGAAGACCTTAATTAGGCTACAAAAGCACTGCAAAATTGAGGCTGTTTTGATTTCTTTTTTTAAGCCAAACTACTGCTTATGTTTGTGAGAGATCAGAACAAAACGACTTTCCTGCAAATTATAGGGGTGTATTTTCATATGTGTGTGTGTGTGTGTGTGTGTGTGTGCATCCCTTCTGCCGCTCAGCTGGAAAAACACTACTCGTACTTCAGTGAAATCGCTGAAATTTGTTTTCTTTTGTCCAAATCTGCTGCGGCATGCAATGCAAATGGGGGCTGGTTGGCGGGGGGGGGGTTGAAAATGCCCTGGACATGGAATCTTGGAACTAGGCCCCTCTGGAGATTTTTTTTTTTTGAGACGCATATGTGCTTACGTGATTTCCTTACGTGATTTCCGTCCAAACACCCAGCAGGCAGCTGAATATTCATCAGGTCATTTAATTTGTTTATTTCACCTTTTTCAGAGCATCGGACACGCGGCGTACAAAGAGGTGTTTGTCTGTGGATACTCTGGCAGACACAGACGAATGAGTCGTACCTGCGACGCATTTGCTGTTTGTCACTTTTCCATAAGCGGCATCGACAGGCGAAACGCCTGAAGGTCTAAAGGTCACGACGGGGGTGTGACGGATGTCAGCCAAGTCGCCCAGCCTTTTAAAAGCCTTTTTATTCGATGACATATCCCCCTTTTTAAATTTCGCACTGTTCTGAAATGAAGTCATGTATAAGGCTGGGGGTGATTCATGTGTTTTTTTTCCCCCCACTAATATTCTAACGTTTCATCGTGTTTTCACTTGTCAGAAGCTTTTTCCGGATCAAATCAACGCACTTTACATATTACCCACTAGGTAATACAGCCGTACGATGATACACACATGGTCGATTCAGAGGCAGCAGGACAGTCAACAGTACCACACCAAACGCCCGTCTATGTTGGATTATCCGTCTGTTGCTTTAGCAACCATTTTGCCTGGTCATTTATTTGTTTTTATTGTTGTTATAAGGTGGACCTCGTCTAGGTCTAATGTTTTTAGCCCACAACCCCCAAAATAACAGTGCCAGAAACTTGCAGTCCACCCCCCCCCCCCCATTTGGCTGGGGCAGGGGGGGGTCCTTTTTGGTCCCTGACCAGGGCTGGCTTTCCATTTAATAGATTTATCGTGATCGGCCCGTCGCAATTATGATAGATTTTTTTTTCATATCCTGGAAATCATATCGCTACCCCCTTGCTCACACCCCCCACTTTGAGAGCCCCTGCTTCAGATGGACCTACATGAATGAAGTGGCATTGTGTCTATATGGACTAGATCGTCCCATCATTTTAAACCTGTTTCACGGAGCCCTGTTCAGCCGGCCAGAAATATCAAAGCAGGATCCTTGTTCCTCAGACCGTTCAGTCCTGTCCACACGGACACCATGGCTTGCAGTCCAGTTTGATGAACGGCTATTTCCATTTTGGTGTAGTGCTGCTGCTGCTCTCTCGGTGTCTGTGTCCCATCTCACTCATGGCAGGGTGGAAAAACAGGGCCGTGTTGCATCCAGGGCCATGTTCATCATGTCTGCTCACTAAGAGCCACGGGGATCCAGTGGTTGTGGTTTTGTAAAAATTTCTTTCAACAACCAGGGGCGGACTTAAGGGTTTGGAGTTTGTCGTTGCATCATTGCACGAAGTCTGGAAGTTGGAATAGTCCATTACAGCTGGGTGGGGGGGGGGCACATTTGTCTGTTGTCTGCAAACTAGCTGAAAGTTCTAATAACAAATGTGTTGCTGTAATCTAAATTATCACATCATATTATATCCATAAATGTAATTATGGGAATTCTGTCTTCATGGGGCCCCTGGTTTTTTGGAATCATAATGGGAAGTCCCCCCTGTCGACAACCTGGAAGGTCTCCAGGTGGAGGGAACCCCCAAAAATGCCCAGGTGAAGGCAGTGAAGGAGCGGTGTCCCCCTGTCTGGCTTCGGCTGCCTGGATTGGCTGGCTCCTGGAGGATCCCTGCTTAACGCGCTCATGCGAATAACCCCCCTGCCCACAAGCATCCAGCGTGAAAGCGTGTCGGGGAGGGGGTGGCTTTCAGCTGTGGGCTGCCCTCGCTGGAGGTAAACTGCATAAAATAACAAACAGCAAAGAGAAGGAGATGGCAACAGTGTTCAGGCTGCGCTCGGTGGTCCTGTTGTGGCAGTTGCGCCCTGCGGTTCTCTTAGTGCGGTTCCGCTCCGCGGTTCCCCTTACAGTGAGTCACTGAGATACAAAGCCAGAGTAAGCTGTGCTGAGTTTGTGTGGCCAGCGTTCACAAGCCTCCATCACGTGTGACATGTGCATATCACCTGTGTCATATCACAATAATATTTCAAGTTTCAAGTTTTGTCACCTATATTCCAAGGAACACAGCAAGATTCAGCAAGATGCTACAGTTGCTGGGAAAGGTAATAGAGTGCAGGACAAACAGCAGTGCGATGTAAAACAGGACAGTGCAGGACAAAACAGTGCAATATAATAAGGAGTATACAAATAAGTAATAAATATGTGTTTTGGAAAAAGTGATCAAAATAGAAAGTGACAAATGAACCACAGTACAGGAAAATACATGAAGATAAAGAGCAGTAGTGAAATATTAACCATAATGCAACTGGGGGATGATGCAGGTTACTGGTTTAGCGACCTGCAGGCATGGAGATAATTTCACATGTTCTACCAAGTATCCAAACAGTATTCATAGAACTCAGTGTAAGCCAGTGAATATATAACGAAATATCATCAGATCGCATTGTCATTAAAGACAAGAATCGAAAGCTCGATCTTTGCTGCATGGGCAAACTACGCACAGACACCAGAGGCAGACATGGGGGAACATTCTAGAAGGTAGCTGCAAAAAAGAGAAACATAACAAGCTACTGCACATTGCAGTTTGTCCCGCCGTTAACCTCCGACAAAGTGACGGTTGACGTTTCCACAAGCTGTGCCTGTAAGCAGCTCGGGATCTGAAGATACATCATTTTAACGTACTGAAGAGCCCTTCAGCACGAATGAAAACACGGCATGTCAGGGGCTGTGCGTGAGACGCCGCCAGCTGGACACCCAACAACACGGACTCTGTTTCGCGAGACGGGAGGAGGGGTGGTCCGAGGTGGGAGTAGGTGCTGTAATATGGTTTGATAATCCCAGATAAATTCAGAATACAGCCATCTCTCCATCTGTCACCCCTCCCTACCCCAAATTCCGATGAATGGGCCCCAGTGAGAAGCCCCAGTATGATTCCCCATTATCACCCCTCCCCAGAACAGACTTCCACTTCATCAACAAGCCTCTCGCCAGGCCGGACAGACAGTGGACACATTCTTTGCCCCGTGCAGGATAAATATTGCTAAAGGCCTAATTCCACATCTCCTCCCGGGGTTTGAGTCAAGTGTCTTAGTCGAAATTTCCTGCCCGACTGAACTGTGAATTAGCGGTCAGATTTATGAGGGTGGCCCGTTGGTTACACAAAGAGGGAGATTTAACCCCTCGTGCCTTCCCGATGGCACAGGGCTTTGGGTCAAGGCAGAAAATCTTATTGGGGTTTAGATCAGTGCTCAGCTTACATGTCATTCCAGATTTATCTCAGGCACTAAATTGCGTTGACAAAACTATGTTTGCGTGAGTTCTTGCATGCCTGCTTCTTTTACTTTTAACGTTTATGCATCTGTGAATGTTATAACCAATGATATTCTCTTCTCTACAGCAAATGCTCAACGACCACGACATCACATCCCAGGACAGCTGCATCAAAAAGGTTAGTTTTGTTTTGCTTTTGTTTTGATTGTTTCGTCTGCTTGCCTGTTGTCTGCTTCCCACTCCCTTGCCGTTTGAGTCCCTGCTGTACATCAGCAGCCCCTGCACCAACATGCCAGCGCAACCTTTGTCAGTACATGCCACCACTAACGAGGAAAGCTAAGCATACTCCTTATCGTGGAAACTTCCGGAACTTTCAGAGGCGCGGCTCCGCTCTCCCAATATGTTTGATCACTAAGCCAGTTCCACACACACGATAATAAGTATCGTTTTACAGGTTTCTGTAGGAGAATGATCTCTGCACCTCATCTGTACCCACAACTATAGTGATCTTCCGCTGATTTTGTGAAGGAGGTCATATTGCACTGAGGTTCAGGCCCACATCCAGATTGAACCCAACACTAATGTCACTAATGGCTTGTTCGTCATGCCGTATCTATGGTACTGAAACAGGAGTATCTGTTGCTGAGGTCATGACGACAGGACAACCCGCCGAGAGCCTCTTGTTTGGATAGTCATTGTTGATAGAGCAGGATTCTGAAAGGACCTCGAGGTCGGACGTGTCTCATTGAAGTCAGAGCGGTCAGTTTATGAGGTGATAGATTTATTGAAGGGTGGGTAGTTTGTTTTTTATGGACGATGTTAAGAGGTCAAGGCGGAAAGTGAAAGAGTTTGGGTATAAACTCAATGGTCCGTGAAGGAACAATGGCGTGGCACCTGTTTGGAGGATCAGCATGGGCAGTCAGTGGAATCATCCGGACCGTCAGTGACACCGTTGCCAAAATGAAGCACATGAATTCACAAAGCTGTGGTTAGCCATTACAGGAAGTTTGTTTGCTTCTTGCCACAATTCTGCAATTGTGCCAGCGACGGGGTGTGACTCGGAAGGAGAAAAAACAAGTCTCGGCTCTTAGAGACAGGGCGGTACAGGAGTCACACGATCCATTAAAAAGTGAGTCTCGGCTCTTAGAGATAGGGTGGTACAGGAGTCACACGATGAATTAAAAAGCGAGTCTCGGCTCTTATAGACAGGGTGGCACAGGAGTCACACGATCCATTAAAAAGCGAGTCTCGGCTCTTATAGACAGGGCGGTACAGGAGTCACACGATGAATTAAAAAGCGAGTCTCGGCACTTAGAGATAGGGTGGTACAGGAGTCACACGATCCATTAAAAAGCGAGTCTCGGCTCTTAGAGATAGGGTGGTACAGGAGTCACACGATGAATTAAAAAGCGAGTCTCGGCTCTTATAGACA
>JAODKC010000107.1:4374724-4385105 GCA_026777985.1 Mormyrops attenuatus | reverse complement strand
ACACGATGCATTAAAAAGCGAGTCTCGGCTCTTAGAGACAGGGCGGTACAGGAGTCACACGATGCATTAAAAAGCGAGTCTCGGCTCTTAGAGACAGGGCGGTACAGGAGTCACACGATGCATTAAAAAGCGAGTCTCGGCTCTTAGAGACAGGGCGGTACAGGAGTCACACGATGCATTAAAAAGCGAATCTCGGCTCTTATAGACAGGGCGGCACAGGAGTCACACGATGCATTAAAAAGCGAATCTCGGCTCTTATAGACAGGGCGGCACAGAGGTCACATGATATATTAAATGTCCGTTTGGTAATTATTACACACATGAATGCTATTACCATTTATTAGAGGAATATATCATTCGTAGGCAGGCACTGCTGACCACTGAGAACACGTGAGATATTTATCCCTGTAGGGTTACAGTTTATTTACTTATGAGCTGATGACTCAAAACATCACATTTAAAGGTGGTGTATGCCTTTTAGGAGGTAACAGAGTAACTAAGGGTCTGGCCTCTCCCGGTCTCACAGTGATAGTGTTCGTTCCTGAAGCCCATGGAAGACACCGTGTCTCGCACTGTGTGATTTATATTACACCTTACTGTTTTATAATGAATACACTCATGTCTATGAGCCTGCCTGCTTTGTGTTGCCTGGGTCACGATAACCAGGCTGTTCAGATACTCCCTGGAATGGAATCCTAACTATATAGAACTATTAGAGCGAGCTGAGATTTGGATGGCATCCTTAATGACTGCACCCCGTACGGTTCCATACTAACTGCATGATAACAAAAGCTCATGGTGAAGTTTCCCATTGTCTTATAGAATCCTATCTTCATACGTCTAAGCAAAGTCCCTCTATGACTTAATATTAATACAAATGTAGCTAATTTCTGAAGTTCTTTTCAATAATCCTGGAAATTCATAAAATTATTCATGAAGTAAGGTGGTCACAGATTGAATCAACTAGTCCTGTAGCCCAGTTTTTCCCAACTCGGTCTTCGGAGGCTCACAGACAGTCCACGTTTTTGCTCCCTCCACAGCTCCACAAAAACATGGACTGTCTGTGGGTCCCCGAGGACTGGACTGGGAAGCAGTGCAGTAGCCTGTGTATTCATTTGATACCCCCCCTCACGATGAAAGGAAGGCCTGTCTATACCTTTCCTGGAGATATCCTTCCTCCCACTGGCCTGTGAACCTAAAATGTAGCAGTCAGGATTCCTACCACTATCCTCACAGTGGGCACCCTGAAGGGTTGTCGCCCATTGACCTTTGACCTTCAACCTCAGTGGCGCTCAGGTGGCCGTGTTGGCTCTGGGGATGCCCTGTAGGCTCTGCCCAGAGAGCACTTCTCATTTCCAGTCTCTGACATGGCAACATCCTCATCACTCTCCTCACCAAGGTGAATTTGGAGGGAATGCAGCCAGGGGGGGCGGGGGTTGGGGAGAGCCCCCACTGGAGTGTCCTCTGTTTACTCACAGGGAATGGCCCCAAGCCACAGCAGAAAAAATCATCTGTGGGCGATAATCTATAGCATTATCTATCCGTCTCTCTATCTATCTACCTATCTATCATTCTCCAACCTCTCCCCAGAGAGCCATTTGAGGAACTCCTAATAAAAAGACCTTCCAGAAAGTCTTTGGGGGGGATAAAGAGCCTCGTTAAAGGCTGCCGTCAAAGAATGTGGTGGGGGGGTGGGGGCATTGTCGCAGCTCAAAAGCCTTCTTATCGAAATCCGGGAGGATAGATGTCCGTGAGGCGGGTGATCCGTGTATTTATTCTTCAGGGCTATCACGGGAACGTGCCGTTATTCTCACACCGCCAGCAGGAGGCGGCGATAACGTGGCCTATCGGTGCGTCCGGAGATTGGATCAGCGGCGTGGTGGGTGCGACGCTGCATGTGTGTGCCAGCTCTGTCCCTCCTTATCTTCCCTGCCTGAGAGCCCCCCCCCGTCTCCCGGCTTGGCGTAATCCGCCGTCAGCGGGAGCCGTCATCCACAGACTGGAGACTCCCAATTGGATAAAACTCCATCTCTCTCTCACTCAGGTTATCGAGACTCCTCTCGCGTAGGTGATGCTGCCCCTCCGCTGCCGTGACGATTACACTGTCCAATCACAAGGCTTTAATTACATCCATTTGTCCCATATTTAGTGCATACTTACATTTCGGTTTCATATCGAGATGTGCCGTAATATCCTGTCAATCTCTAGCCATCATCCTTCTCTTTCCTCTTAAGGCTGTGACTCAGCTGCGCGGCGGTAATGAGAAAGAGATAAATGACGAGATCATCGGCGCAGACTCGCCGCCGGTTTTTTGAAGCCGCCCCGCCATGCCAAGTTATTAACGACATGCCGCTGGTGCTAGAGCCCTCCCGGGAGTGGGGGGGGGGGGCCTTCATGGCAGACAACGGCGAGCGGGGAGTCCCAGCCGGGTCCGCAGGGCGCCGGGCAAGACGGTGGCAATGGCTGCGGGCGACGGCGGCGTTGGTTTAGTGGGAAACACACGGGGCCTGAAATTTATGGAGGTTATTATGGGACAGAAAGCATTACAGGTCACAGAAAAGCAATTTGGGCCCCCAGGGCATACTGTTTAAATGTGATGATTGATTGATAATTATGATAATTTGTTTGAAATTATTATCTGGATATTATAATCACCGGCAGCCCTCCACACAGCAGTGTGCCTGCCCTCCATAATGTGGGCCATCAGAAATGCCCCGTGGTTATGTGGTGTGGGGCTGGGAGGGAGGGCAGGGTGATGTTAGCGGGCCCCCCCGGTCTGTTCCCGAGGGGTGGTGGGCACTGATGAATGATGGCCCAGAGGAGCTGGAAATCAGAGCAGAATAAACAGGGGCGGCTGTTAACTATCTGTAGCGGGGCAATTATGTGCAGGGGCCAAGCTGCCCCGGGGCAGGAATCGGACCTGAAAGAATGCAGGACCTTGTAGCCCGGTGGCCCCCCGCTTCCCCGATGCAGGGCTGGACTCCTCTGCTCTCTTTCTCTCCTTTTTCTGTGCTGTCCCTGTCCCATGATGCTCTGCTTTGTTCACCTAGGTATACCTCACAGAATGCGCCGGTAGGTTATCTGGAACTCGTTTCCATTCAGCTCTGTAACGTTCTGGATCCATGAGCCAAGTACAGACCAAAAAGCTCAGACTGCTTTAGGCACCTGGTAGCAGCTTCAGCGACACTCGCTCAGACCTGAACCCCAGGCATCATAACCAGGATGAAATATGATCGGCCTCACGCCGACCCATCGAAAGCGTCGCATGGGCAGCCATGTCTCATTAAACGCAACGTGAAAGAGCGACATACCTCTTCCGTTATTCTGAAGGGCCTTCGACTGCCTGCACAGACAGCCTGACATCCAGCGATTTTTACAATTTAGGGTTTGCTTTGAGTGAAAGTGGACAGGAAGCGAGAAACACCGACGCCGTTCAGTCTGCATAGGGCTGGTTTTATAATGATATAATGTTTCCTTTCTCCAGGTCCAATCATGTTGTCGTCCCCGTGAGTGACATGTATATGTGGTTTTTTTTCTCTCAAAATGTTGTTCTAAATATTAAGTGGCGCACATAAGGCTTGTGTCAGGGACACTGACATGACTTCATGGTAACAATAACATGGGCAAGAAGAACATTTGTGTCAAAGTGAGGCCCTCACATGCGTGTTCGCATGCACACACGCACACACACACACACACACACGTTTGTAATTACATCTTTGTGGGGACTCCTCATTCATTCCTATGGGACAAACTCTAATCCCAACATGACGACCTTAACCCCCACCCAGCCCCAACCTTAACCACAAGTGACCAAACTAAATACGAGACTTTTGGCATTTTTACTTTTTCGATTGCATTCACAGATCTTTGTGGGGACCTGAAAAATGGTCCCCACAACAACAAAATAACAGGTTTTTATTACATTGTGGCAGGCATTTGGTCCCCACAATGTAATATAAACCTAATCTACACACACACACACACACACACACACACTTTCTAACAGGATGGTCTATAATTTTACATGTGATCTGTGGGAACTATTCCACCCTGGAGGGGGGAGAGGTCAAAGATTGTACGGTGTGGCCCCCACAGCCCCCGGAAGGCCACAGGACGGGCTGGGACTCGATGTGCGATCTGCAGATGTGCCAGCACAGAGGCGGGCCTGTCCGCAACCCGGTGGCATCAGCGCTGGGGCCACGCTCATCACGAGGGAGGGAGGACAGAATCTCATCTGTGGAGGAGAGTGTCTGGAATGTATGTGGGAGAGAGAAAGACCACTGGAGGGGGCGACCGGGCAGCAGGAACAGTGCAGTGCGGCTGTCGTGTCCCGCGTCAGCTCCGGCCTGCTGCTTTCTCATCGTCCCACGCTGGACGGACGATTCTGCTTCGTAGAAGCACAAACAATGGCCAGCTCTGTCACACACGAGTATCGTCTTTATGATGTGTCTGTCCCCTTCTCTGTCCCTCTCTCTCTCTCTCTCTTTCTCTATCCCTCCTCCCGTCTCCGTGGCACCCGTAAAGGGAGCAGGAGTCCATTAATTCAGACTTTCTGAATGAAAACGGTGCCTGGCCAGTCATCAGGGATAATGACATGTTTGCTCCAGTTGCCAGGGAAACCAGGCATTCTGAAAGAAGTTAGCTGGTGGGGAGGTGGGCCGCCTCCTTCCCAACGAGGCAGGGTGACACCCAGGCTTAGCAGGACCGTGCGAGTCGGCGCCCCTTGTCTGAGTGAGGTTTCTCTGTACTTGAGGCCTTCCGGCACCAGGGGGAGTTCTTCTCTCTTCAGCCCGCATGCTGGCGCGCCGCACGCCTGATACAGCGTGGGCCGCGGGAGGTGTTTTACGAGCGCGCCTTGCGTGGCGAGAGTGGAGGCCGGCGGAGGCGCACTCAGGCACACCTGGCCGGCCCCAGATGGCGCGTCCGGCTCTTGGGGAGCTGAGCAGCTTTGGGGGGTACAGACAGTGAGAGAGAAAGAGAGAGAGAAAGAAAGAGAGAAGGGAGACTTAGAGAGGGAGAGAGAGAGCAAGAGAGGGAGAGAGAGGGGGAGTGTGAGGGAGAGAGACAAAGCCGGAGCCCCTGCTACCCCCCCGTTGTGACCTCCCCGCCCCGCGATCCTGAGGCATGCCAAAATGCCCAGGAGAGGGGTGCTGCCAGCCGGCTCCTGTCCGCGGTGGAGACAAGTCTCGTCTGGGGAGCCCAGGCACCCCCCCTCCCCCCCGGCCGTAGGCAGAGGTCATGTGAACGAAAACCCTCGACTCTGCCACCCCCATAGTATCCCATGCAAACCTTGAATATTTTCAGCAGACAAAACATTGGAGGGGGTGTGTGTGGGGGGGCGGCAGCTGACGTGGCCCTAATAAGAGGATGCCTCCGCAGTCTGCTCTCTGCCCCCAACAGGGCACAAACTGCCCCGCACGAGGGCAAAGAGCGCCGCATTTTTGTACGTTTTTTTTCTGTGCCCTGAAATTCAAAACCTGCACTTCCAGCCCCTGGGTGACATGCAGCAAAGCTCATTAAAAAGCTGAACGCTCACTAGACACAAGCCAAAGGAAGGCAGCATCCCGGCATCTACGCGCAGTGTTATCCGCCGTCCCCTTTAATGCACTCCTGCCGTTCCTCATTGCGCATGTTTGCCCTTCGCCGCAGCCAATCAAATGACTCCTACACGTTATTTTAAGTGCCCCAGCCCCGCTTTTTTTTAAAGCAACCTTGACTACGTCACCTCTGCCACCCTCCGGACAGCCCGGCATTCCTGCCGCCACACGTGCCACGGATCCCTCCGTACATCCCATTCTTCTGATAGTCTTTCTTTGCCTTTAAAACTCAAGATGGCACTTAAAACACCTAAGAGTCTTTAAAAACATTTAAGTTAATAAGCGAACCAGCAGTCTGGACTTTCACAGACTTGGTTGTGGGATCTGGCTGCGGTTCCGCCCCGGGCCACACAGTGGCAGTCAGCTTCCCAGATGGCACTTGCCACTGCGTGCCTTATCTTGCAGGTAGCGCTGTGAGAATCGCCCCACCTGGACCAAGCTTGCGTAATATCTGAGCATATAAGCCAGGCCATCGCTCATCCTTTTGAGAGGCCTGTCCCCACTGTCAGCGGCCATTGACACGCCAAATCCCGCTTTTGTTTGTCATGCGTGTGCGTGTCGCGTCCCCGCCGAGCTCAGTCATGTGACTGCTGACCCTGGTTTGCACTGCTGGAGGTGTAGCTTTCAGGTTTTGCTGGTGGGAGGGGCTCGGTATAACACAATGGCCAAGATGAAAGCCCTCCCCGCAATCGAGCTGTTTGCCAAAAATCGATCAAATTTTGCTAGAAATTGCAACCCCGTGTCAGAGACTCTCAGGGACCACGTGTGTTTGGGGAGGTAATGGAGCGGACCTCGTGCAAGAGCCGGCATTCCCTTTGTGGCCCCCTGAATATCTATTCCCCCCCACACACAAAATATCTAAGTACTCAGGATGAACCCAGAGATTCACCTTAAATTTATTTGCTTTTACGTGTTCTTCTAATGCTCAGTTTCAACGGCTATATAACAGTTGGTCCTCTTGGGTAAATATATTCTGCCCAATCCATGACGTACAGCTTTCCCCCCACGGGCCGGGCTTTGGCTTAGCAGGCACACAGCACTCCCTGCGTTCAGCTAAACACGGCGGGCCGACGTGACCATAGCGTGGCCTCTCCGTCTCGCTCCATCTCGTCTGGAACGGCACTGAGAGATGCCCCATGGTCCGTACCGTGCTATAGCTCTCGTACCGACGTAGAGAGGGAGGACTCCAGATGTGGGGGGGGGGACTGACATCTGGGCTACACATGCGAGAGGCTTCACCACGGCTGGAATAATCCCTGGGTCACTCACCGCCATGCCTCTCTGCTAATTCACACCCTGAACCCCCCCGACCAAGAAAACACAGAGCAAAGTGCTGCTCTCTGAATACGGCGTCACACATAAATAGACCAGTGAGGTGAATATAAACATCGATGCCCCGGGAATCTGCAAGGATCTCAGAGGCCCCCTGCCCCCCTGCTGGGGGGTGGGGGATTGATGGGACAGTAGCTGATCTGAGTGTGATACATAAGAGACACACTGAACTTCCCAAAAAACACACACACTTGCCCCAAATAATTAACCCTAACTCTCAAGATTTTACTTGTCGCGTGCAGTTTAACTGCTACAGCCTGCAATGGTACAAATATCTGGCTTGTGCCCGTGACTGGGCAAGTAATGGGACAATATAGATAAATTATATTCAATAATTAAGCATTAAGAAAAAATGGTGGTGGAACAAATAGAAGAGAAGTAAAAGGATGTATATGAAATACTATTCTAAATAATTACTGGCCAGACTCCAGTCAAAAACAAGATTGTGTGGGCGGCGACGGGGTGACGATCGGACAGCTCGCAGTGACGCCCTGCATGGACAAAAGTGGCCGGCAGTGAAAGAACAGGCTGGCTATTGGATTTATCCGGAGATCAGATCTTAGGATGCTTTGCAAGGGTCGTCGATCTTTATCTGTCTGAACGAGAAAACACTCAGAGGGTAACGTCAGGGAATAATGGCCACTCTTCCTGTCATTGACCCCGAGGGGGGGCCTTGTGTTTTGTTTATTTGTTAGATATAAACTATAAATTATGTTCTTGTTCTTTTTCAGCTGGAGGGAAAAAAAACTTTCTTGTCAATCTTATTTTTAATTTGAAATATTCCAGTGCTTCTTGAAAGCTTTTTAAAATGTAGTTCCTGTGTAAGAGAACAAAGAAGGCTTATTGGAGAGAAAAAGAAGGAGAAGAAATCTCTGTGGAAACAATGGGCCATGCGGAACGGACAAGCAAATACGCTCATGGGGGGTTAGTAAAAATCACAAGTGCCTCTAAGCTTGTGCAAATTGCAGCCTGATGCAGACAAGTTAATAAAACAAGGATTTCCACCCCCCCCCTCCCTCACTGAAGGTTTCAGGGTTTTAATCTTCATTACAGCGCATTACCCCTTAGCACAGGCCGGGGTGCAGCCTGGCACCATCAGACCCCCCCCTCACCCAGCCAAATGAACTGTTAAATAACTCCATCTAATCCGCAGACGTGAAACAATAGGTGTTTGGGATGTCTATTTTCCATCCATCAATCATGCTTTCGGGCTTAAAGATTTATCATTAATTACAAGGCACGGAGAAGTCCCAGCCAGGTCGGGACGGTCCCCGAAGTGGAGCTGAGCCAGCCTCTCCTCAATCGCGTTCAGACATACGGTCTACGCTAACGGGGACACATTTCTGGAATCTTCTGAAAAGCACCTGTTCGCCTGCTGACCCTGAAGATTGTTAAGAATGTGTGTCCCGTAAAGCTTCTCTGTCCTGGTGACAGGAAGACGTTACTAAAAGTCTACTAGCAGTGCTCACTTCGTGGGTACGTTTGTGTCATTTTAGCATTCCATCGCTAAGTACAATGCACGGATTATGTATAGCGTGCTGATGTACCCCGCGCTCTGTGGGTACAGCCAATGCATAATGCTCCACCAATTTGCAGAGAGGGTGGGGAGCACTGGCACAGCCCCCACCCCAGGCATGCAGGTGAGGCATCCTCTTCGAGTAGCGGGCCTGCTAACAGCCTCCATTTAGCACGCTAACGAGGAGCAAGCGGACGGTCTCCTCCGCCTGGATATCCGCATAATTAGGATGATTAAAGAGGGAAGCTAATTGAGTAAACAAGCCGTAAGCCTGTCACCCCTAATTAAGCGATTACAAGGAAGAGCGGGCCGGGGTGGCGAGGGTAATTAACACTCGCTTATTGAGACGAGTGTTAGACATGGGAATTATCTGATGGAGAAACAATGATTAGCTGGAGCTGGGGGGGGTGTTGTAGGGTAGCAGTGGTGGGAGGGGTGGGGGGGCACGGGAACGGCACGGGCCCCGGGACCCCTCGGCCAGGACCCCACGCAGCGCGCCGCGTTATTGTGTTAACTCGCGCCCAGTAATCCTTTAACTGAAAGCCGGATCCCATCACAGAGTTCCCACGGTGCTGAGAAACGGGGCCTCGGCAAACCAGCGTGCCCCGGGAAGATGAGAAGGCGGGCTCCGGGACGGCAGGCAGGCAGGCAGGCAGGCTCCAGGAAGGCAGGCAGGCAGGCTCCAGGAAGGCAGGCAGGCAGGCCCCAGGAAGGCAAGCAGACAGGCTTCAGGTAGGCAGGTAGGCAGGCTTCGGGAAGGCAGGCAGGCAGGAGGGCCCCAGGAAGGTAGGCAGGCAGGCAGGCAGGCCCCAGGAAGGCAGGCAGGCGGGCCCTAGGAAAGCGGGCAGGTGGGCCCCAGGAAGGCTGCTGGATGCCAGGCATGCACCCCCTTGCAACTCTCTCTCTCCTGTCCCTTTTGTATCGTGTGTCCCGTCACCTCCCCTGTTCTCCAGGCTGCTGCACGCCTGTGCTGCTTCATCCGCTTCCCCTGGTTTGTGGGCGGCCATTACGTAACCCAAGAAAACAACCTTTACAGCGTATTTAAAAGATATTACCCAAAAAACGCTGATTGCTTCCTAGTTATAAATGTGTTCTGAAATGTTATTTTTTCAATAAAATGTAGACTAGGACCAAACCAAACTCTCAAAATACAGAAAATGGTGGCATTTTGTGGGCAAAAGCCCCTTCATCATACATCATACATCATACATATTTCCCATACAAATATAAAGTCAGGTTTCTGTTGATTTTCGATACTTTTCTGTTTGATATCGATACTTTTTCTGCCTTTCCTCCTTGATTATGTTCGGTGATTCATCCATTTTCTTCTAATCGCCACACGTTGGGTGCCTCAGCTTCACACGGAAAAAAACATCATAAAATTAAAAACCGCGTTAATTAAAAAGTGCTCTGAGCACAAGTATCATTTTTGCAGAGATTTGCAACCGGATTATAATAATGCGGGGCTAATACTTGTGGGCGGGGGGGGAGGGGGGGGGGTTATCCGACTTTTTTATTGTAAATTTGATTTAAGATTCTGCCATTATGGCCACACATGCTTGGCAAACATGACTTCTTAGCGGGTGATTTGTGTCAAGTATTTCTGAAATAGCGCATAAATGAATTAGCAATAAAATGGACTTAGCCCTGGTAGTGGGGGTGCCCATTATTGCAACTCTAATCACTAAAGAGATGCCATTCACTTGCCTTAAGAAGTTGCATTTTTCCCTGCTTGCCGGCCACCCGATTTCATAAAGTAACATATTTCTAATGAGAGGTCTCTGCTTGAGCTGAAAATCCCTGAAGCTTTCTGTAGATTTTAGCTTTGATTACCGCTGGCAACGGGCTCTTAGCGGACGCCGGAAACGGAGTCCTGGGTGAAAGGGCCACAGCATGCCGTATCCTTTGAAATTGCGATGGGGGGGTGGGGGCT
>JAODKC010000107.1:4299674-4310615 GCA_026777985.1 Mormyrops attenuatus | reverse complement strand
CCGCGCCCGCCCCCCGCCGCCCCCCCCCCCCCCCGCCCCCCCCCCCCCCCGGCCCCCCCCCCGCCCCCCCCCCCCCCCCCCCCCCCAGAAAGGGAAGGAAGAGTGATTCTGTCTGCCCAGATGTTACGGAGGTGGGGGAACCGGTTCTGGACAATGTTGGGCCGTAATAGCACCCAGGGGAGCTCAGTGCTCTGTTTATGGGTCGGGGTAATTATCGTTGATTTGGCGACCCACCAGCCTCAAAGAAGCTTCCAGTGGCGCGGAGGCAGACAGGGTTGGGGGCTGAAGCCACTTTGTGGATCAGGCAGCCTGGCAAGGGCAGGGGGGGGGAATGGCCAGTGTCAGGGCACACTGACAGGGCAAAAGGGGAGGGGGCTGCAGACTTTAAATCTGTCCCCCACCCACCCCTGATTCCCTGGTTACCGGAAGCAATCTGTCTCACCAAAGTGTAAACCTGCCCCACCCCACCCCCCAGCCTTGTCCCGTCATTCTTCAGTCCAGCAGCCCACTCCGACCGTCCTGCGTGTCCCCAGCGTGGGGATGATGCACAAGCACTAGACATGAAATAATGCTGCAGCTTATTTTTTGGGGGGGGGGGATTCCCTGTCAAATTGTTAAAGGCAGAGGTAGAAATTTCAGGTCCAGAAAGTAAAAAAAATCCAGACCAGGATTTTGTTTCAACCAACCAGTTGCATTCTCTGTGACTGTGACTCTTTGTGCGCGACTGGCTGGTTGAAGCAAAATCCTGGTCTGGATTTTGACATCTTGAACCTGAAATTTCCACTTCTGGTTGCAGGACCTTTTTTAACCCATTTCATGGATCCTTTCAAGGCTAGATTTATGCAGGGACTAAGGTGGGCTATAGCCCAGGGGCCCGAGTTGTAGGGGGCCCCAGTTTTTTTTTTCCTGCATGGAAGGTAGGGCCCCAACTATGACTTTAGTCCCAGCAATGATCTATTCTGCTGTGGACAAATTGAGCTGCTTTGACACATTAAATTGGCAGGCAGTTTGGTCCAATGGGATGCACAGGTACCTCCTTCAAACATGACCTGAGGTGTGTTAGCAGACGTGTCATTTAAAGTCGTTCGTGTTCATGAGCCCAGGCTCTGCTCGCAGCTCGCCCCCCCTCGGAGAAGCTCAACGCTAGCATGGAGATCACTTCCGACGGCTATCACAGCGAGCGCTGCCGGGACCGGCCTCCAGGGACCGGGTCACCGCATGCTCAGCTCATTCCTAACAACCCACTGATTAGCTCATTTAGCAACAATTTACCCTAACAAATGGCAGACATCATTATCTCTTCCACTCTCAGGCAAAAAAAAGGGGGGGGGCAGGGAGAGGCCGGGGGACGTTTGAAACCCCTTCATGGCTCATTGTGGAAAGCTTTTCACCGAAGGAGATGGTATCTGTCTCGCTTACGCAGAACCGGGCCAACTCAGGGTGACCAGTGAAAGACCCCATTCAGATCATAACGCTCCAAAGGCAGTCCCTGTGACATTAAAAAGAAAAAACCTGGATGATGAAGTAATTTAAAGTCCCTTTGGGCACCCTAATAAAAACAAACAACAAAAAAATCAGCCTTTTAAAAAATCTATATATTTTTGGCGTCCTACCATTCTCCATGAACCATGATGCACCGAGTCTGGAAAGTCAGCGGGCACGTAGAGGACAGACAACGCGGTAGGGAACATGAAAGGACCCCGGTGCTTGACGACGAGCCATTTTCCCAGAGCAATTACTGCTGAAAGGCAGGCATGCTGGGAGAGCAGCCGTGGTATGCTGGAGTACAGGGCTCACAGCGCCCCCTACAGAGGGACGCTGTCTACCAACTCGTAGCTCGGGATGGAATGACTCATCGCACATACTCATTGCGCTGTCCTCTGGAACAGCCAGCTGTCTAGCACTGAGCGGTGTGAAAGCTCTTCATCAGTGCTGAGTGCTGTTTTTCTCAGCGCTGAGCATCGTTCTTATCAGCGCTGAGCATTTGATCATTGCTTCATGAGCGCTGAGCATCGTTTTTATCACCGCTGATCATTGTTTATTACTGTCATTAAGTGCTGTTTTTATCAACACCGATCGCTGTTTTCATCAGTGCTGAGCGCTGTTTGTTAGCAACGCTAAATGCTGCGTTTATCCGCAGCGAGATCTGTTTTATCAGCACTGAGCTCTGGGGGTCAAACGTGGGGTACTAATGAGGCGTAGCATTTAGGGCTAGCTTGCTCACATGTCTTGCCATGGCGGCAAAGCATGTTGCATGCACAAGGGCAATAAAAAGGTCAGCAGACCGCACTGTAAAACAACACGTTTGTGTTCAGTGGTGGCCGATGGCTCACAGATCCATGTCTCTGTCGCTGCAGGATTTGCGATTTGTACTCCTAAGAGGAGAAATAGCCTCCAACACCACCCCGCCACGTACACACAAGTACACACATTTTTACCAATCCTTGAAATTGCCTTTTCAAGAGGCTTGGTACAGGACCCAGGGTATTATTTGATCCCATAACCAAATAGGGATTTATTTTTTTCTCATTTAAGTAAAACACTGTTTTCCATCCCCACTGCCCGTCTCGTCCCAGATGTTTTCAAGACGTGTTTTCTTAAAAGCTCGTCCAAGTGGATTTCGTGTCTGACCTGCTTATTTGTTTAGTGTGGATGGAAACCAGCTTTATGCATTTATTTATTTATTTATTTTGTTTCCACCTCACCTGGAGAGCATCTGTAAGAATGACACACACAGAACGATGAGTGTGCGGAGTTTATTGGGGGTTGGGGTGGGGGGGGGGGCAGACAGACCTATGGCTTGGACAGCAGAACATAATACTGCTCTGTCATTAAGCAGCGTCTCGGCTTGTTCCCAAACACGTTCCTTAGCTATTCATGACCTGGAAGTCTGCATAGATAATCCCTGTAAACCGGAGCTCAGATTGACTGTATCATGGCTGTTTGAAATGAATGTAGTTGTCAGCTGATCTTCTCCATATTCAAGGTTCCTGTCATGGTGTGCAAAGGCAGCACTGGGTCTGCAACTTGGGGGGGGGGCTGCTTGGCGCTTGGGTGTGGACCCCCTTAGACTCCACAGCTATCCTCATGGCTCCATGTACACACACAACCAAACGTGCACACACATACGCACTGACACACACGCAGACCTGTACTCACATCTGAGCAGAGACCATCCATTCTTTGGGCAAAACCCTAATCGCAGCAGTGACACCCTTAACCGCTACCCAGCCCTAACCGCTACCCAGCCCTAACCGCTACCCAGCCTTAACTGCTACCCAGCCCTAACCGCTACCCAGCCCTAACCGCTACCCAGCCCTAACCGCTACCCAGCCTTAACCGCTACCCAGCCCTAACCGCTACCCAGCCTTAACCGCTACCCAGCCCTAACCTTAACCATAAGTAACCAAACAAAATACAAGAGTTTTTGCATTTTTAGTTTTTTCATTGCAGTCACAGATATTTACAAAATACACTCACAAACACACGCATACGCACACACACGCAGACATACACACGCGCGCGCTATTCTCTGAAGCTGGGTCTGCTTTCAGTCCTCGGAAGCTGCTGAATTCTTCGTCTGTCAGAAAGTCAGTGACAAATTTGTCCAGTGAAAAGAACAAGATCAGTGGTAATGTGCCCGCAGTGTTTAGACGGAGGCGCCCCGGGGGGGCCAGTGATTAGTGTTTACACAGTGGAACAGGGCACTCATTTAGACTGCACCCCACCCCCTTCTCTCCCCAGATGTAAATACTGTGACCGGTCATTCAGCATTTCCTCCAACCTTCAACGGCACGTGCGCAACATCCACAACAAAGAGAAGCCCTTCAAATGTCATCTGTGCAGTCGCTGCTTTGGCCAGCAGACCAACCTGGACCGTCACCTCAAGAAACACGAGCACGAGAACATCCCAGGTGAGCATGGGGAAGCAGCCCCGCCCCCCAGCACTGTCCCCAGTATAGCTGGAATTCACATAGGACGAGGCCATAATCAGGGCCGCATGAAGACATGGCCGAGAAAATGAAATGAAGGGGGAGGGGACATCTATCTATCCATCTTCAAACCAAAGCTACCATTATCCCATGATCATTGACTCGTGGGTGCCCCCTGGTGTCTGGGCCCTGTCTTCCTCTTTCTTCCTCCATATAGGCAGCCTTGGTCACAATAGGGAATCACATCAGACACACCCTCAAGTGTAACGTGGCACGTTTAAGGCGTGTATTATTCCTTGTTCACCATGTTTAAATTGAACGTGTCCCTCCATTTTCCCGGGGATGCGATGTCGTGACGCGACTCTTATGTTTTCAGTGAGTCAGCACTCGGGGGTCCTGTCGAACCTGGGAACAAATATCTCTTCTCCGAACTCCGAGCCAGACAATCACGCACTTTTAGACGAGAAGGAAGACTCCTACTTCTCTGAGATCCGCAACTTCATATCCAACAGCGAATTGAACCAGGCGTCCAGCTCCACCGATAAAAGGTTAGCAAACGCCGACACCACCTCACCACTGCCTTGACCCACACTGGGGGAGTTCTGTCACAGCCACCACACTCTGTGTGGGTTGTGGCTCAAGTTTCTCACACACACACATGGTTGTATTCACATCTTTGTGGGGACCGTCCATTCATTTCTATGGGCAAAACCCTAATTCCATCAATGACACCCTTAACCTCTACCCAGCCCTAACCTTAACCCTAACCCTTAACCCCCACCCAGCCCCAACCCTAACCAAAAGTAACCAAACAAAATACAAGACTTTTACCATGTCTAGTTTTTTTGATTACAGTCACAGATTTTTACAAAATTGAGTTTCCTCTTGTGGGAAATGAAAAAATGGTCCCCACAGCGTCAAAAGAATAAGTTTTCATCACGTTCGAGACATTTGATCCCACAATGTAATTTATACATAACCCCCCCCCCACACACACACGCACACACTCTTACCATGTTTATATAGAGCATATACAGCCAGTGTAACTCAGCCCTGAGACAGCTGGCATGACAGCCTGTGTCCTGGCCTATTAAATTGCTCGTTCTTATCAAAATTTGCTACCTGTGCTTTTCATCTGTGCTCCTCCTCCTCTTCTTTCTCCCCAAACCCACCTGGGGGTGGGATTCTGGGATGGATCTCAGCTCTCTGGCCAGAGAGCAGACCACCACGGCTATGGTGCCGGGCAATGCATGATGCTTGTCTTCAAAGACGTGAGACATATTCCTGCAGAACCTGGGTGGGCAGCACAGAATTGATCACGCTGAGGACAAACACCGCTAATCATGCCCCACATTTAGTAGATGCTCATTGTGTGCAGATAGAGTGTCACCCTCAGTCCACAGTGTCAAAGGCAGCTGGATATTTTGTTTCAGAGCTGTGCATGGTGACACGTGTTGCTTTGGCATGCAAGCTTAAGATATTTTGTAGGCCATCGATCATCCTGCTTGATTTTACTCCTCTACATGCCAGTGAGGGGGGGTCTGTTAGTCTCCCACTTTGAGACACATGAAAGGGTCTGCCAAAGAATAACCCCCCCCCCCACCCCCACCATCTGGGATCAATAGTCCGTCCCGTCTCTAACGAGCGAAACCCGGTGTTTTAATATCTGTAATTCAAATAACTGTTCTGCTTTCTGTCTGTCTCGAGACGACTCTCAGTGAAGAGGCCCCTTTCACTGGCCGCCTTGTACACCTCCTGTCCCCGTTCCAGGAAAGCACTGCGTCGACGACTCACTCATAAACAAGGCAGGGGGAATCCAAACGTATCAGGGACGACGTCTGTCCTGGATAGGGCTGGCTTTGCACTCATTTGCGGGGGGGACCTGGGAGTGCTGGCTGGACGAGGTCACCTACTGGGGCAATGCTGGAGCAGATGCCGGCTGGGAGGGGTAATCTCAGGGGGAGTCCGATTGGGGCATTTATCTGTAAGATACATGAATGAGCCCCACTCCCCCCCCCCCTTTGCGGTAACCCAAACACCCAGATGACATGTTTAGACTAGATGACAGAATCCAGGTCTCCCATCCAGGACTGCGCTGTCTCTATGAACATGGGCCCCGTCTGAACGGGAGTCGATTTCATTATGTGACATTTAATCTGGATTGAAAGTGGAGAACAAGCAGTGCTCATATTTGGGTCCGACTTGATAAATGTCTGTATGTGTTTCGCTGTGGTAAACTACTCGACGAGTCAATTTCGCTCCAGGAAATGACATCAAACTTTGAACCAGCAGGGCTGGAAAAGCAAAAAAATATATATAAAATGCCGTAATGGCATGTGTTGATAGCCCGTTTGCAGAACAAGCCTTTTTTTTTCCTCTGGCTCCATTATTTTTGACTGAGAAGTACCAAAGTGATTATGCACCACAGAAAAGTTTTCCTTAAGGATTAGCTAATTAATCATACCACTGTTGTCTTTGAAATGTCTTTCGTTAAGCGTCAGTTAATGTGTTTATTTTGAAGGTTGTATGTTTCTCATAACGGAGGCTTTATGGCGCTCTCATCTTTATTTTGGATCAGTGCAGCACTCTGAAAAGTAATCCACCCTTGTGTTTGTACTTAGTTCTTGCACAAAAAAAGATCGGTTGTGACATGGCACGGGACAGTAGAAGTCGGTGTACTGATCCACCCACTCCTCTCATAGGCCGGAGCTCCCGGAGGAGGACCACCCCAAGGGCCACGCCCTCTCAGCCCCCAAGCTCCGCAGGAAGGAGTCAGATGTGGAAGAGGAAGAGCTGGAGGGAGATGATGAGGACGAGGATGGCAGCCTGACAGAGAAGTCGCAGGATGAAGTGGTATCCCCGGCTGCTATAGCCCAGGGCACCTACGAGGACGAAGAGGAGTCCAGCTCTCTCTCTCTGACCTACGAGCAAAACCGGAGGTGAGGCGCCCCCTTGCTGCCGAGTGTGGTAATGCATGTCATATAGTCCACCTTAGGCTGCATGTCCGGTAGCACTCCTTCTGCATGGCAAACCCCTCTGCTCCAATATCTAACCCTACTAATAACAAAGAACACTACCCCCCTCCCCTCCCCGTGTGGACAATTGAAGAGAAAAATAACTCACTGGATTTCGCAAAGTGTTTGGAGCCAGAAGATTTTCCCCTGGAGGACGATTCCCGTGCTTGAGACAGCCGGCCATAACGTGCAGCATGCCCCCTTGTGGACAGCGTCCATCCTTCCTTGCCAGTGCCAACCCATAATCCCACCCCATAAGAGCTGCATATTCTACCAGCAGTTACTTGCAGTGGATTAGGGCCATGCCTGTGTCTGAACCCCCCCCCGCTTTGAGATGTAACTCTGCAGCATTATGTGTACTGATCGCCGCAGCAACAAAGCAACTTCCACTGGAGCATGACTCCTAAGTCTGCGGCAAGTCGGACAGGATAACAGGAGGCTGGTGTGACATGGAACGGCCCACAATGCACTTCTCCCTGCTGGAACGCCCCCCCCTCCCCTCCCACCTACAACATCTCATCATGTTTGCTATCCTTCCCCCCCCACCTGTGCATGCGCAGTGTCCTGTGCATAAACAGCGGGCGTGTGTGTATGTGTGGGGGCGGGGCGCAGCTGGGTCGTGCTGTCGGGGAGCACTAACCCATGGTCACCCCCCCCCCCCCATCCCCGCTTCCCGGTGCAGGTGTATTGACGAGGAGGAAACAGGCCTGTTAGACCTGGAGCCAATCGCAGGCTTCGCAAAGAGCCTGGACCTTCACAAGGCCGCGGAGGAGCCCTTTGACGTTAAAGACATTTTTAACACCTCCCTTGAGTCGGAGGCGCTGAAAGAGACGCTGTACAGGCAGGCTAAGACCCAGGTACGTGACTCCACCCGGTATGAGGGTCCTGAGGTGGTGCGGAGATGGACGACCGAATAGGACTCCCTGCTGAGTGCAGCCAGTCACTGTCCGACAGCCAAAACGCAACACGGCGCCCAGCCACCCTCATAATGACCCCCCCCTTTGGTGACTGTGACCCCCACTGTGCTGGGGAGTGGCTGCTTTGGAGACCCATTTGAGACAGCCAATCACTGTGCCCTGTGGCTCCTCTATCCATCGACATATCTAAGCATACCCCTCCCCTTCCACTTACTAACGAAATTAATACCCACTTCCCACCCTCTTAGCCAGTAGATTGCCCTGCAAAGCTCTGTTTATAGGCATCCTGTGTGCTGCTCAATTATACATATTTTTTAAAAGCCAAAATGTCTACTGAATATATACATGCCAGTCAAAATTTTGGACACGCCAAGCTGCCTACAAAGGAATGTGATAGTATCACATCACATGACCTGGCCACCTGACCTATGTATCATAGAAATAGTTTTGGAGGAGTGAAGGGTAAGTGGCTAATGAGTGTTCAGCATGTATGTGGGACCTCCTTCAGGACAGCTGGTAAAGCATCCCATGAGGCCACCTCATGAAACCGGCCTAGAGGAGACAGTAGGGTCAGCCAGTCCCTGGAGCAATTGGGGTGAAAGGCCCAATGGTGGGATCACGGGATTTCGACAGCCTTCTGAGTCCCAACCCACAGAGCTGCTCCCCCAACAATTTTTTTTGCTTAATGCTTCATTGGTCCATGCATAATTCCGTATATTATTTGCAGTTTTGACATCTATAGTTATGTAAAATGTATAGAATAGTACAAATTAACCTTTCTATGGGTAGGTGAGTCCAAATTTTTGACTGGTACTGTACATTGTACCATATACAGCAGTAATATTGGTCAGAAGACCCGAAGAGTCAGTTCTAACACGGCAATGTGTCAGTAGCGCAGCAGCTGATGTGACGTGTGTCGGACGCAGCGATGACGAATATTAGGTATCATAATGGGGGCTATTGTCGGATTTGAGGAAACGAGCCGCAATCGGGGTGAACAAGCCGGTTTTTCAGGGTTATCATGGTTGTTGGGTTTAACCCAGATCCTAAATGTCGCTTAGACAGTAGTCAGTAGCACGTTATCCCGGGGTGTGGCATTCCAAGTCTCACCAGCAGGTGGGGTCTCTGTGCCGTTTTGAGTGACGTTTTTGTTTGGTTTGCTCCCCCCCCAGGCTTATGCAATGATGCTGTCCCTCTCCGAAAACAACCCTTTACACGCGTCCACTCCAAACTCTCTGGAGGCCTGGCTGAACATGGGAGGAGGGCCTTCAGAGAGCGCCGGCTTTCATCCGCTCAACCACATCTAAGGGTGATGGGCGGGGAGAGGCTGGGGGGGACAGAGGGGGAAAGAGTGAGGAAGTCGACGGCGACAGCGTCCATGTGGAAGACTGTGAAACCAGAGTGGAACTCCGGGGGGGTGGGGGCACCGATGGCCAGAGAGAGAGAGCTGAGGAGCCGGGGCTACTCATCCCACCAGCCAATCACCACACAGCTGACTCAGCCACCGCCCAATCTCCTTCCCCTCCGGCGACTATTGGCTGGGAGGACACACAATGGTCCCGCCCCTCTCCATCCATGAACAGCCAGAGCTGTCTCATTCAAAGCATACCTGACCTTCCTTGAGGTGGCCCTGCCCAAACTCCCCTTCGCTGAGCTGATGCCCAGTCGACGTAGGCGCCAGAGGAGGAGAAGCTGAACCACCATGCTGCCGAAGGGTGGGTGACATGGCTGCTAAACCGCTGGCCTGGAGTGGGTGGCTTCCCCCGCGATCGGGTGAACTGACACTCACGGGGACGTCAGAACAACATCCAGCCCCGTGCGACATTTCCACTGACACTACACGCTTTCTGAAGGTTATAAGAAGCTTATAACCCACTTGACAGGATGGACAGTTCCCTGGCACGTAGTACCTAGGCGATCACTTCCTTCAAGCATTCTCAGATCCCCCCTCCCACCCCCAATTCACCTCACAGACACACCCCTCCACAAGCGACCTTGGCCACCACCCCATGTTTGTCTCAAGAAACAGGACAGGGAAGTTCAGTTGTCTGTGATAAAAAAGGCGGGGGGGGGACATTCTTTAAAGGCATCAGCGTCTGGGGGCTAATGGTGCCTCAACAACATCCACCTTAAATTATTGTCCATTAGCGCCAACGGCAGACGCTTACACCTCCCTGGGTCCAATCAGAAAAATTTCTCAACGCATAATTTTTCCTTGTTTTGTATGTTATTTGTTCTATGATAAACAGTATTGTTTCTTTGTTAGGCACCACGGTGCTAAAATGTTAATATAATTATTTAGTGAAGGACCAAAATTGTATGATATTGATGTGTGATGTACAAAATAACCAGGACGTAAGTAGCAAGAGTGTTGTGTGCCAAATAACCCATAGAAAATGTTTTGTTTTCTGACAATCATTTCATTTTGAAGGGTTTTTTTTCGTTGCTGTTGTAGCTGTTATTGCTTTTATTTCCTGTAGGTTTTGTTGACTCGATGGGTTTTGTGTATCTATTTATTTTGGTTGTTTTGTCATATTGAAGAATAGCGACAAATTGAAAGCTTCAGCCCACCCGATGGTTTTTTATTTTTTGAAGGAATAAACGTCGTAGGAAAGTTCGTAGAGATTCTGAATCTCTGTTTCCAAGGCTGTCTTGTAGAGACCAGTGTGCCAAATTTGAAACAAATCACAAAATCACAGAAATCACAGCTTTTCAAGAAATCTATAACAATTTAGTCCTTAGTTTGGACATTGATTTTTGCGTTGTATTCATTGTGAGGTTTGGTTTGTCTTGGTGCCGTCCAGCAACTTCCTTCTATATACGGAGTGTTTTGTGTGATAAGTGGTTGAGGTCTTCATTTAGCCGTGCTAGAAAGGAACCCCTTTGGACGTGGTGCATGGACCCACTGCGGATGCCAGCGTACCTTAATGCTGGGGAACCCATAATCAAAATTTTAAACAAAGTTAACAACCATGTTTTTCCTCCACGCGGGGGGGGGGGCGGGGGGGGGGGGGGGGGGGGGGGGGGGGGGGGGGGGGGGGGGGGGGGGGGGCGCGGGGGGGGGGGGGGGGGGGGGGG
>JAODKC010000107.1:4280401-4293361 GCA_026777985.1 Mormyrops attenuatus | reverse complement strand
CCCCCCGCCCCCCCCCCCCCCCCCCCCCCCCACCGGCCCATCTTTGCTGCGCCCCTTGCCGCCACGGCCCCCCCCCCCCCCCCCCCACACACCTTGTGAGCCAGCGACTCGTGGCCGATGGTCGGCCATCAGCACCACGCTTTGTCCCGTCAGCGCCCCCTGTTGTAACAACATGCTTCTGTTCTCAACGTCTTGCTGTTTTGTTTCAGATGTGCAGACGCTTGTAGCGACGCGGGCGTGCCCGCAGTCAGACAACACCACGGATCCAACGGGCGACCCGGTTACTAGTGGGCCCTGTAGCCGCCTTGTTCATGGCCGCTCGCCCCGGGCTGCTGAGAGAGCAGAGAGCCGTCTCATGACAGCTAGAGGGGCTCCTCTGAGTCAGGACAGGCGACATCGCTTTCTGTTGAGAAGGGGAGGCTTAGTCGTACCGGGATGGAATCGGCTGTGATGAGGCCGTATCCCCAACCCCAAAAGCACGCCTCATTTCAGTCCAGTCTGCTCTGATTAAAATTTTATTAAATATTAACAAAGAAAAGAAAATCAAATGTCAGATAAGTGTTACATCGTAGGAGTTGCTGCTGCATTTCCGGTGATTTGACATGAGGAAGTTGAAGTTTAAATGTTATGATGATGGTCAAAATCAGTGAAAATTGTTTACAGCTTTTGGGACGTTGGTCCATTTTTTGTGGTCTTTGAGATTTGACATTTCGGCTGATCATTTTAGTGTTTCAGTGCTTTTTCAGTGGATCTTTACAAACATACTCTGTTAACAGCCACAGATGGTAAGAGTAGCACTTGTTTAGCTTGTAATAGTTTTTGCAGAGTAGTTCATGAGGCATAAACTGCTAACTCATCTGAGGTACAACTCATAAATGGACTGGGAGACGCGGACAGTTCGAGCCGGACTGTGTGCGTCTGTTTGACAACGGCTTTGTTTGCTCACCGCCCATTTGGAATCGTTCCTGACTTTGTTTCAATTTCTTAAGTGCTGTCTGTATTTCTGAATGTAACCTGCATGGTTTTTGCACGACAAGTATGCATGTGACGGTCTGACGTTTACATTCCACGGGTCCTGATTAAATGTCTTTAGTGTAAAAGGCAAATTCTGTACATATTGCCAAAGATATACAAAGAGAAAAACGTTTATGTAGTGGCAGTGGCTTGCAGCGACTCGAAGCACAGTGTTGATTGATTTCCAGTGAATTTACAAATGGATTATCTTTCGATACGCACCTATGCAGATGTCTTGGAAAACGCGGTACTGATGTGGGTTTATGTCAGTCATAAGTGCTATTTTAATTTGGGGTAATACTGGGTTTCCTGAAAAGATGAAAACTCGGGTCTAGGAATTGAAACGGGTGATAAAATTCTGGATGCTTGCACTGAAATGACCGGGTCACGTTTTTCTACCTTATTGCTAACCATTTTCCTAAAAGATGTTTTTTCAGGAGCTGGACAAAATAACGGAAACACCCAATACTGAGACGGCTTCATAGCTGTCTTTGCAGTGCTATCATACCAGTCCTGGAGTAGTATATACATCTTTAAGAATGCCTCCTATCCACCGAGCGACGGAGGAGGTGGAAGCTTTGAAGGCGGCGTTTCGAGCTTTCGAGCTTTCACTTTGCGCTTTGAAGTTTGCGTGTGTGAAGCCACCCTACAGCTGCATGCACTGGAGCGTCACAAAAGAACGTTGTTTGCACCGTGGGTTGTACCTGGTCCTGTAAAATAGCTTAATTTTCCTTGGTTACTGTACAACCAGCCAGTTCCCAGCAGTGTAACCCCATGACTTCCACAAGATGGCTGCCTGCACTCGTACAGATCCACCTCCATGTGGCATACCGCCATTATGCCACCAAGTCCTCCATCTGTTCTGTACAGCGAACGCCACTAATCTTCGCTAATCTCTCTTGTTCACTGTTCATTGCCTCGTGTTATTTTGGAAGCACGTATCTGAGTGCGGATTGCCAGACCACTTTAATAGCTGTTGGCCACGGATATCGGAAATCCAACAGAAGACTTACCTGTTTGACAGCCCTAGTGATTGCGATTTATTTACTTTAAATATCTTCTCTTGTAGTGTTTGTTTTGCTACGCCCCTGTACAACATCTGAGATCACAATCTTAAGTTTTAAAATAGCCAACATTTCTAAATGAGACGTGAGCCAAAGTTTATTGAAAGGTACAGATATCGGTCTTTTTTTTTAGCACAACGATCTGGGTTGTCCTGGTTATCTTGGAGAAGTGCCGTTTTGGTGAAATGCTTTTTCTAGATGATGTATGTATGCAGAAACTTCTAGAGACAAGGCACCTCTTCATGAAAGACTTGTATATCAATGATTGCTAATGATGATTTATCACAACAACCGCTTTGACTTCCACAGTTTAGCCTGACGTGAGCAGATGTATAACCACAAAATGTATAAACTTTGATTTTCTTTGCCTCAGCTTGTTTCGATTTATTTTTTGTTTTGGAATATACATTCAATGTAATCTAAATTTGGGTGGAAAACCATCGTCTTTTGATAAAAGTAATTCCCATCATTGCCTAATTCTGGCATACATGAGATGTCATTGGCTTCTTTCACTTTTCGGTCATCAGTCAAAAATGTAAATGAAGGAAAAAGTGTCATCCACATCTGCTGGTAATAGTGTGTTTGTTGTTCACATGCTTAAGAAAAACCTTTGATTATAATGTCTCTGCTGTGTGTATCAATCACATGGCATTGTCAGTCATTGAGTTCTGCAGGTCGTAGGTGTGTGAGGCCTGAAATAGTTTATTGTAACCGTGCCTGTGCTTGTGAATGTCGGGGAATTTATCCAGTTTTTCCACTTTCAGTATCACCTGTTCAGCATAATTGCTGAATATATGCATTTCACAGGGACGGTCAGTAGAGTGAGTGGAAATGCACTGATCTGGTGACGCTGAAGCGATTGACTTCTTTGCCGGCTGTTGCTCAGTCCAGATGTACATGCATTATAAACATTAAAGCAACATTGACATTTAAAAGGTGCGGCTATATGTCACAGAATGCAGTGTTTCCCAGTACACAGCCTTGACCATACCTGTGTTCTCGCGGACCCATTTTATGTCATCTTCTATTGCCGAAGACCAGTTTCGATACTCCAAAAGTACAGAGGATGATAAAAATCCCCAATTGTTTTTCGTGCCCCACCCCAGATATCAAGAATACATCAGTTGCATCCTCGCCAAACAAGACCAATCCATGGATTCATTGCATCATAGGTTTGGTCATGGGAGGCAAGTTAGCAAGACCACAAATATGATCTTTCATGCTTGGTATTGAGAAACAGCCAATGGTTTGCCTGTAGTTTTCGTATCATCCAGTTAAACAGATGTGTGAGATGCACTGGAAATGGTGTGAATCGTAAGCTGTTAAAAAACTCATCTGATTTAGGTAAGAAACGCAGGAGCAGCACAATGGGTAGCATCGTTAGCGTTGAGGGTTTGGAGCCTGTGTCTGCTCTGTGTAGAGTTCGCATGGTCGCCCAGCTCATGAAGGGTTCCTCTTATGGCTAATCTTTGTCTATAAATTGCCCAGAGTATGACTGAGTGGTTGCATGTACCCTGTAATGGACTCGCAGGGAGTCATATGCTGTGTAGGAAAAGCTCCAGGCTTTCGTTTACTATCCGTTGTCCCAAGGTGGAGTTGGGTTTGTTCCTCTGATCTGTCCAAAGGGCTGTTCTACAAAGCAGGATTTCTCAGTTAGCTGGGTCAATTTAAGCTAGAAATCATGACTGTCCAATAGGAATGTTTCTTGCCTAAATTTTCATTGGGCAATCATGACTTCTAGCTTAAGTTAACCCAGCTAACAGACATCCTGCTTTGTGGACCCCCCCCCCCCCAATCTGCATAACAGCAGCACCACAACATCTCTGTTAGGCACTTTTAAAATGTTGTGACCTGCAGTTAGAGGAATCAGACCAGTCATTGGAAGGTGCTGCACATTTCCCTGAACCAGGAATTTAACTATTCCATGAATATGAGCCTGTGTGCGATAGCCTGGCTCGCACACTGCAGATTCTAGCTGTAGTTAGGGGGTCGTGTTTGTAATTTCCCAAAAATCCCACAAACAAAATTAATGACCCGTCACATCACAGCCCCCACAGCTGACCTTCCACTGTGTCCCAGGTAGAAGTCTATTTCAGAAAGGTGTAATAAGACTTAACAGGAACATAAAATTTCTGCTTATTGAAACAGGATCTTACTTTCACTTCGGCAGTCTCGGCCGTGTTGATGTTAAATATAGTTTGTACTTCATTTCTGTTAAGTTCCCAGTCTGACATGACTGAGTTGACCAACAAACATGAACAGTAAACCTACTACAGTCATACCAAAGTTTATTGAAAAATATGGGCCTACAAAATGTTTTTAGATATACAAAGTCAAGCCATTTCCACTTACCTAAAAATATGTACAGCGATTCATACCACATGGAATAAATTACTTTAATTTCTTCTATAAATGGTATAAAAGTCCTCCAGGTAGAAGTAATGTGAGAGTATCGAAAGGTGTTTTGGCCACCTGTGCCGTTTGAAATGTAAACCTGTGGTCCCTGTCGGTACAGCGCCGTGTCTGTGAGCAGAGGCATGCTGGAGGCCCAACCGGGGGCCCGGACGGCGCTCTCAGTGTGCTGAGCGCTAGCGGGCGGCTACATCCCCTCGCTCGGCCTCCGTCTCCATGTAACACAGACACAGCTGCTCTTTGCTCAGCAGGATAAGGGCCTCGCCACTGCGGTGCCAGTTCAGAGACAGGACCGGGAAGCTACCTGGCAGACAAAGCGGGACAGAGACCGATGAACAAGGAATGTGCTGAAAAGGCTTCACTTGTTCACTTGCGCAATATTCCATATTTAAGAAGGTCTATGAAGTACTCTATACAAGGAATTAGTGAAACAAGATGACAGTTTGGGACATGACATCCAAAGTTGCTCGGTGATGCTATCCTGAGCAACGGAATCTCAGCTTTTGCATTTTTTTATTTTATTTTTTTAACAGAAATACGCAAAGTTGCCCCATTGTACCATCATGTTTCACAAGTGAACAGCTGACTACAGTCGTCACCTAACTGCTATGATGCACATGGTATTGGTACATGGTTAGTACACTTCAATTTGCAGGGCATTGTGGGTAATTGTTAGCATACTATAAATCAAGTATGAGTTGCTGTTGAGAACCTGATCAGCACTATAAAATGGCGGCTGGACTATATAGGGCACTTTTTCTGTAGTGGAGTGAATCCAAACAGCCAAGGAGAGTTTTGGGGACACAGCGGTCAGAGAATGATTCTCCGGCTGGAAGCACCCTGGCCATGAGGGCGGGCCCTTAACAACACGCTGCCCCCAACGTGTGCACAGCAGAACTGCAGCTTCTTACTCTGTAAAGCAGAGTCCCCAGGGAGTACTGTAAACTTCGCACCTAATCCAAATTTACACAAGCGATTGCTAATTCTGCTAGCATTTGAGGCTCACATAATGCGGCAATTCTCAGACACATGCTCCTGGAAATTAGCACACAGTAAATCATGATGGACACCGTCTGAACAGTAAATTAGCATCTCTTAGTAACGTAAAACCAATTGCTCTCCAAACCCGGTAATGCCTTTACCAAGCCGACCCTTACGCAGTGGAGAACTAAAGTGAGCTGGAATCGCACTGTAACTAGTCTCTCTTTGCGATACGGCTCGGGCACAGCTCGGTGCCTATATGCCAGTGGAAAAGCACCATTAGCGCATCCTGTTATTGTACTTCTGAGCAATGTACTGAACCTAAACAGCAACAATAAACGTGGAATCTTCAGATATCGTGTGAGCTTGGTAGCTATGCAAGTATTGTTGTGCAAAGTGCCCACAATTCCACTAAAATGGTAGGGGTACCCACTTCATGTTGGTGACATATTTGATAATGGCGCACGGATCAGGAAGACACCCACACTGCCCTCACCTTCGACAGGCACCGGCACTGAGATGCAGCCAGCCGGCGACCATATGTAGAGCTTTGAGTTGCCAGTGCACAGGGCCAGGCGGGGACGTCGCGGGTCCCACTGGAAACAGCGCACAGGTGCCGTCTGTTCCAAGACGGCCAGCAGACGCAGCCTTTGGATGTCCCAAACCCACATGCAGGAGGGCATGTTGTCTGTGTGAAGAGGAGGACGGAATGGGGAATGGGGCACAGACAATCGGCTCCCACCCCCACAGTGCCTTGTACAGACAAAGTGACCCACAAGGGGTCCAGACACAAAGGGGCACCCATGAGCCATGAATAACAGTAGGTTTGGTTTGGAGAGGAGGGCGGGGGAACATTGGGTACTGATGGCCAAATGAAGCTTCGCGAATAATTTGCTGTATTTATTTTGTAAATTATTTTTTTGACCCCAATAGATGGCACTTGGTTTGGGTTGGGGCATTCTTTGAGCCCTTTTTTGAACAATAGCACCATCTAGTGGGGTCATAAAATACACTAAATGGTTCATGAAGATTCATTTGGTCATCACTAGCATTCGGTAGAATTTTTCAGGGGCCAACCATGTGCTTGTATGGCCCTAGATACAAATTTGGGGTAGAAACACATCAGGGAACAGCAAAGCTTTCTAGCTGGGCTGGACTTCGCAATCCTGGATGTCCCATATCCCTAAGGTAGGTATTTAAACACACAAAACTCCAAACACCCATCAAGATTTAAGAACTAAAAGGACACATACCGTTCTTGGTCGCAAGGTAGCGGCTGTCGGCACTGAAAGCCATGGAGGAAATCCCTACTTTGGGATTCGCCCGATCTGGATCCGGCTTGACGACAGGAATCTGGACCGGCAGCGGGCAGATCTCATCTATAACGGAAAAGATGTAGAGTTTGTTTCACTGGGTATGAGATTTTCAGGCAAAGCGCAAGTTCACCACCACCGTCTTTGGAATACTGGTAATGATAGTTTTTAGGATACAGAAACAAAAGTAAATTTTTAATTATAACATGTTAGTGTATTTGTACAAACCAATCTTAAGGAAAATTAGATTTTTTTTTAAAGGGGCTTCTTTTCATCTGACCTAAGCTGTGCACTTGCAGTTTTCCACCCAGTGGGTCTGGTTATATTCTGGTTACAGGAGCCAGTGTATGACAGGCTCTGCATCAGGGCTCTTCAATTCTGGCCCTCGATTCCAAATCCAGGCCTTGTTTTCAGTTCTCCCAGGTAGGTGAATAATTACTCATTCTGATTGGCCAGAAGCTTCACACCTGGCTCACAGGTAAAGGAAGGCTGGGAAATCAGCAGTGCTTGGCCCTTGAGGACCGTGATTTGAACAGCCCAGACCAACATGAATACTCACACTTGCTCTGAGTGTTGAACAGGGAACTTCCCATGGTAATCTGGTGATGGAGGGTGAGATCATCACTGCCAACCGCATGCCGTCTTTCCATTTCCTTGTAAACAACCTTAGAATAGACAAACACATTACTTTATTCCTAAACATAAGGATGTCCAGAGATGGAGAAATGACAAGCTAGCAACAGTCTTTGGCTGTAAGCGTGGAAACCTACTGCTTTTGAATTACTGACGGTAGCCGGATGCTCAAATTCAATGAGTTTTTTCCAAGTGATGTGGTTCAGTATCCGAACCTGTTCAAGAAACAGGGATAGTGAGCATCCACTGAGTGGCAGATAACAGGGGACAGCAAGTGTTTCCAGGGTCATGGGGCATATGAGGGACCATAATTCATAGAAAGGGGTCAACCTTATCATTAGCCAATGATATGATTTGAATCGGTGAGTGACAGGGGAGGAGGCACTTTGGGACCAATCAGCTTTCAGGTAGGGCCAGTGCCCCTGTAGCCCCACCCCTACATACACCTCAGGACAGAAGTATTTATTCTCAAGATTTAGGCCTTGGCTCTTGTGGATCATAATTAGAAATCTGGGTAAGCAGGTAAGGAATGCACACCTTTTCATCATAGCTACCGATGGCAAGGAACTGGCTACTAGGGCTCCAGGCGATGGACTTGATGCCCAGGCACCATTCATAGGCACTGTAGGTGGACAGCAATCGTCCGTCCAGGGAATACAGAAGCATCCGATACTGCAATACAAATGGAGCACACACACAGATTACCTACCGACGGCTTGACCTGACCCCACATCACAAACTGGTGGAGACAGAGTGGCTTTAAACATTTATTGCAGTGTTTCCCAACCTGGTCCTTGGGGACGTCTTCTGCTAGGGAGCTGGGAGGGAGCAAAAAATGTGGACCGTCTGGGGTTCCCCGAGGAACAGGTTGACAAACACTGATTTATTGGAAGCAAACAGAGTCTTTTTCCCCCATTACATATAATGACTGTTCCTAATATTCTGGCAGTCTGCGGGTCACCCTTACTCACTTCCAGACAAGTATCCCAAACTGCTAGCACACAACCATTGGGCGACCATTCGACTCCAGCCAGGTCCTGAGTATCTGTCTCAAAATGCTACCGGGAAGAAGAGAACACAAGGTAATCAGATTGCTTCGCACCTACACTGGAACGGCAGTCTACACGGCCATTGACAGGTGACTTGATACAGATTGACTAGGGCTGCTAAAGGTACGGGAAGGACTAACAATGTCCCTACACAAGTTTCATTATGTATCCAGTCCACTAGATCATATTCAGTTGTAAACACTGTACATCAAAATGTAAACGGCAGACACTAAACAGATAATTGGTTTGTACATTTACTTATTTAGCAACATACAAGACAGGATCAAGTGGCAGGATTAGCTGGTTCCTGGTACAACAGGCGTTATGGGCCTCGTTCGAGGGTCTGACAGTTTTTAAATTTCTTATGTTCTTATTGCTAGTGTAGCGCAAGCTAAAACCCTGGGTTCCTTTAAATCTGAGCTAGATAAGATTTTAACAACTCTGAGCTATTAGTTAGGTTCTCCCCAAACGAGTTTGATGGGCCGAATGGCCTCCTCTCGTTTGTAAATGTCTTATGTTCTTATGTATGATTACTCCGGTGACCACAGGGTTTCAAATCAGATCACTTGATGCTTCATAAGTACAGGTTCACTACAGCAGCGACAAAGCAGTGCAATAAAACAATAGTGTAACAGGAAGTGTACATAGAAAAGGTAACATACAGCTTTGCAGTAATAGTGTGCAAATTAGAAAAATACAGCAACAGTAAAGAGTATATGAATGCAATTGTGGGTTTAATGGATTCCAGAAACATTCTGGAAAAGGGCACAGATTTGTCACCCTCCGAGCTAAACATCAGGCACATTATTTATGAGTAGTACTTTATTCATCCTGATGGGCAGCCGTTCGCTCACAGCCAGGCCCATGGGATTCTACGGAGCCAATCAAAGTGTCCCAAAGTGACCCTGTCATGGAGGTCTGTTCAGCCAGTTGATGGTGTCACAGAGGCATGCAAACAGACACACGGGCGTCGAGACCCGGGCCCTGAACGAATCACACCGACACCCGAGACGTCTGCAGGCGACTGCCACAGGGACTCCAGTTACCACCTCCTCGGCCCTGCAGCCGTACTCCTGACTGGTTCGTGTAGAGCTGCCCCAGGCGGCATTGCCTGGGGTTGGAGGGCAGCTGTCGGGCGGTGCCACCGCCCCCGTCCCGTCGCGCGCCACTGCACCGTGCCCCCGCTCACCCGCAGCAGCTGCCAGTCGTCGCAGACGAACACGCTGACGTGGTCCTTGCAGTCCCGCCGCTCGGCCAGCGCCATGTACCGCCCGTCTCTGCTGAAGTCCAGGCCTGCAGCGATGTGCAAAAACAGATACACGGGATACGCAAACACTTGCAATCATGGCTTCCTCTACAGTATAAGGGTGGTCCACAGTCTGATGGTGACTTAACATTTAAACTGCTGTTTCCCACACCAATGAAATTCAAACTCCTATATCCGCTGAGCAAGACATACTTCAGCGTATGCAGTCCATTTGTTTGCGCTAATGTGCCATTGGTGTTAACGGCACCAAAATCTATCGCTCTCAACCGAAAAGCCGTAATGTCCCTAATAGAGTGGCTGCCCCGTCCTGAAATCGTACGGCTGAAAAGTTTTCAAACATGATACGTATTTCATAAAATGTTCGACAAATAGAAGCAGTTTATTGCCGATTTCACGTTTGTCTAAATTTCTGCTTTTTAAAAAGTATAGGAGTATAAACTGTCAGCTTAAAAGTATAAAGCAATTTTATATTTTATACAAATCAAGCCAAGCGAAACTCTTAAAAACCGAGTTTTATTTGAAATTAACTATAAAATTGCTCTTTAGACGAAGCGGTTTGCCATTTCGTTTGTGTCGTAGCTCTGACAGACATAAAATGAATGAGAAAGCATTACCCATCAATTTGTCTTTGAGATAATAAGACCGCCCATACCCAACCATAATAGTGATTAAAGTGATCAGGTCTTCTGGCATTTGTTAAAGTGAGACTTATTTTATTACTGGTGTGAGATTAAGACCCATCCATCAAAACCAATACTTAAATCACTGAACACAAAAAACATGACAAACAACTGGATTATGATTTTTACAGCTCTTTTGGAGTGACAGCCACTCTGCAGCCGGGAGGATTACTGACTGCCCCTTCGCTTTCTTGTCAGATAAAGCTGATTCACATTCTGTTTCTGATCATAAGCAGTTATCGCGATCCTTTTTCCATTACGAAAAACATGCGACGTTCATCGGAATTCATCGTCTGTGCCGTAGAGGACTGACCCTGGTGCCAAGCAGGGCATTATCTCACGGGCCGCGGACAGGTCAGCATCGCTAGCATGTGCCGTTTACCGAGAAAGGCCTTTGCCGTACACAGACAGAAATGCCTGCCTGCAGAGTGGTCCCAAACCAAAAGGTTAAAGGTCAACATCCAGCATACCAGTGTAAAGCTGGATACTCCAGCCACTGCTAACTGACACACACTCAGAAAGCCTGTTTCTACTAGCTGTTTCCGTCTTGCTATAAACAAGATGTAAGAAATAGTGCCCGTATGACAGTTAAACACATACACACATATACACATACTTACCCTTCTGACATGCCTTGGGGTACTTGATATACGACACAGACTTGGAGCACAGGGACCAGACAGTGACCCGCAGCTGTTGGGGGAGAGAAGACACAGGAACACAATCATCCCCTCTGTGGGCGATAGCATGGCTGCCGTGCGGAAGCCTACAGCTTAGCGCCCCAAGGCCTCCATGCTGGCATACTGATGACAGGAGAGCTTAATTCTGCATGGACAACCTATTGTAAACCAACTGTCATGACAATTATCCTATTCAAACCATAAGAGGGGGTGGTGGGTTAGGTTCTACACCCACTGCTTGGCACAGCGCCCCCTACAGGCCATCCAGGGCTTATAGTGAGAACAGATGCATTTGGAAATCACCAAACAGGAGGGAGAGATAATGGATGCAAATATGTGTTTCAGGTTTAACATGTCAGATTCCGGATTTGTATTAAGGAGCAACTTGATGGCATACGCATGACTTTCATTTAGAACCTTTGGTGAATCTCAATATGCCTACCTGACTCTACTCATGTTCTAACGTACCCATTTTACGTTATCTTCCATTGCCGAAGTACAGTTCCAATACTAAGAACACATGTACAGAGGACGGTAAAAATCCCCAGATCTTAGTCTTGCTCCGCCCCAAATATCCAAGATACATTGGTTGCATCCTCACTGAACAAGACCAATCCCATGATTCATTGCACCCCAAAAGTTAGCAAGACCGATCTTGCAAAGACCACAAGTACGGTCTTTGCATTCTTGGTATTGAGATTCACCCCTAAATTATGCTTGGAATAACCACAAGTGACTATTCCCCACTATTTATTTATTTAATTTTTTTTTTTTTTTTTTTAAGTGCAGTACTTTGTTGATGGCCGATGTTCTCCAAAGTGAGCTACTGGCAAACAGTCATCGGCCAATTTGGCAGCAGTCTGGGATTTTAGAAATAAATTAGGTTAAAAGGTTAAATGAGGGCTTGTCAGTGCCTCCCAAAATAATCTCAGTCACAGATTACACAGAAATGGAGCAGCAGTAACAGTGATTAATCACATGCAGAAGTGCTGCGGCCCAGAACTGTTCTGTAGCAGTTCTGCTGGATTTTGGATTTTATTCAAGATTTTTAATCCTGTGGCCTACATATGCAGTCCTGAGCAGAAGACGGTCATATTGTCTCTGGGGGAAGCCAGAGGGACTAGGGCAGGGGGCAGGAAGAGAGATAAAACTGAACAGCACTTTAAGGAGCTTACAGCGAAAGGTCTACCAACCAGGGAGCCGAGTGACTTTGTGCGGACTTGGGTGTCAGTCCACAGGCAGCTGGTCAGAGAGTCACCCTTGGGGGCTGATGTAAGAGCCAGGCAGGGCGTGATGATGGGCAAAAAAAAAAAAAAAGTACCATGCGAGATAAAGAAAACTGCTTGGGAGTAGGGGTGCCAACAAGAGAATTCACTGGCATCTCTGGCTCCCTTCAAGGACTACCCACTCTCTGAAAGGACAGTCAAGTCGAAACAAGCTCTGTAGCATTATATCAGGTCAATGCAGTTTATCAGAAGTATGTCAAATGGAGGCCCATCCTACAACAGACATCAAGACCCAATACACACTGTGCCACCATGCCAACTTTTCATCACCTTACAGCAACACCTACAGTTGCCCAGGGTGCCCAGAGGTCTGCGGGCAGGGCCCAGCAGATAGGTCACGTTACATCTAACAGGCCCAGATTTACGCCGCAGTAAATCAGAAATTTGGGAGCACCGGGCAAGAGGCGGGGCTCTTGGCAGGACGACGCGCCGAATAGCAAGCCGCGTCTTGTTTGGTAAATGGCGTGTGATCTGTGGGACGTGCGAGGAAGCGAGTGGGGGGGGGGGGGGGGGGGGGAGGGCAAAAAATGGCCAAAAAAATCCGCAACGGTTTAAAAACCCAAAAAAAGGCCAAACAAAAA
>JAODKC010000107.1:4264964-4275773 GCA_026777985.1 Mormyrops attenuatus | reverse complement strand
ATATATACAGTATATTATACATAAATAAACACACAGCACCAGACAGAAAAAGTTATAAGTTTCACCTACTGCATGTTACTGTGATAAGCTCTGAAAATATCTTCTCGAGGGCAACGTAAAATTTGGTTTATACTGAAACACCACGATTAAAGGGTCAACTAGGAATTACTTTTAAAAAATAAATTACTCATTACAGCATTTTGGAGCTAAACTATATTGCAAGTGGATAGAGGGTAAAGTAAAAAGATTTATGAACCTTCACATTTCTCACAACACAATACTAGTTTTTGGTGGAAACCTTTAAAGACAAAGTTTGAGTAGCTGGTCTAACCAATCGCAGTAAATAAAACGAACACCTACTTGTTCTCTGAAATGTGTACCAAGTCATAGAATTAGTCAGGGTGAATTTTCCAAACAAAACCGCAACACCAACTAAATAATGGGTAAAACCATATGAGGAAAGCTACATAAAACATTTAAAAGCAACAAACCAATATTATGTTTACATTAAAATAGCGGCCATCTTCCATTCTCCCATGAATTCTTGGTGCTGTACAAGGGTATTGAACACATGTCAAACTGGACCACAATACATGGTGGTCATTAGGTTTTGTTCAGGCCATCTCATACCTGATATCTGATCGGGCTCTTAAGTAATCATTTTCATGTACTGATTGCTACCAACGACATACTGCTGCATGAAATATGTTTCTATAAATTCACCATCATCAAGATGTTGAATCATGAGCAAATATCACAAGACGACAGTTTCAAATGGGAAATTCGCCAAATGTACCTGGACAGTCTCACTAGTGAAACGCACCTTCCCACCACACTGCACCACTTAGGGGCTGACTGGCAGAGCTGGCAATTTCAGGTCCAGAAAGTAAAAATCCAGACCAGGATTTTGTTTCAACCAACCAGCTGAGTAGAGAGTCACAGTCAAATAGTACTCAAGTGCTTGGTTGAAACAAAATCCTGGTCTGGATTTTTACTTTCTGGACCTGAAATTGCTACCTCTGCTGACTGGTCAGATCGTAGGAATTGGTATTAAACCTTCAGCTCCCTTTCTCACAGCACTGTATTGCGTTATATTTTTTCAGCTGCAATATTAGATCATATTTAGTATGTCACATCTAAATAAAAATTCATTAAGAAAAAAAATCTCCAAAAAAGTACCTCGGAAATCATATCATCTAAATTTACTTTTGCCCTCTGGACAAACCTGCTTTAATTTTGAACAAAACTGACTGGACACTTTTTTGTGTATTTAAGACAAATGCAACACTAAGTCAGAAACGCAAAACTGCAAGTCGTCCAGCTATTTTCCTGACACCCTCCCAGTCAAGTGCCATTTTCACAGTTAACTAACAAAAAAATCTTGATCATTAAACTGAACAGGGCTTCTTGTGAGAAAGGAGCCTCATAACATAGCAGCTGTCATGAGCTACGGCCTCAGCATGGATGCTGCCCTGGCCGGGACAGGCAGCTGAGGGGTTAAGGGAAGCCCTCTCCTCCAACAGCAGCCCCTCTACTATTTTCAGGTCCCTAACTTACAGGCAGCGACAGTTGACGTGCAGTGGGGCAGCTCCTCCTGACTCGGCACTTACGTGGAACTCGGTGGTGTTGAGAATGTGACGCCCGTCAGGGCTCCAGCGCGAGGAGACCAGCCCCGCTGAGCCCTCGTCGATTTTACAGTGCCAGTCGGGCTGCTCCAGCGACCACACCTGAAGAAGGGGAGGGAGTCTGGTGCAAAGAGTGAGGAGAGACCCGGCCGAAACGCCGCCATCCCTATCCACCCCCACCTGTTTCTGACAGGATGAAAGACTGCCGCTGGTTACCTCTGCAAAGGTAAGCTGCTTCCAGATCTTCACAAGTACGTACTGTATGCTAGAAGTCATTTTCATCTACTTCACTGTGGGTTCTGAGTACTAGAACCACTATTAGATCTTAAGCACACAAGCATATTAGAGTTTGAGCAATAATACTGTTCCCTGAGGTTGTCAAGGGTCTCTTTCACAATCAGAATGCAGCCTGAGAGATAAGGGGGCAAACTGACGTGTTTCGCCCCCCTGTGTACTTGCTGTAACGGTAACCTTTAGGGAATTTATGTGACAAAAAAAAGTAACATTTTTAAATATTTCAAGGACAACAATTTATCATTTAATTCCTGTTCTCCTCTTATACTAACCACTATTTCATGCATCACTAATTTTAATCTTACATACTTTAAAAATGATCCTTAAACATCGAAGCAAACTTCTGAATAAAGTGGAAGCTGGGGCGGCAGCTTATACCTGCACCAGAGCTCGCTTGTACATGGCGCACAGGATAAACTGGGAGTCAGACGACCACTCCATGCAGGTGACCTGATCCAGGCAGGTGTACAAGTGTAGAATCTGCAGGCTGCTCACGTCTCGCACCACCAGCCTGTACTGGACACAAGTGGCCTGCAAGCACAAGAAGGACCCAGTCAGAGAGGTGGCTTTTCACCTGCCTGAAGCACAGTGCTCCATGTGAGGGAAATTAATATTTATTCACATGTATGTGAAAGGGTCGGGGAAGAGGTCAGCAGGTGGGGACCTCATAACTGCAAGAAGTCAAATTAGCAAAAATTCAGCTTGAAGTACAAAAGCCTGATGGTAAAGATAAATTTATTAATGCCTTAATATTCTGGATAAACTTTTGCACACAAGGGTGTGCAAGTATCTTACCATATATTTCCCATCTGGTGAGACTCTACAGAGTTGGTTGGTGTGCTTGAAGACCTCCGAGAAGTTCATCTTCTTCTGCAGCTCATCCACCTGTTGCTATGAAGAAGATGGGGCAGTCCAAGGGCCACTCGCGGTACTGACGTGCATAGACTAAAGAAAGGAGTTAAACCAAATGTACTTCATAATCTGCTGGTAATCCCTGACATGGGTAGGGCATTATTAATACCGTAAACCGCGCACTTACCTACGACAACAAGAGGTGGCGGTGTGAAGATGCAAATCTGTGTGACTTCGGACCTCGAAGACGCCGCAATAAGAATCGATAACAAAACTTCTTGAGCGATTTTTAAGCGAAGGCTGAATAACAAACAGCTAAAGTAAAAGCACAGTCAAACTAGCATAGTTTATTACAGCCAGCAAGCGACGAGTGCTAACCAGATTCATGCCCGCGATACTTGCAAATAACATTAGCAAGCTAGTAAGAGCCAGTTTGCTGTTACACGCACTGCTATATAATGCTCATAATTTAGCAGAGTTTTAAAAATATTATTACCTACAATTACGATCTCAACTGGTCCGAGGTTACATGCAGTTCGCCTAACGCCCGTCCTTCGTAACCGCCTCGAGTAACGCTGTTTAGGAAGTGCGGCGTATGTTTATTCTGATTGACAGGCCAAGCGACAAATCAGCAACGGCTGTGAGGCGGGCTCAAGGCATTATGGGAATGTGAGTTTTTTTCCTCAAATTTAGGACGATCAAATTAATTGCAATTTGGATTTATTTTTTATATACCTGGAGAACTTTCTTATTGACCATTTAAACTCATTTTTATACTTCTGTTGCAAAACCCCCATCATTCGCAGCTATTTGCGATTTGCTGTCATTCAAAACCCAGTCAGGCGCGTGCACACGACCACTTTGCGATTTGAGCAACTATATATAAATTGAAATGCATTCAATGAAATGTTAATTTAAACGTGAATATTATTAACATTTTAAATTATTTATGCTGTTTTGTTATTATATGCATTTCAAAACACGTGTATTATTAACTTTATCGGCACATAAAACAAACAAACAAACGTGCTGGGTGTTTATTATTTGCAGTTAGCAGCCACTTCAACTCAAGGAAGCGTTTCGCAACCTCTTCAAGACCCCCCAGCGCGAGGACAAAACGCTTCCCGCTCCTGTGTGCTCTAACGGCGGCTAACGCCTCCTGTAGTTACCCCTAATTCCCACAACCCAACCCTCATACTCAACTAAGAAAGAAAGTCTTGTAGGCAAAGAGGTACCTGGCTAATCAGTCATTTCGGCATATTTCTGAAATTGTATTTCCTTTCAGTTTGCTTTCTGATTATTACTTAGCATATACAACGGCTGTTGATTTATATAACGAACCCGTGGAACAGTCGGTCCTAATCATGACAACTAAGATTTTCTTTTAGTTTTCGGGGGTCCCGTAAAATAATAATAATATAATCTTCATCTATTCAAAAGAACTCGCTTTAAGGATATATTGAAACTGGAATATCTCTTCAGTTTATTGGGTAAGTCACGTTATTATTATCTGATTTACAATGATAGCTTCTTTAATTCTGCAAAGCAAGCATTATTTCGGTTTCATTTTTGTTTGAATGTGCAAGTTTCATATAGATGTATTCTTATAGATTCATTTATTTTCAGTGCCTTGTCTTATATATCGAAGATATGATTTTGTCGGCTCTGTAGTCAGTTCAAATATATTATTGTATCATTCCCTTATTAAATGTAGCAACAATTGACATGCGGAAACTATTCTTTTAACTAAGCTACGTGTTATAATTGCAATTTAAGTTAACGTATGTTGGGTCTCAGACGTCTTTTATGTATTAAACTTATAAAAACAAGCTGATAAGCAGAATGGTATGCAATGCTTGTATGTGTTATTAAACATTTATCATTAGTTTATTACAGTGACAACCATATCTATAGTTTTATATATATTATGAATGTATTTTCTATGTGTGTGTGTGTGTGTGTGTGTGTGTGTGTAAATGTATATATTACATTAATACATTTGCATTTGAATAAAAGGACGGCTCTCCATTATTCGATTAATCCCTCTTCAGACTTAAACATTTAAGTTTTAAGATTAATGTCTGCCTATGAATGACCTCTATTCTGACTGTCATTCGCGCGAATTTATTTGAAATAAATTTGTTTGGATATGAACGTGGTAATGAATCACCACATTTTTACGCAAAAACACTGTATATTAGGTTTTTTTTCTAGATATTCGTTCTCTTTAAATCCACCTAGACGCGGTCAATAGTTAAATCAATATTTGTGTTTCAAATATTGGGTTTTTTCTGGTCAGAGTACACAATAATAATTTCCTTTCAAGAAAAATCCTGCAAGCGCTGCTTCGGAAAGCTGTTAAGTAAGAGCAGCTGCGCCCAGTTGTAGAACATTCAGATTTAATAGAAAAAAATGTTTTTGATTATTATTATTATTATTTTCAAGTTGGATAGAATGTTTCAAAATAAGGCACAAGATAGAATTAGTGAAAGCAAATGAATAAAATCTACCTCATTCTTTTGTGTCTCCAGTAAAATACAGTCTATAGTATTGCAAGAAATCAATAAATGATTCCAAATTGTGTTAACAACAACAACAATAGTAATAATGATAACAACAACAACAATTGACTGTCTATATATTTTATTTCATGTATAAACTGATGCATTGTGTTATGAATGTTAATTGATTTTTCTTAGAAGGCACGTTTATCTGTCACTGAATGAGGATACACCTTTGTTGAATTTCACAGAAAGTAGCAGTCGCACGCAAACAATGCAAGATATCCCGAACGAAGATTATCCCTTTCTAAAATATAGATTTTGTATCATTATATACCCACATATAATTTAATTATGTTATGCGGAATCGCTAAGGAAATGGTTTCCCAAATGAACATCAATACACCGTGCGGGTTAACACCGAGAGTTACAATCTGCGACGTGGTTCCAAGGTGACAGCTCAAGGTGAAGTTAATGACCCTTGGGACGAACGATTTGTGTGGAGTAACTATAGTAGTTGTCTTGGGTACTGATATAACTAACTTGGGCATGGAACTGGCGAATCCAAATTATTCTACACTGAAGAATGGGTCGTTTATGGTAAATATTACACTCTTCCGTTATGCTTTTTATAACACCTGTAGTATGTTCAGTTGAATTATTTTAATAATAATGCCAAAAACTAAATCAGAACTACTTTCTTAGAAGCTTATTATAGCCTATGTATAATTTTCTTAATATATTTAAAAATATTTCTTCGAGTGGTGAACGTAGTTGAAATTGGAAATATTACACTGCAAAAGCAGTCATTCCCTGTTGAGCAGTGGAATAAGCGACAAGCTGCGGTTCCCATCGGCGGGAATTAAATCCTCCATTCGACCTCCGCTTATTGGCATCTTTTAATTGCTGAAGGTGCGCATCTCCTGTTCTCTTGAAGGGGTAGCTACCACGGGAATAGAAGAAGCCTAATTTAACAGGTGTACGACTGCCTCAAAATGCGATCGCTGATTCAAGCGTACCACGACATACGTTTTGCGCTGACTAGTCCTGAATATAATTCGATTAAAAGTTTATGTGTGATGTAACTGAGATTCTGCAGTTAGCAAAAGAATATTGAAGGCAATGTTCAAACGAAATGCAGGTGCACGGGGAGTTAGTTATGATCTTACTCTGTGGGCTACAGGATGTAAATTACCGATGTGCGGTGGACTGCTGCAGTTTTGATGACTCATGAGTCACGTGCTCTGTAAGTGAGAATGATGTGATACTTGCAGCACATCATTTTCACTTTTTCACTATCTAGGCCTAGCTGCCAGGAACACAACATCTGAGCAATTAGTGAGACCGTCTCATCATTGTGTTTTTTTTTTATTTCTTTGCGGTGAACATGTCCAAACGGGTGACTTGTTTCTGGCTCCCAATGTTTCCCTAATTGCTTTTGGAATTAAGACGGCAGCTTAGCCTGTACAATTACTGCGACCTCACGAGAGTATCTAAAATTAATTTTAATTGTCGGAACTATATGGCAGTAATACAACTTAAAACGAAATTCCATCAGATTGCATCAGGTTTCTTGGCGAGTTTTGACTGGGTTCGCAGGGGAAGATAGACAGGCATGCATGTGTACATACATAAGAGGGACATAGTCATTATATTATTATAATATTATCCACTGCAAAACATTATGCTTTGTATTTGTACACACTTTCCAGCCAATGCCGTTAGACTTGGCAGACTTGCTATAAAATTAGTTATATATCCTATGAGGGTATCCTGAAGGTTCCAAAAAGCCGCAAACCTTTGCTACACTTTCTTGCCTTTGCCTAACTGGTGGCGTTGCCGGGGAGATACGAGACGCTACATTCTGCGATATAATGAGCTTTAAAGTAGCAGAGTCGTGCAATCTGAGAGCTGAGAGGAGAGTTGTGAGTTGGAAAGTAAGTTATAAACGCCATAGATGACTTTTGAAAACGCTCCATGCTAAAACATATCAAACTCTTAACTGGTAATTCGAATTAGTATTTGTTTATATAAGATTATCAAAGTTTTGCCGTTCAAAGTACAGTACATTTTCACCGTCTTTTGATAAGTAGCGCTCAAGTTATCATCCCATTTGTATTAGATTTATTACATATGTTTGTTAGAATAAGCACGTTTTCCATACGTTTTAAATTAATATTAGTTATGCGTAGATTTTTTCAGGAACGCCGCGCTAATACACGTTTGAAGAATGTAACACAGACCACAGTCTCGTATTTTTAACAGTCGGGAAACTTAAAATAAGCTCTAGGATCCCGTGTGCTGCTAAGTAACGCTAGTATTATAAAGATTAATTTAGTTACTGCCCAAAAAAGACCCAGTGGATTGTAAACTAACGTGACTCCATAGAACTGCACTGACTGTTGATCTACAAAACGAGTCATATCGCGTGTTGTACGATACAAAAGCTTGTCATGTGGGATCAGGGCAGTAGTCAGGGTTAGGGAGGTATACTGGGCATCGTTTCCTGATGGTAGCTCCTGTTGAGCTGGTTCACTTTCTTCGACATCTCTGCATTTTGCAGATAATGACGCCTAGACATATTTTGATGCGCGGAGCTGCGTGTTAATGGTAAAATCCTGTCAAGCATTTTGTCGAAGGTACATGTTACAATGAATAGGCTATATACTCAGGGAACAAAGAGTAAAAGCATAAGGAGTCCTCAAAGATGCTCTGCCAGGAGCGGAGGACATTCAGGTGACTCTCATTGGCATCCTAGTGGAGCAAGGAAAAAGATACCAATTAACATTTTGGTCAGTGAAATCAACATGTTTTATTACTGTAATACAACTGTTAGTTGATTTGTTAGACTTCGTGTGTTGTTTTAATTCCATTAAAATGGTATCTACACTCTGGACATCATAAATACTTATGTCACTTATAATTCTTTTGTTTTATTTCACTCAGTTGACCCCAGATTCCATACCCTCTGCTCTTTCCTCCACATTCTCTCACTTTTTTATTCTCCCTTTTTACTTTTGTGTTTTATTATTTTATTTAGCATTTACTGTAGAGGCAAAAGTATTGGGAGCTGGCAGGTTAAGCGATTGCATTCGAATTGTGGGGTATTTAGGTTAAAGACACCCTGCGGTGGTGGTCCTGTATAACGTCACTGTAATAATCCATACGATAATGTTTTCATCAGTATCTGAACCAGAGCCAGGGTTCTTAAGGGTCTCAGCCTCAAAAGTACAGGGTTCTGGGTTGAAGTCCAGTCTAGGCTCTGTGTTTGTGTGTAGAATTTGTGTCTGCAGGCTTTCAGCTGGGAATTCTGGTTCAGGTGAAATAATGGATCTACGTCTGTTGTGTGGTTGGAATGGACTGTGGTTTAAGATTGTCATTCCCCAAAGACATTAATTCTAGCTCACAAAGAAGGTTTAATTTTATATAAATGACATATCAGCGAGCCATTGGTCGTCTCTTAGCTGTATTTTATATTCTGCTGAAATGCTGAGTGTTCCGTTTTGTGTCCCATCGAAATGGAGGGCAGTATGTGGCGTAGTGTGTTACTACAAATTACTACATGGACTGTCCGATCCTGCATTCTTAAAAAAAGAAAAAAATGACATCACTTTGGAAAAAAAGCATCTGTTAAATAAAGGCAAAACTTAATTATAAAACACTTCATAAGGCGTGAGAGTAGTTATGCTCTGTTTAGCAGGTGTAGTTATGTTTCAGGGTACAATACTTTTACTGCAAATGAGGAAGTCAAGGCAGCCTCTCCTGCAGCTCGAAAGGTGGAGCATCGTTCTGAAATGCAAAGAGTGAGGACTCACTTCCTGAGGCGCACAAACAAATTAAAACGTTTACAATGTAACTAAAAACACCATCAAGAGCTAACAGAATCTATCAGCTCGCATCCCTCATTCATCTCTTCATGCTGTCCAGGTGACCTTCTAAATAACCTTAAAAAGGTATTTAAGTTAACAAGGGCCAGCTGCGTGTTGTTAAATCGGTAACCTGTGGGCCCTGAATTGGTTAATATCTGCCATAGCAACACGAGCACTCAGCCAAAGCCCAAACACCTGGACCGCTCTGATCTGCCTCTCCCCGCATCAAAGGAGTAGCTGAAGTCTCAGTTATGAGCCACTGAGGGGGGAAGTACAGTCACAAGCCAATAGAAATGTTTTCATGTCTCAATCTGAGATCACTTGTGTGTGTGTGTGTGTGGTATTTGTATATTCCTTTCAGAACACTTCATATATTAGTGGATGTCTATGTTTGTGTATACCGAGAGAGGCACTGTGATGTTGGAGATTAAGAAATTTTTTATATCCAGAAAATATGCTGATATATATACATTGACCTCTCTGTATACCACAGTCAAGTCCTTGTGCAAAGGTCAGGGGTCGCAGGTCATGTCCTCTCACTTCCTTTGGCCCTTTACAAGGTGGAGTGTAATGGTCAGGTGAACTAACATGTGATCAGGAGGTTGCGGGTTTGTGCCTCATGTTGTACTGAACCTTATCAACTTTGGTAAACCATTAAGCTGCAAAATTGTGTAACAATGTGCACTCTATACTGAACTGTAACTGTTTATTATGAGAATAATAACAGAATATTCAACAAAATATTCATAATAAGTGTTTAAAGCATAATGTTCAGAACAACTGTATCACTGATTTTCTTAATGGTATTGAATACTAAGCTTTGAATAGCAAGTTTGGGTTATTGTATGTTTGTTGACTATAGGCACCCCTGGCATTTTATCCATCTACCTGGTAGAGAGCCAGAGCTTTTATTGCACTGCAGTCCCTAGAGGATTTCCCTTGATATGGCAAATGGAGAACATGCGAACTCCACACACCCAGGGCCCTAGCAGAGACTTGAACTGAGGTCCTACTGTTGTGAAGCAACAGTGCTAACCACTGTGCCACCCCCTGATTTGTAATAGTTTTATGCATTTGTGTTATAAACATTCCAAAAGCATTCCCTATGGGTTTAAAGATAATTCTAAGTATATTTCTGTTTAAATAGTTGACAGTTAAATGATTTGTCTCTATTTTAATGCTTTTGTCAGTGCTACAGCCTCAAACCTCCAGGATTTTGCCCTGATGTGGTTATTGCTGGTGTCTCTAAATTACCATTAGTGTGATATTATCGCGATCATGGTATACTCTCTCTGGAAACAGGCTCACGATCGTGGTCTTGCATAGGATAAGTGTTTATGGAAAATGGATGGTTGGATCCACACTAAAAAGCGGCATTTATTCTAATGACCACAAGAGGGAGCCCTTTATACTAAAATGCTAAGACTTTTTAAAGGCTGAACTACATAATGTAACCAAAGTTGAAATCAGATGAAGGGGATTATCATTTCACATATATTAGGTTGATCCAACATCTGGAGACCCTTCCTGCTGTACGGTATCCACATTGCACTGGATCTGGTGGGTAGTGCTAAGTGTGTAAGACGCTCTCTCCCCAGAGTAAGGCTGCAGTAGCCCGGGGGGGGGGGGGGTGGGGAGGCTGCCACGGCTTGGACCCAAGAGCCCAGT
>JAODKC010000107.1:4254631-4264864 GCA_026777985.1 Mormyrops attenuatus | reverse complement strand
GCCGCCCGCGGGGCGGCGGGCGCCGGGGGGCCCGCGCGCGCCCCCCCCCCGCCGCCCCCCCCCCCCCCCCCCCCCCCGCCCCCGCCGCCCCCCCCCCCCCCCCCCCCCCCCCCCCCGCGGGCTCTGCTTGGAGCCTAGAGCCCAGTTCCCCATGGGCCCACAGCAGACAGGTCTGGGCACGCCAGCCATGGCAGCACCAGTACCCCATGCGGGCCGCAGAACAGCACCCTGAGATCTGCTTGGAGGAAACGGGAGACCCCACACTCGGGGCCAGATGGGGACCGTCAGCTATTATTATGGCTGCTGTTATTATTATTGTTGTTGTTATTGTTGTTGTTATTGTTGTTATTTACTTAGTGATTTATTCTATACCCATATATGTTGAAAATTAAGTTTCCTGTTCAAATGGGCCATAGCTGAGCACATCCTGGAATCTGGATCAAAAGCCTTCTGGGTAATATTCCGATAACGTGCGGCGTGGTACTTGATGCAGAGACGTTCTGTGTCGGAGTGTCTCTTCCATCAGTGATGGAAATCTGCTAAATCCGGGCTCAGTCAGCTGCCTGCAGATGATGATGATGATGATGACGATGACGATGGCTCCTTTAACCTCCGCAGAGTGATCTACCCCTCGGTGGATTACCCGTCAGCAAAGATGTCCCAGTCCGCGGCCGCTGACGAGGGGACGACCTTCGAGCACCTGTGGAGCACACTGTCAGCACCTGCCCGCCCTCCGCCGCCCGCAGCCTTGATCCTCACCACCCACACTCTACACTGTGTTGGGGATCAGAGCACGATATACACACATATCTACATAACCATGGAAAGAACAAGTCAGGCCTACACTGAGTGTGTTTTGGAAAAACATGTACATTTGTGGGAGTAAAGCCTTCCCTCTAGCAGACGGCACGTATGCGTCTGTCATCAGTAATGTATGTCATCGTCGCATTTGTCAGCGCCGAGAGATACTCAGAGCCTCCTCCCCGTATTTCCTAGCACAGAGACCCATGTGTGTTAAAATATAGTGGACACTGTATATAAGGTTCCATGATATCTTAGGTATCACACAGAATTCAAGATTCTAGATTCTTTATTGTCATCTCACCATATAGGACAAGGGTAGGCAATCTTATCCTATTAAGGGCCTGTGTCTGAGCCTTTAGGTCAGCTGTCCAAACTCAGGCGCAGGACTCTTCAGCTAATCAGTCCTTTAATTAGTGACCTAATTAGGGAGTTACAGCAAAAACCCGCACACACAGTGGCCTTTTCTGGATAAGATTGCCCATCCTGATATAGGATACACGTGCACAAACATTAATGTACCAAGCCCAACATAGCTACCATGAAATGTCATTTCTCTGAAGGTAAAGTAAAAAAAATACAAGACTAGAACAGTTTTCAAATATCTGACAAACAGGCAAGCATCCAACATACAATGCAATATGTGGAATGTATATAGTACAGTATATAGAATGCACGGTAGCCAAGATAACACTCTAATCTATTCTATAAACTCTTTTATGATTTACTGTCAATACCTGTGTTATGTTGTGTGGTTCTATGAATTTCTATGATGTATAAATATTTCTTTGTTTTAGGAAGGTATCGCTATCTATTTCATGCATTAATTATGCATTTATCCACGCTGTACTGCACAGGTATATTGTTATCCTGGTATCCACTATCACTGTCCATATTTTAACCCATCCTGTTCTGGGACTAGGTGCCCTATATGCTCGGTACACTGATCTGAAATCAGATGCTGAAATGGCTCAGATGTACGTCTGTTAACTCTTTCAGGGAGCCGGACAGCACATACTTTGAACTTCCCCAGGGCAGTCACCCCGGCAGTCACGATGCCGCCAGCGGCATGCCCTCGAACCGCGCTGATGTGTGCATGGATGTTTTCCACATGCGGGACATGAACGAGAGTGTCATGGTAAGGAGAAGTTCTCTGTGTTCACATATAACCACTGTGCTCTCAAGATCTGTGGTGGTAAGATCTGTGGCAGCGGCACTTCTAATCGTGCTTGTGAACATTTAACTAAAAGGCTTATTGTCACTTTTTGTTAACACTTGATGGGGCACAAATACTTAGTAATAACTCAGTTACTACTGAAGTATAAATCATGAACAACTCATGAACAACTTTAGTCTACTTGAGGTAAAAGATGCATCACAATTAATTAATGATAAACGAACACATGATCAGTAGTTCATACAGGTTTACAGAATTAACAGATATAGTAACAAATGCTTGGGATAAAAATGCATCATAACTGATTAATGATAAATTAACATGAGATCAATATGTAAGTAAGACTTAGTTTGTGGTTAATTAATACATAAGTAATAGAATAATACTAAATTATTCGTGCCCCATCGAGTACAGTGTTATGATTTTTATTGGCATCTTCGCAGTTTTCCCTGAAAAATGCAAACCAATATGTGCAGTGTTTTCCTGACAAGTTTTCACACACTTTTCAGACAAATTGAGCAATTAAAATCTTCATATAGAAAAGTGAAGACTTAATTAAGTTCGATGTAAATAAGGTTTCAAAAAACAGTATGGAGCAAGAGCCGTTGTGCTATTCAAAGAGCTCTAACAAGACCCAACAGTATTCACATACCTGCAGTCGGTTGTACATCTATCTGTTGAATAACCATTGTACTTTAGCAATAAAGCTGCACAACTTAATACTCAGTGGTGTGTGGAAGCACCAAGACAGCATGGGCCACATTCGCCCCATTTCCCATAATGCCACTGGCAATGACCGGCTCCCCTCCAACGTCTGACAGCTTCCCTCCTATTTTCCCTCCCTTTCTGAGCATTTTCCCTCCCTGTGTGCTGGGGCAGACGGATTAGGTGGGAGGTTACTACACTAATTAGCAGCCAAGCCAAGCCCGCTACCCAAGACCTGCTGCTGCCCATCTGGAGTCGTTTGCAAAGTGCGCCGTGCACCTGTAAATGGCGGCACCAGTCAAGCGACTCTTAGCATCCTTCCCCTGGCCCACGAATTAGGAGCACGGCAACCGATGGCCATAAACTCCATAGAGAATCCAGCCTGTTAGCATGAGCCATCCATTAGCTTTGAATTGTTTCATTACTGGCTGGTTTTCCAAATAAAGAAGGTTTCCTGTGAGGATGACTGAATTGTGTCTTTGAAAGTTAATCTTGGCCACGTGGGTTAACAATGGTGGGGTTTTTTTAACCAGCAATGTCAATGAATGGGACTGTAAATTTACTTTGAGTGTCTATTGTGCTGTTTCAATTAGAATCCCAGTCATCCCCCTTGGGCGTTACTTCATCTGGTGTGTGTGTGTGTGTGTGTGTGTGTGTGCGTGTGGGTGTGGGTGTGGTCCAGGTATACCTTACCTTGTGGAGACCAAATGTCCCCACAATGTGATGAATACCCGGTTTTTTTACCTTATGGGAAAACTCTATTTTATAAAAATCCATGACTGCGATGAAAAAATGAATAATGCAAAAACTCTTGTATTTTGTTTGGTTACTTATGGTTATGGTGAGGGCTGGGTGGGGGTTAAGGTTGTCATAGTTAGCGTTAGCATTTTTCCCACAGAAATGAATGAGCGGTCCCCAAAAAGATATGATTACACGACTGTGTGTGTGTGTGTCTGTGTGTGTGTGTGTGTGTATGTGTGTGTGTGTGTGTGTGTGTGTGTGTGTGTGTGTGTGTGTGTGTGTGTGTGGACGAGTAACAGGAAGAAGTCAGTGATATTTGGCTCTGTTCTAAACCGGAGTAATCAGTCATTGTACAGGACAGTGCCATTTTTTATCAATGGCATGGGAGTGAGCTTGAAATTGTAATCTGGATTTTTGACTAATGACATAATTGCTACTGTAAGCACTGAGACAGGAGTGTGTGTAACAGCTAAAATGGGGTTCCCTAATATGGGAATATCACACAAACCGCGGCAGTTTGGCGTCCAGTGTTGTTTTTCCTTGTTTGTTTCCTTAGTCTGTTTTTTTCTAAAGTTCCATTCTATTATTAATATTATTCCTTATATAGAAAGTTATATGAGGCTTTAAAAGCATGTAATACATGCCAAGTGTTTCTCATGCTAATGCTAGCTTCATAAAAGAATAGGCTTTTATTTAAAAAAGCTTTTATTTAAGGAACTGATTTAATGAGTTTGGTTGGTTCATTGTAATCAAAGTCTTCATGCAATGGTTGATTTAAAAATCCAAGTAAGTTATTTATCTGCGACCCCCTTTTTTGAAGTTGGTATAGTCCAATACATCAGTGAACAAGCCTGGGCCTGCCTGGTGGGTTAATGAATAGTCATGAGAAAAAAAGGGGGAGGTCCCAGATTTGTTGTTAGAGGCAAGCCAGGCACGAGGGCCAGGGGAGATGGGGGAAAGTTGAAATAGGGGAGGTAGCCCTGTGCATCCCCCCTCCTGCGCCCTGGCGTTCCTCCGCTGCCCTGTCCGGCGTCACCGCCGCTGCCGCCGGCGCCCCCCACCCTGCGTTCCTGCTTGGGCTCCACTCACAGGCTCCACTGAGCACCACCTGCCGATCTGGACCAGGCCGGGCCCCCGTGTCGCCACGGACAGGCTGCTCCTGTGGGCCAGGTACCATGTTGTACATTAGTGACCCAACGCAGCGCTGCAGAACGGTAGGTGGGAGCTGCTGCCTCTCCTGCTTTGGCTTAGAAAGGAAAGGGTGTGTGTGTGTGTTTATGTGTGTGTGTGTATGTTTTGCATGCTTTGGGTTTTTTTTTACCTTAGCAACATGCTTGTTGATTGGTTGAGCTAGACAGTCCTCTTGTGATTCGATGGATTCACTTTAGGGAAAGTGGGTAGGTTGGCAGTCAGTCCTCAACAGGTGTCATTCGCTGCTCCTGCACCTCCATGCAGATGTGATTCAGCCGGCTGTGCGTTATGTCAGCTCTGGGGTTTCTGGAGTTTCAAGTTAGCTTAGCAACATTTTTACCAGGAGTAGCTAATCACCTACTGACGAAAATCGTGTGAGTTGTTGATCGGTGACATTTAATTGGAGTTTAACCTTCCCAGAGGATGCTCTCTATGTATGTATGGAGAACACTTCATGTTTTTGACCTGTTTTACCTACTGGAAAAAGAGTAAGATTTTTACTGAAACTCATAAATGAATTAATATCTATTATTGGATGGATGGATGATTTTTTTTTCCATCGCCTATCCATTCATCAATATATCTATCCATCTATCTTTCAATTGCTTATCCAAGACAGAGTCCCAGGGGAATCTGGAAGTGATCCCAAGCAGCGTAGGGCACAAGAGACCCAGGGCAGGATGCCAGCCCATCACAAGGCATTTGTGCATCATATGTAACATGTTTTACCTATATACAATCCATGCTAAATAAACATGAGGGAAATGTTTATATAAGCAGGCAATTTTTTTTACCATTTCATTTATACATAATCACTAGACTGCTTGGGTGCGGCATGGTGGTTAGCGGTTAGCACTGTTGCCTCATATTTCAATGACCAGGGTTTGAGTCTCCACCAAGGTTCCATGTGCATGGAGTTTGCATGTTCTCCCAGTGTTGTCTTGGGGATTCCTCTGGTTTCCCCCTGCAGTCCAATAGCAAACTGAGGCTAATCGAGTTCCCAAATTGCCCATAGGTGTGTGAGTGAATGGTGTGTGTGTGTGCCCTGCAAAACGTTGGCACCCTATCCTGGCCTGTTCCCTGCCATGCGCGCATAGTCTCCAGGACAGGCTCTGGACCTCCTGTGACCATGAATAGGACAAGTGGTTGCAGAAAATGGATGAACGGCATTGGAAAGCGTATTCCATTAACTTTCTTTGTTTTGGATTTAAAACAGAAAGGACGGTCATAAAATAATAATTCTACTAGCGGGTGCCGTTTAGAGGACATCGTTTTTACAAAAACGTTCATATCAAATGGGACCTTTTGATAAATAAGTCCATTAACAAAGAGATACACACACATCCAATTAAGCTCGCGTCGTCTCGGTCGCTGTACTTCACACATCGATCAGCAGATGGCGAAATTTTAACACATTTTTTCTAATACAATTATCTTTCTCGGTATTATAATATACACTGTAAACACATAATATGTAACACTTAACTTTACCTTGCCTACTTTCACTAGGTTATATTATAATTATGATAAAACATACATCGCATACTATATATACATATTGAAAAGGGGGGCTCAATACGGAGGGGAGGGTACTCAGGCAGTGTCGTCGTCGGGGATTCCTCTGGGTGCTCCGGTTTCCCCCCACAGTCCAAAAAATGCTGAGGTTAATTGGAGTTACCAAATTGCCCATAGGTGTGCATGTGTGAGTGAATGGTGTGTAATTGTGCCCTGCGATGGGTTGGCGCCCCATCCTGGGTTGTTTCCTGCCTTACGCTCACACCCCCTCTACACGTGCCTGTATATTAAATTTAATTTAGTAGCCCTTCATAGTGTCAGGTAGGACCCCCTTCTGCATTCAGAGAAGCCATTTCTCCGCACCACTGATGTACTGTTAGCTTTTAAGAGTGTGGCGATTCTCCGCTGACGTCTGTCATTAACAAGGTGTTTTCGGCCATAAAAATGCAATTGACTGGATTTTTTTTCACCACACAATTCTCTATAAGTTCAAGTCTGTATTACATGAAAATCCCAGAAGGTTGGATGTTTCTGAGATGCTGGAACCACCACATCAGGCACCAGCAATCACACTACGTTTAAAATCCCTTAGATCGCACGTATTAGCTGCTGGAAAGCTTTGTAACTGAAGCTCTTGACGCATTCTCTCTGTCTGTATGTAAATGTATGCTTGGCATGGAGAGCAATGAAATTAGCTGGAGGGCGAAGTTTCGCACAGCGCGGATCGGCGGTGCCTGCTTAACCTCCCCACCCCCCCGCTTGCCATTGTGCGGGTGCGTTTCGGTGGAGGCGCACCGCAGCGTCCCCCTGCCGGCGCTGTGTCGGGACTTGCCGGGTATGCCGGTATCCCCGCAGCCCCGCCGCCGCAGCGCGCACCCCGCACAGCTTGTTCGCCGCGTTCCTCGTACCCACTTGTCCGTGTTTCGTATGAGCGTTGGCGCTGGCATCATTTCTCTGCCTTCTTTTGGAAACTCCCGGAAAAAAAACCCAAAATGGGGGTGAGGATAGTCTTTGATCATCTTGTGAATTGAAAGACTTATCGCATTCTTTCTGCCGTCAAGTTTCAGCAACGTTAAAAAAAAACTCAGTCAAAAGGTAAAGCTGTACTCTGACATTTTGACCGTACATTTGCTGGCTAAGTACTTGATTATACTTTTATTGAAATTCTTGTCCTCCTCCCCCCAGTAAAGCACTTTGAACTACAGTATACTTGTGTACACAATATGCTAAGTCAATAAATATTGATTGAATGATTGATTGATTTTATTCAAAGCGACTTATAGTTTTACCCACATATAAATATAGACTGAAGCAATACCTTCTTCAAGAGCCTCTCCTGGGCTAACGGAGCCGTCAGATGTTTTGTCTGCCTGGTTTGAGGATCAGTCTCTATGTGATCTGGTGACACTGCAGTCACAGCATTAGAAAACGACGTCAGGTGCAGTTCTGACAGACCTTCTGATCGATCATTTGAGAGGACGGAGCCGTATACTTTCTTGCTTTGGAAATGTCTTTGAACTTCAGCACACAAACTACACATCATCAGGTCATATTCCGTTATATTTTCCATGTCTGTGATTCGGTGGTATCGCGTCTTGCTTTTCGGACCATACTCCCCAGCACTGTTTAAATCGGGCTGTGTGTAGACTCATGGCATTTGAAGCAGAGGTGTACCTGGTGTGTCCGCCCAGCCGTCCGAGACACTTGGATTTTGAGTGCACATTCATTTCTCCCTTGGGACTTTTCTATATTGGCCCATATTTTAAACATTATAGGCTAAAGAAGTGCTTACCAACCCAGTCCTCTGGGCCCCCAGCAGTCCACATTTTTGTTCCCTCCCTGCTCCCAGCCAATCAAGATCACCTAATACTTGGTACAGGTGTGTTGGGAGTTGGGAGAGAGCAAAAACGTGGATTGTCTGGGGGTCCCTGCGGACTGGGTTAGGAAACACTAGGCTAAGTCCCTCCTGCAACTCAATGCTTGCATGTTGGCACACAGGCAGGAGGTACATGAAGGCAGAAACCTCCTTCCCACTTCATTCTCCTCCTACAGCTGACCTTACCGAGGAGCCCATTCCCAGCAAGCAAGATCCCTCCAGTGGTGCCTCACTGCTGCTCCCAGAGTATAAAGAGTCTCAGTGACATATAACTCAATTGGTTGGATGAAACAAAATTTTTGTCTGGATTTTTACTTTCTTGACCTGAAATGTCCAGCTCTTGCAGCAACCATTGGGGGGGGGGGCAGCTCTATTTATGATCAACTGACAAGTTTGCTGAGCTCATAAAAGCAGTGATACAGCACCTGATCTAAAGTTTCACTGGGGAGCACTGCACTGTGTCTCATCTACAGTTCTGCTTAGGAAATAAAATAATCAATATTTTGTTTTTCTAATTTTGATGTGGGGTAGTAACAGGAGTGGCCACATATTTACCTGGCCATGTCTTAGATCTGCCCCGGCGCTCCACCTACACGATAATGGCAGTCAAAAGCATCCCCTTTTCTGTGTGAAAATGTCGCACGCTCCCGCGCCAGATGAGTATCTTGTAGTGGCCTAATCTGGCTGAATCCGGTCATTTTTCCCACGACATCAGAAAGTGTCTTCACAGACCATTCCCGCTACATAAAACTCACGAGGACACACAACTTACTGCATTTTTTTTCAGGTAACGTTTTAACACGGACTAGACAATTTTTTAGACTTTTGAAAAACACGACTCCTCAAGCAAACTGCAGCACCAGTGATAATAAGGCTGCCTCAATAGTATCCCGTAGCCCATATATGGACGCATACAATCTTCTCTCTTTGACCTTTGAGCCTTGCTCTTCATTCTTTTTTTTTCTCCTTCATCTTCTCCTTCTCCGAGGCGAACCCGCCAGCCTGTGTTTACTTAGGTCGGGCCTTTTGAGAGCGAGAACAGCTTCTTGCAAGTATCTACCTGTATCGATGTTGTAGTCTGGGTTAGGGCATGTCATAATTAGGGAAACATGTGCTTTTTCATTTGCGCTCCGCTCCCCACACGCTGCATTGCGCTCTGCAGCTGCCCGGTCGCCCAGCCTCACTTTGGGAAGGGTTCCTTCGTTGGAGACGGTGCCACAGACCAGGAGAAGGTGAAGAATGCACTAGTTGACCACACGGGTGCACGCTCCTGGCAGACCCAAGCAGGGATTATGCTACCCACTTCTTAAGTTTGCTGGTCTGCTGGATTTTTAAAGAGATTTATATATTATATTTCTTTTTTTCTTTGAGAAAATACAGCAGTCGTTGGACAATGTACTATGTCAAGAAGAAGGTAATATATTCTTTTAACAAATGGGTAAGAGGTGTCATGTTTCAATGAGAGTTCTCCATTTGTCACTAATTTAACAGTGTAGCTGCAGTTCATGTCCTCCCTAGAGGAATGTTCAAAGCATCGTAATATACTTCAATGTCATATTATCTTGGTTCATATTTTACTTTACGCTCTGAAGACTGTGTTTTGTACCATGATCTGCTGTATATAATTTTTTGCACATATTATACATCAACATGTGGACAGATATTTTGTCTATATGTGTCTGCTATACTTCTATATGTGTCTGCTATACTTCTCTTGTTACTATGTTAAAGGCAATCAATTTCTATCAGACCTTAATCCTTTCTGTCACTGGGGGGAGGGAATATATCCAGCAATATAATTTAGCTTCTAATGTCTGGAGCTGATAACTCTGAACATAGAGCAGAATACATATGAAATCTACCAGTAAACTTGATGATGTCAACTAGTCAACCAGTCAGAATTTAAAAGCAAAACCTGTTTATATCCTTAACCAGTCATGCCAAGGAGAGATTTGTATGCAGCGTATTGCTGCTGCGCTTAACTCTTCTCCTAAATGGCAGAAAAGGCCACAGAGTGCGGATGATCTCGCGCACAGAGAGAATCCCGCGCAGGAGGAACGGGAATCAGCGCAGACGTGCCGCAGAGCCTGAACTGTTTCATACTTCATATTTTTTAAAATCATTTTCTTCAGGCACAATTTAATTGCTTACTCCCAGGGGGGGGGGGGGGGGGGGGGGGGGGGGGGGGGGGGGGGGGGGGGGGGGGGGGGGGGGGGGGGGGGGGGGG
>JAODKC010000107.1:4227004-4239819 GCA_026777985.1 Mormyrops attenuatus | reverse complement strand
GGGCCCCGCCGCACCCCCCCCCCCCCCCCCCCCCCGGCCCCCCCCCCCCCCCCGTGGGGGGGGGGGCGGGGGGGGGGGGGGGGGGGGGGAATCGGGACTAACCACCCAAATGCACCGTCTGCCCACCCGACACAGACAGTGAGTTGGCCGCTCGCTCTGGGAGGGGCGGGACGTGGGGACTACCCACCCAAACGCACCGTCTGCCCACCCGATACAGACAGTGAGTTGGCTGCTCGCTCCGGGGGGGCGGGGCGTAAGGACTACCCACCCAAACGCACTGTCTGTCCACCTGACACAGACAGTGAGTCGGCCGCTCGCTTGCGGGGGGGCGGTATCGGGACTACCCACCCAAACGCACCGTCTGCCCAATGATCAATTAACCTTTTAAAATGATAAACTTGCATTAACAAACACAACTTTCCACTGGAACACAGGACAACAATAAACTTTCACCCCAAATTTTAAAAAAAATTTCACCCCAAACTTTGGAACGCTACTGTATGAACGCTCACCCCAGCCCAACCCCCTCTTTCCCGGACAGGAGCCACGTATCCGCCCCCTCCTCCTCCTCCTACGGCTCCCCCATGCCCAACATGAACAAACTCCACGGGGGCATCGGCAAGCTGCCAGCCGTGAACCACCTGGTGGGCCAGTCTCAGCAGAGCCCTGGGTCCCTCCCCGGCATGACGCACATGGGTGAGGCCCACACCTCCATTCTGTCATTATTTACCCATCCATCCATCCTTCCATCATTCTGCTTATGTCATTCAGAGTCACCATTGGGATCTGGAGTCACAAACACAAACACAGTTGTATTCATATCCTTAAAGGGACTCTCCATTCATTCCTATGGGCATAATCCTAATCCTAAAAACGACAATCTTAACCCCTACCCAGCCCTAACCTTAACCATAAGCAACCAAACAAAATACACAACATTTTTAGCTTTTTGATTGCAGTTACAAAACATTAAAATTTTATCACATTCTGGAGAAATTTGTTCCCCACAATGAAATATATACATAACCCACACACACACACAGAGTTGCACATTAAAGCCAAGTTTACAGTCTCGCCTAAAACGCTTGTGTTTTGACTGCCGTAGGAAACCAGAGTAGCTCTCAGGAAACCCACACAAACGCAGGGAAAACACACAAATAAGCCACACAAACAGAGTCCAGGCTCAATTCAGACTCAATCAATAATACCTACAATAATTAAATGATACACTGTAGCAAATGTAGCTGTTTAGTCGGCTTTTACAGCCTTTTGTTCTCCAGCTCTTTGGTCAATGAGAATCAGTCATTTGGACTTTTAAACCAGAGCATCCTTCAGAAACATGGACACCTAGAATCATGCATTTTAATAGAAACAAGCTCTACAGCCCTCAACATACATGATACAAGTCATATTTGGTTGGCTTGTCTGTTACCATCAAGCTATTTACAACTAAACTCGCAGAAAAAGGGCAAAAATGTGTACCTTTAGCTGTCACTGGGGCTGTACCCATGTAATTGTACCTTTTAAGGTACAGAAATGGACTCTGAGGAACATCCCAAAGGTACAAACAGCATTAATATACCATCAATGGTACAGAAATGTTCCTCAAAGTCCATTTCTGTACCTTAAAAGGTACAATTACCTACAGCTAATGGTACAGCTGGCAGACCCTTGAGGGCACAGCCCCAGTGATAAGCAAAGGTAGACATTTTTACCCTTTTTTCTGAAAGTGCACTCATCATTTCTTTGCCTCGATATGCAGCTAACAAGCCAGTCGTTTCACCTCCTCGTCGATTAAGTTTGTTACTATGTTATTATTTTAACTGAGTAGCCTGCTATAGACTGTTTTATTATGGGTAAAGCAGCTCGGACAGTTAGCACTGACCAACTGAAGAATAAAATTCCACAACGGGATTCGTTTTCCAAAAACCTGCCGTGGACTCAGTGAGTTTTTCATTGAATTACATTATGAGGACTGAGCAAGTTTAGGTTCCCGATACTGTACAATATGATGAAGAAGCATGACTTTACGTCATTGGTGGTCTCATCTCGAAAAAGAAAAAATTGAAAATTTGCTCTTCAGTTGACCAGCTGTGTGGAATAGAGTAACCAAAGGAAGGAGAGGCTACAGACAGTGGTGGTAGTTTATTGATGGATACTACTTAGTATTACCCAGATAGCACGTCTGTGCTGGTCAGTGATTCTGAGTGGGATCCCTCAGCACATCACTGACCCACACTAAGGGAGAGAATGGACTCTTTGCATGAGACAGAGCTAAGCATCAAGCTGGTGGGAGCCTGTTTAACCAAAAATAATGAGATGTGATTTCTGTGCCCGGCCCTGCCGGGTTGGTATCGCACGCCAGCGGTACACACATCATTTGCATGTTCCCATTCCCACCCGAGCGTGTTTTGATTCCCGCGGTTTGTTACTATGTGTCCTATGCACCGCTGCTTTTCCCACCAAAGCCGCCATGCAGGAATGTCACCGGCCCCTGACCGCTCCTGTGTTTGTATCCCGCTCAGGTTCCAACATGCTGAACAACCATCACATGCAGGCCAACGGCGACATGAACGGGGGCCACTCCGCCCAGACTGTGGCATCCGCCTCGCACTGCACCCCTCCCCCTCCGTATAACCCTGACCCCAGCCTCGTCAGGTACTTAACCCTCCACTGACGCACCCGTGACACACCCTGGCCCGGACACGCCCCGTTCCGCCTTGCTGGTAGCCCACCGGGCTAAAGCAGAGCTCGGCCCACTTGGCTTTTCCCGCCACGATGCAGAACGGTCCCATCCACTGTCCCACATTGTGTGCTTGGGCTCCAAATCTGCTGCTGTGCCATCAGTGGTTCTCAGCTTATACTCTAAATGTATGAGCAGCCTAACCACGAAGGGTGCATGTCTGCTTTTCCGAACCCAGTTGGAACAAAATCAGGCTCATGCCCGTATGACGTCATGAAAGTACCCCCTCCCCCCTCACGAGATACATACCTTCGGAGTGTAAACGGCGTAAACTCAAACCGTCTCGTATTGGACCACACTAGTTTGAAATGCAGTATTGCTTGTTACTATCATCTGTGTCCTATATTTATTGTCATAATTTTAAGGTTTTAGCAAAGTATACTGTCTTTTTCAAAATGTCATTTAGCAGTCTAATACATTTAACGTGATTGTAACAGGCTGATTAATTATAATGAGACTGCAATGTTAAACGTACTTTTTTTTTAACACAAGCAATGTAACATATTTCTCAGAGCTCAGTCACAAAATAGGAATACATGAACCAAATAACATATTCAGGACATGCCGAGTGAAATTCGCTTGTGACGCTGAACTTCTGCTTTTTCAAGCAAACGATTTACGCTTTTATTTACAGCTCGATCACCGAATATGAATATATTAATGCAATAACGTATTTCGTAAATAAATATACACACCGTGTATTTTTTAAACTTTGGCTTTTTTAAGCAAGAGGTTTTCTCTCTTATTTACAGCTCGATCACCGAATGCGAATACATGAATGCAATAACGTATCGTAAATGTCCACACCACCTCATTTTTCCAAAGCCCAGTGTATCGTGGGAACAGGGGCGGTGCTTTCATAACATCATACGGGCATGGGCGTGGTTTTGTTCTAACTGGATTCGGATAAAAGCTTACACTGAATGAGAGCTTCAGGAAGATAGTGATTTTCAGGCGACGATTAAGATGCAGAAAGATGCATTTTCATACGTATACATATGTAAGCCTGTTACACCTACATTATATTTACTTAGATGTTTCTCTGTGACATAAGTACGGTCCTGACTGAGGCCTCAGCACTGACATACCTGTGTATTTAAAAAAGGGCAAATGTAATGCACCTTCTGGTCACAAGACGAGTTCCTTAAGTATTACACCACCTGCTGGTTTATACTAGGAAAGAAAAATAATATGGCATTCATTCACGTCAGTCCTCAGGGATCTGGTTGGGGTTAGACTAAAAGTTTGGCCTATTACATAATTCCCATTACTGCAAATTTACTACGATTCTCATATAGGAAAAAAAAAAACAGGAGTAACACTAGTAGCTTCTTTAAAACTGTTCACTGTTTAAAGCCATTACAGCAGAAAACTGAAGGAAAGAGCAGTTTTTTTCAGTTAGAATGCTGCTTGACCCTTATTCTTCTAAATCTGTAAATGGCTTTCGAAGCTGAGCTGTTTGTCACAGACAGGGCTTCACATGCGAGAAAGCAACATTTCTGATCTTTTAATTATTAAAGTTGAATGAAACCGACTCGGCTGGAATAATAAGGAACTGGACACTTAATTTGCTTGTAAGTAAGCTGTCCACAGAATAAAGATGTATATATAACTGGTGTATACACACTTACTAGTGCATATCTTTGCCTAAATTGATTCATTTCAATATTTCCTTCCTTGTCAGGCTGTCACAGTCAAGTACCAGTGTGCAGCATTTCAGTTATTTGTTTTAAATTCTGTTCAGTATAGCATTATGTTTGATAAAGTGGAATTATTGATACTTTTTATATTGTACAATACTTTCATGTTTTAAAAAACCTCTGTGTTTATAATAAAAACATTATAGAAACAAAAAGGCGTAATGAATCATTTAATGCAAAGTGCATGCATTTCCATAACCTTCCATAACCATAACCCAGTTCAGCAGAGAAGATTTGAGGGGCGCCAGTGGTGTGACGTCTTACTGCATGATGCATGTTTACTTACAGATGTGTAGGTAGCTTGTGGGAGTTTTACTTACACGAAAATGTTCTGAGGGCAGAAGGAAAAATGATCGGTTCAGAGAGATAATGTGGGTCCAAGTAACTATAAGACCAAGACATCTGATTGGTTGGTCCCGCCTCCTCTAGTTGCTTGGACCCACTTCCTCTACAATCTGATTGGTTATCTCTCTGAAACAATAATTTTTCCTTCTGCCCTCAGAACATTTTTGTGTGAGTAAACCTCCCATGAGCGTATAGGTTCTGTGCCACATGAGAGTATTAACACACATTGTATTCTTGACTGGATGGGTTCTGATGGGGACCAGGCCAGGCCTTTCGGAAGACACGCTTCTCAGTTCCTTCCGCCGTGCGCTCCCGTACTTAAACACCGGCGGTGCTGTAAGCGGGAAGGAGCCGCCCCCTTGGTCACAGCGGGATTCTTTTTCTCTGAACAGTTTCTTAACCAGTCTTGGATGCCAAAACTGCATTGACTACTTCACATCCCAAGGCCTGCAGAGCGTGTATCACCTCCAGACCCTGTCTATGGAGGTAAACGACAGCTCTCTCGTCATCTTCACTTCTGCTTTGTGGCCATCAAACTCCAGTCCTTGCGGGCCATGCACTGTGCTGGTGTCCTTCCCGGCAGAGTACTTATCTTACAAAGCCATTGACTGGCTGGATCGCACAATTTAAATGATAAAATAAGCAATGAAGTGTGTTGGTTCATGACCCACCGTCACCTTTGCTGTCTCTAAACCAAATTTTTTCGTTGTTATTTAAAAGCTTTTACAGGTGTAATCCTGGCCTAAATCATACAAGATTAAATTATATTGAACTTAATTTAAAATCGTCATAATTCATTATTTACGGGCTAAGGATGATTAAATAAAACCTCATTAGTGGAAATAACTCAAGGGCTGCATTCATTTTAAAGGATGAAAATACTTTTTGTATGTTTACAGAGCATCAATACCACAAATTTTCTGAATTTTTTGGCAACATTACAATAAAATAACCACCATAAGTGGCATGTTTGATGTAATGCAATTTTTGATGCAGTCTGTTCAAGAGTTCAAAAAAAGTTTAATTCGGGAGTGTGCTGAAATGAAAAGCAGGACCCCCCCACATGTCCTGTGGGGATTGGAGTTTTACACGCTTGTGATTATTCTGGAATCTGGATCGGTGAAATTTGCTTATCTGTGAGGTGTTTACACGCACAGTCATGGTGGAGCAGAGTGCCTAGTTGCATATAATCATGTTTGTTTGGAGTGTTCATGGCCTGAGCGTCTAATAATAAACACATGGTGTGATGTTCCTGCTTGTTTGTGCACAGTGAAAGTTGATCAGTGCATTGATTGCTGATGTCTGATATTGTACACAGTCTCGATGGACATGTTAATTGTGTAGTAGTTAGTGTACACAATGACGTCAACGCTTGCAGTCATACACGAACACAGCCAAGCAGCTGCGCCGCCTTCTGTACGCAGTGGCGCTCTGTGGTCGATTGCTCATGCCTGTTGGGCCGGGTTGTGTCAGAGTGGCTCAGCGCTGTGTCTGCTCCCCCCCCCCATCAGGACCTGGGGGCCCTGAAGATCCCCGAGCAGTTCCGCCTGGCCATCTGGCGGGGCCTGCAGGACATGAAGCAGGGCCACGACTACGGGCAGCAGCTCATCCGCTCCAGCAGCAACGCGGCCATCGGGCCCTCGGGCGAGCTGCAGCGGCAGCGTGTCATGGAGGCTGTGCACTTCCGCGTGCGCCACACCATAACCATCCCCAACCGGGCCGGCACCGGCGAGGACTGGGCCGACTTCGGCTTCGACATGCCAGACTGCAAAGTGCGCAAGCATTCCATCAAGGAGGAGTTCGCCGAGAGCGACATCCACTAGGTCGTCAGCTATCTCGTCTTGTGGCTACTCTATTCACATCCTTATTTAAAGACTGAGAATCTTCCGGAATCAATAGAGGTTGTGCTCGGCGTCAGCTTATATGACCATTATGACAAAGATCAGAAACAACTCTTCTTTCCTGTTATTTTTTCCTATTTTTTTAACAAAGCACTTCCATTCTGGGGTTATTTTCAGTCAGTCTTGCCTACATTCTTTGGCCAGTCTGGATAGTTCACCTCTGTCTCTTGCAGCCTTTTACCTTGAGAAAACGGTGACTTTGATCAATAATCAGACCAGCAGACCTGAGGGAGGAGGCCGGCCTGCCATCATGTAGCTGGGACGGTCTTTTTTAGCGGGATTCTTGGGTCACTGCCCATGTATCTAAGCTCCCCGCATGTGTGTCGTGGTCACAACCTCATATTCTCTCTACACGGGCAGAAGCCAAGGCTTCTATGGACTGCAGAAAGGCCCCTCGCGGGTGCTTCGCCGAGTTCCCCCTCGACTGTAACCCCGCTGTCCCCTGCTCCTTCTAAGTGGCCAGCAGCTTGCTAATTTATTTAACAAACTGCCAACTTGCAAATGTGGGGCGGAAATGTATTCCTTGAACAAAATGTGTCATCAGTTCTTTTCTTCTGTGTACATATATACATGTAAAAAAAAAATGTGGTTTTGTTCTCAATCAACAGAAAGTGTTCATTGATGTGTTGAAATGTATTACGTTATACATAGATCAGTCAGCAGAAAAACGGCTGTATGCTTCACGAATGTGGATTTTAAATACATGGCATGTGTACATATACATGGCTGCACACGCGTGGCCCATTCCACCTGCACGTCCGTTTTTCGCCGTGGAAACGAATTCTGACTGTTGAACATGCTCCGTGTGGTTTCAGAGTGCAGTAGTTTTGATGGAGACAGAATTCATGGTAAGAAATACAGAGACGTTGCGAATCATTAGCTTGTCCTTAGTTTATGATATTTTGAATAGGTCACAGCTCTCCTTCAAACCCACTATATTCTTGGATTACAGCAAGAGATCGTTTCTGTAACTAGATCGGCCGGCTGTTGGATACCCTTAGACTGAAATTTCTCTACTGTTGAAAATCAAGTACAACTGACTAAATGCAGTATTATGGGCTGGATAAGCATACTTGCTGTTTTTCAAAAATACAATAAGCACATTTGGTATTGGTAGACACTAGAGGCATTCTTATTGTATTATAATATAAATATATAGAAAATATAAATGTTCTTTGTTTTAAGGATGGTAAATTGATATCTTTTCCCTTTTGGAATTCGCTGATTGAGCAGTAACCCTTGAAAGGGAAATAATATTTAATCCACGGGGCTGGGCTGGGTTGTGCAACTTTGAGTCAAACTGGATTCTGGTCAGAAACTGGAAAACGCAAGTGTTCTGTGGCAGACTTGGCCGTGGGAAGCTCAATGAGTGTTGGCTAATGATGGTTCCTGTTGAGTAACATCACTGAAGTGTTCATTGTTGACTCATGCCTTCTGATAGGATCGTTTTTCTTAATCCTGGTCACCCATGGACAATGCCGCTTTCTGACCAAGGTGGGCTCTTAATTAGCTTTGGTTAATGCATAGTTGAAGACTTGCTGTATTAAAACCACAGCCAGGAAATCAAAGGCATGAGAATTTGATGAGTAATAGAATCAGCTGTATGGTCGCTACAGCAAAACTGTGGATCCATCGTCCACTATGTTAAGCCAAATTTGTGTTAATCAATTAATACTTAAAACTCTGCAAGATACCAGTTGAGAAAACTCTAAACTCTCAGGATTGGGATTAAGACCCAAACGATGCGTCAAGATGCAAAATTAGAAGTGACTGGAGATCATGTAGTCCTGTACTCCGCCACTCTGGCCTGAACATGTTGGGTGCACACCCAGCTACTGCAAATAGAATTTCATGATTTTGAAAAATATTTCATTGTGTTCATCGTGTGTATCCATGTTAGTCTTTGAATTCCAGTACCATGCCGACTTCCCGTCTTCCGCTTTCAGTCTTTCACAGAACTGTTCTTTTTTCCTTACATTTGTAAATAATTAATAATGACAAAGGGAGACAGACAGCATTAAACATGCTAAGTTTAAGTTTAGTCCTTTTGCAATCAGCGTGATGACAGTGTGAAGTGTTTTCCCCTGTATAACAAAAGCTAGAACTGAAATCTTTTTGTTTTTTTGTTTTGATACTCTTACCTTTAATTGACATTGTATTGTATTGTTTTTTAATGGTGTTCTGAATGTCCTTGCAGGGCAAGGCGTCGTATTTATCTCTGAATTATACTCCGAGAGAAACCCTCTTCAGTGTTCATTCATTCATTTCTTCCCCCTTTTTTTCTCCTGGGTGAGAATTTCATCTTTTCATCTACAGGCATCCTGACGATCAAATATCATACCAAAAGGCTTTTTCATTACCCGTCTCAGCGCTTAATGTAAAGTTGTTCGAAGGTGAAGTAGAGCTGGACTTTCCTCTTCTGATGAAAGCTCACGTTTCGTCTGTCTTCCTAAAACGGTGACCTAGTGGCTGCCTAGCAACCGGCATTGTTTTTCTTCCTGTCCTACATCCCAGAAGTCCCACATTACGTGGCAAACACCTTCGCCATATTCATATGTGGCGTGTACTTGTAAACAGAAAAGTGTAGCTGATTTAAGAGCGGTGAAACATTTCCGCATACACAGCATTGTGCTATCATTACGTAAAACAGGACCTGGATGCCCTGCAAACCAGGTGACAGATGACTAAAAGGCGGTAGGTGGGTTTAATGATCCAATTCATCATTTTCGTCTGGTGGCAAATGTATATGTGGAAAAAAAAGATGGCTTGTCCTTCACCCTCATACTAAATAAAATGAAAATGTGATTTAAATATTTTATTACGTTATCCCTTTTATAAAAAATCAAACCTGATAGAGACAGTATATATTTGCATGAAATCTTCTGTTCAGAAAAGGTAGTGCTAGCTTTCGGGGTTGATGGTAATTGTCCTGGCTGGTTAGACATCAAAGGAATCAAATTAAATGTTCATTATTCATAAATGCAGTATTAAATGTTAATCTTAAGTATTAACCTTAGATTTCTGTTTTATCTTCTGAGCTGTACAACATTGTAAGTATTCTGTCCCATTTTAGGTAGAGAGTACAAGGGCGTCATGATGTACCCTATTTTTATAGCGTTGCCTCACAGCCAGTCGCAGACGTATTGCATCATAGAAAAAGGCTCCAGTAGTCCTACTTTCCTTCACTGAATAATCACGCCGTTTCATATTCTTACAGTTAATGATATTTGATCTGTGCTGGTATCCACAAATCAAAGCAACTTATCAAATGTCACTTTGGCGCAGGGTTAGGGCAGCATGTGTGTCGGGCGGGAGCTGCGGTGAAGGGAGCGGTGTGTGACAAGGGAAGAGAGTGTGTGGGGGTCACAGTGTGCTGTGGTGTTTTTTGGAGGATGAATGTGGAGAGAGTGTTTTGGAGAATTTAAGCATGATGACTGTAGCATTTTGCCTTAGTTAACTTTGCTCAAGGGTACAACATCGAGATACCCGCTGGGATTTGAACTAGCAGCTAGCAGGTTATGAGCCCATGTCTGTCCATGAAAGACAGTGGCAGTTCGGTATTGTTTGTTGAGCATATGATTTGCTTCAAATATCCCCTCCAACTGCAAAGCCATCATGGTGAAATGTGGTTTCTAACCTCCAACCTGGAATAAAGTGTGTGGCATTCAGTCCGCATTAAGTTTAAATGTTTACCTTCACAATTCAACAGAGTCCCTCTGGCAGGAACACAACCTCAGATCCATATTTTTATACTGATGAATTCTTCACAAGAAAGACAAACTAAGGAACTAAATATAATAAACCTGGAGAAGTATAATTATATGTACATATATGTCACAAAAGCACAGGGAGATAGCACCAAAACAGTCACCGGAACACAGTAGGTCTTCGGAGCATAATATCACAGTTACAATAGTACATTTGGAAGACGAGCCTTGATAAGACTTCAGTTAAATTACCCACGTGTGGATCTGCTACAAACTCTACTCCTACAGTGAGTTTTTTTTATGACTATTTTCTAAAAACAAATAAATCGGACTATTTGGAAAACATACACTGTCCCTATATTCTTAGTGCAGGTAGAGTATCACTGGTGATCCTCCAAAAGCCAACAGTATGCTCAGCGTGATGTCCTAAACTGATAAAGCGTGGAGCTGATATATATTTTTAAAGGATGGATCTCTGGGCCTTCATCCCTCTTTAGCTCGAGCGGGATTAGATCACCTTTTGAAACGATGACTTGCGACAGGCCGTCAGTCGGTCTCGTATTGCACCTGACCCCGCTTATAAACCTGATAAACTTACTGAGAGACGTGGCGTTTACAGTCAAACAGGGCGAGAGGGAGGAGAAATGTGAGCCAAGGAGCGCAACAGTCCAGGTGACGCTGAGTGAAAACGAATCACTCCGACGGTCCCATGAAGGTGACGTGTCACGTCTCAATCTTGATGGTGGTGGCGTTGTCGGCTGCCATGTGGCGCAGGTCCACTGCAGAGCCGTTCTTCCAGGACTGTTCAGCAGCTGCCGCCACCTGCACCGTCCACAGGTACTGCTCTTTGGTGAAGAACGGTACCTCCCGTCCTGTTTGGGGCAGAAACACATGTCGGGGCCTGCGTCTAACTGCGTGCTTCGCACACAATGACTGGTTATGTCTGGGTATCCAGGTGAGGGTTATGTTTTGGCTGTTGTTCGGGCCTCCCGGATCAGTGACTGATCAAAGCACCCCCCATTAATTTAGGAAGATCAGTGGGTCTACGTCGCTGTGGATGGTTAGGCTTGGAGGGTCTTCATTGGACCCCTACTCCAGGCTGCGTGTGACTTATGTTTATATAAATGCTAAATAAATGTGTATGGATGGATGGACGGATGGACGGACAATTGGTATATGGGTGCTCTTACTCAAACCAACTGACAGTGCAATGTTATGTCCTACAAAACACTTACATGTCATATTTTTAAATCCTCCTAGAACAATAGTTAAAAAAATAAACCAATTGAAAGCCCAAGCAAACCAGTGCCGATACAGTTCAGCTCTTCTTGTATCACAACAGCCTCAAGGCACATTTTCATTCTCATAAAGCAGAGATTAAAATCATTTTCAGTGTTTAAGATGTTGGATTTTGGCTTGCCTGCCAAATGCATTCGTTTCACTGCTATCTGTCCCTGTTTCTTGTCTAATCAGGTAATCGGGCGTCTGATGAAGTCTTTTCAAGCTCTGCTTTTACATGCCTTTGTCCATCCTTTATTAACCCCTCAGCCAATGTCTTTCTATGTTAACTTAGCAGCTCATTAGCATTATATTTTGTATTAGCTTAGCATCTGACCTGCAGGCATACTTTATGTTAGCATAGCATCTGACCCGCAGTCATACTTTATGTCAGCTTAGCATCTGACCTGCACTCATACTTTATGTTGGCTTAGCATCTGACCCACAGTCATATTTTATGTTAAATGGCTGGTTTTTGGAGGTGCAGACTGCCTGTGGCTAATGCTAGCTGTGTTCCAACTTTAGCTTGGGTTTGAGATCCGTGACATTATTAAGTGTGATTGTGGGGTCCCATCACTACACAGGGAGGTCACAGAGGAGGCAGTTCGTGACTGCTGTGTCACCTGACCTCGAAGCGTGCGGAGGAAGTGGCGCAGCATTTCCCCGTGAGCGTCCCGGAAGCGGTCGGCGGCATTCTGGGGGCGGGGCCCTGGTGAACGGCTGTGATCGGAGATGCCCAGCGGATTCCTGTTCTCCATCTGCAGGGAACCTTCGGAGCCGTACACCTGAACCGTAACCAAGGGGCAGGAGATGCTTTGGTCACACACCCAAGATATAGAGTAGAATAGAATATTTATTGTCATTCAGACAGAACTTGGGCTCCCGTGTTTATCAAACCAGAGATAAAAAACACAAAAACACCAAAAATAAAAAAGACACAAGCAGCATACTAGTGAAGTAAAAAGGAAAACCTTTGTTGGAACTGATATAAAATAATACATTGTGATGATATTTTTCAGGATGAATCATATATTTACACCACACATGGGTACATAAGAACATAAGGAATTTACAAACGAGAGGAGGCCATTCAGCCCATCAAGCTTGTTTGGGGAGAACTTAACTAATAGCTCAGAGTTGT
>JAODKC010000107.1:4198661-4211762 GCA_026777985.1 Mormyrops attenuatus | reverse complement strand
CTCTACTTCGACACGCGCCCCTTGTCATCATGACAGAAATGCAGGACGACATTTTTTTGACATTGGAGGCTTTCCCGTGTCTGTTGGGTGCATTTCCTGGTCCTGATGAGAGAATGAAACACACAGTGCTCTGCTTAACGTCAACCCTCAGACCATCTCTCTGCTACTGCTTATTAAGACGTCTTAGCTGCCTCAGCTGGTCTGTGTCATTCTGCCTTGAGTCTGTGTATGGATTGAGAGTGACCATGTCCCCCCACTGGGAGAGAGATACTGATTTCATAATTCCTGTTTTCTTGCGCCTTAATTCCAAATTTTCCAAGGGAAAATGCTTACCTAGAAATAGACTGCATAGATTGCAGATTTTTTTGCGGTAAGGTGTAATTTCTTTGCCCCCTTCCCCACCATTTAATCCACCAAAGGATTTAGTTGGTCAGCGAGCCAGATCTCCAGGAACCCCCCCTTATTCCAGGGAGCTGACTGTTTGGAATGCTGGCTTCGTTCCATCGATGAGTGTATCGGTTGTGCATAGTTTAAGAATCTGACAACTGGAACTTCTGCTACGGAACCGTGTTTGTGTGTGACTGTGTGCGTTTTGGTTAGCTGCACACACACAAACTCGCAAATCACAACTCAAATGAAATATTAGGAACTTCACATTTTTGTTCACTGCCACAAGCTGAACTAACTAAAGTTTATCTGCCAGACTTTTGCTTCCTGGAAGGGGTGGGTATATGTATGTAAACAAGAACTGGAAGACTCCTGATTGATAATGGTCTCAACCAGTAATATCCCAAATAATAATGAATCGCCAAGGAGGGTGGCTAGCAAAACAGCCAAGATTAATTACACTGAGGACAGATCAAAATCAATAAAACTGAACTAGGATATATACTTTTTGAAGGTTCATGTAGATCTTTTTAACAGTATCTGTCATACATCCCTGTTTGTGCCAGTGTTCCAGTTTGAAAGTCTATCAAAATCGAGCTAAATCATTCCAATACAAAGCAGGACTCAATTACTCTGTTCGAGTGAGATGTCCACGTCACTTCTAGGGTTGGTGGGGGTTTTGTGTGTGTAGAGTAAAAGCTTGTGGGTATGCAAAAAAAATTGTTTTCCTAAAGTTCTTTGCCTCATGCTAATTATGTTGCAGAGGTTTTCTTGTGGGCTTCTTAGCCAAAGGCTCTAGCAAAGATTAGACTCCTTGGAAAGAATCTGCATGTTTTTTTTCCCATGTGTTTCAGATATGAGCAAAGAAGTACAGTAATGATGAATGCTGAACTGTAATTTTTCACTCCAAATTGTATTAAAAAGACTGTCCCTTTCTGTTTGATGTGGATTATTATTCAAACTGCTCTTTCCCTCATTTCCATCTTATGTGGGGTGCAACTTAACTTTGGAGAGTTTAGCAAGAGGGAGACATTTACACAAAAAAACATGCCTTTGTTCTGTTTGCTCTAATAGTTCAATAAATAGCATGATCCGTGTTCTTATGCAGTAGTCAAGGATGTTTTGTTTATTTTCTTCACAGTAAAATGGGGATTATCCAGCATGTGTGTCTAAATTGATGTAAATACAGTCGCCAGTGTGACAGTGGATGAAGCAAATGAGTATGAATTGTATGACTTTCCTTTATTAGCTGCACACATGCTGGTATTTACCTGAGAACAGTTGTAGCTCATCAGAATGTAGGTAGGATAGAAACCTACTGGAGCGTAGCTGTCCAGGACCAGAGCTGGAGACCCCTGCCGTAACGTTTCTTCTTTCTTTGAGCTTATGTTGGGCCTTTCCTGCCATCTTTTATTATCGTATTATCTGGTTCTGCTACAGATTCCCCTGAGCCTGTCCAAGTGCCTTTCAGGTCCAATACATCCACTGCCAAGCTAGTTACTCCCCTGACCCACAGCAGACCGCAGTGTCTCAAGATAGGTAATGCGCAACAATCGGGAGATGGGGACCCCCCCGAATATTGACGGGTATTTTGCACCCTCCTTTAACCCCCAGCTCTCTGGGCACTGCAAATGTCTATCCTTTGCAGCCAGCTTGCTCTCACCTACCTAAGTTTGGGGAGGCATAAAAAGAATTCGTTCATTATTTTAATGTAATAACTTTCTTTTTCCCATACAGTTTGATACCATTCGTTATTTTTCATTCTTATATTTATGACAGTAACATAACATAATCGCTGATGAATTCTGAAATGAAAAAGAATCGATCTCATGCCCCCAATTCTTCTTTTATACACTGAATGTCCGTTGAGGGTATCCGCGCATTGAGCCCTGTGCTTCCTGGGCTATAAGCTCACCGTAAACCTGTAGCGGGTGTACAAGAAACGGTCGTATGTGATTGATAATTTATATTTTTAAATGCATGAATATCACATGAATTAAACTGCACGATATAAGTAGCTCACATTTAGTAGCGGACTAGGGGGGCATCCACCCCCCCGGAACCATTATGGTAGGGGGGCACTGCAAAGTTTACCAATTGACTCCCTATTCCCCGTCTATGAAATTTTACTGCTGTTAAAATATTTTTAATCTCAGCATTCATCAGCAATTATGTTATATGTCCCTCAGACGAATTTACCGAGAACCCCCCCGCTGTGAGACCCTTCTTCCGCCCCTGCTCACAATAATTATAGGCTGTTGCGCCAATAATACATTTCTTACGTGTCATTCTGTTGAAATTATCTGCATGACCAGTAGGTGGCAGCAGTATGGTGTCCATCTCACGTTCAGCTAATGTTCTGCATGAGAATCCGTCTATCGTTCTTTGGATTTTCCGCATTAGGCGGAAACAGAGGCGTTTTTTTTATCTTGGTTTTTCTGTTCTTAAATCAGAACGGGAAAAAGAAAACAGGAAAAGAAAAAAACAGGCTTCACGTGTTGTTTCTATGTTTTAAAACCAAACGGGAAAACTGTAAATCACGTGTTATTGTTTCGTTTTGTGATATTTACGGTAAATCCAGAGGATGCCGGACAATCTAACCTATTAGACATCAAAACTATAATATAAACATATGCCTGCAGAAAAAAACAGCATGGCCAGGCGTAATGCATATTGGCTATACCATCATATGTTGTGTTTTGGTGCTGGTGGACCAGCACAGCTATGCATCATAGTGTGTGTGTGTGTGTGTGTGTGTGTGTATATATATATATATACATATATATATATACACACACACACACAGTGGACCCTAGAGTTACGACCGGTGTTCTGACATACGAACACCTTGGGTTACGACCAAAATTTTAGTTTTGACTTACGACTGAAGTCTTCAGTTACGACCCGAATGCCGATGGAGGCCCAAACGTGTATCCGCTTGTGCGGTTGTGAACAAAGAGCCGAGAGGCGTCCGTAAGCGTCAGTCTGAGCCCAGATACGCCTGTTTCTGGGTGTGATTTCGGTCAGTGCAGTAGTTTATATAATTAATTTCGCGAATTGATATCAAAATGGCCCCAAAAAAGCTAAAAAAAAGCTAAGGAAGGAAAAGGAGGAAAATAAAGCAATCACAATCGAAAAGAAGAAGGAAATAGTGCAGAAATACGACAGTGGCGTTCGTGTGACCGATCTCGGTAATATGTATATGTGGAAACCCACCATCGTGGTCAGGAACGCATTATGAGTATTTCCAGTATGTCTTATGGGGAAAAAATAGTCTTGACCAGCCCTCGCAAACGAGTTGAGTTCGTAAGTTAAGGGTCTACTGTACACTGTATATGTGTAATAAGCTGGTGCCTGGTTACTAGTTCCTGGACTGTCTTCGCCTGGGACTTTTGAAGCTCCTGACCAATTTCCAGTGTTGCATTCACACCGTACAATAGGAACTAGGGCCTTTATGCTAAATAAGCATTAGATACGCAAAAAGCTCGTAGGTTAAGCTAGTCTTGGCACATAATTCGAAACTACACCACTACACATCCCAAAACAATGGAGGCCACCCACGTTTTTTGTTAGTTATGGGGGGACCGATTACGATTAAAACGGGACAGATCTTTCTTTATATTTCATTCACACTCGCGACATTTTTACAGGCAGTCCCCAGATTGCGAACGAGATACGTTTTATAACCATGTCCTTAAGTCCAATTTGTAAGTACGAAAAATAATAATACAGTCTACAATAACGCTAATTATTATACAGCAATAATAAAAGTAACAACATACGGTATTGTATTGTATCTCGAGCCAACAAACACGAGCATCACAAAGTAGTTTGTGCATTCCTTATTACTAACCATTGTATTTAACCCGAATTTTTAATATAATAGGCTTCGTAATAATAAAGACAGACTTATTTTAGTATCGGTAATTTAAACAACACATTTCACATTGTGATATCTTGAAAAAATATTTAAACATTCACATTGATTGACAGAAGCCCCTGGACCCTTATATTTGATTATAAGTGGAAACTCATTGTGTGACCCCCTGTCATTTGTATTTTGAGTTTTAGACACCATGTTCTGAAAGATTTCCTGGTGCGACTTGGAATTCATTTGTCCCTCAATGACTGCAGGGTGCGCACGTCCTGAAGCAGCAAAACACCTTCTGCTCCTAACCGCTTACGGCCATCTTCACAGGCGGAGTGTGCGTTTGGTGTTGCTATACTGCATTTTGTTTTCTCTGGTATTATAACACGGTGTGCATTCACCAAAACATTCAATTTCTCTGTCATTTGTCCACGAAGCATTTTTCAAGTAATGCTTGCGAATACACAAGTAGCTTTTAGCAAGTGATGCCAGCAGATTGTTGTGGTTCTTTCTCGGTTCTTTGACGGTTCTATGGCGTTCTTGAGGGTTCTGTGGTATTTCAGAACTCCACTTCCATGAACTGTATCGATGGTGCTGAATTTCCTACATATGTAAGTTAACTGACTGTGAACTTATGGAGACTCAAGTTATTAGAAATCCTTTTGTAATCTTTTACTGCATTACAAGCCTCACAAAGTCTTCTGAGGTTCTGTGAAACATCTTGATCAGGTTATATTGCACTTAAATGCAATTCTGCTCTGAAGAGCATGTAACCAAAATTATCTGTTTTGTCATCTATGTGTAATTAAATTATTTGGTACCTCTTTACAATAAGGCTCCCTTTTGCCATTTGTAAATGGCAGTAACTCATTAATAAAAAGAAAACTGTTATTACTTTATCATGGTCAATTAATAATTTACAAAATGTTACAACCTAATTAATAACCAGATTATAAACCATTCATAAACTCTTTATATGGGTAGCCTTATTGTAAAGTGGGACCAATTATTTAAAAAACAAATCTGAATGAAGTTGCATGAATAGCATCACTGCTAAAGTGAGAATTTAACTGGTAGTAACATCCTAAATGAGTGCTTCAGTTTTTTCGCATATGTCCCTGTATATATGACTTTTCTCCTGTTCTTCTTCGTCCTGTTATTATTATTATTATTATTATTATTAGTAGTAGTAGTAGTAGTAGTAGTAGTAGTAGTAGTAATATTCATTGTTGTTATTGCTGTTATTGTTGTTGGTACACCTACAATTAGAAATACTACTAGCCCTATTGCCACCACCATTTAACCTAGCTGTTTCCTGAATTAGAATACAATTTTACATTAGCAGGGTGAGACAAAAACCTGCTGGAAAGCTTCCTCCTTAAGATTCTCAGCAGGCCTCCTCAGTGGGTTACGGAAATAGCTAGGCGTGCAGGCATGTGTGAACATCAGAAACGCTAAATTGCCGCTCTGTTGTTCCATTGACGAATCGGGCACATTGCAGTGGAGATACCGTGAAAGTGGAGGGTAATCCACCCTCATTGTGGGTTTTGGAGCTGTTTGCCAATTGCAACAAATTGACGATTTCATACCAAATTGGTGGAAAAAGCACCACCCAAGAAACGGACACTGATGGTTGGAGTATTGTGCGGATATTTTTCCGCACAAAACGATTTATTGATACATTATAGGCAAAACAGTTTAAAGTCAATACAATTAAGGCCTAAAGGAGAACCGTTATTGATGATCGTAATCCATCGTTATCAAATAACTATGGCCGCATTGAAATGTTCAGTTACCTTTAAGAAACAATGAGTTAACTAACTGAAACGAAATTCGTTTAAAATTTGACGAAAAACCTATGCGAGCTACCAGCCGATCACTTTCGCGCGAAAGTGGGTCCTGGGGGGGGCGTTGTAAAGCTCATAACAGGCACCAGTAACTGTATTCAGAGTTAAACAGGCTGCATACCTCTTTCTGCTGGAAAATATGCAGCGAGGAAAATTGGGGAAACGCCTCTCGGCATTTGACCCGCAAACCCCGATTTTCCACTTTTCGAAGTATAAAAGAAATACCACGGGAAAGCCACGAACACAATAAAGCCAATTTCCCTTTCAGCACTGCCAAATCTCCCTTAAACATTACAAACTGGATTTTGGCCCTGCGCTACAGTACATCTTTATTCTCAACGGACCACAAGCAAGATCAAATTCAGTTTCTGTCCTGTGGCACGTCGAATTACAATTTGAAGGTATCTCTGAATTATTTGCAGAAATCTTTAAATTACTCTGGTCTACAGTGATTTTTGTGCCAACAGTGTCTGAACGGTTTTATGTTAAGTTTATGATGCTGATTAAGAATATGACTTCGGTTTTGCCAGACTGGCTCTAGTTTCCGGGATATTTAATTAATAGTTAATTAATCAACGCAACACGTTTGAAAAGCATTCAGAATTGCAAGAATATTTTTATTTTATTTACAACTAGTACGTGAACAGTCTAACATCATACAAAAAAGAAATTAAAGGACCGAAGAGAAGAGTGTACAAGAGATGGCTGAGGACGCTGGATGATTTGGAGAGATTCTGTAAAGAGGAATGGACTCAGATGGCCTGCTCTGTATTCTCCAGCCTTATATAATGTTATAGGAGAAGACTCAATGCTGTTATACTGGTAAAGGGAGGTTGTACAAAGTATTAAAAGCAGGGGGGCCAATAATCGCGGCACATATGTTTTTGTTAAAGATAATTATTTCTTGATGAAGGATTTTTTTTTCTTGGAATAAATTTATGTAAATGAAAGGTTGGATTTTACTCACTTTTTCAGTGTGACGTGAAGCTTCACCAAAAGGTGGATTTTTTTCTAACCCTTTTTACAAATCTTTACAAGGGGTGCCAATAATTGTGGTGGGCGCTGTATTTTAACTAGACCTATCTTTTCACCCACACTTCCATCCATCCATACATCCATCAATCTTCCAAGCGGTTCAGCTGTGTGGCGGGTCTTACATTCCAACATAAATAAAAATGTAGCCTACAGAATGTTCCTTATTTAGGTCCAATACTTTACATTTGCAGGTCCGAAATTTTCAATTTTCTCCATTAGATTGTCCACCATTAGATATAGTGATCACGTATTAGGAAATTGATCTGTTCTGATAATTTATTGTCTAAAGAAAGTTAATAAACTGTACTAGCATACTGTCATATAATTTCAGATACTACCTGTTTTAATTTAACAATTAGTTTAGTTGGTTGTCAAGGTGGCTATGAAGTTAACTCACTGTACAGGCGCAACTTCTTAATCTTAGATTTTTCTATGAGTACTTTGTAGTAGACTAAGTCGCAGATGTTTTGCAATTCAAGGCGCACCAATGACCGATAACAATACTGTTTTGCCATGAAAAGACTCATCTTTTGTTTGGCACTTGTGTCTTTCAGAGACGCGCCAACAAAGGATTTGTCCTTCATAGAGTTATAAAGTTACTTACCACTAGTTCATTTGTGCTCTTGAGAAACCCCAAAGCGATGTTAATGTGCACCTCCGTCCCTTTCAGACTGTAACCCCAGTGCACACAACCAAACACAATCTATTGTCAATCTAAACCAAAGTAAAGACTCTTAAATAAGCTCGAGTTCAGTCTATAGAAATTCATGATATTGCATGTTTGATCAGAGCTCCATGCACTGACCCGTCGCGTGACTGTCCAACTACTATGGTGTACTTCTAAAGTAGGCTAAATATTGTAGTAAACTTTCTTGTTTTCTGTGGGACATTTTAAACTACGCCTACATAAGTTGTCTTGTCTCTAAGATGAATATTTCTTTCTTTAAACATTTCTCATCGCTATAGATTTACAGCTACAGTGAAATACTTGCAACTCGGATCTACCCGATATAGGCCACGTTAAATACGTGACTTTACAATTACATTAACATTATATAACACAGCGACATCATGCATTTCTCGCAGGCAATCCAGGCGTAATTCAGTTAAACTCATACAAAATAGTTGCGTTTAAAGTTAGCAGTAAAATTCAAAGATTGCTTGGAAATGACAAGAGGATGTCTTTAATTGCGTACTTGCGTACTACATTGGTTAATGAATCGCTACTTAATACGGAGATAAGATTAATCTGTCAATACAGAGAAAAACTGCAGTTTTATTGAAATATTTTCAGAGTTAATCTAACAATTACCTGCTTTGATTGTGATTTGCCTTTTCCATGGATTTTTTGCATGTTTTCCAAAAGGTCTGCATATTAAGCACGTTGGCTGAAATAGTTATATATATAAAAAAGTAAAAATAGGCTACACATGCATTAAAAAACGTTATTTTTCTTTTTAATGTGAAGTATTTTGTAGATTGAATGTTGACCACTCAGTTTCACGTAGATTCATCAGGGCTTTCATTTGCTAACTAAAATTACGGGGCATTTCAATCAAGGTTTATTGTGGGTAATTGTGTAATTGTTTTACTAATTGTTGTTAACAAGTCTTTGAATAGTCAAATTATTACAACAGTTTCTCTAAGCGTCCCGCTGTTAATCGTGCATGACAAAAGTAGTTGCGGTTAATGAGTTACTAAAAGAAAAAAATCAATCAAGGAAGCAAAAGACAAAAGTTCTGACTTCAAATATGTTACTTTTATTCTGTGTTATTGCATCCTTACGGATAAAGTCTGGTTCAATATTGTAGAATGAGTGAGGCATCTGTAAAGATCACCAGTATTAAACTGTTGTGGCAAATTTTAATCTATCAATTCAGTCCGAAGAATGTCTTCTTCTTATTAAAATATTTCTTTATTTTGGTTTTAATGTCACTAAGCTTTTCTGGCATTCATACAGCCTGCATTTTAAAAACTTAAAGCGTTCGATTGCATGTTTCGCGGAGCACTGCACTGAGAAATCTGTTCTGGGGAAAAAGGATTAATTCGATCACTGACAACAGTTCTGCTTAATTGTTCAACGTGAGCGTGAAAAAACACAACATTTAGTTAAAAAGGAACCTATTCCTAACAATAGTGGGGACCCGGCCTTCGAACACGAAAGGACTGCAGTACGATTTCATACTGATTTAGCGGTGGATTATATCACTTAAAACGTGACAATGTAGTGTTACATCAATTTTTCGGCGAATTACACGGACTAAGATCCTTACATTTACATCCCTGCGTCTGGATACATGTGGGGATCATGTAACATCCTAAGCAACATAAACAACATTTAGCAGCTGAGTTTGCGTAATCTGCAAGTCTGCTGTGTATTGCGTTACACCGCACAGGTAACCTGTTGATTAATCCATCCGATTCTGAAGCGCTAGTTTATTGCAGAGATTGGGTGCAATTAGGTTACAAATTGGCCTATAATGTCTTTGCACTGCTGGGCATTGTTCCCTTATTTAACACACGCGTATCGGAGACAATTGTACGTTTCTCCAGCCTGTTTTGCACGATTTAGTGTTTTGCATTGAAAGCTAAAAAAAATGAAAACTCATAGACTTAGGCCTATTGTGCATACCTAAGCTAAGTTATTTTTTTATTCCGTATTTATTGTAGTCCTAAATCTCTGAACAACGTAGCTGCTTAATTACGCGTGTTGTTTTTCTGCCATTTAAAAAGATTATCTTCCCGAAGGTTTTGCGTTAGGCCTATAAGGTAAACTGATAGGCTACATTAATGATCTTAGTTGTGCGTTTGGCGGTTTGGGGCATCCCGGCCTTTCATGGGCTTACATTTTTTTTGTTAACACACAAGAGACGTAATAAAGGATCAATGGCTTCGAGGCCATACATAAACTGCAATCCTTTCATCCACTCAGCCTTTGACTAAACCTACAGATATGGTAATGTTGAGCGCTGTCCATTTCTACGCCATTCGTTACTGCACACAATTGAAATATAAACAAGTCAACTGCTTTAAATTAAATAAAAAGAGATTGGGCCCACATTAAGAGTTCTATACGTACGCAAATACAGCCTGTCACGTGTCGCACAATAGGAGAGGTTTTTAAAAAATGGACTGTATGCGGAGGGATAATTACAAGATTAATCCTTTAATCTTTCTTATATGGTTTCTGCACGAGATTCTTTCGTGGTTTTTCACAACTATGCAATTTTACTTGAGAAAAACGCGTAAAAGTGTAGGCGATTTTTTTCTCTGCAGGACTCATGAAGTAGGCCAAATTACTCCAGTAAATAGTTTGATAAGGTATTTAAATTGATAAAATAGGCCTACTTGTTTTTTCTTGTCTTAAATGAGTATATATCCCTCCAGCTTAATATAAATGTAAATGTTGGTATTTGATCGCGTTTAATTAAAATAACTATATATGATTGCGGCATATTGACTGGCTTAGGACAGGTACAAGACACGTTGAAATGCCCGCATGTTTGGTTTTCGCAGGACTTAAATACGCGGCCAATACGAAGCCCTCAGACTTGCGCTAGTTTTAAGGTGGTAATAGCCTTAGATTAGTGATTTTGATAATGTCGGAAATGGGGGGGGGGTGATAAGATATCCCGCTGCATTGCAGCAATTACGAGTTGGTCTGTTACATTTCCAGAAAATCGACACATTGCGGACCAAGACCAATTTTTAATTCCAGTCCATGGCGTCTGTCCCAAAATCTTTTGGTTCTCCCTCGAGAAAATAAAAAAGTCAGGTGGGAAATTTCGCCGACCGGGGGAGTTTCCTCAGTCCCCCCGGAAGAGTAAGCAAATTAGAAAATTTCGAGGGGGGTTCAAACTTGTAATTTTGCATTTTGTAATCACAGGGGTAATAATGTAACAATATAAACAAATGGCATGCTTTCCGTACATCTATCCATCTATCTTCCAACCACTTATCCTGGTCAGGATCGAAGAGTTAGTGAGTTTTCCGTTACTTTTTAGACTAAAATCTGTTGGACTGTTTCCAGAAATTTATTTTGGACCTGACCCTGCCTCTGTTCCGCGTAATGCATTTGCATTCAAATGGTAAACGGCTGCCGGTATAAATTGTCTGACGAGGAGGGGGTCCGTCAGTCCCGTCAAAGCGGCCGGCTAGTGAACACACCCCGGCGCTGGCAGAAAGCTGGATTTTACGCAAATGGACGCGCCACCAGAATGCCATATGAAGACGAGGACAATGAGCGGCAAAAAGGTGTGTATTGGGAGAACATGCATTGGACATCAGAAATGCAATAGATAGAACAACGGCCAGAAACGTATTCAGCTACGGATTTTTTTTTCAGGTGTCCAAACCTTTAATGGAGAAGAAACGCAGAGCCCGTATAAACAAAAGCCTGGATCAGTTGAAGTCCCTCTTGGAAAACTACTATACTAACAATGTATGTCTTCCATTATTTTAGGAGAGTTTTAAATGGGTTTTTGTATCAGTTACACAAATTATTATTCTGATTATATGAAATGATGAAATACGTTTCGCAGATTCGAAAACGGAAACTTGAGAAAGCCGATATTTTGGAAATGACAGTGAAACATTTGCGGAATGTTCAGAGAAGACAGCGTGGTAAGCTCTTTGTTATCATCGATATCTTTAGGTCTATTTTATCTCAAATACTTCTACTACACTTATTATCGTTGTTATTATCGTAACTACGGTTTCTTCCTCATTTCTCTAAAGGCTCCACGGTGGATTGCAATCTGGAGGAGTACCGGGCAGGTTTCAGAAGTTGTCTAAATGGTGTGAATCGATACCTTCAAGTGACGGATGACGGGAGCAGGACGCTCCGCCTGAACATCATCGAGCGTCTGTCCAGAAGCCTTTCCGCACCGATTCAGGACTCGGACAGCAGCCGTGTGCCGCTGGGATCCATAGAACGGAAGGATCCGAGGTCAACCGAAGACGAGCGGGGATCCAGCGTGGCGCTTAACACGATTCGCCACTTAACACGGAAAAGCACGTGCGTGATCCTGTCCCCAGTTTGCAGAAAAACAGAAGTTATACAGGAGCATGTAAAGCTGTACAATGGACATCAGGCCCGGGAGAAAATCCATATAAAATCCAGGAATTCCAACAACAGGTGTCTTACTGAAAGGCCGTGTAGTATAAAGCACGCCATGGTCTGCTCACAAGACTTTTGGCGACCTTGGTAGAATAATGCATTTAAATAAAAGATTATCTATTACTGAGGTTTGCTGTAATTGGTGTGATTTTTTTCAGTTTTGCGTGTTGTTAAATTTACATTGTAACCTATATAAAATATATATATTTTGTGATGAACACTCAAAATATCGTTCACCGACTTGATCTATGAGAAATAAGTTCACAAAGACTTAAATGAGTGTTGATTAATATATCAAAGGCTGCTAACAGTTTTTAGATGTAGAAATAATAATATTAATAACCCAGAATGAATCCGACATCCAAAATGACCCACATTGCGTTAATCATATACTGGGACTCTGTATCTATAGCCTGTATTTTTAAATAAAACTATCTGGTTGCTATCCTGTCCTGAGGTGCTGAAATAGTTCCACTGATTCAGTCATCATTTCATGTAGCCTAATCTGTTTTGGTACTGCGCAAAATACATTAGATACATTTGTGACAGTCGTGCGTCTTAAATACTTAGTGTAGTGAATGATTAAAACGTTAACATTTAATCGAATCGCATAATTGTCTATTACACGTCTTCAGGGAGCCGTAAAACCAGCCACTATGACGATAGAACGGTAGAACGGTAACAGACACGTAATGGTGTAATCTTTCAGATCCGTATCTATAGACGGAACCCGACAAAATACCGCCAGTTTTTTTTTTCTTTTCGGTTTTTCCCTTTTTTTCTCTTTTTATCCCGCTGTTTTTCTCTTTTCTCCCCCTCCTCCCCAAACCCCACCCCCCCCCCCC
>JAODKC010000107.1:4176847-4198106 GCA_026777985.1 Mormyrops attenuatus | reverse complement strand
CCAAAGTTATGCCATTGACTGAACGTATTGCCCATCTGGAACTTTTTCTGACGTACAGTTTATTTTCCCAGACATTTTTATTTAAAAAGCACATGTAGCCTATAGCGCATCTTCACTCATGACTTGTATGAACCCCTTATATTCTTCAAGCATCCACCTTCATTATTGCCCGCAGTGAAGGGTCGTTTGAGCAGAAAAAGAGGGGCTATACCATTTGCATCACACTGTGTCTATCCGAGCGCAGACGAGCTTTAAACGAATGCTAAGTGGCAAATCCCGTCTTTAGTAGAGTTTAAAAGCGCTCCGGACAAACAGGCCCGCTGTAATACCACAATACCAAAACGGCATTGTCAGATGAACTGCTCTGAAACGGAACAGATGGAAGATAATCTTGCGTTTATTTACAGATAAATATATTACATTGAAAAGCATAGACATACAAAAAAGATGAATATTATATAAAATACAAAAAATTGCTGCGTGACAATTTAAACTAAAATTCTAACGAATGTATAGGCCCAGTCTTACATGTAAATAATTATTCATTTATATTTTAAAATAGGCTTACCATTTTTTTATAAACCAACTAAAGAACACTTTTTTGATATAACGACGTATGTGTCTTCTTTAGAGTTTTGGGTGGTCCCGAAAATAGGCGGGCTCGGTAAGAGACACTAACTCGGCGTATAATTGCGCGAATAGCAGCGTGAGATCCGGCTTGCTGCTTGTTTAATTTGCCTTATTACCGTGTAATTTTTTTTCTAGTGGCGATAAACACGCCCCATCACGGCTGACAAATTTATGGAAACAAAAGTACTAGCATTTTTATGTAGCCGGGGTGGGGGCGGGGGGGGAGCCCTTAAAAGAAATTAAAAGGAGCTGAAACAATTTTAGAAATGGTATCCTGTTGTGTAGTTATATAGCCTACATGTGTACTATTTATAAAATACTTATATTAAAAAATGGCACTATCTTTGTGTATTTGTGAGTCTAAACTTGAAATAAATTGATACAAACAGTTTTGTTTGGGATGAGTGTTTGTTTGTCTGTCTGTCCGTCTGTCTGTCTGTCTGTCTATCTATCTATCTGTTAAAGTAATGCCAAGTTTTCTTACATGAGCACGCATAACATCAAAGGATGACAGTAATGAATCAATGCAATGTGAAATCTGCAGGTAATTTGTGCTGCTTGTACTCTGGGATGGGGGTTTTCCTTACAGAACTCTTTGCTATTCGCCGTAGAGTAAGTTAGAGAGCTCATTCATCCATCTACCCCACCCCTGCAGGGCCACAGGCCGCCTGGAGCCTCTTCCAGGAAGTCAGATGACAAACAGATAATAAATGGGCAATTTTCACACAATGATTTGCCTAACTGTCTTTTTAGACAATGATACAAAACTATACACTGTAAAAAAAAAAAAAAAAGTTAAGACAACCTAAAATTTTAAGGCAACTTACTGCACTAGGTTTTCGAGTTTTGAGGACTCAAACTTTTAATTTTGAAGAAAACCAGCTATTGTTGTGACAACTAATTATTTTTTATTCAGGCAATCTGTCTTTCATATTTATAAAAACTTCTTAAAACCTATAAAAAACTCTTAGTTTTACATTCTAAGAATTACAAACATTGTTGTAAACTTATTCTCTTTTGTTCAGATGATTTATCATTCATATGCGTAAAAACTTAAAAATTTGAGTCAAACATGCTAAACATGTGCCATCTAATTATTATAAATGAAGATAACAAAACAGTTCAATTAGCATGTTTATTTTAAAGATGATAGTAATAAATAATGGCAGACACATTTTGAGGATCCCCGTGGGGAATGACAGCAAACCTGACTGTGAAGGGCAGCTGCCTGTTGTGGTGTCTATAGGGAGCTGGGGGTCACAGGCCTTGCTCAAGGGCCCCCACATGTTCTGATGCTGGGCTTGAACTGGTGACCTTTAGTGCATGAGTAGAGGGGCTTAGCTCACAGAGTCACACGCTCAGATGTATGGAACATAAGCTGAATAAGGTGCTAACACAAAAACACTGTTTACAGTTTTATAACTGTTCAGAGTTTTGGCCACGACCCCAAGGGGGCAGCATGCAGTTCAGTGGGTTGGACCTCTGTGTCTGACCCAAAGATTGCCAGTTCAATCCCAGCCCAGCACATCTTTGGGCACAGTGTCGGGTGAAGCCTTACAGTATGTAAAACTAAAAATTTGAAGTTTTTATAGATGAAAGATAAACTATCTGAACGAAAAATAATTACCCGACATAACAATAGGCGGTTTTCATAAAAACGTAGAAGTTTGAGTTGCCCTCAAAACTCAAAAAAGTCGCCTTGGAATTTTACGGTGTCTTAACTTTTTCTTTTTTACATTGTATAATATGCATGATTCAAGCCCCAAACCCGGGAAATGTGAGCTGATGAATCTTATAATTAAGATATCATACCTCCAAAGGGATTTCAGGCATTGTAAAAAAATCCAGGCTTTATTCTGTTTCAGAGTCTCGTAGTCTGGTCTGGTCCTGTAATGTCAATATTCTGGTATTAATTATATGTTAAGGCTTATGGAATTTTTGTGATTAACGAATCAGGCGTGTATTTGATTATCAGGCATAATTACCAGGTTTAACGGGCTTTATAGGTAAAATTGTAATAATCAAAATAATATTTTATTCATTTAAAGGTTTTAACATTTAGTGTTTATTTTGACCAGCCAGGCCAGGACAAAGATATGTGGAAAAAGGCTGGAGAAAGATGTACCTATGGAGTCTATAAAAGGCATGGTGTCTGTCCACAGGCTGCTCCGGCAACGGCACCGACCACACACCACTGATGGACTGCGGCATTTTCAGACCTCCTTGGTGGAAGATGCACACACACCACACCAGACCACCCACGCATGTTTCAGTTCCGTCTGTAGCCTGTCGGGACACACGAATAGTTAATGTCTGTCATGACTCAGCACTTTTGCTCTGAAACCGTTCCAGTGAGGCAACACTGTGGTTATGGCCTGCTATTCATATAAAGGGCAGAGTCGTGGCTCAGAGGCTACAGATCTATACCTGCAAGTGGAAGGTTGTTGGCTTGAATCCCATGAATACTCCTGTGGGCCCTTGAGCAAGGCCCTTAACGTATAATTGCTTTATCCTGGGTATGATGTTAATCTATAGAAATTAGTATTTCACTCGCCAGTACTACAGCCAGACCTTTCTGGGAAGCGACCAGCTTCAGATGACTGCCTAACACCAATATGCTCAGGGGAGACATACCCTAGCTTCTGTCTCCTGCTTTACCGTCTTCCTCATTCAGTCTAGCATGGCAGTGCTTTCTAATCCTTGGGGTTGTTTGATTGACATGCCCTAAGCAGCAGAGAAAAGGGGAAGATTCTGCTGACTACCAGTCAGTCGCCATCTGTCCTCAATGCAGGTTTCATCTGGGGCATTTAGCCCCCCTTCCTCACCCCCTTCGAAGAATGTCCCATAGTCCCCGACCGAGCAATTATTTTGTTGGGTTCTAATGCTATACACTGAGGTGCCATACAGTGACAGAACAATGGCCTCTCTATTCTTCATTCTGGACCTCCTAGCATTCAAGAATCAATGAAAATTCTCAGGCTCTATATCTAACCCAAGCAGAATGGAGAGATGGAACTTTGTCATGAGCTGGTTTGTGATTTCCTACCAGCTTGTGCCAGTTAATCATGACTGTGAGAGCGGAATGTCCCAATGGTTCAGCTCAGGCTTGCTTTCCATCCATCTATTTTCTGTACCCACTTGTCCTACTCAGGGTCGCGGGGGGTGTGGAGTCTATCTGGGAGGCTACTGGCACAAGGCAGGGAACAGCCCAGGATGGGGCACCAAACTATCGCAGGACACACTCACACACCAGTCACTCACACCTATGGACGATTTGGTAACTCCAATTAGCCTCAGCATGTTTTTGGATTGTGGGGGGAAACTGGAACACCCAGAGGGAACCCCACAATGACACGGGGAGAACATGCAAACTCCACACACATGGAACACTGCGAGAGGCTCGAACCCTGGTCTCAGAGGTGAGGCAACAGTGCTGACCACTGTGCGACCTCGGTCATTTTCACGTACATAAATTAATAACATTAGCGTTTTCACTTTGCTGATGACACTCTCCTGTTGTTGGGTTCTGATTCACATAACCGCCCATGAATACTTGAAGAACTTAACGCTTAATGCCACCTAGTATTCATGTTCTGAGACAATCTATACATTTTCTCTCCTTTAGAATCACATGCATGAAATGTAATATCATCGATTATTATGCTTCAAATAGCAAGAAGATCTTGAATATAGATCATCGCATGGGCTGTTCAGCAGCTAGTGCTGCGGCATAACAATTCCACGCTTGTGGTCTGACTGAGAATTTAGGAACTTAAACCTCCCAAAAGTGTGGAACTCCAAGGAATCGGCAAACATTGCAAATCTAAATTAGTTTATATCCATGTCAATCTGGATTCCACATTTCTGAAGAAAACCAACCAAAATCCTCTAAGAATGTAAAATGTAAAAAGGGCAATTTCAGATCAATAGTGATGGTGTTTTCCATTTCAGTTTAACTTAAGTTTATTTGTCCTTTTGAAACATAATCATCAATTGTACAACATAAACACCAAACATTTAATTAGTTTGACAGTCATTCGCTTTAAACAGAAGAGGGTATGTACATACATATATACGGGAAATTAATTTTCAGAAGAAATTAACAAAGGTTTGTAATTTTTTGTGCATTTTTTTTACTAATATAGATATTAAAAATATCACTGAAAATTGAGATCTGCTCAGAGTCCAGTAGATATGTGTTACAAGTTGCATTTCAATGACTGTATGATTTTTTTTTCTGGAAAACAGTAACATACTGAGAGAAATCCAGTCCAATATGTGTGCATGCATATTTGTGTATAGATGTCGAAGGGAACCCAATGAAATCAGAACCAGCCCAGTGACTACTGCCTTTGTATTTGATTTTAAAAAGAAAAAACGTACAAAACACTAACCTCCACCACCTACTAAAGGGCCAGCTAGGCAGTAGGTAGCAGTAAATATATTTTTATTTGTATTTTCCTGGTTGCTGTGGAGGCAGTGTACTCCCAAGTTATGTGTGTGTTTCACTCATGGGAGTTTTACTAACATAAAAATTATCTGAGGGCAGAAGGAAAAATGATTGACAGGCAGGATCAACCAATCAGATGTCTTGGTCCCACCTCCACTAGTTACTTGGACCCACCTCCTCTACAATCTGAGTGATTATCTCTCTGAAACATTCTCATGAATCATTTTTCCTTCTCCCCTCAGAACATTTTTGTGTTAGTAAAACTCCCACGAGCGTGTATTTTATTATATTAAAATTTCTCTTCTAAGTTTCAAAACAGAAACTATTTTGTCTACCCCGGAGCCCATGTAACTGATGCAACACCAGCCATTAAAATGTCAGAAGACGACTATAACTGTAATGTAAAGGTGCAAAAGTTCAAAGTTTTGAGCAAAGGATGAAAGAGTTTAATGATGAAAATAGTGTCAAGGCCCTTTTGTGTGACAGGGCTGGTGAGGCCTCAGCAAGCGGCCGCAGGTGACTGTACAGTTGACAATAGAAATTTTAGATAAAGTGGTATAAATACTAAAAAGGTTGACCTTTCATTTTTTAATCGACACATTGCGATGAGTTCCAGTCTCTGTGCCCACTGGGATTTCATCAAATTTCAGGGTGTGTGTCTAGCTGCCAATAAACGAATTAGCATTAAAAAGTGCTGTAAACTGTGTAAATCATCTTAGAAACTTAAAAAACTAGTTTTCTGTAAAACCTAAGAATATAATAACCTATATAATATATAATAACCTCAGATTATTGCATTTAATAAGTTTCTTGTGTGTCTCTGAACTTAAATAAGACCAAATAAAAATGATTCCTTGTAAATCCTGAGAATACAGATGCATCAATACTGTCATTACAAAACAAGATTTTCCTGTTTTTACTATAATTCATATTGACATGTATTCAGTTGGTTATAGACTGCATACTGCACTATTCCAGGGCTATGGAATGTACATACAAGTGTCACTCTGTCTGTGGATTCCGGATATCTCGCATATTACCGCTGTGTATGATACTCCATTTGTGTGCATAGACTGGCATGGCATCCAGGACGCACTCCACCCAACAGCTGTGCTGGTCACTTTTCAGAAGAAATTTCCAGAAAGGGAAACAAAGAAATGGAGGACAGCCGTAAGGTATGTGCTGACATGTGCTCATCGATACTGAAGTACTAAAGCAGTACAAAGAAACCTCTCATGCAAATCTTTGTTCCAGCAAATCCGGAAAGGAATGCAGACGAACAAGTCCGTTTCAAATTTTTCTACACTGCTGAGTCGTAGCTGAAGTGGGAGCAAAAACATAAAACTCTCATAAAAGACATTTTGCACTCAATTACAATGGGGGGACTTTTATATACAATTCGTGTTTTTCCAAGTATCACACAGGCTTTTATCGCTGCTTCTGAGCCTTCGCAACCCCCTGCCGTTTAATGCAAATGGGTCAGTAGTATGAATATTAGTTCCAGCTGAGTGCGCCTATAGGTGGCAGTATTGTGGGTGTGTCACAGATCTGATCCCTAAAAGCCCCATCTACCACCACCTTCGATCATCATACTAAAGCAATAAACATTCAACATGTAGAAGAAGAAACCAATAAAACGGCGGCAGTTATTAATGAAAAGGAAAGAATAGTAATAATAATAATAATAATAATAATAGACCTATGAAGAAGATCCTATAGAATCTGGCTGAAATGCCATATATCCAGAGGACACTGAAGCTCCGCTTATAAAATTATTCGTGTTTCGTTTTCCCTCGGCTCCAGTCAGGAGTTTTTGATCCGTGCAGTTCTCGCTTCCACATGGGCCTGTCCTGAATCCCTGCAGCACGTGTTCCCCGGTCCGCGACGTTGGGGTGCCTGGCGCGCTCTTCCCGTCCCTTGGCTTCTCGTGGCAGCCTTTCCCGGAGACATCCCCCACTCCCTGCCCACCATTCCTGCCCGGCCCGGGCGAACCCCTGGGCCTCTCTAGCGCTGCCCTGTCGGAGAGGCGGCGCAGGGCGTGCGGCTCACGCTCGAAGTCGGTGAGCGGAAAGTGCGGCAGCAGGACGATGCGGTGATCGGCCACCTCGGGTACCAGGGGAACGGCGGAAGATCGGCGTGGGCTGCGCACGGGACTGGGCAGCGGCGTCTCGTCGATGAAGCTGATCACCTCATCCCGGCTGAAGCAGCGTAGGTCCTCCTCGGCGCAGTCAGCCGGCCGCGGTGGCGGCGGCGGGCGCGGCAGTGAGTGTGTTCCGTCGTTGGACCGCCGCCTCTTGTGGCGGGGGAGGCTCCCCTCATGCCAGGAGGCCAGGCTGCTCCTCCGGCGGTCGCGGCGCGGCGAGCCGTTGTGGGGGATCCCCGCCATGTCCTCCGTGGAGCCCCAGCGGTGCAGGTAGGACGGGATCAGGCCCGCGGTCCACATGTCGGACTCGTCGTGGGAGTATCTTCTGGTAGGGGGCACCTGCCACGACACACAGGTGACACGGGTCACGCCCACGGGGTCACGGCGGCGACACAGCAGGATATCTGCCTTTGTATCCTTACAACTTTGCCTTGGAATATTTGGGGGATCAAAAACACAAAATAAAATGCACAAGACGCAGGTGATATAATCTTAATAAGGCTCTAACTAATGGAGAAATATAACAATTCATTTAAAATGATAGTCTTTAGGCATTTATGGTGTTGGTATCTAAAAGTACCTCGATACTAAATTACGACAGTAAGCTCGATTTCATGAGTAAATTGAATACAACAAAATGATACTCACAATCCACATTGGCCTGATGTCTATGCAAGGGATACACACCATAACGTCTTACAGTTAACGCTAGCGTGGTCTCCAGAGTGCACAAGGAGATGCTGCTTTTAAAAGTCTGATAGGCGGCACAGTTTAACAACTGCGGAAGATACAGTAGCTGCAGACGTGAAATGTGGCCAGCAGATGGCAGCAGAACACCGGTGTTGCAAACGATGCTGGGATACAGTGGAATGGGTGTTTACTGCCCCAATGAAAGATTAATTCGGCATTAACCCAAATGAGAAATGCAAGCTTGGGCTCAAGGGCAAATATATGTGCCAAGTGCTTTTTATTGTACAATATCTAACCCTTTGTTTGGGACAGTTTGTACTAATGCAACAAACGGTTTGTAAAAAGTATTGGGGATGACTGAATTATGTATGGGTTAATGCATGACGCGCCGTGCGTTATACGATCTTAAACACACGGCTGTGGAGGCAAAGAACCAATACAGTGTTTTCCTTCGTCCACCACATTCACCATTTGTTCTTTGTGGCAATTTATTAGTTTTAAAAATTTCCCTTAATGTTAAATTGTGTTATAGATCTGGGATTTTAAATAACGTTACTTAGAATTAAAGTTTATAGCAGCACACTGATTTACTGCAGTGATTCGATGGTCTGGCAGTGCGTGTCAGCTTATAGAAAATTAATCGACACCCTGCGGACCAGCGGTGGAAAGTTCATGCCCAGAAAGTGAAAATCCAGACCAGGATTTTGTTTCAGCCAACCAGTTAAGTATGTTCAGCTGGTTGGTTGAAACAAAATCTTGGTCTGGATTTCTACTTTCTGGACCTGAACTTTCCACCTCTGTTTCTGACCAGTCAGATTTGAGGATTCAGCAGTGATGTGGTACAAGAACCATAACATTTTATTAGCACTATATTTTGCGTATTGTCTGCTGAATTTGCTATATTCTACCACTATATTTTATGTATTGCATGCTGAATGTGCATTATTTCATTATTTTTCGATGCAAAAAACCCACCCAGGGTATATCTCAGCTCTGTGCCCATGGGACAGGCTCCTGGTTCCCAGTTAGTCCTGAACAGGACAGTGGTTTGGAGGCTGAGTGGATGCATGGACAATAAAAGGGCATCAAATGCCCGCTGGAGTTCATGAAAGGCCGAGATGAAGATGATATGGCATGCGGTGAGATGAGGAATGTCGGGGGATGACAGAAGGGACAACGGCATGACAGGCGGTGGAAGGATAGCTACTGTATTCGCCTCTGTTTTTTATCATTTTTTTTACATTTAAACCATAAATCTGGTTATTTCCATTTCTTTTTATTTGTACTCAAGGTAACCCCGCTTGTTAAACACACATGCAACATTATGCCAGCTTATTGAAAAAAATGCTGTCACACAGACTTTGCGAGCTAGCTATGACGTTTCACTGAAGGGCCTTGTTGCGAAGAATGTCTGTCTCTTCCCAGAATCCTTCATCACTGAGCAGCTGCATTTCGCCGTGTCGTTTTATGCAGTTGGAGGTTTTGTTTAGGGCATATTTTGCAAAAAAAAATGGTAAATGATTGGAATGTGGTGACCATCTTAAAGGATTTCCTGGTATGACTGGTGTCTCATGAGGTAAGCGACTGGTTTGTTTATAGGGGTGAGGTGCTCACATTCAGACTTCAAGGGCGGCGTTCCTTTTGCATCTCCTTAGTCATAAATCTGAAAGACTCATTCCCGACAGGCCTTAATGTACTGATTTTTTAACCGTTTAACTCAGGCAAACAGACCCTCTATAGGATGATGGGTTTGTTGGAAGGTTAAATGGTAGATGTAGGCGGCCCTTGAAGACTGCATGCTGGGAGATTTTTTTTTCCTGGATTAAGGGGTTAAAGATGAGCATTTCACAGCTCTACGGCTGCCTGGCTTAAATGCTGGAAGCAAAATCACATTATTTCACCTATAATTTTTATTCTGAAAAGCTCAGTAGACATTTTGGCAAAATATGATGTGTTTAAGATTCACTGGGTCAAACTGCTGCCTATTCGACAAAACGTGATACGCCTGTTGCTGATGCAGTCACTTAACACAGTTCAGTTTTAGGATGACGGATTCACAACTTTGTCATAGGAATTAAAACCACACATATATTTAAAGCAGCACTTCTAAGTTCTAAGTATATTTAAGAAGCTGCTTTTAGTCACGATTACAAAACATTTGCAGGGAGAATATGCCTTTCACTGTTTCCAGTAATACAGTTGGATATATGCAGTTGTGAAATATTTCTTGCACTTGTATTTGGTATATTGGTTCATATATATATATAGACCACTTCTACATGCACATTATTGTAAAGAAATACAAATTATACGAATGACCGGAAATATCAAAGGATCACTTGCAAAATTAAAAATGGATGAATACCTGCAAATACTGCATTTTATCTTCCTGAGGTTCTCGCAATGGATAACCTCTTTCTAAGGTTGAGAATTCATACTTGGCAATATGGTCTACCGTCATGATATCAGCAGTGGGGCTATAGTCATATGGTCTGTCATATATTAAGTCCGGATGAATTCCTCCATCCTGGCTGTTTTCTGCAAATGCAGAAAAGCATATATATCAGGATTAAAAAGAGACGTGCCCATATACACAGACAAACAGACAGACAGACGTATAGATAAGAGAAACAAAATTCAATGGCTTTCTTTTTCTGTTTTCTAGAGCGTGTTACAGTTTACATTAAAGAGTACTGCCATGCTAAGTCATAAATCTCTCTCAGAATAAGCCCCCCTGGGACCTCTAACAAACTGACTGCTCCATGAATTCATGACTTTTGATGTCATCTGAAAAATGCACCAAACAGTTTTCTTCTGAAATTCAACCCAGCATAGAGTTGGGAGTGTTAGTCACCCCGATCTGAATTTCTGGGCCAAATTAAAGCCGCATAGACAAACAGAACGAAGGTATTTTAGAAGCAGTGCGTCGGGCAAGTTCCATGAAAAAATCAACAAACTGTTAAATTTCCAGGATTCAGTTGCAGTAACTGTGTAAAATGCTGATCTTGAGACAAATGAGGGGCATTTGTTGGATGGAAGATGAAATTGTCTGTACAGGCAGTTTGGCATGCAAAAGAGAAAAGAATTTTTGGACAGGAAGATGACCCTCATACATACAACTGAGCTGGGAAATACAAGACAACCCCTCTGGAAAAAGCAGAGAACTGGTGACTACAGATAACGACAAAACGACAAATTTGTCATTTTACTGAGCAGTAATTCAGGTCTTGATAATTTTAAAGAATAACTATGCACAGCTCTTTCAGCAGTTACTGCTCAGTAAACCTTTAAGTTCTGGGTCAGATTCACATTGTTATTGTCACCCTTAACACTCGAATTACAGATACACATTAGAACTGAATGACAGATGCAGCACTGAAGAGACAGGGGTATAAGCTGAACTGGTCAGATGAACATGGGACATAAATTTAGGAGCCTCCAATCTGGTGGGATGCTTAACATTTTTGCATTTAAAAACGAGCTAAACCCTTCCCTCCCACAGACAGACAATTCCAGGTCAGGCACTACATTAGCAGAATTAAGAGTTAATAATCAATATTTCTAAATTTCAAATACTAACCTAAATGATATGTATTATGTTGAAGTTGAACTGTAATTAAACATAATATATAGTCCTCATAGTACTTTACAACACATGACCGCAACCGTGAAGCGCTTGAAAACACAAAACTACACGGTGGATAAAGACCACTAACCCCCAAATAGGAAGCCAGTAGTATTTTGAATTCCTTTTATAAAATAAAAGTAAAGCGTTTTATTTATGATACTTCTTCTATCATCCTGCCCCTGTGCTCCAAAAATGAAGTCACATGGTAATCTGACCATTTCTACGTTTATCATAGCCTTGTTGACGGACCCTAAGTAGGCTACTCAAGTGTGGTAAGATCCATAAGATATGGAACATCTTAGTCTAAAAAGAACAGAGTAGAGCTATGTATTATTGGCTGAGAACTCACACAGAAATACACAACAATTAGAACCATAAAACACACGGAAGAATTTCATTGAAGGAGCAATGACAGAATTAATAATCTAGACAATAAAAATCAAAGGTTTCTAGACGGAAAAATCTTGGATGTCAATGAGGATGTCTATGAATTCATGTGTTCAAACATTTTTAACAACATATTTTACGGGACAAAATAAAGTTTAAATGTATAATTTAACAATTTGGAATATGTGTATCTTTGCTTGAATCGGTACACATTATGTTGAATGTTTGACATCGATTTTGTGTCATGTTTGAAACGAACATGAAAGACATCCAACTCCCCCACAAAACCACACCCAAAACATTCCTCTGTCTGGCTGTTGACCAGGTCTCTCTGCAGCGCCGCCTACCTTCATCAACGTCATCGCTGGACATGACTGCCACACACTTCTCCCACACGGTCTTGGCGTCAGCCCGGTAACGGTCGCAGGCCCACAGGAACATGGGGAGGAGGGCTGACTGGGCGATGGAGCACCAGAGCACACACAGCACCATCCAGTCGTAGGAACGGTCGTACCTCAGGCTGGCGAAGCTCACCACCTACGGGGAGGACAAAGCACCATGGTCGACCGATAAGGGGCAGGCGGACCAGGGCGAGATGGGAAGGGCAGATGGGGCAGCGTTAGCTTACCTGGCGGAACGCAGTTGGAGCAGATAACAGATGGAGTACATCAGATCCAGCACAGCTAGCCTGTCAAGGCTAGATTACCTCATGGAGCAGAGGGTAGACGGGCAAATCTAGCAGAGCAGGGCTAGTCAGGGTGAGCACACCTTGGGCAGAGGCCCAGGGACTGGGTGGACTCACAGGTAACACATCCCCAGCAAGAGGCACTAATAAATATCTATAATTAGACTTAAGTCTCATGGATACCCTGGGGTCAAATTGACCCCAAAGGTAGCTGTCAGGTGACTTCTCATAGTAACATATTTATTGTAGGAGCGTGTAAGAGTCAAATACCCACTACAGTAAAATAAACAAGGGAAATGCTTCATACACAAGTGCCACCTGCAATGCCGGCTTCTCAATCAAATATTTCAAGGGGATTATTGTCAGAAGACGGCATCCGTGCAGGAATGCTGAAGAACGTCTCCAGAAATAATGTTTTATCTTTGGGACAAGCTGAAAAGTGACAGCGATAAAGGGAGCTGGATAAAATAATAAGTATATGGGGGCAGCGAGGGTGGGTGGATTCAGGCAGTGCTAACGATGTTCAGAGTTCAGGGGAGTTTTGACAAGAAAAACCAGAGAACTTGAGTATAAAAAGATATTGAGCAGAACAAGATATGGACTGTCAACCTTTTTTTTTTTTTGGCAAAACAGTCCTGCAGCAAAACAAAACATCAGGGCAGTGTGTTGCGGTCCATTTCACCACCAAAGCGTCACAGAAAACTTAATCTGACGATCCTTAAATACTCTGCAGCAGAACTTCACTGATTCTGTGCGCGCTATCATGTTTCGTTTTATTGAAAATTGTATTTTTAATTCTCTTTTCATTCTGATGAAAAAAAGCCCATTTACCAGTTACTGCTCACCTAGGTGAGTCTTGCAGAAAGGTGTTGATATGTCGCTTTTCTCCTGCTACACCTTCCAGGTCATGATCATGTAGTTTTGATGGATCCTTCATGGGTTCTGGAAGGTGACTGAACTGATGCTCCTTTGCTGTCTGGCCGTTCTCCAGCTTTATTTGTGTTTCCTAGGCACCTCAATATCGCTTTAATTCTCCAATAACCACCTTTATTTTCACCTGTCGTGCCCCCCTTAAGTACCTCTTAGTAATACTCTGAGAAAAGATTATGATGAAGATAATCCGTATCGTGCCTTATCTGCAAATACTGCACTTGTAAATTCAACGTGCAATTCGTCAACAGAAGTGGGGACCTTCGGCAGAATCTCAAAACATATAACCTGATGTTTGCTCATAAGTTCATCGAAGCTCTTACACACTGTGTATTGCTGTTTCTGGTCCTGTCCAAAGTCACGTCGCAGTGGAATACTCTCGCCAGAGCTAACATCAAAATACTTCCAAGAGCGACATGGAATAAAACACAGGATTTAGTGCACTGCCTAATTATAATACACCTGGATGAATGGATCCATTTAAAATCAATTCTGCAGGGTACCACAAACACAGAGCCAGCAGTGAATATTCCTACTGAAAGGCATTCATAAATGGGCAAGACTGAATATAATTTAATTTCCATGCATTTAAATAGCTCATTACACCACATAAAAGATGCAACAAGGCACCATTGAGTTATACTTGAATTATGGTCATATTTGGTAATTTTCAAGATATCATAATATGAGACAAGCTCACAAACCAGCAAACGAAACAAATTGTTCCTGGTGTGAAGGCAGGTCACCGGGTCAGGCCTTTTTTTCAAGGATCTCGTATAAATGGATCTCAAAATGGCTCAAGGGGTGAGAAAATAATATCTCATTTATCCCTTATTGGGAAATTTTGTTTTTGATTCACCTTTAATGTGGTGATTTGTTTTTTTTTTGCAAAAACACAGCATAATAAATGAGGCTTAACTGACTCACGTTTCCAACATCTTTTGAGGTAATGTGTTCCGTGCTGCCTGTGACGACATCACATGTTGTCATGTCAAAAGAAGGAATGAACACAGAAAAACCTGCTTCAGAACTACTCATGTGACACCCTTACCTAAAGCAAGACACGGGAGAGGGGCGGGTTTGATTCCCAGGGCTTCAAACCCGTGACCCTTATAGTACGACACTCTACTTGTTGAGCCACAGGAGCAGACTTGTGCATGTTATTTCGTTTAACTCTGGAAGATTAAAAAATTACAGATGGAGCTTTTATAGGCTGCTCAGAGACGCCACGCTCGTTTTCAAACACTTTGACGACGGGCTTTGGTTGAAGAACCCGTCTTTTATTCTGCTTGTTCGTAAGCTCAGATGATTCAAAGGCAGACTTCTGAAGGAAACAACATATTCGAGGCTGTGAGCCATGCATAGAAGCATAAAAGTTTTTCATCAAAGCGCGATTCTGTATATACTTAAAAATACAGAGAGCATCTGCCAAATTAGCCCAGCCGTTACTGAGACAATGTTGGCACCCAAAAGACTGCCTTGGTTTATTAATTAGGCCATAAACAAACAAAAAATATTTCCGCTGCTTATGCAAAACAGTGCAGAACTGAACACGTATTATTTTAATTGTTGCTAAAATAATGCTAGACATATTCAGTAATATACCTTTGTGGTTTCACCAGGGTGCTGCCTGCGGGCTTCACAGGACAAATAATCACGGGAAAAACAAAAGTCAATGAAAAGCCCTAAAGGAAACCAGCCCAACTCCTGTTCTGACTCGATATAATCCAAGATTTACAGAGGTTCAGGTCTCACAATGACACAAGCAGTGTTCATTAGAGGAAACCTTGTCTGCAGTATAGCAGCTGAACCCATGGACTTTAGCGCTCTCCAAATGATATTTTAAAAGGTTCACCTATAAGTAAATGACATCAATACTGCAAGGAAGCACTTTATTTATATAGTGCCTTTCAAGAATCCATCCATCCATCCATCCATCCATCCATTTTCCATACACGCTTGTCCTATGCAGAGTTACGGGGGTCTGGTGTTTGCCCCAGAAGCTACAGGCCCACGGTGTGGATTAACCCAAAAACAGGACGCCAACCCATCGGCGTATTAAGAGCTTTATAAGCAAACAAAAGAGTCCTTGTATTGTGTCGTGTTAATCACTATATAAAGCCTGTTGTTATTGCTGCTATCTTTATTATTCATTTCAGTGTTATTTACTTTAATACAGAAGTTGAAGCTGGCAAATTAAGAAAGACTGTGCCGACTTGGAGCCTGATTGAAGTGTGTCGACATGTTTACCTGGCCGCCCTGTAACAAAGAACACAAAGAAGTCTCACTGAGCTCCAGTTTCACGCACGGCCATTAACACGCCCCTCACAAGAAACCGAGGATGTAAGGAAGAGTCCGATTTTGATCAGCCTGAAGGCCCTCATATCCCAGCTGCAGGCGTGTCTGACATGAGAGCCAGTTTTTTCAAGGTCAGTTCTGTTGGGAAAAAGTCTGATTACTAAGAAGCTGATTATGAAGACTGTGGCCAACTGACTGAGGGAAAAGTCATCTTTTTTCTTTGTAAGGAGAGAAAAGGCTTTTAATCTACTGTTAGTTTATCGTGGCATTATTATGAAAATCATCTCAGTCTCACTTAGGACTCTCCATAGCTACATCTGCAAGCGATGGACAAATGAGAAACGCAGGGAGAAGACTTAGATGTTCTGACCATTTTTATAACATTCAGTTGTATTAATTATGACTATATCCATCTTCTCTATGTGGGCTTGCATTCCAGAATCACCCGAGGAAACAAGTCCAATTTCATCCTGCCAAAAAAGTAAGATTGATGTGTCACCGATGAGCAACATCTGAGCTCCATTTGTGATTGATGCAATTGTTGGTTTCTGTTTTCGGTTGTTGTTGTTATTGTTGGTGAAGTTCCACGTTTAGAATGTTGTGTACGGAGTCTGTTGTTTAAGGAAATTACTTCATTTTCATTTTCTGTCCGTACATACACACAAGCTCACATTCAACCACTATACCCACGTTTAGTATTTTGTGCTTGTCTTTTGTGTCTGTCTACTGCCTCTAGACAGCCGCATATCTCCGCAATCCATTAATTATTTGTATTTACCGTCATACCCTATCACTCCCCTTTGTGTTCTGGCTTGACCATAGACTAGGCTGTGACATCATCCAGAGCCAAGGAAGATTGTTTGTATGACTGACCCTGCTCTGACCACCATCCCCACAAACACAAAACCAGAGAAGCAACAGAGAGTCCCAGAACTGTCGCATACCCACTCAAAAACCGACCTATTTCTCGACCCCCAAATGATTTTAATGCCAAATGTTCCTTTCAGTAATGAAGTACTGCACCCAGTTTAACTCCCTGTTGGAACATTAGACTTCTAATTAAGAATGAGGGGCTTAAAGACTGATGGGGTCCCTCCCAGAGCAGCTGCTGCTCTCCAGCTTGTTCATCCATGCCCTTTGCCAGCTGAAACACTTTCACTGGCTCCTTCCTGAACAGTTGAAGGCTGCGATGGGTCTCAGAAAAGCTCATGGGTTCTCTAGTTGCCCTAGCTGCTTGGACCCACCTCCTCTACAATCTGATTGGTTATCTCCCTGAAACAATCATTTTTATTTCTGCCCTCACAACATTTAGTGTAAGTAAAACTCCCATGAGCATCAGAAAAGCCTGTAGCCCGGCAAGGCGAAGCGGAGGAGACCAGTGACCCAAGGATGCATTCACTGCCATCTCTGCATGCTCTAGCAAACACTAAAAGCTTTCCTGTTTCCTGAACACTGTGTAAACAGATCTACTCGTCCGGTAACAAGGTCAGACCCATACAGGCACGTCAGGCTCACCTCCTCTGTTCGTTTCCAGCCCAGCTTATCTTGTTCAGGGTCTTTCTCTTCTCTTAGATGACACATACATTGAAGGCAACCTGCAACTTCACTTGCTGCAGGTAATTTTACTGTATAATTCAGATCAAATGTCTTCCTGATGATACAAGTGCAGATTCCTTCAAGGCATCCTTCAGCTTGTGAGTTTGAGCCTCTAATCATCATGGTATTTGTTTTGAGTAGCTGTGATCATAAACTGATACATTTACATATTATTTTCTGCGTACAAATGGATGGACGAGTGATTCTCGATCACAATTATCACAAAAATGAAGTAAATATTTTATCACATTTGTATCCAGCAGAAAGCAGCTACAAAGAAAAGAATTATTAGCAGTTTAGGAATGTAAAATGAAAAATGCTAAATGAATGTGGAGGGTGGTATCTCCAAACTATATTCTTTTGATTATACTCTAAATGCTGAAACGAATATATAAAAGTTTAAAAAATGACAAAAATCCTTAAAGAAAAATGTACCGGGATCCCGAAATTCAGATCATATTGCCTGGTGCATATGAGCTCTTTGGAGTGGGAATTTTTTTTTTATCACAATTGAAGACAAACTCCTGAGGTTATTCCTGAGCTCCAGACTATATTTAAAAATGATGAATTCATGAGAAAATCAAATATTCGCTGGACTCATTTTTAAAAGCCACCAGTCGAGACTACAGAGGAAATAGCTGTATGATGGATGAGATTTTCGGCCTCTATGACACAATAATTATCTACATACATAGACTGCCCCCGAGTTACAACTTATGCAACATACGACGAGTCACACAGTCGACCAAAGTTTATGCAAATATATGAAAAAACAAATTCTGTGCGGCCATAAGACTGGCAGCTCTCTGCTACCCAGTGCGAGCTGCATCCTGTACGATAGTCACCGTGGGAAAGTACTGTACTGTACAGCAGCGCGACCATCATAGCCTCAGACGAGCTCCTCCCAGTTTCATGCCTAAAGGTCACTCCAGTTATTGTACTTTGGCATACATCCATTTTGGAGTTCGACCTGTCGGTCAGAACGGAACCCAGTTGTCAGTTAGGGACATTCTGTATTAATTTTTTTTTTTAATATGAATTACATCCTAAGCATATTTTTCTCCTATACTATTTCACATGATAAACATAGATATAATAATAATAATAATAATAATAATAATAAAATTTCCCTCTTGTCCTGCAACAACTGACAAAGAATCTGCTGCACACAGACAGCCACCAATCAGCACTCAGGCTGTCAGTAACTGTGTTTGCATAACCATTGGCTCCCGTGAGGGGTGCTAACGGGACGCGGCAGGTGGTTGCTAATTGTGCCACGCAGGGGGCCTGTCTGTCTGCCCCGGCTCAGCATAAAACCCATGCTGGTTTGCGGCTCAGGCATGACTGCTGCCTCCCCATGACCCACCTGTGCCACATGGACCCCTGCCCGCCTATTAGGGCAAAGAGGAGCTTCCATCCTTACTGGTGCCCACTGCCCCCCTCTGGTGCCACAACTTTTGTATATTTTCCCATATCCCCAAAATAAATGTAGAGTCACCAGTTCATCGGGAACACATTTCTAGACTGTTGGGGAGGGGGGGCGGGGGGGATGAGAGTTCCAACAGGTAGGGCCTCAGTAGGGGCAAGGGTGGGAGATTTAGGATGCCCAGCAACCTACAAGGGCTTTTGAATATGTAGAATTATAAGTAAAATTTGGGTGGCGGCACCCAAGGTGACATTTCATCAGTAAGTCCAGAATTTCTAGCTATAGCCCTGCCCACAGGAGACCCACCGAGAGATTGGAAGACCATGGTCCACAAACACAGAATCCCGCGACCTCTGTCTCGACAAAACCAAGCTCTCAACATGCAGGAGGGGGACTTACAAGAACAGGAAAGCCCGTGAGGAAGTCGTAGATAAAGACGATGCCGCTGATCAGGTAGGTGATCTGGAGGGAGGTCTTGATGGGCTCCGAGCCATCGATGGAGGAACGCCGCTTTCCCTGGGCATCCTCCACCACGATGGTGGGCACGTTGAACTTGTTCTTGTCCACGCGGCGGCCCGCCTGCATGGAGAATGTCTGGAAGAGGGCGATAGCGATGCAGATGACGCCCATGGCCACACTGCCGGCCACCAGCAGCAAGAAGCAGACCCCGAAGCCCAGGCCGATCTCCGTGACGATGAAGCGGCAGTCCTGGGCATAGAAGCGCTCGGTGGTGTCGTGCCAACCCACAGCGGGAAGTGTGGACAGGATGAAGGAGACCATCCAGATACCCATCACTGTGTGCACCGCCTGCTTCTTGGTGTTACTCAGCCTGGACACAAATGGGAGACAAAGGGTGATGATACACAGGGCAACTTATTTGAGCAATGTTGCTGACCAGTGTTGCTTTGGCACATTCCCATTGATACTGGGCAACAAATTTCTATTTGTAAACCTAAGACTGGCATTGGGCAACTTTTTGCAATCATCCAGATCCAGATGAGTTGCCCTTTGTCTCACCCCTTTGACAGTTGCCCAGCAACGTTGCTCAATAAGGAAGCATACTGTACTTCATTTCATATTATATTAACCTTCAAGTTTATTTATAGGTCAGCTGATGACACCACCCCTGTGGGCCTGGTCACCAACAACGAGATGCCCTACAGAGAGATGGTGAGGCTGCTGGCAGATTCGGCCCAGGAGAGTAACTGGTTTCTTAATGTTAGCAAAACTAGTGACTGACTTCAGGAAACAGGACACAGTTCATGCCCCCATCCACATCAGAGAGGACACTGTGGAGAGCCACCCTCACTCTTAACCACAAGTGCATAAAGCACACAAAAGCGGGCATTAGAATGGCCCCTCAGCACCTTCACTTCGTCAGATGCCTGAGGAAAGTCCAGATGTTCACTGCAGTCACCAGCTTCTAAAGGTGTGCAGTGGGGTCCATCCTCACAGGGTGTATTACATCCTGATATGGCAGCTGTTCCCACAGGACAAGAAAGCCCTACAATGAGTGGTGAGAAAGGCTAAAACCATCATCTGCACGCAGCGCCTAGCAGACCAAGATATTTATACTACACGCTGCCTCAGAAAGACCATGGAAGTCTCCAGTCACTGGGCACTGGAACTTTTCACTTTCGGTCCTCTGTCAAGCGGCTTAGGACTCTCCGCACGAGCTAATGGCATCACTGCGTTCTCAGTATTGGGGATGACAGGGACAGATCCATTAAGAGACTGAGTCAAATCTGTCCTTTAACATCATGCTGTATGAGGGATACCTATCCACTGGCTGCCCATCCCATTCAATATTGACTGTATACAATCGTATATATGGTTAAATGTTTTCAGGTTAGATGAGAACTGAATTCTCACAATAAGTTTAGTCATATTTTTAGAAACGGAACCCTCGAAAATATTGGGTGGGACAAACACCATTGTATTGAATATTGGGTGGGATGTGTCCCCCCCATCCCCCCATGAATAACGCCTATGGCACAAGCACAAGAAGATTCAAAGGCAGTTTCTCCCTTAATGCCATAAGACTGTGTAACACATGCTAAAGTACAGTATTAAATCAATCATTGCTGTTAGCTTCCACCCTTTTGTACAGATCTGTCCCATGCCTGTCACTTTGCCTTGTCATTTATGTACTATTATTTATTGCTGATTCTGTAATACTGCTGCAGAATTCTATATATGCTGAGGTGGTGAAGGGGCAGGAGAGAATTCACCAGTTACATAAAGGGGATGAGTAGGAGGCCAGATTTGAACGGACCACAGGGGGCAGTTTTAACCAGGACATTGGGCTACCAGCCCTATTCTTAACCAGGACATTGGGCTACCACACCTACTCTTAACCAGGACATTGGGCTACCAGCCCTACTCTTAACCAGGAC
>JAODKC010000107.1:4159962-4176747 GCA_026777985.1 Mormyrops attenuatus | reverse complement strand
TATATATATATAGTTTTTAAATAGCAAACGTCCCAGCTGTCCCGGAGGTTCCGAGGGCCTCTGGTGTGTTGATAGCGGCTCCCTGGCGCGCGCTCTGGGGTCTTTGCTCTCTAGCGCGCGCGCTGTCGCTCCAAAGAACAAATGTCCTGGATATTCTATTTAATTTGCGGGTGTCAGGGAGCCGCTATCAACATGCGGGAGACTCCCGGGAGACATGGGATGTCTGTAATCCGTACTCGGTGTTTCACGCCATGATAAATTGGATAGAAATAAATGCATTTATTCATTAATAGACAGTTGCAATAAATAATAGACAGCAATAAGCAGTAACGGTGCAAATAATATCCGGGAAATATTGCATGGAATTCCAAAGTAACGGTTCAGAAAGAAATAACATTGCACAGTGGGTATTACAAAGTGAGCAAATGAATGTTCTGTGAATGTGTCTGAGCGGTTAAGGACCTTATATAGCTGGAACAGTGCAACTGTCTCCGTCCGTTGCTGAAAGTGCCCGTCTGTTTGGCCAAGACGACCTGCAGAGGGCGGGAGTCATTGTCCAGTATAGCTAGCAGTTTCCCGAGTCTCCAGTGAGTGCCTGCTCACCAGATAGATTATAAATTATCAAGCCGTTTTACAGTCTCTTTACCTTTCGACATGAACAATGTTTTATAGTAACAGTACGGTAATAAAAACTGGCTTGATCACCTTATAGGTTTAGTAAATTGTATTTTATAATCAAGGGTAACAATGATCACTCAGCCTCGATTAAGAAAAAAACTATACAAATGCCCTTCAAATATTAATCTGAAACAAATAACAATTTAAATGAACTAAAACAGCACGTATTATATAGTTCTAATACCCTAATCCTTGTTGTAGTTAATAATTCAGTCCAACTGATCACCCGAAATAGATCACTGTAAGGTCATAGTTTGATTATTCCCAGATGTGTTTTTATTGGTCGCTATAAATTTTGATTGCAATACATTTATACTAAACGCCTGATTCTTTTGAGATTCATCCTAGTGTCATGTAGCGGTAGTTCCATCCATCTCATTGTCCCAGTCGCGAAAGAGGTCGGTCATTTGATTCGACCAATGAAAATAAAGAGAAGTGCCGAATGACGTTGACGAGCAGTAATCCCGACAAATCAAACGATAAAGTGGGAGGGAACAGCGCCTGCAATATTGTGCAGCATCAAGTCACAATCAGCCCAGTTCGATCGGCAACGGGAGCGGAGGAAGGTGCGCTGTGAGAGCCCGAAGGCTGCAGCCCCCATTGCCACCGGCCCAGGTTACCATCTAGCACCGGGAAACACACCTGAAAACCCACCGACGGCACCAGTTCGAAATTACCAACGAGAACCGACCATGAGCAGCGAGGCCGAATCACAACAACAGCCACCACAGCCTGTCGTTGAAGATGAGAGCTCATCCAGCCCGGCAGCCGCTACTACCGCGGGGGATAATAAGAAGGTTATTGGTAAGCAGATAGGAGCTGTTTTCGATCAATTTCAGTCATTAGTTCCACAGCAACGTGCTGCACATGTAGCTGGTCAGCAAAGGTGTGGGAGCTCATTTTGTGGATTCTTTTAGGGTAGTATGTATCATCAGCAAGTCATGGGTATCATTATTATTATTATTATTATTATTATTATTGTTATAAATAACACTTGCAAAAACGATACTTATAGTTACCATTATGCTTACTCATATAGATCTTCTGCAGTAAATATTACTAAATAATAAACGAGATAGACAGCCTTACTGACTGCATATCAGTTGGCGAAGGGATCTGCTGGAGATTATCTAACCAGGTAGATAAATTCTGAGGATGCATTAAATGGAGAGAGGGCTAGATTAGAAGACGATCTGCGTGTGTGTAATGACGGCCGAAATGCCCCCAGCTGTCACATCCTGCCTTAGGTACCGAGGCGGCCCCTGGTAGTGACCCTTACTCCCAGCCTGTATTTTGAGCCCCTTCCGTACCATCGCGGTTCCTCCAACTGCCCAAGTTCTTATTTTAGACCAAGTAAAGAGGAGCGTGTGCAGTTGGAGGTGGCGGTTTAGCGGATCAGCTTGCAGGGGCTGCCCGCGATGAGGCGATGCGGCGATGCGGCACTGCAGGCTGGCGGCCCGGCTGCATTGTCCCTTTGTCTCCGTGTGCGCGCGCCTGCACGGACCGCTCCTTCCTTCTGCGCATCGCACTCCTCTAATTTCATGCAATTTCAATTGCGAGGATTTTTACAGCTATACATGATTTGCATCGTCGGTATAAAATAGAAATACGGGCCTGACGTTTGTCTAACCAGACTAGCTGTTCTTCAGCGAGCTAACGGGTTAGAATACTAGGTGCGTTTAGATTAGGAAATTTTATTCAAAATGTCCGCCATGCGGCTTCTGAGGCGAAATGAATTTGTTTTTGTTTTTTTGCAGAGCGATTTTTAGCATTCTGCGTCTAAGGGAATTAATACAAATAATTAGTCAGGTTTCATTTGCCGTCGTCTTTGGCCGTCTCGTTTTGATCCGGATGGCCAGGTATTGTACAGACACATGCAATCGGCAAATGAGTAAATATACCTTAAGTGGAGTTTCAGTTCTTCGATCTCCTTATTTATTTGTTTTATCTGTCCCGTGTTTTTAAATGATGTTTCATGCGGTGTAGATATAAACCACCTGCCGTCAGTTAGACACACGACGTGATCGGCCCGAAAAATAGCTGACACTGGTTACCACATCCGACCTGTTCATGCTTTTATTTGCACCTGGCTTGTTAACTCATTTTCTCTTCACCCTCATAGCTCTTCATCCGCTCACTAAAACAAAATCTCATTCGAGTAACTAGTCTTAGCAATATAACGAAAGCGTTCTGATATCACGTTTTCCGTTTTGTATGGGGTCTTGTATACCAGGTATATGTCAAATCGTTTTTGCAAACCTTGTAAAATAAATAGAAATGTCTATTTTTGTACAGGTTCCTATTGGACACTTTGTAGTTGTGCGTCTCAGAATTGGGTTGATTGTCAGATTCTTTTCATGTTTTAATTGGGAAAAAAACGCGGCAGTTTATGAGGCTTAAACTCTGGGGTTGAATTTTTTACTTTGTATGGATTTGAACATTTAACTGGTAGGGATATTTTAATGCATCTAGCTTTAAATACATAATTTTGCACGGTTTATCTTAATAATCAAGTTTATTAAGAATGCATGTGTGTGTTTTTTTTCCCCAGCAACAAAGGTCTTGGGTACAGTCAAGTGGTTCAACGTAAGAAACGGATACGGTTTCATCAACAGGTAAATGCCCTCCGCTTTACCGAGGACATAGATATGACCTATAGGCCAGGTCCTGGTCTAATCCTATCATAGCCGTTAGGTACTTATTCTGCTGATGCGTCAGTCAGCTGCATGCTCATTTTACTACAGCTGAAGGGATTATTCAGCCTGTAAGCTCGTGTGATCCATGCCTGCTTCCTCAGTGATGCCTTAACTCAGCATTGCTGAACAATATAAACTCATTAATGGGCTTTGTGTTTTTTTTGTTTACAAGGAATGATACAAAAGAGGATGTTTTTGTCCATCAGGTATGTATATTTTATACATATAGTGTATCTGTGCACTTCCTGTTTTCATGTTATGGAAATAATGAGGTTTTTTTTTCCCCTGGGTTTTAAGACCGCAATAAAGAAAAATAATCCAAGAAAGTACCTTCGTAGTGTTGGAGATGGAGAGACAGTGGAGTTCGACGTGGTGGAGGGGGAGAAGGTAATGAGGCTGTTGGGGGGGGGGGGGGTACGTTTGTAGTAATAGCAGAGTATGGTGTGGAGATGTGTGATTGCAAACGAAACACAAATAGACCTGGATCCACAACAAAGTGGTGTAAATCAGAACAGGCAGGTCTTTTCTTCTGTTAAACTACATTTATCACTTGATATCAACACTTTTCTTGTTTTGCATTTGGTTAAACTTTGACGTCTACTTTTTTGTGTCGTCTTTGCTAATAGAACTTTTCTTTACAAATGAATTTATTTTCCCCGTGTTTTGTTCATAGTTAATGAAATAAAAATGCATTCTTTGGTTTTCTGTTCTGCAGTCTTTAGCTATAATCATCGCACTGTTTGCGTGGTAAAAAGATGCGCGCGGTCATGCTTCACGTTCTTTGTGTCATTTCCTGTGAAACGGTGCTTCAGGGTGCAGAGGCCGCAAACGTCACCGGGCCAGGGGGGGTCCCAGTCCAGGGGAGCAAGTATGCTGCCGACCGCAATCGCTACCGCCGTTACCCACGGCGCCGGGGCCCTGCTCGTGACTACCCGGAGAGTTACCATAGCGACGGAGAGGGGGACGACCAGGGGGGCCCGGAGGGTGGAGCGGACAGCGAGCCGCAGCCCATACAGCAGCGCCGGCCCGCCTTTCCTGGTCGCCGCCGCTACCCGCCGTACTTCGTTCACCGCCGTTACGGCCGCCGGCCCACCTACGCGACGGCGCCACAACGGGGGGAGGTGACCGAGGTGTGTGCTGCTCTCTCCCGCTTAGAGGAGGGGTCCCAACTTTCTGATGTCCATGGGGGAGGTGGGGGCCAGGGGGGGTCAATCATCCATTTTTCTAAATGTTTACTTTTTTTTTCCAGAAACAAACAGAATGAATGTGAGGGGTCGTAAAAAACTGAAAATATATAATGAAAAAACCTCCAGCGTTCAGTGACTGGAGGCGTATTGGCCTCAGACCGGGGGGTGGGAACCTCTAAGTTAGAGGAAAAGGGGGATCATTTTATCCCTAACACTTCAGAAATCCCCCCCCCCATGACCTTGTACCTGGATGGATGGATTTTATCTGGCCGATTAAGGGGCGCAGGTTCGGAAAGAAAGTGTTGCAGCCATTCAGGTACTGAGTTACAGAATCCTGATCTACTCGCTTGTTTCCATTTATCCGGTCTGGGCCACATGGGTCCTGGAGGCTGTCCCAGGCAGCATAGGGTACATCCTGGATGGGATGTCAGTCCAGCTCTGGGCATACACTACACACTCAGATACACTATGGCAGTATATTCTAATCTGGTGCCCGGGGACCCACAACCAGTTCAGGTTTTTGCCTCCTCCCAGCTCCCTACCAGGGACTGTCTGGCAGGGACCTCGGAGGGAGCAAAAACGTGAACTGGCTGTGGGACTGGATTGGGAAACACTGTCCTAGGGGCAATTTAGAGAGTAACAGTCAGTCTAATTGCCTGACACGGATGAACATGGAGGCTCCGCCCACACAGAGCAGAGGCAGGACCTGAGCGCTCAGCCACAGAGGTATGAGGCAGTGGTGCTTATCCTGTGTGCCCCACTGCAGGGAGGTGAAGAGGAGGAGAACCAGTCTGGTCCAGAACAGAGCGCCAAACCAGCGAGGCAGAACCACTACCAGGGGTTTCGGCCAAGGTTCACAGCCAGGTTTGCTTCCCGTCGTCGTCCGATCTGGACCAGACAGGGCTTAAGAAAAAGCTTAATGCTAAAGGACTCCATCGACCCCGGTCAGCGAATTTTATCATTAACATGAACATCGCACAGGCCTAATACATACAAACAGAACCGAAATCAAGCTAAATACTTATCAAAAATAAGAATTTTTGGGGCATATGATCTGTTTTTAGCATTTAACAAGTGTTAAAATCTGTGGATTTTGAAATTAAACGATTATACTTTATTGATCCCCGTGGGGAAATTCTTCTCTTGCCTGCCCTAACCTGCTCCCTGCAAGGGAGAGCAAGCTGGCTGTGAAGGGGCAGCATCCGGGGACCTGGGGGTTAAGGGCCTTGCTCAAGGGCCCGCAGACATGCTGAGGCCAGACTTGATTAAATGAGTGAATGTTAAATTTATATAGTGCTTTTTTCAAGGCACCCAAAGCACCTTACAGAAGTAATGGGGAGCTGCTTCAACCCCCACCACTGTGGCCCCCACCTGGATGATGTGACGGCAGCCATTCTGCACCAGTACGCTCACCACACAGTAGCTAAGGTGGCGAAGGTGCAGGAGAGAATTCACCAGTTAAATAAAGGGGATGAGTAGGAGGCCAGATTTGAACGGACCACAGGGGGCAGTTTTAACCAGGACGTTGGGCTACCACACCTACTCTTAACCAGGACATTGGGCTACCACACCTACTCTTAACCAGGACATTGGGCTACCAGCCCTACTCTTAACCAGGACATTGGGCTACCAGCCCTACTCTTAACCAGGACATTGGGCTACCACACCTACTCTTAACCAGGACATTGGGCTACCACACCTACTCTTAACCAGGACATTGGGCTACCAGCCCTACTCTTTCAAAAGATGCCCAGGGATTTTTTATGACCTCAGAGATTCAGGACCTCGGTTTTACGTCTCATCTGAAGGACGGCGCCATTTTTACAGCACAGTGTCCCCATCACTGCACTGGGGTATTGGGATCCACACAGACCACAGGATGGGCTAACCTGTTGGCCACCAACACCTCTCTCAGTATGTAAAAATTGTATTGTGTATCATTGCACACTGTACCTTGTATTTAAGACAATAAAACTTTGAATCTCGAATCTAATGGCTTATCTGGCACAGGGTCATGTGATCCTTGAGCCAATTACAGGAAGCATGCCATATAAAGCAGGGGACGAATTGAAGGGCACAACCTGATGGGGACACCCTAAAGGGGACACTCTGAAAGGGACAACCTGAAGGGGACACCCTAAAGAGGACACCCTGAAGGGGACGACCTGAAGGGGACAACCTGAAGAGGACAACCTAAAGAGGACGACTTGAAGAGGACACCCTTACGGGGACACCCTGACGGGGACACACTGAAGGGAATACCAGTCATTCACAGAACACACACTCACAAACCCAATATGAGAGACCATTGGCTGTCAAGTTGTTTTAGGACTGTGGGAGGAAACCAACACAAACACAAGACGAACATGCAAACTTCACAGAGTTAAGAGTGAGAGTGAGGCTGTCACTCAACACCACTGAGGCCATTTATAAATATGCCTGATGATGTCATATTCATATATATGACATCATATGGTATATTTATAAAAACTCATATATATGAGTTTGATCTGGACTTGAAAAACAAAGTCAAAGCCAACGTTGATATCTATGGCTGTGCACATACACAGAATATCGGGATGCTGTACAGCTAAATTTCAATATTAGTTTAAATACTAGGACTCGTGGCCATAAGTGGAAATTAGTGGGAGAACATTTTAAACTGAACTTGAGGAAGCACTTCTTTACACAGCGTGTAGTTGGAGTATGGAATAGTCTTCCTGCTAGCGTAGCGCAAGCTAAAACCCTGGGTTCCTTTAAATCTGAGCTAGATAAGATTTTAACAACTCTGAGCTATTAGTTAGGTTCTCCCCAAGCGAGCTTGATGGGCCGAATGGCCTCCTCTCATTTGTAAATTTCTTATGTTCTTAATATATGCACATATGGATTTTCACAGTAAAGCCCAGATGGAAATCTTAAATAAAATCCTGCCACCTCTCACATAACAGGTCAGGTACAAAAACACAAAGCCTTATTTTCTGACTGGCCAATCCAACTCCTTCATCCCCTCTCCAGCAAGCATCGGAGGAAATATGGAATTCAGCTGATCATGTCATAAACCAGCAAAACGGAATGCATTGGGCAAAAAAGTATTGGATAATTTCCCACCATCCGCGTGAATCCACTCTGATGAAGCATGTGATACTGGAGGCAAAACAGTAGGGGGGGACTGACACCCCTTCCACATAAATGAGTACATCACAAACTTAAGAAGGTCTCTGCTTGCTCAGGGTTTTGGTGCACTAGTAGGGCCGTATACATGGGTGGGACCACAGGGGCACTGGCCCCAGCTGAAAGCTGATTGGTCCCCTAGAGTGTCCCCCTCCCCTATCACTCGCAGATTCAAAGCTTATCATTGGCTAATGAGAAGAGTGGCCCCTCTGTATGAATTATGACTCCTCTTACACTCCTCATCTTCAAAAAATCCTAGAATCACCCTGTGCATTAGTGTAAGTTAGGTTGCCAGAGGGGAGGAGGGATTTGGGGAGAGGACAGAGTGGTTAACATTAGAAAGATGTATGTCATTAACTGCTCGAATACATTTCCGTTTAAAAAAAATGTACTTCTTAGTGCAGCCAGAACAGATGATGAAGCATTCTTTCCTGGTCAAAAGGTGGTTTGTATAAATTATCCTGAAGTGCTGCAACAGAGGGACAGTCACTTACCTTCGCATGAACAGAGGTAGGTCTTCATTTATGCTTAAATTCTTTCTTGATTATTTCTGTGTGGAACCACAACAAATAAAACAGCACAGACTGATTCTAAGGTATTCAGTAAGAGACGCAGGAATGAACCCGTGCAAGTCCTGGCTGAGGTGATTTTCAGTGCAGATTTTGAAAAATGAACTGGATCGAAAGGCACCAAGATAAACAATTCAGGTCCGCATGACCGTGACCTCAAGTAAACCGATGTGTCTGTTGCATGGCACAGCCAAGCAGACGGAGGCCTGCCTTTCGGGTGTGAACGGAATGCGGAAGAAAAAACAGGACGGCTCATCTCACTCTCAGTCACTCCTCTGCTCACGTCCTTGTTCTCCCTACGTCGCTGCCATTCATCACTATACGGTGGCCACAAATCCTTCCCCTAGATCAGTGTTTCCAACCCAGTCCTCGGGGACCCCCCGAGAGTCCACATTTTTGCTCCTTCCCAGCTCCCAGCCAATCAAAACCCTGAATACGTGGTACGGGTGTGTTGGTAGATGGGAGTGAGCGTAAAACATGGACTTTCTGGCAGTTCCTGATGACTGTGTTGGGAAATGCTGTTCTAATCAAAATATAGTTATGAAAAAGTTGTTTTACAGTTTTTTGGAAATAAGACTTTCAGGTCTTATTGTATTCACTTTGTCCTTTTAAGGTGACTTCACGACTGCGGGGCTAGTTACAGTGTTCCCTGAAAATCTGCAAGTTTCCGATGGTTATACTACTGTTTCCTGGCTTCTTCTTCTGGACTACCTAACTCCACTGTGGGTAAGGATTACCTGCTTAAAAATACCCACATTGTTTTTCACAAATATGTTTCTCTTTAAATGTAGCAAGAAATGGTTGCTAATGTAGGGCTGATGCCAGGAATTTTCAGGTACAATATGTAACTTATAATCTGTGCATTGCTAACTTCATGCAGCAAAAATGTCACTGTGAATTTGGAGTTAATATCCCATTGGTTGTTGGCAATTGACAGTTATGTGAATAAAACTAATTTTTAAACCCTGACCCTACCACTTCTTTGTAAGGCTCAAGCTTCTTGAATCAATAAACTTTCCCCTTGCTAAGAGTACGCTCAGGAGCACAGGAAAACTGAAAAACATCCTCTTCAATGATACAGCATGCTAAAACACTCTTAGCATCGAGGCTAAAGTGAATCAGTTCGCTATACACAAAAAAAGCAGGACGGTTCCTGATTAAGTGCTTAGCAATGATGACAAATCTCAGTATAGCATCATAACCGAAGCAAGGCTGAAAACATTCCAGCTAAAACCAGCTGATGGAATCAAAATGGAAGGAACACGTAGAATATGCATTAGCAATTTTAGAAGGACAGTAAATGCACAAAGGTAATGAAATACAAAGCTAAGTTCGTTTGACGTGGTCATCGTACTGCTTTTCAAGCGAATTTCTCTTGGTGAGACCGCCAGCACATCCCTGCAAGATAATGCTGTGAAGATTTTTCCCCGAGGCACAGTTATCGATCTTTGACAACCAAGCGGCTGCCGCAAGATTCAAGCACAGCAGAACCTCAAACAGCTGTTGGTGTGAGAACAGAGGAAGTGTCAATATTTACACGTTTTTGTTACTTCACTGGTTGACAGATTTGAACAAAGAAAGCCTACAATGATTAGTGAGTCTATATCAGGAAAACCGGCGATTCTGCGGAGAAACAATGACGGCTCTGTGTTGTCAATCAGCAGGCTGGCTATAAAAGGAGGTGTGAGCTGAATTTTGCAGCCCGTTGATATTACAGCTTTGAATGCACAGTTGACTGTACATAGATTAGTATTAAGTACATCTGTGAAAACGATATAAATCACATGGCGGCAGAAGACTAATTGTAACCAAGCAGCAGTTTGGTCGTGATTCCATGCCAAAGGCTTATTTCCACCAACTGAAATGTATGTTTCTGATATTCATCCCATTGTTTATTCACAGAATCCACACAAAAAAACCTGCTATTTCATTTACATACAATAAAAAACCCTAAAGTACAAAGCAGTTTATATATACAGAACTCTTGAATTACGTGGTCAATTGGTTCCACAACCCACCGCAATACTACAAAACCGCATACCTTCAATGCCCTTCCATATACACCTATTCCTTGAACTGTCGTATACTTTAAATCATGCCTAGATAACAGAACTATGCAATGTAAATTCCATGCAAGTTGTTATAATTAATTGTTTAGGGAGAAATTCCAAAAAGCATTACACATGCACAGTACAGTACGGTCATTTTCGAACCACGATCATTCAAAACCACACAATCAAAAACTGAGTAAGATGCAAGCCGACTGCATAAACCTATGAGCCAAAACATAACAAACCCCACGCTGAGAGAGTAATGGCACATGTCAGGGTCTGGGGTATATTAGACGGTAAGCTAACATTCGGAACTTGTAGTCAACATGCTGAATGCAGAAGAAATGGGCAGCGGTAAAGATCTGAGTGACTGACGAGGGCCAAATCACTATGGTCAGATGACTGGGTGAGAGAATCTGGGAAAGGGCAAGGCTTGTGGGGCGCTGATGGTGAGCCGTGGTGAGATCCGACCGAGAGCAGTCTGAGGAGGGAAAAGCCACGAACTGCCGACAGGGCGTTGGGCAGCCAAGACTCATATAATGACTCTTCTGTTTTGCTCTACAGCCATACGCTACCGTGCCATTTGCACAATTCTATCTCTGCACTTTAAGGTCATTTGTCTTTGCACTGATGTACCACGTTCACAATGCCACCGTCCAGCTCAATTTCAGTACCTCAGTCAGACACTACCTCATCTATGGAGACGTATACGTGTTGAGAAATATATTTGTATTCTATGTATGTGTCATTTATGTATAATGTATATCATACCATCTAATTTATGTATATTCCCTCCCCTCCTCTTTCCCTGTCCCCCTATGTCTCGCATGTTTGCGTGTTCCTGTGAAGCCGCAACTCTTTTCATTCACATATGTGCCTGCACGTTGTGTTAATAACAATAAAATCAAATTGAACTGAACCGAATTGACGACTCATTGATGCGGGATGTGAATGAAGGCTGTTTTGTGTGGCACAAACCAAGAGATGGGCTACTTTGGCAAAAACGCCGGATCATTTTGATGATGATCATAGGAGTAATGTGATACAACCCACAGGGCATCGAGCCAGAGACACCAGTTTACCAAAGACCTAATTATTAAACTGTGGGAAGAAACCACAGTTAATTACATTAATTACATTTAAATGCCTGGCTGCCCCCCCCCCCCGCCACACAGTACAAGCTTTCGACATGTTTATTCATGTGTTACCATTATATAATGTAGTAACCACAATTCCTGAAACATATCCCAGGAGTTTTATTTTTCTAATCTAAATAAATGCAGGTTTCAGAGTTCTTTTGGGAACTCCTCAAGCCGCGACAAGCTGTGAATTGGGGCTGCAACAAATATTTGATCATTTCAATAAATTCGAAAATTAATGTTTTTTGGATAAAAATATGTCTTTGGTAACGCTCTGTAATGGCTGCTTGGACACATCCACAAATTGGAGGGCTTGAAGATCAGTCTATTAACTTCTGGAAATAGTGACAATATCTGGCACGTCGATTAAAACAGAGAGAAAAATGGCAGATGGAAGCTAAGAAGATCGGCCATAAGAGTCACTGGTTTGGAAATTTTTTCACACAAGTGGGGACAGTTATGTGCAGTGTGAAATATGTGAATGATTTAATTAGCATTAATTTTAAATATATAACGATATATAAAATGTGTAGTACTGTGCAAAGAAAATTGTTTAAAGCTATCAGAATATTCTACAGAGTCTGAAGGAACAGAATATCAAAATATTAGATAGTTGCGGCCCTACTTTCAATTAATTAATGTGCTGCAGACTATGTCGTTCTGTGATTTGTAACCCATAATTTTAATGTAAATCGAGTTAATCTTTTTATTCTATTAACCTGTTTTATTGCTTCTGCATAATGAATGTCATGACTAAGCCAGATGGATGGACGCATCCAAGGTTCTAAATCTCTGAAAGATCATGTTAGCATTTACCACGGAATTCGGTCTGTATCACACTGGGCGGTTACACTGAACACCCTGCTCAGACCCAAACTCACCCTGCTTCTTTCATGATCCCTTTGAGATTCAGGACGTGTGAGTGACAGAAACAGATCAATGAGGGTTTGTAAATTTTACTGTGGTGCCTCTTGCTAAATTGAAATTACAACAGAACAATGGAAGAACAGGGACATTGGGTGTGGTCACACAGCATGTCTAAAAAAATATTAGAAGTCTGGATTAAAACTGCAATTAGCGTATTAGCGTTACATTTACAGAGATCTGATTCTGTGTGATACTGTGCGGTTGACAACATGTTCGATTTGACGATTGCAGTTTTTCGGACACTGAGATTATCCATGGTGATGAAGCGTGAGTCGTCAGACGAAGCTCACCGTTATTCAGTCGATCTACATTTCAGTCCTTGCCTATGGTCATTAGCTGTGGGTGATGACTGAAAGAACCAGGTTACGTGTATAAGTGGTCCAAATGAGGTTCCTCAACAGGGCTGCTGGATTCACTCTCTGTGATTATGGGAAGAGTTCAGAGACCTGGGGAAGCTGGAAACAGAGGTGCTGCTTCCTCAGATCAAGATGTCTGGCCACAGTTCATCTTATAACAGCCCCCCAGAGAGCTAATCCAAGCACATCCTACACCCAGGATATGCTGGTGAGATTACATCTGGCTTACGAACACTCAAGGATCCCATACGATAAGCTAGACTCTGTGGCCATGGAAAAGAAGGTCTGGATCTGCTCTGTCATCAGACTCCCTCTCCACCTTCAAGAAACACCTCAAGACCCATCAGTCCCAGGAATTCCTCCACTAGACTGATACTATACTGATACTAGCTTGATACTATACTGATACTAGCCTGCTCCCTGAATGTTTTTTAGTGCTGCACTTTCTTGGCCATTGAATAGTCTTATTAGGTTCCTGCTTTGTTTGGAAGATGCTGTGTGGCTCTTGATCCACTGTTCATACGTTTGTAATAGGGCATTCCCTGGAAGCTCTGCTTAGTCACACTGATGCTTAATCGATTCCTTGACAGCATGTACATTTGTAATGTGCTATTTGCCTGAAGTGTATATCGCTTTGGACAAAAGTATCTGTAAAATAAAAATAGATGCAAATGTAAAAAATGTGCTTAACAAAACATTTTAATGTCAAGAAAATCAGCGTACATGATGTGTACAGGACCCTGATCAGGATAAGCTGTTTCAGGATAAATGAATGGATGGATAGATTGATGGATGGATCTTTTTGACAGAGGATAAGTGGCCTGAAAATTGGTCTAAAATGCTGGCATCTTTTTTCATATGAATGTTTTGCAGAGCAAAATACAAGAAACAGTTTAGTGCACTATATAACAAAAACAGTCAGAATCCAGTCAACCAGTAATTCCCAGCTGTCTGTTGAATGATTTTAGTGTTTTTAATATTCCGCCCTCTTCAGCTGAACTAGCAGGAGTCTGACATGTTTTCACTGGGGAGAGCAAAACTCATTATGCAGAAAACAGGGGATAACCTGAGAAAGATTATTAAAGCCAAGTCATTAGCGGTCATGACCAAGCAGATGTATCATCCTTATCATTTATCTGTGATCTAACACGAATATTCACAGATATTTTTAGGCGTTATTTTTCAGGAAGGTTAATCAACAGCTTCCCTCAAAGGTTTCTTTTCACTTTTAGTTGTTTTCTCCTAATCAGTCTTGATTTATTGACCACAGCTGTAACTGCCTGGCATGTTCTCATCCTCACCTGTAGTTGACAGGCCAGCGCACCATCCACATGCGGTGATAGGAGAGGGAGGTGACGGAGAAGCAGGTGACCAGGGTGAGCGTGTAAAAGGTGGAGACGAAGACTTTGCAGAGCCCCTCGTTCCACTCGTAGGTGGAGTAGTGGCGGCGTAGCTGGATGACGGAGTACATGGTAACGGGGATGCCCATGTTCAGGATGTGGGTGCCGGCCAGCATGCAGAGTAGGAACTCCAGGGGCTTCCACTTCTTCTGCTTAGCACTGATGCTCAGGATGGCCCAGGCATTGGCCAGGATGGACACCCCCGAGCACACCAGCCAGGCCAGCGCGCTGTCGTCGAAGGCCTCATCCCTCATGGTGGGGGCGTGGCGGACAGGGGGAGCAGTGCCAAGAGCCGGTGGCGTGGGCGGAGTGAGGCGAGGAAGCGGTGTCGTCGGGGCAGCTTCAGCATCCTACTGGGCCGGACGAAGCTTCTCCAGGGGTCGATGGAGCTGAGCCGAGGGCATGATGGACAGAGAAGAACAGGGGGGCCGGGCCGTGCGCAGAGGGCTGCCGTATCCCCAGGCCGAGGGAGGGCGCCAGGAGTCCTGAGGGAAGCAAGGATGGAATTTAACCCTCTGCCCAGGTGGGCACGTTTTCTGCACCACACACAAAACATTAGTGATGGCCAAATGAAGCTTCATGAACCACATGCTGTGTTTTCTGACCCCACTAGATGGTGCTGTCTTCAAAAAAAGGTCTCAAAGCATGCCCCAAAACAAGACAAGAGCACCATCTAGTGGGGTCAAAAAATACAGCAAATGGTTCACGAGACTTCATTTGGCCATCAGTATAAAACATGACCTTTTCATTTTATCCATCACCCATCCACAGCACACAACTAACACTAGGCATCATCTCCATACCAGCTGAGGAACAAGTGATGGACAAAATGAGGCTTTATGGCCCATTTGTTTTTACCCCACTGGATGGTGCTTTCTGTTCAAAAAAGGGCACAAAGTGTGCTCCAAAAGCACAGCAGGAGCACCATCTAGTGGGGTCAACAAATACAGCAAATGGTTCATGTGCCATCATTTTGTCCATCACTAGTACTATGTTAAATGCTATAATACTTTGAGAAGAAACTTGACGAAAAAACCTAAGTTAGATCAAGAAGCTCTGGTTCTGAGAATAAAGCGTCAAGAATAGGTAACAGTTCACCTTTGTGTCTGCAGATTAATTGAAACATTTAGGATAAACAGCTACTTTTAAAATACAGGGTAAGCTGCTTAAGTGTAAAGAGTCAGAATTAACGGTCAAAGCGTACATTTTAAAAATCACAGACCAATAGACAGTAAGTTTTCAAGAAAGACTGAGGAACCATTTAAGATGTTTAAGGCAGCGGATTTACATTCAGCTTGGCCTATAATGCAAATCTAAAAAATGAAGCAATTCTGTTTTTATAGGTTACATCTGCAAGTATAGTTTCAGTGTTTGGAAGAATTAAAAACATACTGAAGTCTGGTTTATTCATTTTTTTCTTTATTTATATGTATTTGTTCAATCTAGGGGAGACTATGAGACAATGTAATCCAAGTTACATGTGTGGCTTTTCTTATAATATATAAGCAATGGAGGAATTTTATCTACTGCCAACTTCAAGGTCTGGGACTCAGCTGTAACACTCAGGAGTTGATTCCAAACCCCTGACCGGGAACACCTGGAAAGCAGGACTGAGATGGGCTGAGATTGCCTGAATCTGACATCCATATGCGAAATGTCCCACTGAGTCACAGCAAGAGAATTTTCTGGAATTAAAATGTTGCTTGTGCAGTAGTATGATAAAGTAATTTTAAAAAGTGACATTATGGGTAATTAAAGCTATTACCACATGTTTTAATGTGTATAATGTATTTTATTTTGTTTTGAAATATGAATTGTTATTTTATTTCTATAAAATGATAAGAAAATAATATGGAATATACAGTGAATTTATTTCGGTTGTTCACTCCATCGTACTGCATATCTGTATTTGGCAGGCAGTGTCGAAATAAACATTCTTGCTAGTAACGTGAAAATAACTTGATGGTTCCAATAGAAAAGGAAAATTGTTTTGAAATTTGTTGCGGATCGTGATGATTTCTGATATAGTTCTAAATAGAACAAGATTGAGATTTCTGCTCAAAATGACATTTCCTAGATGGCTTATCTACTAAGTATAAGTCTCGCAGATGCTGGATCTAAAAAACAGATCTCTGCAGGGTATAGGAGACTTCTCACACTATCTGTACTCTATCTCTAGACATCTTAAAATAAGATTATTGGAAAACAGTTTCTTCTCCTGGGCACCACCGATCACATATCACAGTCTGTTTTTTCAGCTATTTATTGATCCAGTATCAATTTTGGCATAAATAATTTAAAAGTCTAAAAATGTGTACTCATGCCAGATTGTTGCCCTTCCCAAGACCCATAGCCCATTTTTCTTTCCATGTTTCCCTCACGCAGAAGCCAAAAATGCTGTCTTTCTATTTGCTCTGCTCCAAAGTTCTGTTAAACCCATTACCCCGATAAACTACCCACTCCAATCTTCCATCTCTGTCTCACGTGGTTCTGTTTAAAATTCACTACAGTCAGTACAATAATCTACAATAACTATAAAGTGGAATATCAAATACCACTAAAAACTACATACATTAAAGATACACTCAGTAATACTTAATTAAATGATAAT
>JAODKC010000107.1:4142589-4156712 GCA_026777985.1 Mormyrops attenuatus | reverse complement strand
TGTGGCTCATCAGAAGCCAGGTAGAATAGAAAACCTTCTGGACAGTAGCTCTCCAGGACCGGAGTTGGAGACCCCTGCATTAGAGCAACATTGTTTCCTTCAGTGTTCAGAAAACATAAAAAATAATAATTCAGTTTTAATTTGTTTGTAAAACTCATTTGATGCCTTGAGATTCTGTGCATGGATTAAATATCTTACTAGTATTAGCAGGCCCAACTATTCCTGCTCTTTTTACAAACCAATTTTTAAGCCGTATTTAAGAGACACAGTCCAATTAAGGGAATATCTGAGTGCTGTGTGTTAAGTACCTTAAACAGAGAACATTATGTTCTTTGTCCAGGGACATAGTTGGGTATGGATGGTTGGGATACATCCCTACCAATACTGTGGGAGCACTGTGTGTGTTTTGGGGGGTAGGGCAGTTTGGGGCTGATATGGCCCCTACCAATGTTGAAACCAAACCCACACCCTTGAATCTGTCCATCGACATTACTAACAGGCCCCAACTACTTCTGTGCCCTTGGGCAAGTCAACCTGAACTGTATTATCTGCCTCAGTGCTTTATCTGCCTCGCCCATAAGTCTCTTTTGGACAAGCGTCTGCAAAATAAATCAATGCAAATGTAAATATGGGATGTAAGATAAGTTGAGTAGCTCTGAGGAGACATCACAAGCTACAAGCTAATACTGAAAATAAATGTAAAATGCTGGTAAAATGCTATACAGTTTCCTTCAATCGTTTCTGTGTGCTGCATCAGCACTGACCTACACCATTTACTTCTCGCAGCACCTATAACTGCTTATTATTTACTGTGAATGAAAGTCTGAATATGCACAATTAAAGGCTAAAACGTGATAACAAATCATGGGCAAGTTGGTGGACAGGTAAAAAAAAATGAAATCAGAATGATCACAGCTGAAAAGCATCGACAGGCATTGATTTTTTTTGTAGTTTATGGTCTAAAAGGGAAAATGTTTAGTCAGCATGGGTCTGGATTAAGGAGGGAAGTTAGGCTTTTGCCTCACCCTGCTTGTCATGATGTCGTTACTCTCCTTCTCGTTATTTCAGGTGAGCGGAGGATCAGTCACTTCTTCTCCATTTTACTGATAACCCCCGAATCCGATAATCGACCCCAGAATCACCAAAGAGGCGTCAGCTCACATGCGGCAAAGAACCCGCCGAAGCAGGTCTGTTACGCAACATTTTTGTCTGCTTTCGTCACCTGAATTGTGAACGGCGCAGAAACCTCAGATGTATTTCGATCACTGATACCGCGAGTCTTATTAAAAAACAGAAATATGATATCAGATCCAAGAGAGTGTGGGTTGTACAGCATTCCCTTGGATGAGGTTTCGTCCAAAGTGAAGCAAAGCTGCCCGAGTGGTGAATAAAATCTAAAAAGTCAAACCCAGCCCTAGCGTGAGCTACGGAATGTAGATGAAGGCTGATGAGTCTAAAATTTTCATCTCATCTCTATTTTTACAGTACTAATTAAGACTCCAGAAATATTGCATAAGGGACCTAGATTTAATTTAATATCCACCTATTCTTGGGATGATTAATTCATCGCCTTGCAAAGGCTTTAGGTCTTATGTCAAAAATAATGAATAGAAGGCAAACTATATGCACAGTCTACAAACAATTAAGCAACACTCCCACTTGTGAGGAAGTACATCAGCATCAGCTTTGTGGTTATATAATAACACGACTAAAGTTTAGCAAGAACAGTCAGCAAGTCACGTATTCATTGGCTATATCTGAGGAAATGAAAGCCTGGACAAAACATTTGGAAGATAAATCTGCAGTAGTCTTGGTTGATATATAGCATTGGACAGGGCGTGGGACTGTTCTGTGCTGTCAGTCAGCATCTGATTCAACCCATTTTGGCTAATTTATCAGTTCCCAGTGGGTTAAAGCCACACACAGTCATACCGCCCACTCTGGATTAAAATTAAACTGCACCAGGAGTAGTGCACGTCTCTGTACACATCCACCGGGACAGGGCAGACGATGTGTGATACTGACCTATATATCCCTTCAGATCAGATCTGGGGGTGTCCTTCAAGGAGAGCCTGTAACCCCCCCTTTTCAGAGAGACGTACCCCCTATGCTGCCTGACAACATGAGTCTGCAGTGCAGCTGATCCCAGGGTCAGGGTCAGTCCAGAATTTTAGGCCCATGGTAAGCGGCAGCCCAGCATTTTAGGTCATGGGCTCAAATCCCATCTGCGGCAAACAAAAATCACACATATCTCCAAAACCCTTAGCAAAGACAACTACTGTCACCCCCCCCCAATAAAAATGCTCCAGGGGTGCCAAATAAATAGCTGACCCGGTGCTTGGACCACAAGCAAGCTTCTCTCTCAACTGTGTGTGTATCTCAAAGGAGAGTTGGATGAAACATGCAAAAAGTAAACATTCCATTGTTTCAATTGTTTTTAAAGTACAGCGCATACTTTGTCCGCTCCCCTTTTCAGCCTGTCCGTCTTACAGCACCGACAGGGGGCGAAACCCTGAGGACAAGGTCCTTACTGAACCCCTCTCTGTATAATCACCATGATATATGGAACCATGGTGGCAGCTTTCATGTGCAGTGAGGCATTTTTGCCATCACAGTGGGGCAGACAATACCCCACACTGCATGGCGATAGCGCATCATTACACCGGGAATCCAAACAGGAGAGACAGTACACCTCAAGGATCTCTGCTCAGAACACACCCACAACGTGCAAATAGCCAGTCTGAGTCACTGGGTTTAGTAGAACACATTTCTGGACCTTGCAGACAGCCAAGGTTAACTGCTCCTACAAGACATAAATAATTGTGAGTTGGTTTCCAGTGCTTCCAAAGAACTTTATGATAACAAATGCAATCATTCTGGAAACACACACTAGGTCTAAGAGTGGAAAACCATTGCCCAATGCCTGATAGGTCACTGATCCCACATTACAAATGAGCCTGAAAGCCTCACGCAGCACCACAGGGATCACTAGTAAGGATTTATTTTCTGAGAGACCCAAGCAGGTGAGCCACCAGGTCGATACTGTTTTTCAATTTTTTTTTGGAATAGGATGGCTGCTTTGCAACAGAGGACACAGTATTAGAATTGGGAATTACAGTGCCGAACTGCTGTTGATTCACCAGTGGTCCTCGCTCCTATTCTGCTGTTAGGCCGAATGAGAATTGAGACACCAAACCGTTTTGTACAAACGTGCGGCGGGTGATTTTCAGCAACGATGTCGACCTCAAGGCCATGTGGATCCAGGCCGCCGTTGTCCCTGTGAAAAACTGACACCTGAGTGCTGGTTTTACGTAGTGATACTCAGCTCTCATTCAGACTTACGCCATCAACACCTGGTCAAAGCATGTGAAAGAGCCACATGGAAGGTTATACATTCGTAGAAGTAAAAATGTTTGTACTACTTAGGAAACTGTGGTTCATCCTGAATTACTTAAAAATACCCTGCATAAATTAGACGCTACTTTGGCATCATCTACTAATTCTACAAAAATAAATAAAGTAGGTTAATATATACGCTTCTCTGTCGTGATGGGGCTATGCGCGTGGTGTAAGGACAGAAGCACAGAGGAGAGCAGTCATGGCAGAGTCCAAAATCTTTTAACCTCTGGCTCCGATTAACAATATTTACAGTGTGGTCATGATTTGTGATGGTGTCATTTTTAAAAGTGAAATAATGTGTGCAAGTAACACAAATCATTTTCTGACGTGAAAAATGTGCTGAGAGTTAAAAAGTGTAACAGATGAGAGAAAAGTTGAATATTCTGAGTAACACATCATGGGGTGGTGTGCGGTTCTGCGGGTTAGGGCTCTGCCTGTGATCAGAAGGTTGTTAGTTCAACTCCCATGTTCGGTAGAATGATTTCATCATTGGGCCCTTGAGCAGAGCCCTTAACCCCAACTGCCCCAGGGACTGACTGACCCAGCTTTGTTAATTGTATATTACTTTGGATAAAAGCTTTTACTAAATAAATGTAACTTTATTTCCAATCAATCCTTTACTATTGAATCATTTTGATTTTCTACCCATCCTCTTCCCTCTTGTATCAGGTATAGGATTCAAGGATTTGAGAGGTGCCCAAAGACCCATATCACATAAATGATCTCAGACCTAGATTTTGGTTTCCTTAAAATGTACCCCATTTTCAGCCTTAAATATTCAGTTCCTGGAAAATGTCAGTTGAATTTTCAACAAGTCTGCTGATGAAGGTACAGACTGGCCATGGAAAGTCCTGTTGGGTTGTCATGACAACCTACCTGGATACAACCACAGACCCCGCACACATACACAGACCCTGCATGCATACACCCCATTAAAAGAAAACACATACACGGGACTATAAAGATTTTAGACTATTTTACCAATAAAAACCAAGTCAAGTTACATATTTTAGGTGAAAACATTAGAACATTAGGGGGTACATTGTTATCTGTATGTGACAATAAAACTTGAAACTTGAAACTAGAAGAGTCATTCTTCAACCATTCAGTTCCACTGTACACTAGCTTCCCAAATTACTGTAATACAGCAACACTCTCAAACATTTCAACAAAAATAAAAATTTAAAAATAACACCTACATTCCACAAAACCAGTGTCTTGGTGGTTAGTGCTGTTGTCTCTTACCTCAAGGGGTTGTGGGTTCGAATCCTACCACCTCACCTCTCTCTAGCTTGACAATGTTCCTCCCACAAGCCTAAGACATGTGTTTAGGGTAAGTGGTGTCGCTACACTGCCCATGTAGTGTGCATGTTCCCTGCAAAGAGTGGCAACTTGTCTAGGGTGTATGGGATATAGCAGATTCCAGGCAGACCAAGGTATACTCCACAAAGTCATCACTGCTCATATACACAACACTGACTGTCACAATACACTGGCCAATAACAGATGCATGAAAAGCACATTTAAACTCGATTTAGGTTTAAGGTTTGTATTTAAAAACAACAAATCAATGATGATTTATTTACCGTTTGCACGAGTATTTTCACACATCCCATCTTGACATACACACGGCTGATAAGAAAGCTTGGGATCTGTGCACAGGGACAGGCCATTTATCCAGCACCCTATACTGTCAAAAAAGTACCAATTTGTACCTTTGAGGGTACAATTACTGAACACTGGGACTTGTTTGTACCTTGGGGAGCAAACTTGCACCAGAGCTGTACCCTTGGTTCTGACAGTGCAGGGGACTGAAGCCCTTGCTCAAAGCACCAACAGAGATGTGATAATTCTGCCGGGGCTTGAACCAGCAACATTCTGGTCAAAGGCCAAACTCATTGAGCCACACACGTCCCCCAATTCCCATGAAACGACTTGTTTATGTACCATACACAATCTGGATCAATAGGTTTGAGAGATCTGGGTATGACTGTAGATATATAAATGGATGTCAGAATTCCTGACAGAAATGGTCAGATTTTGTTAATTAGACTTGGGCACTGAGAAATATTTTTTCCCTTTTTCAAGGAACTTATTTTATTATATGCCAAAAATCTTTTAGGAAGATTGTTACTGTGGTTAATTTAATGTCTCTTTGAACCAGTAACCTAATGGTTCCAAGTACCCATTAGGCTAGTTACTGGCCAGAATGAAAATGATGATATAATGATGTGTAAACCTAAGCAAAAGATTAGGAAAGTGATGAGAAAAATTACAGATGGACGGATATACGGACATATTTTGGCTCCCCTGTTTAGTTCTTTATATATTTCAGGACTGAGGAATGTTGATCTGATAAGCGCTTAAGTACAAGCTGACCTGGCAATCCATTGTACAAACCTTAATATATTTTCAAACAATCTCAGTATTTTTTTCTGACTCGTATTAGATTGGTATGTCCCAGGGGGTGTCAGTTGACTTTAAAGCAGGACTTTTTTTCTATATGGAGGAGTTTATATTTTCTTTCCTCCCACTGTCCTCTGCCTTTTTTTCCACACTCATTTTTAATGTTGTTGTGGGAACACTGGCATGCGTCAAAGAGCGAACCACGTGACACAGAGATCGCCAAGGCACCCAAGTCTCTGTTTCAGGGTGCACTTGGGCGTGGGTGCGGGTTACTACAATAAATAAACACACGCAAAAAAAATCTCCACATACCAGATAATATTGCCATTTTGGTGGAGACGAGACAAACAAAACACAAGAGGATCCGGTCCAGGTTCAGTGATACATATGCTACAATACAAGCCGTTTACCACAGTAAGGAACGGGTAAGATGAATTATAGCAAACATAATGCCAGACCACCATTAAAATGGTATGATATTAAATTATGCTACAGCTACTCATATGACGGTGATGCTGCCCTTAATTAATTTCCAGTCTGTATTGCTGTTTCTGAATCATTGTTAAGTGCCTTGGGGTGCTATGCCTCGCACAGAAGTGAGCTGGATTCACTCGACATCTTCACATGTGACAGTGACAGTCGGCACATCGGCCATCAGCACCGCGCCATGCACACGGACTTTGCGCCTTGAAAGAAGGCGCTCCAGCGAAATTCACACCAAGCACAAAGTAGCTCTTAAAACCCCTATACAACATAGACTCCCCCTCAACTACAATCAGCAGCAATCAACATGTCTTTAATATTAATCAATTCTTTTGAAATGGTTTGGATTCGGACCTACCACTTTATGCTCATTTCTGTTTTATTTTGATGGTTAGATTTTGGCTTTGAAAGCTTCGCTAAGGGGGTGGGGATTATATTGTTATTTTTGGAGCAGAGCGTTAAGCATTCCGTCTTAAATTTAATTTTAGAAATTCCTCTCTCCATAGACAAAGTTAGTTAAAGCGTTCCATGATTTTTCATTTGTTTTGTAAAAAAAAAGAAAAATATATTTTTTTAAGTGTATAATGTAATTCATTTGTAATTTGTAATGATGGTTCTTGATTACAGGTTCAAGTAAGACAGTTAAGTCAGGTTCTAATTAGGAATAATGACGTCATCACCAGTCTCTGCTTCTCCGCTGACTGAAATGCATCATTCAGGTTAAGTTCTACAGAAACAGGAAACACACGTATCCCTCTGGAATGTAGTGATGTTAACGTTTTATTTTTTTCCTTATTTGATCGCCCATATGATTTGTTTGATTACATTAATTTGTAAAGCAGAAAAAACAGCAACAATTAAAAAAAAAATCAGTTTATGATCCGAAATATAAAAGCAGAAAATTTTAACTTCATACACTTTTAACAAAGGCATTTTCCATGGTCCCATTCCAAGTCTGATTCGAACAAGATAAAACTGAAGAGTTCATTAAGCAGCAACAGCTGAGTTTTGTGTTTTAGCTATTTTTGAATTCAACATGACATTTGCAGAACATATATAACGAAACTAACCTACATGATAGTACGATACATCTAAACCATACCTCGGAAATCTCTACCAAAATTTTTACTAAAACAAAAATATAACACCGTAGACTAAAGTATGTCACAGACGACGGGATGCATATATTGAAAGACCCCTTGAGTCCTTTACATATGCATTTCTCAGTTTCCCATCGTAAAGAAGGTGTGCAAGTTCTAGTGAAACGAAATGAGATCAGATGCCTGAATTTGCTATTGACGCGCAGCGCACTGCAATGATATTGTTGTGAGACTTTCAGCCCAAAGAAAGGGGTGACGCGGAATTTGCAGCATAAGCATTACGTCCTCATGTACACTGCGATAACCCGTCTGTCACTGCCCGTAATGAAGCGTCACTTTGGAGGCGAACGGAAACGTGATCCCGCTGACATAACGAGGCAGTGTCAGTGTACATAACGGCTTTCCCATTATACACGGGATTTTAATAATTCAGTAGACCCAGTACTGAACATGCATCCAGTCACAGCAGAAACTAAAAAAACTGCTTTGGTTCAAAATACGGTTTCATGATTTTTCATGATTAAAAAGGACGTAATTTTTAAAATTCTTGCCCATCAGATTGATAAAACGCCTTACAAGGTGCGATTATTTGTTAACGACTAACTAATTGATCCTTCTCACTTACTACTCAAAGCGCTCTTTAATCCGATGACTTGTTAGCTTGATTTCGCACATGCATTTAACACGTCCTTTGTATAGCGCGTTTCTATACGCGTCCTTGCTTAAATACTCAGTGTACACTAGTCCTTATTGTACCGACAACCATCTCAACAATCGGAAGTATAGTTTCCATAGCAGTTAGCTTTTCCACAGTCCATAATAGCACATTTTCCATGTTTGTCCAGCACTTTGGCTCCAGGCATGGACTGAATTGAATAAATCGACCTTCTCTTTATGAACACAGACACAAGTTTTCTCCCCCGATGAACAGTCGATTCGTTACTAGCGAATGCCAGGCACAATACTGACCTTGTATCACAATACAGACCAACTACTTCAACATTACCAGCGGATACATTTGTTTAAACTACGCGTGCATGTTCCCACTGCTTGCCGTAGGAAAAAGCGTGTACCTTTTTTTGCCGAAGATTTCTTCGATTTCCAGAAAATATATTTAGAATCCGTTCCTGTTTGGTTTCTTTCTTTTTGTCTTCTGAAAGAGGATCCTGTTAAAGCCCACAGCTGGCGTTCTCAGCCTTTACATTGCAAACAAGCAAACTGGAAATGCTCTCATCGGCAGTTAGGCTCCGGGTTGCTGTTATCTCATATAGGGAAACAGGGATTCCCGATAAGGGCGAGAATCGCAACCGGACTTTGCATCATTGTAGAGCATCATTTATTAAATCAGGCCGGGAATCCCGGTTTCTCTTATGCATGCTGGGGAAAAAACACAAGTGAGCAAGATTCGTGGTTATACCATATAACCAGCGTCAGGGAAGCGAATTTGTTAATGGCGTTAATGTAGACCAAGCATGCCCACACGGTGGAAACTGCAATCCAGCGCACCACAGCGGAAATCATGCTGCACTTAACATGGGGAGGGAATGAATGGGAATGTCTCAGACAGAGATGGAGATCGTGATTCTTTTAAGATCGTTCAACTAAAATAATCAGAATCGTTAACTGATTATATTTCACTTCCGACACCTATACCTAGAATATTGTTCGCTTTTATGCACTTAAATTCTCTGTATATCTATACATGATTAAAATCTATATTCATGATAACATATTTTGCATGCCATTGTGAATTACGATTTATTTCAAATTATATTAGCCATACTGCACTTTCAGATGTCCTTACACCACTACACCAGTAGATGGCGGGAGAGAGGCTACTGGTCGTGAACGGCGTGATCCACTTCGAGGATCACGTTCATGCCCTGAGCGAATCAGTGCAGTTACCGGGATGTTTTTCTGCACTTTGAAAGACTCGTTCAAAAAGACCGAAAGGATAATAATAATAATAATAATAATACAATGTCCATGGCTATGTCTTTTACAATATGAATTGAGCGCAATATTATGAAATCATCTTATTAAAACCATGTCCTGCCGCTCTGTTCTCTGTCGTAAGTTATTTTAAATTGAATGCAATGCATACATATTAAACTGGATTGTTAAATGTTTACCACTAGTGCTATGATGAATAACAGAACCGGCATTGGGGACGATCGACTGAATGTGGAACACATAGTGAAGGGCGCATTCCGTAAGTCTGATTCATCCGTTCATCTGTTCCAGATTAAACATCGATTAAAGGTTAAAGAAGTGGTACGTGTGATATGAGGGATGTGGGGTGGTTATCTGGAGAATTGCGGGGTACGAGTTGAATATGCGCATTAAGGACCCCCCCCCCCCCACACACACACACACACACACTAACACATCAACCACAGAAATGACTGCGTAGACACGCTGTTGCCGTGCCGCTTACAGAGCAATCGGTGGGTGTCGACTTCGGGAAAAGTGAAAAAAAAAAAAATGCCAGACTGCGCCTGATGTCGTGACGTAACTTGAAATCACTAACAGTGATAATGAGATTAGCCTTGTTCTGACAGACGCTTGCCCAGAACACGCCCACAGAAAATGAAAGAGAATACTGAGATTTATAAGCCCAAGAGAGACGGAACACGTTAAACAACGTTAGGACCAAAACTGTTGACGATTTATGTCATCCCTAGAGTACCATTCAAATATTTAACCATTTTTGCTCCGATTTCACACCTTTCTGCTCTTTACAAATCAGAAATCAATGTAGGATTATCATTTAGTTTTAATGTTCATTTACATAATAAATGCACTTTACATAAGCTTTAACAAGAAGTGCATCCAGTTCTTAAAACCATCTTAAGGTCACAGTTTAAATCTTGAATAAAACCAGAAAGCCTTTTAATATTGTTATTTGACTTAAGTATTTCACTAATCAAAAAACACCCCATAAATTAGTCTGTTCAGGGACTCCACGCTGCCTGACCTTTACTTTTGAAAGATTTGTAAAGCATTCACTTCAGTAATGTATTACTATTACATGAGAAAGTGCTTGGTTGTTGGATCTGTGATGTGTGAAACTGTAACTGAAAACTGTCCTTTAGTTGGTGTGTGTGGATGATGGATACACTGTGAAGTAGAGTCTGACGTGTTGAAATGCAGCTCCTTAATCTCCTCAGGTTTTGTTCACGATAATACTCAACTCTGATATGCCATCACTTCATCATCCGCATTTCAACATATGAACACATACACAGCTGCAGAAAAAATGACGAGACCACTCTATATATTTAAACAAATCTGCATTTTTAAATCCTGGTTTAATCGTGGTTCTGCTGGCAGAAGGCTACGCTGAGCAGCAGGTCGCTTCAAGGTTCAAAATTTCTCAGACAGCAGTACATAAGAATAAAGTGAAGCAGACAGTGGGAACGATCAGAAACCAGCCAGATAAAGGGCGGAAGCGACTTTCTCATAACAGAGATGATCGTTAACTTATCCGACGGTTTGTCATGAATCGTAGGATGACATGAAGTGACCTTCAAAAGGAATAGGAAACATTAAGTGTGGGTGTGAAGTGAACTGCTGGGGCTGATAACTGCAATAATTTTAAAATTTTCATATAATTTCATCTCTATCGCTGGCAAAATAGGATGCATTCTGCAATACACCGGAAGACATCACAAAGGAGAGAGAGCTGCAAGTCTTCTACTGAATGGAGATAAGATATCCTCGAATTTTAAGTCGATATGTAGTTGTCTAGCAGGTTCACTATCAACACTTAGGGGGGTTCAGGACCACATCAGCACGAAGGCACCACATTATTATACACAGTATCTTACTCCTTATGCAAGGAACTTCAATCCCAAGTGACTTATATAGCTCACAACACAACAATTCGCTGATTTACATAGCTGAGGGTTTTACTGAAGAAATCAGCCAGGAAAAGGCTCAACATAACAAATCCCCTGGGCTGTATGGCAAAACGGATGCAGGGTTCAGTCCAGCTTTTGTCACCTTTAGCTAAAAAAAAGCTACTCACAGAAAGTACCACATTTGAATTAGTAAATATTTTCTGATGGTTAGTTTATTATAGCTAGAGAGATCATTAACAGTAACTGGGGAATTATATGAATGCAAAATACCTAATTAAAACCATTGTCAATCTCTTATCAATTATCAAATAAATCTTTTGAGATTAAATCTTGTGGGATTTTTTTTTTGAGATAATATAATCATCTCAGACATAGAATGTTATTTATACTTTAAAAATACTATCACAGCAAGCTGGGCCGTGACCAAAGGTGACCCCCCCCCCCCCCCAGTTCAGGAATGAGGCAGGTGTCTGTTAACTGGGGCAAGTGCTTCTCTTCACAGCCACAGTTACATACCCACTTGGAAAACAAAGGCTGATATTGTGATGTATCTACTGACTACTAGAAAATTGCTACATGTACAAGTACATGTACTCTTACATTCCTAGACAGAACTATGGTTTTGACACAGTTCCATTATTGTTGATAAGCTGGTCAAGTCAGTATGGGTTTGCCTGGAGATCAGCCCTTCCAGCTGTATCCAGGTATCCAAATAGCTTAATTTTTAGCTAGGCATTTTGTTAAAAGGTCCATTATGGTAATTGAGGACTTGTAAGGTCCAAAACTGTTGAAAAATCCCCTGAAACGTTTCACCTTCAGCACTTAAGGGCTGTCATGAATGATTATGTTGGAGATGAGGCATGTCCACAGGTCGCCTTACCCATTGCTGTCAAACATTCTCACAAATCCTCTGAATGCCACCGTCGATCCTCCTGTCGTGAACAGAAATGTTTGTTCAGTTTGACATGTAATATTTGCATTCAAATTAATTAGCGATATCCTGGTTTTTGGGTTTGAAAGGCAGGGCGTGGATCACCATTGGGTTTTTAGATCAATCAGACACTGATGATTCACAAAGTAAATAGCTAGAGAAGTATTTTAATTCATTAACTGTTCAATTTATATCACAAGCACTGTATGCTAGATCATTTCCAAGCAAACAGAGCAGAAGATATGCAAGATGTAACCTGCTCCAAGATCCACATCACACACTTACTGTATATCAGAGGTGGAGAGTTCAGGTCCAGAGAGTACAAATCCAGACCAAGATTTTGTTTCAACCCACCAGTTGAGTCTCTGTGACTGAGACTCTTTATACTCAGCTGGTTGGTTGAAACAAAATCTTGGTCTGGATTTGTACTCTCTGGACTTGAACTCTCCCCGTCTGCTGTATATAAACTGTGCCCATGACATCTGGGGTGTTTGACTGGTTATCATTTTAATATTAAATTTAGCAAGTTTGGAGTTTTTCAAAGTCATTACTTTTGGTTTCCAGTTCAAATAAATAGTTCACATGTCGTTGAGCTGCTCAGCCAGTAGGGATTCTGAGATGGAGGCTTGTCAAAAGATTTAGCTTGAGCACTATCACATTTATGTGAAAAGACAACTGGTTCCTCTGAAGTATAAGAGTATGACTGACAGCTCTTTAACAATCTGTAAATGGCAAACACATTGTTCAGATGAATTTTAGCCATCAAAATATCATCTCCCTGGAAAATGCATTTCTAGTGTTCTCATAGTCTTTTAGATCTTCTGCCTCAGAAAGAGAGAATTTTATAGAATAGAATAGTGATTTATTGATTCCAATATATCTCATCTTATGTACACATCTCCATGAGACTCACATATACAGGTAAGAGCAGACTTTGGGCCTACCAAACAGGGTCAACCAGTGTGCAGCCCCCCTGGAGCAATTAGGGGTCGAGGGGCTTGCTCAGGGGCACAAGAGAAGCATCAGTCCGTCGGCCATGGGATTTGAACTGGCAACCTTCTGGTCTCAGGCAAAAGAAGGTGAAGTTTTCAATCTGCAATTTTCACGCCTCAGTTATATGTCAAAGGCTACAATATTTCCATTGTGCAATAATGTCGTACCTGATAAACAGTGCTGACTTCAGATCACTTTAAAATGTTTCTGTCTGACTGGGGATTTTTTGGTAGTTGAATGCATATAAGAGGTTTATTGGTCAAGAGTCAGAATATTTCATGTAATTTCATTAACATTCAGCTCAGTCTTTGCAGAGGTTAAGGTTTCCTCTAGACAGCCCTGGTAAATCATGCAGTATGAAGATGAGCTGTTCAGGGGAACGGCTGACTCACCCCACTTTGGACTTCCTGAGAAAGACACCAGGTCAGATAGGCCTCATTTAGCATTTACACTGTGGATGGATGCACAGGTGAAACTTTATGCTGCATGGAAGCTTGCAAATATAAAAAGACAAATATCAGCAGGTTGATTCCAAACTTGTGGCCATAAACGCGGGCCAGCGAGCTGCGTTTTCCCATGGTTTCCTCCACAGGCTCAGAAAGATGCCTGAGGACAGTTAAATTCGTGACCTCGGAATATTCCATATTCCATATTCCACACCTCGGAAAATGAATCCCGCATTTAAACCTTTCAGAAAGTGGGCCTCATTATTTCAGTCTTCCTGCTATCTGCTTGGATTTCATAATCAGCAGGTCAGCTTGTTTTGGCAGTGCTAATGTTAGTTTCGGGCCCTCATCTATAACGATCCACGACAGCCTATGTCGATGACTCCTGTTTTCTGGTATGTTCTGCAGATGAGCAGAGTGGGACTCTGTGCTGGAGAGTGGCCTCTTGTCATAAATCCGTCTCCTGAAATGCCGCCGGGGGGGGGGGGGGGGGGGGGGGGGG
>JAODKC010000107.1:4119166-4131146 GCA_026777985.1 Mormyrops attenuatus | reverse complement strand
ACAGAGCTGAAGCTGCTGAAATGACATGATTTGGGGTCACTGTGAACAGAGCTGAAGCTGCTGAAATGACATGATTTGGGGTCACTGTGAACAGAGCTGAAGCTGCTGAAATGACATGATTTGGGGTCACTGTGAACAGAGCTGAAGCTGCTGAAATGACATGATTTGGGGTCGCTGTGATGAAATGCTGCAGTCAGATATTGAAGAACCAGGTAAACATTCTGCACTGAGTCACAAACTGCCATCTGTGAAAAACCACCCGATAAACGGCCCACATTAATCTACCAGGCTCACTCACAAGCCCAAATGTCGGTGCTCATCTTTATATCAAAAGTGTTTCATACTTTAGATGACTTGTGATCTTGACATCATTTTTCCATATCAGAGACCTAGCAGGACCCTGTCTCAACACGTCCAAACATGTTACAGCCTGTAAACTCTGGCAAACCTGACTTACAGTACTTTACACCCTTCGGTAAAGGTGTAAAAATGTTCAGAAATACTGTAGAAATAAAACCATTATTAAAACTAAATCACTCTTAAATCTATATAAATTCTTGATAAGGAGGTATATACCATCAATATAGCCTAAAAATGACATCACTGAAAACTATAGGTCAGCGCAAAATTCTGAGAACATTTCTTAAATCAGCATTAAAAAGTGCATAAAGCATCCCTTAGCTATTCTGTGAAAAAGTCTTTGTTGACCAGTGTTATGTGAAATACCCGCATTTTAAACATTGTACAATAATTATAACAAAATTGGCGTTTCCTCAAAAACCTTATGTTTGAAGTTATTTCAGTAAATCAGCATAACAATCTATCTGGCACCAAAATTGGAAAACAAAAATCTTGTATACCAGTGTCTTCCACTTTCTTCTTTCAGTCATTACTCAAGAACAAAATGGATAAACTTTTACTACTTAACCAAACCCAGCTGGATTTTAAGGGATGTTCTTCCTCCTGCCTCACTGAGAGCTGGCTGGACCAAACAGCTCCAGACTTCACTGTAACACCGGGAATCTCATTCTTCAAAGCCGACAGACCAGCAAAACTTTATCTAAAATCACACTGAGGCAGCAGACATAGGATTTGGACAAAGAATTCCACACTAAAAACTGCTGACCTTTTTACCTGCGTAGAAAGTTCACTTCTGTTGTTCTCATCAGCATTAACAGTCCGCTACGAGGCAAATGTGCAGTCAGCGATTTGCGAGTGTGCATGGAAAATTTCTCCCACTGAAAAATCTAATCTGGATTCTGTCATTATAGTTTTCAGAGATTTCAGTCATGCTTGTTTGCCTGATGAACTGCCTAATTATGAATAACAAGTGACTTGCTGCAGCCCAGATAACAAAACACCGCACCTCTGCTGAACAATATTCCCAGAAGTCTAGCAGGTGCCCCCCCTACAAACCGCTCATTAGCTCCAGCCCGGCCATGTTGCTCCGTATTCTGTCATATAAAGAGAAGCGTAAAACCTGCAAATGGCGCCACACGTGCAGAGGGACTCTTCTAACACCCGGAGAGACCTCAGCTACGTACGAGAGGAGTCCAGGTCTTGTTTTCCAAATTGTCTTTCCAACGATTCGCTTCCGACCACCTCGGTAATCTCTCTGCATTAAAGGTTGGGCTGTAGGCCTGGGGCCCAGGAGAGGGTGTCATGAGGACTTTGTTCCGGGCCTGGGAACTATGCATGATGGACCTGGCTATATAACAGGCCTCAGGGACCCCCAGACAGTTCACAGTTTTGCTCCCTCCCAACTCCCAGCCAATCAGAAACACTGAATACCTGGTACAGGTGTGCTGGGAGTTGGTTGAGAGCAAAAATGCAAAAAACTAAAAATAAAATGAAAAAACGGCAAGGACTGAGTTGAGAAACACTGAAATCAGGAGTGCAGAGGCTGACCAGAGAACAGCATTACTAGTTAACAAGCTGACGCTGGATGAAAAACCTCTTGTATCAGGGTCAAATTCTCAGCAAACACAACCTTGTGAGCATTTTTCAAACCGTATAGCCAGTTCTATATTTGCGGGGTTGGATGGTGATGACACAATATTGTCAAATCTGAAATTCTCCAGTTACCAATTCAGTTCCACTGTCATTAATCAAGTGCTCAGAGACACCTGTTGGTGAAAGGAGCTTTCAGTGTGTTGCAGTGTGAGTGGCAGTGTGGAGCTCATTTGAGTCACCTCTGGCCATTTTCACTACTGCATGGAAAATGCCCATAGAAGGTCTTGCAAAATCCAAATGGATTCTGTGCCAGGAAAGTACAGGTCGGTCCCAAGGATGAAGATGTGCAAATTTAGTCATCATTTGAACATGTTGTCAACCAGCACAATAAACTGGGAGCTGTTCTGTCTGCTGGTCTGTGACATGCCACCGTGGAAAGCTTAACCTCATTGGGGAACCTCCTTCCCGTGCATGTAACAGAGCGAGAAGCAAAGGCAACTGGCCGTTCACTTCCATCTGCCATGATGTGTGACATAATGACTCCAGCTCCGTAACGTGAAGCACTGCATGCAGCAGCTGAGGGTCATGATGCGTGAGCACTGCGTCCGAAGACGCCGTCTCCGTTGCTTCCAAAAATGCACTTTCACACTCTCTAGCTAACTTACATTTCCTCCCTGCCTGCAGAAGGCTACACAAGGGATCGTTTGGAAGAAAATTATTATAATAACATAAACAAAAAGGACCTTAACCGTGATACATTTCTCAGGACGCAAAACAGATTGTATTTTCTCATGTGCATCAGTAGTCTGACCTAAGTATATGGTGCTGGGTCTGAAGAACTCACACTGGTTATGGTGAACTCTAAAGCCTACTGGCCTCTTTGGGGCTTTGATGAGATTCTGGACCAGTGGCAACAATGTCAGCTAAATAACACTGCATTCCAGGGCAACCTACCAGCACTTGATCCGTGGCTCTCTGCCAAAGCACTGGCGCCAAGGCCACGCGGAAAAGAAGACTATAAAATAGTTGTAGACCTTTGTGGGTGTTAATAGTAAGAAACACTTTGGACTCTTCCATCTCCATCTAAAGATATGCGTCTGCTGAAACAGTGCTGGCAGGCTGGAGAAAATGCTGTCAGTCTTGGTTATTTATTACTGTTTTGCCTTCAGTACTGGGTTAATGCTGACTATAAAATCATAGAGTCCAACACCACCATTCTTCTTAAGCCTAGTTCATACTTCATTTTTCCACATGCGCTTTCATGTGCTCTTGGGCAGCAGACGGTCGTACACGTGGCAGATAGTATTCATACTACATTTGGCTGCAGATGCGGATCGTCGAGGTCGGTACATGCATACAGCGGTGATATTCCACCAGACCAGCAGAGGGCAGATGTTCAAACACAGATACAAGCAGTGTAGTGAAACAAGTAAACTTTTATCAACAGTTTTAAAGTTATTACTCAAGGCTTGAACGGTATTATGACGACCTGACGCAGTATTTTGAAATCCTTAGGACAAAATTACCGGGAACCCTAACCTCTCCTATCCACTCAGTGAATTTTATCGCCAAGATTTCAAAATAACGGAATAGTGCTGCTTTTTAAAATACAATATACCTCGGGAAAATGCCTGGACAGTGTGGAAAATTAGATATTACCCTCCTCATGTGGCTGCCCACCATAACTACAGCTGATCTGGGAAATTCCATGTTGTCACCTACTGGAAATGCCTAATCAATTATCTTGCACATGCGTGGTCGATTCACACGGATGTGGAAGGTTTCCATTAGACATAAACATCTGGGCTACAAGAGCACCAACAGTAGTTGTCTGCAGCCTACCCCTGATGACGAAATATACATCACGTCCCCTTGTCCTCAACCGAAAGGGCACGCGGAACCGTGACCTATGAATTAACCTTTAGTTACAGCCACTGCCGGTGCTGCCGGTGGACTCCAGTTCCCATGATCCTATTCACCGTCTACTTTTTCTCAAGCAGCTTAAGGAACTGCTTATAACTATCGTACCTTTGTTGTGCTTGTGTGCCAAGTCCCTCTGAAGATGTCAGCCACATCATCTAGAACTGCTTGCAGGTTTGGCTCTATAGATACCTGAGTGGCACAATTGTATTTGCCTTACCCAATCATGACCTCACAGTGGTGGTCCCCCTGATCTGACAACATGTAAGTCCATCAAATTCAACATTGCAACACCTAGGGGGTGATCTTATCTTTAGTTCTGTACATTTGGAATTATCTACCAACCTCAATTTTTCATCCTTGAAATGCTACTCAAAACTAATGCTACTCTGGGACATGACTGAAACCGTGGAAGTTGAATCTAGCATCCCAACAGCATTGCCATCCATAACAGGAGTGCACCATACTGCTTGTCTGCTGTAGGTTTTAACTGATAAATTGTAAATTTGCAGATTGCTGATCCCCATCTCATCATGAGATTTTTCATTCACAACATGCACATCACCATTTTTCTCCGTATTTCAATTGGGGAAATAAACTATTCACAGGGAGAGCAAAGTACAGCTTCTAGGAAAACAACTTCTGTTATTGTTTTGCAGTAAAGTGCCACAAATACAGACGCTCCTCTACTTACGAACGTTCAACTTACGAACTTCAGACATGCAAATGAAGAGGACTGTAAGTCCAAATTGTGTTCATGGGGCTCCCGTTTCCTGTCCACAAAATCATTTCTTTTTCTGCGCTCCAGTTCCACCTAGTACTTCTGGCCACTACTCCTGCCGCGCCAGCAGTGTAGCATGCGTACTCCCAGCATCCTAGTTCTTTGTACTTGCGTATACCATTAAAATGATGTTGAATGACGACTTACGAACATTTCAAGTTACGAACATTTCAAGTTACAAACGGCCGTTCGGAAAGTATCTCGTTCATGAGTAGAGGAGCATCTGTAATGCTTTTCCACTGGTGAGCAGGGACTGAGCTGTGCCAGAGCTGTACTGTGAAGAGAGACTAGTTCCAGTGCAGTTCCAGCTCACTTCGGTTTTCCACTGCAGAAGGGTTGGCTCGGTAAAAGCATTGCTGGGTTTGGAGAACGACAGTGATATAAAACTGAAGAGATGCTTATTTACAGTTCAAATAGTCTACATCATGATTTACTATTTGCTAATTTCCGATAGCAAGCCTTTGAGAATCCCCGTCTTATGTTAGCATCGAAAGGTACCGAAAGCATTCGCTTGCAAAAATTTGCATTACGAATCCATTCAGTTCAGCTGTTCTATAGTACTTTTTTAAGTAGGTGTTTGTAAATTTTCAAGTTCTGAGATCGGGAATGCATCAATACATCACAATGTGTGATACTACTAATAATGAGAGAGTTTGTAGTCAACGCCTTCCTGTCTGATTCTAGACCACCAGTATAGAATGCACCTTGAACCTTATTATTTCACTTTTGCGTCGTCATGTATTCTGTGTTAGAGATCTATTCTACAGTGTGCTCCAATTACCCCATAGTCTTATTTGGCAGTACATTTAAATCGCATGTGTCCTATGTTGTATACTTTATGTTATGTACCTATTCTGTATAGTTTATTATTTACATCCTGTCATCTTGTTCTGTTTGCTAGTTATTTTCTGCAATGAGTTGTACCGACAAAATTTTCCACCAGCCTCAGCCAGGTGGCAAAAAAGACTATTCTATTCTATTCTATTCTATTCTACCTGCTTTGACTTTGAGAAAGAATATATTTAGGGTGTACCAAACAATTACCCAAACGAATCCACCAGCTGCGCTACACTTGTAACATCCAAGAAGACGTACCCTTCCCATGTGCCATCAGCTGCTTATACACAGCTGCCCGACAAGTCAAATGGACAGTGTCAGAGCCAGCAGACTGCGATCAGGCGAGCTGGCATGGATCTGGCATGGGGCCATGCTGTAACGCAAGCAGCAGGTCTGGGAAAGGCTGCTTCGGGACAGAAGACTGGGCAATTGGTATAGTGCTCTCCTGCCAAGTACCACTGCTCCACCAACAGGAGGATTAAACAGCGAATAACAAGTACATGCAAATGACCTTCTGGATGGAGACACGTGATTGGCTGAGTTGCCACCCAGTGCTTTCTGTTAGTTAGCACAACTGACATTAGCATGCAATCTTCCTATTCCAGAATCATTAAGCCTTTCACCCTCATAACAATAACAATATCATCAAAACCAGATGATGCAATTTTTAAAAACTCTAATTTCGTATTTATCTACTTATTTCAAGACGCAACTTTAACAGAAACTTTTATTTTCTTTTCTCATTTACCATTTTGCACATTAGGTGGGTCTGGTTCCCTTTTTTAAGATAAAACATGCATTTCTTTCTTTAAATCAAACCGCTATACTTCATAATAAAAGCTGTCTGCAAAAAACAAGCTTCACTCAAGATAAACTTATCTCTCTGTTTTGAAAAATAGTGGCTGCTTGTCGGGTGTTGGCCTTTTTCACAAATTTGACGCAATTTCATGGTTCCCTGTCTTGGAACGCTGCTCTCAACACTAAAATAATTAACGTCGCCAAGGAGCATCAAAGTGTTCCTGAAATTGGCAGTATTGGAAAGGCAACACAAAACATCCTTTTTAAATATCGGTGTGGAGTCCACAGCACAGTGGTATCATACTTCAAGGGTTTGAATCCTAGACCTCTCTGTGTGTGGAGGTTTCATGTTCTCCACGTGTGTTGATTCATGTTCTCCACGTGTGTTGATTCATGTTCTCCACGTGTGTTGATTCATGTTCTCCACGTGTGATGATTCTTGTTCTCCACGTGTGTTGATTCATGTTCTCCACGTGTGTTGATTCTTGTTCTCCACGTGTGTTGATTCTTGTTCTCCACGTGTGTTGATTCTTGTTCTCCACGTGTGTTGATTCATGTTCTCCACGTGTGTTGATTCTTGTTCTCCACGTGTGTTGATTCATGTTCTCCACGTGTGTTGTATTGCTTGGGGTACACTGGTTTCTAACCAAAGACATGCGTTTAACTGAACTGGTGTCTCTCTAAAATCCCAGGTGCCCCCCACCCTTTGCCCACCATTGCCCTGTGTTGGACTAACTGGTATGGAAAATGAGTGGATGCAAAATACATAATAATGAAGGAAAGGGCCACATAATAGCTACAGACTGAAATACAATATCGTAAATTTTGTTTGCATCACTTATTAGTGATGGTGGCCTAACATGGTCTGCACATGCTGAAAACTGAAGCTCTTAACTGTTTTGCTAAAGTAGTTATCTGTTTATCACCTTATATTCTGGCAGCCAATAGGGAGCTAGCTAAATAAGTTCTCAAACAAGACCGAGACCTGTGAGCAGGACCTGCAGGTCCACTGATGAAGACTGACCTCCACTGACATAGGGAGTACCATATCTGCAGCAAGTCAACACAATGCTCAAAAAGCGGCATTTATGGTAGATGACAGTATTTACTGCCTGATAGTTAGGGCTGGAAATTAACCGTGCCAATTTCCCTGAGGTGAGTAATTCAGACCAAGTATGAATACAGAAAACTGAGCACTAGCCTGCTGGCTAGTAAAAAAAATAAATATATATATTTTTTTTACGGACCTAGCCCAGTCGGCTATTAGCGAAAGTTCCACTCCTAGCAGGTAGTCACATAATATGACAACAACTAAACAAGGGTATAGGCTAGGAAGTATGACTTTTGAGAAAATAGAAAAATTGATGTGATAGAGTTAAGTCAAAACTTAATATTTAGCCATTGTGTGAAGTTGTAAAGCACCGGAAAAAGGCAGCACCCCGAAAGAGTGTTTCAGTCGAGAAACAGATGGTGGATTCAACAGCAATGGTACCAATTCTGGCATAATTCCAGGATGATGTGTTGTCCCCAACGGCAGCTTCCGGAAAGCTTCAGTTTAGAGGTAGCGTACGTGGGGCTGGGCGCGTACAAAAATGAGCACGGGAGAGAGGTTAACGCGGGCAGCACACTCCAGCAACGTCGTGACCCCTGTCAAACGCAGAAGCGTATAAAAATAAACTCCTGCTTTCCTACGCTGAGGGTTGCTATAGCAACCCAACTTGTTCCGTGAGTGAAGGGACCCAGCTGAACACTCGCCAGGGCAAAATCCTCAGCTGTCACTCTGCGGCGGCGCGCATCCTTCAGCCCGCCGTGCCGTAAGGCCTGTCGTTAGGCTCCGCCGTGCCGTAAGGCCTGTCGTTAGGCTCCGCCATGCCGCAAGGACACACAGGTGCACACCATGTCTCTGTATCTCCTCCCCCACCAGTGCAGCCATGCACGCTGTGTGTACGAGTCACGTCCAACTAGCCAGACGCGCGCACACACACACACACACACACACACACACACACACACACACACACACACTGCAGGCCCTGGCAGCCAATCACGGCCCCTTCTCCAGACTCCCAGCTAAAATAGGCCCTGCTAAAAATAGACACGAGTATTTTTTTTCCCTGAAGATAGCATCACCTTAAGTCAAATTAGAGCTGCACTTGCCCGGTCGATATATGCTATTTATACAGCGGAGCATGCTATTTCTGGCCAGAGAATTACCAAAGCTGAAGATGGGGAAAACCGAAGGCTGCAGATACGATTTTTAAAAATGTTATGTTTATATACAGGAACCCTGATCATATGCTACATTACAATCATATTTATATTTGTATTGCTTTAATTGCTCTCCAACCAACTTGCCAATAGCTTAGTTTAATTTACGCAGAGCATCTTACATAGCTGAAATGCAATGTAAACATTTTTAAGGCTATGCTGATGTATGTATATATGTATATAAGTATCTATCTATCTATCTTTGGTCATTTTGGATATAGCAAATTCCCATTTTCACATCTATTTCTTCAGTTTGAACTGTGCTAATCACGTTGTCACCTCTTTCGGAGGGTAACACCATAGCAACCGAGCTGCCCTTCTGTTGCTGGCGCAACTCGAACGCTAACATGTTTCGTCCATCCAGTTTTCCTCATAAATTTTTTTTACTGTGCTAGTTGTTAATAAACTACTAGCCATGGAAAATCATTTTACAGCATTTTTACTGTGCTTTGTTCCTGCCAGGAAGTCCGGGACCATAAACTGAGAAGTAAACAAATGTGGGTTAAAATGTGGTTTTTCATTTCCGAACAGTGAAATTTTGTTACCAAGAGCTACTTTCACATCAGCGATTGGCACCAAAAGCAGCTCGATGCCATTGTGCTTCCTAGCAGTAATACAGTGACGACTGGGTTGCTATTTTCCGCCTTGTTTGTCTGGAATGTGACATCAGCACCCCGGCAGCAGGCCTGTTTGGGCATCATTCTCTGGCAACCACCCAATTATCAACAGATGGGCCTTTGCAGCACGTTTTTTAAATGCAATCACATGCTAAAACTACAGTTCTGCAGGCCTTCGTTATAGCCGTTAAGTAAAAAAAAAAACAAAGTTTACTGTTTCTTTGCTAACTGAAACTGTTTTTAAGACAAGGATCTGTCAAGTGCAGTAGCTATCTAGGACAGATTTCAGTAATAATGATCAAGGTGAAGTCACAGGCTTTGGGGGGGGTGGAGGTCAATGAGGGCCACAGAAAATAATATAAAATTTAACAATAGCTTACAATTCTCACATACATTGTTCTGACTGAAGCAAATCACTTTCTTAATGCAGGGTACGACATAAGCTTGGGTTTCAGACCACAGCAAATCAGGCAGCAGATCAGGATTTCCCAAGTCCGTACTGCTCCATCCGAGACAGTAATTAATTAGCCTGGTTCAGTTGTCAGCCAATTCAATTCACAGAAACAAAAGGCATTGGTTGGGATCCGTCTGTAATCTTCAGAAGCATTTGACTCCTTATTACTGAACAATTAGGGAAATAAATTATAGTATTCGTTATTTTATTAAACAAAATTGATCAATTAATCATTATTAAAGATTGTAATTAAACAAAATCTTGAAGAAATGTAGGAATTGATATGTTTTCCTTGCTATATAAATTGGGAATGAAGGCTATAAGCATATATGTATCTAATTTTTAATTATTTTGTAATCAATAAAAAACTGAATTAATATCACAGATATAATTCATTTTAAGAACCACCATACACAGTGGGTCACCTACACTCAGGTCAGGAAACTCTGGGCCAGATGACATTATCTTGGTAATTAAAGGATCCTAATATTGATTGCTTATTAACAATTTGTTTTGGGGGCAAATAAGAGTGCACAGCTGCTTCTTGATTGGCCGTGTGCTGGTCATGTGCTGCACTGGTGGGCGTGTCTTCCTAACATATAGCATGTCCCATCCTACCCAAAGTTCTCAGGGCCTACCTTCAGCGGGGGAACAGGAAGAGGCTTGCCCTCCTTATCCAAGGAGATGTAGGTGAAGAAGGCAGTGACGGCGCGGTAATTCCCCTTCTCTGCTTCCACCAGGTTGTCAGCATCCACAAACACCTCAATCTCCATGGACTTGTTACTGGTGAAGGTCATCCTGCCAGAGACGGTCAAAATGCAGCCTGGAGACAGAAGACATAAGGATTCCATGTCAGCGTTTCACAATCTGTTCATCAGCCAAGGATGCAGGTCGGTTACAGTCACATCAGGTGGCTTTCAGTCCTGGATTCCTACAGGGACGACAACACGGTTGGTTGCCGTAGAGGAATAATCTGCAGCATGCTTTGGAATCTCCATATCTATGCCCCGGGGTGTGCTCCAACCCCAGCACCATCAAACATCTCTTACGCTACACAGTCACGCACCAGAGCTCTAACATCAGCGGCTTGCCTTGCTGTCACTACTGCTTTAAGAGTGATGCAGGCCCCCAAAGCCTGGGGTCAATCATGACCCCATAGCTTGTCCTTCACAGACGGGTCCTCCTTCACAGCGACTTTCTGATTAACTTGCGCTCCAGCTCCCAGCTGCAGTGTCAGCACTCTAGTTTTCTCTTTGTAGAAGCCTCTGAGGGTTTAAATAGTATTTCAGCTGCATGTCATGTCAGCCCAGGGTGCCTTTATTGGGATGGGTGGCACAAAGCGGACCTCTGGAGCATCATGGGAAGGGAAAGACTTGAGGTTGGATAATGGATGGATACATATGATAGGGAAAAGTGGTATTGATCCAACTGTCCATCTATATTGCAGAAAGCAGGATTTCCTTGATTGACGTACACAAGGATACAAGCTGCACTTTGAATTGCCTTGTGTCTGAGTGGGATTGTTTAAATAAACTTACCTTGCTTTGCCTGTTTCTAACTGTCAGAAATTTTAGAGACCTTTTAGCTCCCATGACAGTAAATCTATCAACATATGATTGGAATTGGGTTATCACTGTCTTTTTGTATTGTTCTAATTAATGCATTTTCACTGTTTGGCATTAGCAGTGAAATTTTCAACTTTTAGCTCGATTTCTGGCAACCCGTCCAGATGGATCAGTGACTGGCATCACCGTTCAGCATCAGACACAATTTCGTGGCCTTTGTGCTACAGGTCATGTACCAAAGGGTCTGTGCCTGCAATGCATCACCGCAAACCATGTTCACCGCAAACAATCAACAACAACAAATTAATTTTTGTGTAGCGCGTTTTCACAACATCACATTGTCTCAAAGCGCTTTACAGCATCCCCACCCAAAGCCCCCAGTAAGTAAGCCAGAGGCAACAGTGGCAAGGAAAAACTCCCTAGAAGGAAGAAACCTTGGGAGGGACCAGACTCAAAGGGGGAGCCCATTCTCCTGGGGCCGGCAGGGAAAGTCAAATCGGGGAGATGGCTAAGTGCCAAGTCACACTGTCTAAGTCATAAAATGTGAGTCACAATTGGGGAGCAGGGAGGTGATGACATGCCGGTGTTGGCGCTCCTTCAGATCACCGTGCAACTAGTAGTAAGGCAGCCGGGCATACATGGAGGACGACACAGACGGAGGGGCATAAGGCAGCCGGGCATACGTGGAGGACGACACAGGCGGAGGGGCGTAAGGCAGCCGGGCATACGTGGAGGACGACACAGGCGGAGGGGCGTAAGGCAGCCGGGCATACGTGGAGGACGACAC
>JAODKC010000107.1:4105967-4119066 GCA_026777985.1 Mormyrops attenuatus | reverse complement strand
AGGCGGAGGGGCGTAAGGCAGCCGGGCATACATGGAGGACGACACAGGCAGATTGCAATCAAGCATTCTGTCCTTAGAGCATTTCACGCAAGGCCAAGACTCACAAAATGTGCACAAAATGTTGGGTTGTTGGTTACTGATATTGCACAGAAATCCAGCTTAAAGGATGCAAGGTTTCACCGTCACATGCACTGTTGCTACATTTACTGCGTCCCTCAGGAAGTTTGCTCTTCTGTTTTGTCACTGAGCTGCTGTTGTGGAATGCAGGCATGACATAATCCCACAGAGTTCAAAAGAGTCTGGTTCTGGTTCTAAACCAGGACGATTATCCCTAGAGATCCATTTCTACCTTCCTTTTCTTATACTGGTGCCTTGTCTGATTGCCATGGCAACAGCATGACTTATTGATTAGTTAGTTTGCTTGTCTGGGGACGCTTGAGCTCGCCTGAGGCAGGTACTTGGGGCAGGTGTTTGTATCCAAGCACTGTACTGTTGCTCTGCTTCTTGGGTCTGTGATAACATCCAGGCCACAAGCAGGACCAATCAGAGTCCTGCTTCATACGGCGGGATTGTGATTCCCAGTAAATCACAATAAATTAATTTCCCAGCCGAAGTTTCGAAAAGGGCGCCGCTGTTTCGCCCTCAAGAAAGGTTTTAACTGAAAATTTATGCCATTATACAAATGGTTAAAATGATTATGTAAGTGGTTTTGAAGAAAAGCATCTGCTAAATTAAAAAAAAATGTTGTCAGAGGATTTTAAAAGCGCATGTCTGCAAAAATGTAATAATCTTGATATCATTTGCAACATCATTCCCTTGCTTTTAAATAATTGCTTTCACCCTCATATGTTTCATACAGCTGACAGTTAGTTTAATCAAGTTCATATCAGTTTCCTTGACTGTGACTTCCATGCAAAGCGGATACTTCATATAGGGCCACTCACACATTTTCTATTCCCACTTGTCCTATGCAGGATCACAGGGGTGAGGAGCCTATCACACAAGCTAGGCAGGGAACAACCCAGGACAGGGAACCAACATATTGCAGTGTACACACATTTGGACATTTGGAAACCAGAGCATCAACCAAAGCAAACCCCACGACAATACTGGGAGAACATGCAAACTCCACACATTAAGAGCTGGGGGCAGAGACTCAAACCCTGGCCCCTTGGGGCATGAAATGCCAACGCAAAGCACAGCGACACTGTGCCCCCCACACAGGGCCCCTCCATACAGGAAATTTACAGTATATCATGCAAAGACCAGGGCTTGGCGCTTTCCGGGACTTTCCTGGAGCGGCAGTCTGGGGCCCACATCCCAATCGGTACGCTACCAGCTGCCATATCCACGCCAGTGACTTCCCGCTGCGCCAGGTGTGGGAGCCGGTTCATCGGCCGTGACGGACGGAGGCGGTAGAGACGTTTTCCGATGGGCGTCTCTGGTTAATAGCCGGCTGCGCGGCGAAGTGTGCAAACAGCTGACAGGCGACAACAAGAAAACCAGCAAGGCCAGGAAGCCACTCATGCAGCACCTACTACACCTCAGGCAGCTCATTATGACATTATGGCGGAAATGCTATTCACTCACATAAAGGGCATAGCAATTACAAAAGATTGTACTCTATTGTACCTGTATTACTTTTTTGTTTGCTAAACACATTAGTTTATAGTGATGGTCACTCTGTGCATGGAAGCTGGTAACATAACCTTTCTCAAAGGTAACATCAGAATATCACCACAGGCAAAACATACCGCAGATACTCAGACAGTTGGGCTATGGCCATCCAATCAGGCCACTTGGAATTTCAGCCAGAACAGGTCAAGTCTTTTGTAATATTTGTGATTTCTTACTCATCCTGCACTTTCATCGAGGTGTCTGTATTTTTACTAATTTATGCAGATGAACAGAAGCGTCATCCTTCCATACCAGGGCTTCTTCTGAGCTGGTATTCAACGCCCTGTTACTTCCACAACTCAGTGTCTTTAACCTCTTTGCTAAGCATGCTGGGTGTTTGAAGTTACAAGTTAATGCTGGTCTGGTAAAGATTACGATGTCGTTCTGATTATAACAATATGACTTCGAATTTACGTTGTACGGACTCCTGTGTGTGGAAAAGCCTCAGGATTGGCAACGTTAAATTTTCCAGTGGCTTTTTGGTTGTGTAGATGTTTGCTATATGCTAATATATGTAAATAACAAACAATATATTCAGGAACCCAGTACTGTGATAGATCTGGAAATTCATATGTGCAAATTCTGAAAAATATGTGAAACGTATGAACATCGGGATAATCTGGAGAGAGAACTGGTCACAGATGGTTTGGAGTTATATGGATAGAATTATTATAAAGAAACAGGATAGTTTCAGGTATTACAAGTATTAATTTGTTCATAATACACCAGCGGCAAGGAAAAAATAGATTTAAAATGTCAGCAGGCCTGTGTGGACACTTACACTGATTAACATTTAATAGGGTTGTCTGAGGACATGCTGATACAGAAATACGGCAATGTGGAATAATCACCTCGCACAGCATGACCATGTGGCCACAAAACCCAACGATTTCATTATAACATTACCATTCAAGGGCACAATGGATGGCGCGACCTCAGGATTGAGATTCCGAGTCCCTCAGCATGTGTCACATCAAAGGAGGGGCATTACACCAATTTTCATCATGAGTGTAACAATGCAGACGAGTCCTGAATTATCTCAGCTATATTTGTGGCACTTGGTGAACACTACTGGAGGCCTGGAGTGGCGCTCAGAGTGCTCTGAGATACACCATGCTAAAGCGAGATACACCATCCCTGCCTAACACTGAAATCGAGTCTGACGGTTCTTCAGGAGGAAATCGAATCGAACATCTTTGGCACCAAGATCAAAGAGCTGGACCCCACAAAAGAGGACATATAAAGTGAGAGCCACATCTTCCTGAGGGTAGAAATGGACATATATTTAGTAAGAAAGCCATTAGGAACTGAGCGAAATTATTTCTTTTCCTGACAGATCCTCTTTTACAGGACCAGGAGACAGGGGTGGGTGAGCTGGGTGGGTGTCATTGTCCATGTTGATTAATTCCATTTGCTCATTCCTGGTCTCCTCCCATTATGACCACTCCGCTTTTATTTTGACACAAACCCCAGACCTGCACCCCCTTAATGGCGGATTCGAATGTCCATTTTGCTGGACGTTTATATGCTGTGTTCATCTGTTTCCTTCCCTGCCAAAACCACCGTTTATTTAAGAAAAAGAGGTCGCACTTTGCTTCAATGTAATTTTATTACTAGTCGGCGCACAATGCAGAGGCATTTCAGTGTGTCGCCTTGCTCAGTGTGCTGCACACCATGTACAGTTCACATTAAAAACGACACATTACTGCGGGGCAACCAATGACAGCACAACAGGTGTGATGAACATCACCAGGGCATCGCCAGGTCAAACCCCCCAAAAATATTTGCATGTTAGACTTTTTGATGTACCACTCCCTCCCTTAATAAAACTCTGGTTGGTTCTGAATTTCTCTGGTCACATGGTTCTTTCCATCAAGGGGACGGGACTTTAGCTTACGGCTTGATGCTTGACCCAATAATAGATATTTCACTGAAGCAGTTCTGGTTAAGAACCTTTCTTTAGAGGTGAAACGGCAGGGCCCTCGAGAGGGATCTGAGTGGGTCTTGGTCTAGCACTGATAACCTTAACAGGTAAACCACGGTGTGGCTTTTTTCATGGTGCTGGAGGGTAATGGGATGTAATGGGATGTAATGGGATGGACGTCCCCTGAGACAGGCCATGAAGACACAGCAGGGGATTGTGGGAGATATTCATTTATGAGATTTTTTTTTACATGTTTACGGTTCAAAACCAAGCAAAAAATGGGTTAGCAGTTATTGAATGAGTATAATACTGTTTAGATGACGTGACCAATTGTTAGTGCTGGAAGCCTGTTACACTCTGAAATGCAGACAAACCCAGTAACCTTCTCGGCATTCAATATGTTCGTCTTATAAACTTGTAACATATTTTGTTGTCTTTTGGGATAAATTGGCCTCTTTTTAAAAGTAAAACAATGGGCTGGTTCTTCTGTTTTATAAGGCTGGCTGTCAGAATTCGAGATTTGTGTGGTAAAAAGGAGCAGTTAGAAAAACAACACAGATATCCTGTTTATTGCACAGATGCTATCTGTTGTCGAGGTTCACTTTTATGGCAAGATGATTTATGCCAAAACAAAACAAAACAATTCTCTTAATTCTCACAAGACAGTCTCTTAAATGTGAGGACGGTTCTGCTTGAGCTCCTCTCAGATTTGCAAGCACATGATCTTTGCACCGCAACTGGCCTATGAAAAGAGACAAATGTCTCCTAGCTAGTCACTTGTGGCAGTGTGTACAAACTTAGGACAATACTGACTGGACGCATCATGTCAGGGTGAAGCAGCTGATTTCTGGGAAATGGAAATAAAAATTGTCCAATCGCATTAAATTCCACCTTCCACAAGCGGCCCAGCGTCTAGGTCCGGCAAATGTTCTCCCCTGCTTATGTCACAGTTGCTGAAAATTTGCTGGCCAAAGTAGACTGATGCAAATCAGTGTCGGCCTTTCCAAAAAGAAATATCTGGGCTCTTTTTTCTATTTAAATCAGGTGTTTTCATTTAATATTGTCTTGTACGCAGTCCGCTCCTTGGAGGATTTGGTGAACACACAGTTCCAAAAGCAAAGAACAAATGATTTAGAACAGAAGCGCCTAAGACATGAGAGAAAGGAGAAGTACCAGTGGACCATTTTCATAAATAATGAATCTTATCTGATAAAAAAAACATTTAAAAATAAGAATGAAAAATAGGGATTCCTCAGTAATTCGCTACAGTATAATCGAGGAAATTAGGTGCTAATTATCTTCCAGGTTTGACAACGGCAGCAAAACCTGGAAGTGCCATCAGTCCAAGGCCTGTTGTGGGCAAACGGGTCCATCCAGAAAGGGGAATTGTTAACTTTAGCCCAAATTACGCAGACAGATCGTAAAATACAAGGTCACCGCGGATCAATGAGCAATTTACATGTCTATCATCTCTGCTTGTTAGTTTGTTCCCTGAGGAAGAAACAGAAACAGTGAATCCCAGACATCCAGGCTTGTGCAGAACCACTAAAAGGCGAAGCGGCAGCATCAGCCTTACGGGAGTCTGATTTATATAAGGCAGGAAAATGGCCGTACCCTCGCTGAACACACTCCAGCGCGAGGGCTCATCCCGTCAAGAAAACAGCTGGGCAAGACAGTTAATAAAAAATGAGCCGTTCCCTCACCACAACAGCATTTTAAGAATAAAAATGCCACAGCCATGGAAAATAGCTCTGGGTTATTTATTTCATTCATTCTTTCCATACTGCGCTAATGAAAATGATTTCCTCATACAGAGAGAACATGCAAACTATAAGGTTACATAAAGGAATGCTAATTTCAAGAGGTCCCTCCTGGCAGTTTAAACATTTGTTTTATGTTTTTTTCTTGTTTTGAGGTTTTTTTTCCATTCAGCTGGATATTTCCTGGCAAAATGACACTGGCAGAGACGACCAAGCTCATATTAACATCAAGGGTTTTAGTTCTTCGGGGCAGGACAGAATTCAGCCTAACGGAGGTTGTATGATTGCTCGTATATTTGGAGGGAAACGGTCCGATAAGGATCGATCATCATGTCCTCTCAACCCCCCCTCCCCCATGCCGGAAATTCTGAGAGTCGCCGAGAGACGGATCACGGGGGTATAAATAAGCAAGAGGCCCAAAAAATCCATCACGTAAACACACAGAGCGTGTCGTCCCCTGAACCAGTCGGCAGCTACTTAATGTGAGAGAGACTCCTGGAACTGGGCCCCGCAAGCCCATGGGACAAAGTTTCCATTTGCAGACCCCAGCTCTCCAAGAACAAGGGTCCCCTGACACAATAGGCAGGTTTTCCTTTCCAACATGACCTAGGGACTCCCATCAAAAAGCCAGACTTAATAAATCCCAGCAAAAAGCCAGACTTAATAAATCCCAGCAAAAAGCTGCTACTTTATATCAGAATTCATTTGTACTATATATGCAAATACTCTTTCACAGTTCCTGTATAAAGAGAGAAGACATGTAGTGCATTAAAATCTACGACAAATCCTTGCTAAGAAACCTGTCAAAATCATCACAGAACAAGGCCGTAGATTTGGGAATGGCTGGTAGGGACGTGCCCCTACGAATAATGTGGGAGTACCATGACCCCATCGAAGTGTCCTTGAGCAAGACACCTGAACCCCAAATTGCTCCCAGTGAGCAGGTTGGCACCTTGCATGGCAGCCTCCGATGTATGAATGTGTGTGTGGATGGGTGAATGTAAGGCAAGAATTGTAAAGTGCTTTGAAAAAATGCGCTATATAAATGCAATCCATTTACCAATCCATCCATGTGTTTAGGGGCCGGGGGTTCGGAGCTGATTTGGTCCCTATCTGTGTTGAAACCAAACTGTTTGAGGGCTTGTAATCCAGGCTGGTAGAATCATAAACACCATCATTCAAGATGATGGGGTATTTTATTTGTTGATGGAAAAAGGCAACCTACGTTTTGTTTGGTTTTTTAGTTTTCCAACCTTTTGCACATCTTGTGTGCCGAGGTCTGTCTCACCTTTCTTGATCTTGCGGTGAAAGTTGATGGCATCCACCGAGGCCGTGACGATGTTGGTCTTGCAATGCCGGGCGGCCACAATGCCGGCGACCTCATCCATCAGCTTCATCGTCACCCCTGGCGATGGAAAACAAAGTGGGGAGGTTACACTTGACGCTAATGTTTGCCAAAAAGCGAAGGAGAAAGATCGTGAACATTAATGCTAGTTAATCTAATATTCCAGTCAGATTATCCCTCCCACCTTGCCTCAGATGGCTTCATTACCACCCTTAGCAATTGGCTGGAGAGTTTGCCTGTAGCTGCACCGGGGGGGTTACATGAAAATGGGCCAGAATCTATTCAGCTAATCATGCTTTTGAACCCATATAGACGCAGTCCACAAAGAATATTATGAACCCAGTTTTCACAATGACGTGACTCTACACTCATTAAAACATTTAAGGCACTATTAGTAGCTAGGATGCCGTACAGACTGCCGACAACAGTGATGTCGTTAACTCCCCCCCTACACAGTGCGAACCAGTGCAGGCTGCCCCTGTCCTGTGACACCTTTCCTCAATCTATCGGCCTGCTTTTTACGATCACTAGCTGAGTCGTAATCCGCTGAATGATGATTCCTGAAGAACTTTTCCCATGTTATTGGGCAGGATAAGTCATGGCCAAAAATGCAAGGCTTGTTGAGCAATACACCTATCAAGCAACTATCTGCAGTATGTTTTCCATGTGCAGTTATTCATGCCCCAAAATGTTTGCTTACAGATACACTCAGCGGTCAGCTAATTAGGTACACCAGCATGCCAATGCAAACAGACTGCTCATCCGAACAGCGAAAAATGCGTCTGCAGCTGAATACATACAGAGTCAAGGGGTTCACTTACTATTTGGCGAGGATTAGAACTGCTAATCCTCGCCAACTGGTTTAACTGGTTTTGGCCCTGGCATGATTCTGGGTGCCATATGCAACACTTCCATTATCTCAGAAACAGCCACTTTTCAGGGATGTTCACACACTAGATATCCTAGAGTTTATGGTGTGATAAAAAAAAATGTCCAGTCAATGATATTTGTGTAGCTGTAGACACCCTATTAATATGAGTTTAGAGTAGAATGGCCAACTCATCAAAGCTAAGTGGAAGGCCATAAGTTTATACTTACAGGGCAACAGGGCAGTCAGTGAGGTGCTTTGAATGTGTTTGGGAGGAAAAGTGAGCTCTACCCCGTACTACCAAGACGTACCTAATAAAATGAGTGAATTTGTCATTTCACATGTTCACATATGACATGAAGAAAATTTGAGCAAAAAATTAGGATAGCAATGAGCTTAGCAGAAAGGCTATAATGGTTAGCATATTGGGTTTAAGACACGACTTGACAGCAAACTGAACAGCGCAGCTAAAAAAGTGAGCATTTGAATAAAAACTGTCGGCAGAGCGTCCGGACATAAACGACAGCAAACACCGCCGCCGTCTCCCCACGCCACTGCATTCCACGTTAAACCCGAGACGCCTAATTCCGCTTGTAATTCACACCGCGCATCGCTCCTGCTCAGCAAACGCCATTTTCCAAAAGGGCTGCCTTATAAATCGATCTATTTTATTCATCCGAACGTGAGCTGACGAGGGAGGACCAAGGGGGCATTGGGCGATGCCGAAGAAGAGCAAGTGACGGCGTGGGCATGGTGAGGGCGTCGCAGGTAGGAGGCGTGATTCTCTGGAGGCCCTGGCCTCACATAAGGGGACACTATTGATTTTATTTGGCCTGACAGGCTGCGTTGCACATAAATCTTCAGGAAATCCCTGCTCCTTCCGTAGCTCCTCTGTCAGCCCCCCCCCCCGAGGAGCTCAGCTTCATCATGCCGCCTAACAGCGGTGGGGATGCATGAGTGACACCGAGCAGCCTGTGTGCTTAATGGATATATATGACAGCAATCTACATCTATTTGCTGCTACAATTAATGACCTATTCTCAAGTATTTATGTGGCTCTGATTCAAATCAATTAACTTGCAGGGTTGCCAAACTTAGTCAGCTGGCTGGAGTGAGATTTTCAATTCGAGACAAGTCTGCACGCACATGCACATTATCTCAGAAATAGTCAGTTGGGCTTGCAGACTGCCCCAGCCCTTTTGATGTAGCTAATTTTTGGTTTATAATGTAATGATATGGATTTGCTGTAAGTGTGAGAGTCTGAAAGCCTGAAAGCAGGAGTTAAATAGAATTTCAAATCCAAGTGAGATTTAAGCAGTATTCCACAGAGCTCCTGACTTTTTAACACTGTTACTGATCTTTAAAGACCCCAGATAACCAGATAAGTCCTTCGTCAATGGCACAAATGTCTTTTAATTAAGCACAGGGCTGATACGGCCACACCGATTAAGGCCACTGACACTGATTGGCCGAATTAGACCCCAGAGCCCTCCCTCTTCAGATGCAGATCTTCCAGGCCAAGACTCAGGATATCTAGAACTCTGACACTCTATCTGAGGTAACGGCTGAACCTCTTGGCTACAGACTGCACCGGGTCATGTGACATGGGTGGGCTCAGCAGAGGGTATTGGTGACATCTAGATCTTTAGGGAAAGAAAGGGGAAGCAATTGCAAATCCCTTCTTCCTTGTTTTTGTTTTGCCCTGACTACACATTCAGCTTTGTCTCTCTGCTTCCAGAAGGGAACAAAAACATCCTGAGCTGTCATCACAGAAAGTCTTCTCATGTTGTGGCCTATGGGCTTAATCGAGAAATTTACAAGGAACACCTCATAGTTTCACCCACTCTAAATATTACGGTGCACGCCCCCGCCTCCCAACTCTGTTAGCGGCAGCCCTGGTGGGCTCCTTATGCTTCCCCAGCAGGACAGCAGCCCCCTTAATGAAGATCTGAGTGTTACAGGAAAGCCATTACTGCACGGCCATTATGCCGCAAAGAGTTTGGCCCAAGCAGTAACAGCTGCAAAGCTTCAGTTCTGTGTAACAGAAAGCTGCACGGATAAAATCAAACTGGGCACAGTGAGCAGGATGGGAGATGAAACAGACCCCTCGGCTCTCGCCGACCTTTTTCATCCAGACATGCATGAAGCCGGCAGTGTCGGGTAGGGGGATGATTATACACAGCTGGGCAGCGCCATATTGCTGTGTGAGGTGCAATGCATTCTGGGAAAAAGCTTGTTTGTGAAAGAAGGGAACAGCGCGATCATTACTCCTCACGCTACAGTATAGACGCGTCAAGGTGAAACAGCAGCACAAAACACGATTGATGGGATCCGGTCCCGCACAAACCGAAAGGTCACCATGTTACGGTTTTGAAGAAGTCCACCTGAGCTTGAAGTGGAAGCATCACGACGTGTCAATTTTGAAAAATGTGAACAATTTAAGCTACGTTGGATAAACTATGCAATACCATATACTGTCTCACCATAGTTTCGTTTTGTGAGAAATGTGGAAATCATTCCTGGAAAAATAAAAAAACGGACAGGAGGAGATTGTATGAGAGAAGCCAGGCTGCTCTCAAGATGGGAAAAGCAGACATTTTTCCACTTTGCTCGTCCTCCCCCCCTCTTCTCGCCAGTGAGACCTCTGGCCTTTTCGAGTGCAGACAGCGGAGTCAAGCGCCTGATCCTTCTGTTTGACGGAATAAGGTGGGAAGCACGACAGCCGTCCACAGAGCCTTGAGAATACAGACAGCTGCTGGAGGATCCAGCTTTTGTTCCCACAGAACTGGGCCGACCAAGGGGGCGGGGGGGGTTGGAATGTGTTTCAGCTTCTAACTCCCATCTGTTTCTCTTCTAAGTCCCACTGAAGGGAGGGTGCTGAAAAGAAGGGTGGTGTTTGTGGTGTGTGGGGGGGCATCTGTGCAAGTTTGCATTTGCGTGTGTCATGGGAAAACCGGTAGGGCTCCTCAGTGATTCTGGGGGCGCTTGCCAAGGGTTATACCACATGCCGGATGGTGCGTGGAAAGGGGCGTGTCGGGATGGTGTGTCGTTCGCTCCCGGGAACGCTTTCCTCGACGTTCTGGAGCCGAGGCAAGATGAATGTTCACCCCTTCCGGTGGTAGCTGCCAGAAAGCCTGACCGAATTTCAAAACAAATGAACGCCAGCAAAGAAAACAATAAGAAGCCATTCAAGGGCACACCTGCGGCTACAGTCAGCGTGCTCCCAGGAGTGAGTCGGCACCGCCGGGGACCATCTGGACCGGAACCAACGAGCACCGGCATCGCCGCACGATTCCAGGGCCACAACAGGTCCTGGCTCTGGTCCTCCTACAAGTTACCAGCTTGTTTCAGCCATGACAGGATGGCAATTAACGTGGCAACCAGAGCCAAAGTAATCATCCAAGGCAGGAGGTAATGTACAGGTAAATGGGATAGTGGCCCAGACAGACCTTTCTGCAGTGATTTGGCAAGGTTTAAGACAGCTGAACATAGTGTCAGGACTGAAAACGAACACAGTCGGGCTCCACTGTGAATCAAGGCTTTCAGTCAGCTAACAGAAATAAAAACGTAGATTACTTGTAAATATCTTTCTTTGTGGGTGTGGTGGAAGGCTAATAGGGCACTCATATAAGTGCTGAGGTGAAATCTTCCAGTTGACAACATGCAGTTTTGTCATATTCCTGCAAATGCCAGGGCAATTAAGGAAGCAGATTTCTATAATGATTTTGTCAGTGAAGTCTGCAGTTGTACTCTTGACTCTTGAAATACTTTGTTAAAAATATCCTATAAATGACTATATAAATGATTATACATTGATGAGCCAGAACATTATGACCTCTCTCATATGGCAGAGCATGTGAAGGTCTGGGACATATTAGACGGGGCTGTTCAAATCATGGTCCTCAAGGGCCAAGCACTGCTGATTTTCCAGCCTTCCTTTAAGAGCCAGGAGTGAAGCTTCTGGCCAGTCAGAATCAGTAATTATTAAACTAACTACCTGGGAGAACTGAAAACATGGCCTGTATTTGGAATCGAGGGTCAGATTTGAAGAGCCCTGTATTAGACAGTAATCGAACATTCAATACTCGTAGTCGACATATTGAATGTAGAGGATATGGACAGAGGTAAAGATCTGAAAGTCATTCATAAGGGCTAAATTATTATGACCAGACGACTGGGTCACAGCGTCTCCGAAATGACTGTGTCTTCATGGACTTGTTGATTCAACACGTGCCACAGATGTTCAACATGTACCCAGCTGTTCACATGGTGCAACAGAAAGCAGAATTCTTTGGACCAGGCGCCCTTTTCCCATGGATCCAGGTCCGTGGCCCTCTTGCCCACTGTAGCCGCTTTCGATGGTGGACAGGGTCAGCGTGGGCACTCTGACTGCCCTGTGGCCACGCAGCCCCAGACTCAGCAGGGCTCAATGCATAATATCCTGACACATTATGGCTATAGTCATCATAGAAATTATCTGCCATTTGTGCCACAGTAGCCCTTAAATTGGTTTGCACCAGACACGATAGCCTTCGCTCAGGTCTCGCAATGATGAGTCTTGGCCGCCCACGCCACGTTGGCAGATCAAGGTCTTTCCCTCCTCAGATCACTGTTGGTAGGTCCTCAGAATGGCTGACCATGGTCACTCCACAAACTCTTGTCAAGGTCACTCAGATCTTAACCCTCTGTCCATTACTTATGCATTCTACACGTCATCTACGAGTAACAAATGTTAGCTTATCATCTAATATATCCCAGACCTTGACATTAACTGTTTTTCTGAGATAGTTAACCTTATTTGCTTCATGTTGGGGGTTCATAATTTTGTATTTTTCATCAGTGTATAAATGAGAAGTACATTTTTAAGATGCCTAATTCTGATATCTATCCATCCATGGCTGAAGTCAATCTCAAGATGCACAGATGGCAATGGAAAAAACAATTAAAATACTGTGATGTGCAGGGAGAACCTTAACCAGCCACTGCAGAACCCTACCCATGGCTTTCAGCACCAGATCATGCTTTATCTGCTGTGTGATGAATAGCCCACAAGTGTAGCCTGATTCAAACCCGAGACCACTTACCATTGAACCATGGTGTCTTCTGTTCACATTTTCTAAATTATATTCATATTCTATTGGAATGTTCCTTACACAGCACTCACATGTTCAGGCAATCCTTTCTCCATATGCGCAGCTAGTTTCAGAAGCCAAATTTGATTCAAGTTCAGTTCTTTAACCACGTCCTGATTACTTCCCCATCTCCCTGGGGCTTTGTGGCTTCTCAGCGTGCTCTGGGCCATAGACGGCTAACAGGCGTATCTGTGTACAAGGCAGACCTATTGCTCCACCCTCATTTAAAAGAACTTGCTACAACTTCACACACGCTGCCTTGTACTTATCTGTATTTTCATTTACAGTCTTATTTTTACCAGAGGTGCAGCTGCACGAACAAGAAAGGGGGGGGGGGGGGGGGGCAGGTAGTCCACAAATTTTTTGTGGTTTTTTTACACCCTGCCTGCTTTC
>JAODKC010000107.1:4085876-4099007 GCA_026777985.1 Mormyrops attenuatus | reverse complement strand
CCCCCCCCCCCCCCCCCCCCCCCCCCCCCCCCCCCCCCCCCCCCCCCCCCCGGAGAGATCTTCCTCTGTCTTTTTAAAATCCCAGTCTCGCGCTCCACTAGTTTTCTGTCTGAGCTATGTGCCTAAGGCCGGGCCAGAGGCATCAAGGCTGGCAGAACAAAGGTGCCCTTCTTGGCAGGCTTGGCCCTGCACCAGGATGGAGGGCTCTTCTTCAGACAGCCCGACTACAGCAGGAGCACATCATGTGTGGCCCCGCCCAAAACAGGAACACATCATGTGTGGCCCCGCCCAAAACAGGAGCACATCATGTGTAGCCCTGCCCACAGCAGGAACACATGTCTGGCCCCGCCCCCAGCAGGAGCACATCATGTGTAGCTCCGCCCACAGCAGGAACACATGTCTGGCCCCACCCCCAGCAGGAGCACATCATGTGTAGCTCCGCCCACAGCGGGAACACATGTCTGGCCCCGCCCCCAACAGGAGCACATCATTTGTAGCCCTGCCCACAGCAGGAACACATGTCTGGCCCCACCCACAGCAGGACTATGTCGTGTGTGGCCCCGCCCACAGCAGGAGTATGTCATGTGTGGCCCCACACACAGCAGGAGCACAATATGTGTGGCTATACCCACTACAGACCACAGAAATCACAGCACGGTTTTGGCTGAGAATTCAATTACCTCAGTTTAGCTGGAAATATTAAGTTAGCATAATTAATCAATGGTATCAGGGAACTGATAATTCCATTACTGGCTAAACAAAGGGAGCGAAATTAAACAGAACAGGGTACGGGGAGGGCACTCCTCGCTACCCTCTCACAATAGAACATTTTGTCTTTGGGAGCACAGTGCTGATCGAAATGATCCTCTGTGTGACGCCTAAAGTGACGTACGGAATTGCCTATGTGGGTCTGGAGCGTCACAATGTGATCAAAGCATGGTGCAGGGTACACCAACAAGCGGTTGGAACCAAGTTTAACATCTCAGAATTCGTTTCACACCTCTCATTTCATAACCCTTCTTAAAAACAGAACACAGCTCAATACCAGCCAGTCAAGTAGGAGGTGCAATCTAACTGCAATACATGAATTATTCAGACAGGTGGATCTAAACAAAAATAGTTCTTGACCACTGGGCAGTTTACTCTTAATCGCTGTTAGTTGTTCGATTAAACAAGGGAAGGTACGCGACAAATACAAAGTAACTCATCCAAGCATTTCTCATGAAAAATGTATCAAGGTTAAGTCCTCACGCTTCAGTCGTGACATTCCGCGCCTTTTAAAAAAAAAAAAAACACCCAAAATAAGTAATTACTGACCAGCTATGACAAACAATACTGCAGCTTAACAATCGTACGCTTGTGTAGGTCGGCATGCTACGTAACAATAAATAATTTCAACTATAACTCCTTGTAGCAGATCAAGTGGCCAAAATGCTACATTTAATTCAGTTGCCCTACTGCAATGATCCAACCATTTTCTGTAACTGCTTATCCAATTCAGGGTTGCAGGGGGTCTGGAGCCTATCCTGGAAGCTACAGGTGCAAGGCAGGGAACAGCCCAGGATGGGGGCGGGGGGACCCATTGCAGGGGACACTCACACATGCACAATTTGGCAACTCCAATTAACCACAGCAGGTTTTTAGAGTGTGGAGGGAAACTAGAGTACCGAGAAGAAACCCCACGACAAGAACATGCGGGGAGAACATGTAAACTCCACACATATGGAGCCATGTCAGACACTGAAGCCTTGGGCCCAGAGCTGTGAGGCAACATTACTGACCACTGCACCACTCAGCCACCCCTATGGCAACTATTGTTATTATTGTTGTTCACTTTCAGACTGATCGCTATTAAAACCTGAATTTCAGCACGTCGGATATATAGTAAAACTCTGGAATCAAAAGTCACTCATGAAGCTGAATAGCACAGGTCTCCTGAAAGGAACACATATATTACTGTATTCTGTCACACGGGGTTAATCATGCCAATTATTTCCGCAAGCATTAAGCAGCTCTGTTTTCGAGCGCCCTCACACGCCGATTGACCATCCACCAGCCCACCCAAACAGACAAAGTCCATAATTACACTTCAGAGAAGCCAGAGCAAATTATTAGTCAGATACATTGGAGGTTAATTGCCGGTGGAGCCGCGAGGCCTGCCTTGTTCTCCATAGAGCCCTGCCTTGTTCTCCATGTCTGTCTGTACCTGAGCACGCCCTGCACACTTCCTGTGTTTAGTCCTCCATACTTCCTCAACACGGTGAAAGAGAGAGCAGCTAGGCGCAATGTCACGCTCAGGGCCGGCTCTAACTTTTCAAGAACCCCAGGTAAAGCTTTACTTGGGAGGCCCGTCCACCAAGAAAACTGATGATCATCTCACTTCCTGCACAACATGGGTAAATTGGGGGGGGGAGAGCCACCCCTGGTTTTCACTACAGCAAAGATGGCGAAACTCTGCCTGCTGAAAGAACCAGAAACCAGCCCAATCAGCAGCTGGCCGCAAACCTCCATTCCAGCTGTCGCCCCACCTCACTGCCACAGACCTCAGTTCAGATGTGGGATCAATATTTTACTTAAATCTTAGATCAATTGTGTCATAAAAACCACTTTAACGATTACACCAATTAGTGCATTTATAGTCAGTCTGCAGTGCATGTTTGGGAGAATCTACTTTTGTTTGGTGGCCTAAGAACATGAGTGTTTAACTAATACTATCACTGCTGCTGCTAAAACTAATAATCGATTCAGTATCTAATACAGAGTGGTGGCGGAGGAGGCTGGAGTCTGTCCCAGGCAGCGCAGACTGCGAGGCAGGGGACCATCCTGAACGGCATGCTAGCTAAAGTACACCCCGCTGACTGAAAAAGCCATGCCAACATTTTACACAACCAGCTTGCCTGTGATGAGTTATCGCAGTTGGCCCAGTGGCCCATGAAGCATCACGTTCCCTCTCTCAGAACAACGTGTCGTCCCAGTGATCCTGCTGCTCAAAGACATCTCTTTACTGTGTTACATTGTTAATGTTTTTAACTTGTGTTTACGAATTGTACAGTTATACAGCGATGCTTCATGGCTTGTGTTTCAGCTTGATTCGTGTTATTAATTAATTAAGTAAAGAATTACTATATCTAAGTAATAAATGTCTGAAAGTTTTCTTCAAAAGCACAGCAAAACAGAGCAGAACTACTAAGTCAAACAGAGTCAGTGTTCTTACTAGACAAGAAACTTGGGGTGATCTTTACACTGTGGAAATCCTCACCTATTTAATGTAGTTGTAAAATGTACACATATTGTTAATTGTAATAGCTATAAGCACAAACCCACTCGTGAAAATGCAACTGAAAAATGCAGAATGAGCTCCGAACGATATCTGCCAGGCACAGAAATAGGTCTCTGAATTTCCTCAGCTTGGTATTGAAGTAAACAAAGAAGAATAATGAAAATGACTCGGAGTGTTCCTTATGTGAGGACTATAAAACCTTCACAGATTACACTGCAAATCATTAGGATATTTTCTTCAAAACACAACCTATACGAGTCACCTACAGGACAACTGCACAGGCGACCCGGGAACTGAATACCTGGTGACTGTCCTCTTTAACGCGTCCTGTTCCTGCAGCAAAGCAGTTACTCTGGGGTAGGGAGGCTGTGGTCCGTAACATTAGCCAGTAACCCAACGGGGGACCAAAGCATGTCACTCCACAAGAGGCTTTTTCATTTTTAATTTCAGCTCGCAGTGGAATCTTTCCAATTCAATAACAAACAAGCAACAACTACGGCCAAATTCATTTAAATGGTTCCAGTTTCAAAGGAGGGACTGCAATGAATCATTCCTGCTTATGTAACTCACTCAGCCATTTAGGGTCAGTGAAAACTGCACTGTACCTCTGCAGGCCATCGGCAATTACAAGAACGGCTTGCAGTGTTGTCTTTTTTTAAGAATGCAACCTGCAGAAAAACCAACAAACAATAATGCCACAGAACGATGACTGGAGGAAGGAATTGTCTTCTCTCAGCAAACTGCAGGCTAAAAGTATCCATTAATCATGCTGGGTTTGAGGACAACAGATAATGGAACTATCTACACGACAATGGTGTTTCTGCACGGCAGCGTTCATTTCGTTTAACCTGCGCTATTTCCTGACTATCGATGTGTAGCTGGATGCAAGTCGAGCGAGAATAAGGCTCTTCAAATGTGAGACACGTTAAACCGAAGACTTCGTAAAGCCTACTTCCATTAAGCTTCACGATCCTGGATTGAAAAGGGCTGGAAAAACTCAAAGCCACGTATTTCCGCAGACATCCCAACATAACAGCATGTAATACACAAAAAAACAGTACAAGAAATTAATGACAGGCTCTCAAATCTGCAGAGGGTGGGATTATCATTCGCTGCCAATCACGGACTTGTTAGACCATTTTCCTATTGGAGATGTTTCTCTACAGGTCAACCGGTCAGCCAATGACAGTGACCTGTGGCTCCACCCACATGACATTGACCATATGGTACCCAATACTAATAGAAAGTCACATGTCAACTTCCACTATATTTGTGCCTGACTCATGTTGTGCCTGTAATTATGGAGCATAAAGCAGGAACCAGAGTGGCTCCATAACCCAAGGTCGTCCAGGGTTAACACACTGGGCTCCACCCACTTAATCATTGTTTTTGGCTTTCTGATGGACCCAGTGTGAAAAACAAACAGCCATCTCCATGGTCCACACCATAATGATTTTATAGATGAGAATCAAACCCTAACCCTCTAAAATGGAAACTTGCATGTTTTGATAAATTAGCCGCAGGATGTCCATCCCCATCCCTCACTCTCCGCTTCCCTAGTATACTCCCAAGCAACATACTCCCAGGAAGCATCTCACACCATTCGAGCACCTACTCAGGATACCCCAGGGCCGGGCCTCACCTCCATGGACGAAGCCTAGCAGTGTGCAGTCTGAGGGTCCTACCAGGTGGATCAGGCTGGACAGGCTGAACCCCACAGTGAAGGCATCTGTGCCAGTGCACACACACAATCAGAGACAGGATGACACTCATTAACAAAGAAAAGACTCTACAGATTCATACAGGCCAAGTTAATTCATCAATGACCTCTACATAAATGATTTGACAGAAACAGCTACATTTTTCAATGTATTAGATCACACACATATAAGAATATTAGCATAGTCTATGTCATTTTCAGGGCTGAAATAAATGAATTACATGGCCAAAAATATGTGGACACCAGCTTGTCCAACATCTCATTCTGAAATCAAGGGTTTTCAAATGAAGTTGTTCGGCCTGCCATTGCTGTTATAGACTCTGCTCTGGGAAGGCTTTCCATTAGATGTTGGAACATTGCTGGTACGATTTACCACCGTTGAGGATGGGTCTGGGTCGGGCATAGGTCCTTTCTGTGTGGAGTTTGCATGCTCTCGCCGTGTTTGCGTGGGTTTCTGCCGGGGGCTCTGGTTTCCTCTCATGGTCCAAAAGCGTGCAGGGTAGGTTGATCGGCGAGTCTAAATTTATCCTGTAATTGAGTGACCATAGCTGTGTGTGTGTGTGTGTGTGTGCGCGCGCGTGCGCCCTGCGGTGTGTTGGCGACTGCCCGGCGTTGGTTTCCGCCTGTGCCCCTTGTTCCCAAGGATAGGCTCCGGTCCCCCCCCCGCGACCCCAGTTGGGATAGCAGTTATGGTGATGGATGGACGGATGGATGGAGGATGGGTCTTGGTGTTGGGTGATCAGGTCCCTTTCTGTGAGTTAATGTGATCAAACACTTCACAAATGAACCTGCTCCCAGACGTAATCACTTCACTTGTGATTGATGAGGGCATCTCTAACAGGGCACAAATGTGGTGAACAGGTTGGTTGGAAAGATGCCGTCCTATGACGGTGCCAAGTGGAAAGTCACTAACCTCTCCTATCCAAGAAAATCATCCATTCTGATGCTAATGTTTGTTGCAGATTGTTGCGCAAATGAGTGCTTAACTAATTATACACCTGTGTCAGTAATGGGTGTGACTTAATTAGGCAACTCCTGTAATTAATAGGGGTGTCCACATATTTTGGGTCATATGGTGCATATTAAAATACATAAACTGTATGCACAAAACAACAAAAGTCTTTGGAAATTAAATGTAATATTATGATTCTTCCAGTTTTAACCCATTTTCTTTAATCGCAAAGAACACCTTTAGGGCACTAAATTCAATGTCGTTCAATATGCTAAAATGCTTAACACGATATAAAACATGTTGTCAAGGAAAACAAGTAGGATTTTTTTTCAGTAGGAAAAAACAAGAGAGACCCACCTTTCGTTTGTCTGTCTGTAAGGCGGGTAAAATGAAGGAAAAGAGAAATCAGCAGGAGAATTGAAGAACACGTCTGTGATTAGGATCTTCGCTCTGTGATTTTAACAAATGCATTCCTCTTGATGTAATTGGCACATTTAATTAGTTGCCTGGATACCTGAAAATATATATTATAGTCTTCTTGGGCAGATACAGTGATTGCTGGTGATTGGTTGTGAGATTAGGATTTTGATTGGTTGAATGGCAACCTATCACCTGGGCTGAGCACAGGCCAGATCTTCTCCCCATTCCTCTCCTTGGTCTCCAGGCGCTCCATCTTCTGTGCCTCGTAGCGTTTTTTTCCCTCCTCCTCTTGCGCCTGGTTGGTGTACTGGCACATACAAACACAATATTACATTCACTGACTTTCTGCACAGGACAGTATAACTCCGCCTTTTGCACACGCAGGTTTTTTGGGGTTTTTCGCTGATTCAATGCCATCGTTGGCTCTCCTGCGACTCGCTCTGCTGTTCTGACCGCACCAAGCCAATCAGCATCCCTTCAAGGTCACATTAGTTTATCTGACCAGGTATTCGTATTATATCATGACAATAAAGCTGAGTTGGATTTAATGACTTCTGATCCATAATGCAGCCGATGCAGGTTCAGAAAGCAAAACAAATCCACTAAAGTCCAGAAACTGCAGGCTTGAGGTTCTCCAAAGACCAAGTACAAGGGATGATGGACTGTGACCATGACAGACAGGTTATGTCTCACCCTGTGTGTCGTTTCTGAAACTGACCATGAAGAAATGAACACACTGAACAAATGTTATTTTTATTTGCTTTAATCCTATTATCAGTTTTGGAATTGTGCTGAGGTCTAGGTCACTAAAAAAGGTGCAATTACAAATGTGTGTGTGTGTGTAATGACTACGGGAAACATAAAATAAACATCTATGAAGAAATAGCAGCCAATCCATTTTTCCACACTTCCCTTCTGCACGCATCATTCATACCAGCTGCCAGACATTCGGGTCTAAGGGAATCACACCCATTATTCTTCATTTTGTCATTTTTAAGATATACCTATTAGCTCTAAGCACAGAGAAATAATTATCTTGGATTATTAAATTCTGTTTTAGCAGGACTCTGTTTTCAGTTATCAGAATTTATTGCCCCTTACGTATATCTGTCACTGCAAGTTATGCATAATTAAATTAGAAAACAGCCCAGTGTGTCAAGGGAACACAAACCTGCCTGGATGCGTAATTTCCAGTTGGTTTCCCTGCATTATTGCATGCGTTCTTGCATCTTGAAATCTGCTGCTGAATAAGCTGCCATCAATTCCAGGTAATTTGTAAAACAGAGATCAATATGGCGTGAAGATGTTTGAGGCAATGGAGAAGTTCCAAAGCCTGATGGGGCCGTGGCTCACCGTGTGGAACTTAAGTGTGTCAGGAACGACTTTGTTGTGGATCGCCCTGACAACTGTCCCCTCCCCCCCACCCCCAGAGCCTGGCACAGCTCTCCGGCGTCTGCCCACTGGATCCCAGGTTTACCAGGGTACCGTTAGATGGTGTCAGGGAAGACAGCGCCCTGTGGCCGGCCGCTCACTACGCCGCACAGGAACTGCTGTTCATGGTCGCTCTCGCATCCTGAGCACCCCTCTTACGTATCACGTTTACCTCCAAGTCCGGATATCTAAGTGAGGGTCGAGAGCCACCCCCGCATTCATCTATGGCCGGTTAAAAGGTACAGAGAAAATGAATTCCTAGGTCGTCTGTCTCATTTGAAAGTCCTCTCTGACATGCTCGCGTTAGTGCAAAGGGCTCGGCTTGGGTGAAATGGATTCTGAGAGGTCGCCATCTGCCATGAAGGACGGGGAAGTGTATGTGCAGTAATTTAGGAGTTAAAATTCAGGCTGGGATTAGGATGAGGGGCGGGGGGGGTTGCCCAATTGAAGTGCAGTGATGGAAACACAATACATTTCCCCGCTAACGCTGCTCCTGCACAATCCCTTTCCTTTAAGGAGAGTTCAGCTACACCGATTTATCTCTAATGGCCTGAAAATATTCTCCATCTACATCCATGTATCGTATTAGTGCATGGTTCTGACTAACAGGGAAATCGTTTAAATATTTATTTACCTTAAAAGACCTATAGCTGAGAGTCCCCTCTGGGGTAGCGGGTTACACTCACCTTGAAACTGTTTTATCTTTTTCATACTGAGAATATGCACATTTTCTGTTGCATTAATCCAGAGTAATGAGCTGTTTGGACTGTATGTCCATCTGTTGCCAGATTATCTGTCTTTGTGCAAACATACTTCACTCTAGTTGGAAATCTCAGGCAGCATAGTGGCTTAGAGCAGTGTTTCCCAATCCGGTCCACGGGGACCCACAGCCGGTCCACGTTTTTGCTCCCTCCGAGCTCCCTGCCAGCCAGTCCATATTTATGATCCCGGTTGGGAGCTGGGAGAGAGCAAAAATGTGGACTGTCTGTGGGTCCCCAAGGACCAGATTGGGAAACACTGGCTTAGAGGGTAGCGCTGTTGCCTCACACCTCTGGGGCAGAATGTTTCAGTCCCATCTGGGCTCAGCGTGTGCAGCATGCGCGCTCTCTCTGCTCTGTGGGGGCTCCCTCCCTTAGGCAAATGGGTGTCTGTAAAATGCCAGTAAGGTGTGACTGTGGCACTGTTCAGAATCAGCAATCAGAAGATGGATGGACAACCCCCCCCCCTTCCAGAAGATGTTTTGCAATATAAATGTTATTTTATGCATTTTTGTACTACAGTTTTCATTACAGATTTATTGATTTGTATATAATGTATTAATCATGACTGAAAAAAGATCTTAGAATCTCCCAGTTTCAATAAAATAAACCAGTCAGCCACATTTAAAGAATTAGTTCTAAAGGGGGGATGTCAAAAATGTCATTTTTTACTCTGGAGCAAATACAGACGGGCGATATGACTGATCGACTTTTTACTTGATCCAATACCAAGTAATAGCAATGTTGTGGTCAAACAAACATTAAAAGGAGGTGTTAAAATATGAACATTTCTAGGAAATCATTTCTTTGATCGGCCAGAAATTAGGTGATCATTCTACCCTTTCTTCCCTTTCCTCCCCCATTATGGTGAGTAGTTCATGGTTAGTAGTTCATGTCCTGCTCCCTATAATATAAAAATTTAATTTTCCAGGTAAAAAAAAAATATATATAATGTTACAATAAATTCTCGCATTCAGACAGAAAGATCGCAATTTCAGCATCGACGTGCACATCCTTAGCAAAAAACGATCAATAATCAACCCATCACTGGATCAGGCAGTTGAGGAGGACTTCGACCACAGGGTGCACTCCTCAGTCCGCTGGCAAATGGGGCGAGCCGAACAAGCCAAGGGCGCCATCACGGTGCACCAAATGAACCCCGATGCGCTGGTGCCACTGCGTTCCCCGGGGCAAGCCCAAACTGAACCTCCTCCCTGATTTAATTACCGCAATAATTAGCTAATCATGCAAACCATTTCTGTGTATGATTAGCATAACTGGTCTTTCATGGTGAATTAGACCTTTCCTTGCACGGTGTTACGCTTCACTTTCCAGCACCCGGGACAACATGACTGCTAATGTGCCGTTTCAGACTGGTGATCTGCCAGTGAGGGGCTGCATCGCAGGACCTACACGGTACACAGCCCCATCTTTTCGGGAGGCCTTTTTCAGGTGAATTTCTAAAAATACCGCCTTGTTTGTCACTACGGCCCCTTTCGGCCACAGCTGTGTTGTAATAATTCAAATTTACACCCGGCAAACACAACAGGGTAAAGATTACCATGACAACACATTAATGTCGTGTGGGTGAGGTAGACATCCTTGTCTTCGGTAATATTCACCACTGAACAAAGAGGTAAATAAACCTCATTATCATCTCTTTATTCCCCATTGAACAAAGACACTCCCCAAACCCAGGCCAGTACAATCACACCTCCCAGAGAGCCAAGTTCATCTCCTTCTGTGCCTAGAACTTTCTGTTCCTCCGTCATTCTGCATTAGCTTCTGTTACCCCATAAGTGTAGAGTCAAAATGGCCACCATGGATTACAAAACAAAACCTTCCTTCTGACAAAGGCTCCGCCATACTCAGATCTTGTTAAGGACCCGGGCGGATTTGGTGCAATGACAAGGCATGGTGCAGGTAGAACAGAAAATGTGGACAACCCACTTGTGGCTCACCAGACAGGGGTTTATTAGACAAAAACAGAAACCACTGAGAAACACTACAAAAACAAAATCAGATCACAAGGGGTCGAAACTAAAAGGGTATAAATTAACTAACAAAACGAAATGCTCTACAAAGAGAAACTGACTACACGGGGAAACAGGCAGGGAATCAGCAAGACCATCCGCAACAAACATGAAACAATCACAACAAATCACTAGGGAACTGAACAGGGGCAGGGACTTAAAAACAGAGGGGTAACAAGACTAACAAGGGGCAGGTGAGATCAATCAACAAGGGTTGGGAAAACAGGTCACAGGTGAAACTAATAATTAAACTCAGGGAACTCTAACAAAGAAACTAAGAAACAGAATCTACAGTAGGGGAATAAGAGACAGGTAAAAACACAAGCACGGGCACAAAGCATGAAAAAAAAATCACAAATCACAAGGAACTAGAAAACTCATACAAATGAAACAATAGGGAACAAAACAGAAAAACAGAGGAGGTGGGATTCAAGCACGTGACAAAGGGATTTACAGGTAGCTGCATGCGCAACACGGTGAGCCATGTGGCTGACGGGGCGAAAGGGCAAACACAAAGACTGACAGGAGGGACAAGATGGCCAGCGACGCTTGCTGACCAATGGATCTGGGTCCCGGTGTCTAGCCAGTGGTGCCGAATATAATCTGAAATCATGTGCTTGCAAATATGCTGCTAGTTCAGGCACCAGAAGGGGATTTGCTAATGTGGCCTTGAGTACTTCTCCGCTAACAATTGTGCATTTTAGGAACGTTTACCGAATGCTACAATTAAGGTACAGAAATGTTCAAAGTGTCCAGTTTTCCTGATGTTCCCAGAATGTTATCCCACTACTACAACTACCACTACAACCAAGATTAAAAATATGAAAACAAACAAAAGGCATGGTAGGGCAACAGGGAACACTATTGCTTTGCAGATTAAAGATCATGGATTCAGGGCTGTTTGGTGTGCTTGCATGACACTTTTATTAAATAGTATTTTATCATCAAACAATAATTTTCAAGAATTGCATTACAAGAATGATCAAGTAATAATGCTATCATGTTGACATGGACGGAACCTTTGTTAAAATGGAGGGAACATGGAGGGAACGTTACATTAACATTACACGTGAGAACGTTCTCTGCCAACTTTTAGATAACATTTGCTCAAGTTCTGGGAACGTTCCCTGTCAGCTGGGCTGACCCAGAATAATATTGCTTTGGATAAAAGCACAAGCTAAGTAACATCCATCCATCCATCCCTCCATCCATCCATCCATCTTCCATTCGATTTATCCAGTGCAGGGTTATGGTGAAGTATGCAAATTCCAGCTAAGTAAAATAATAAAAAATTATATTTATTGAAAGGTCAAGTTCAACATAAGGCCACCCGCTGTGCCTCAGAGTGGATATTTGGGGTGAATTGATTCAGTGAAATATCCAAAAGTATTAGTGGGAGAAGCTGCTCCCAGTGCAGGTCACTCCTGACAGAAACATCAGCTCTGCTAGTAGAGACTAATCGCTTTGGACAGCACCGTCCAGGTTTTTACCCAGGTAAAAAGGGCCTGCCTACCTCAATGGGAGGGACTTCGATGATCTTGTCCACGTTTTGAAGGGAGAATGGGACGTACCAAAGGGTGGCCTTGTTTGTCACCTTTTTAGCCCCTGGGAAACAAAAAAAACATAACATGACATTAATTTGACAAGACATCTTATACACTTGAATTAAGAACGCAAAATAATTCCAGGATTAAATGCGATTGCCTATAAATCTTTGATCTGTGGTCTATTCTGAGTATATGTCTTGGCAGACCTACTCATTTCGGAATTCGGATTTCTGTTAAAAAAAAAAAAGTTTTTCTTGTCCTACTTTACTGCGCTGTACCTGAAAAGAGCTTATTATATTTAGAAAGACAGCCAAAGTGGTTGGTAGCCAAATGTAAGAGAAGGAAAACTGTGTATATTTGACACATGTGACATTTAAATATTTAGACCTGCTCAATCCTGACAGTTTGAAACTGTATCCAGGCAACACACAAAATTATCAAGCTAAAGCCAGGATTATAAGTACAATTTGAGCATTGTTGAAGGAATATATTTTTCCATAATAAGACCAGCAATAATACGAAGCATGATGATGATGATGATGAACTGCTTTTATATTGAAGGGCAGTAAAGTGGCTCAGTGGGCACCTCCTGGGTTAGGGGTTTGAACCCCATCCATGTTCCCTGCGGAGTTTGTGTATTTTCTCTGTGGTGTTAAGGTTTCCTCCAGGTACCCTGGTTTCCTTCTTCAATCTAAACTGAGCTAGCACCTCTAAATTGCCCTTAATGTGTGAATGTGAGTGTGTGTGTAGACTATAAACATCCCATCCCGGATGTTTGACAGTGTCCTTGGTGACACACAGTAGCCACTCTGCGCCTGGTTGAGCCCCACTCTTCATCGCTTTCCCCCAACGGGACACCTGAGCGTCAGGCCAAAACGAAGAGAGACATGGCAGAGGGGGGAAGGGGATCACAACACTGCTGCTGCCATACGGGACACGTGTGGAAAAGCTGCATCATCAGCAACTGGGACAGCAGGTCGGGCAGGTCTG
>JAODKC010000107.1:4061872-4085776 GCA_026777985.1 Mormyrops attenuatus | reverse complement strand
ACACTGCTGCTGCCATACGGGACACGTGTGGAAAAGCTGCATCATCAGCAACTGGGACAGCAGGTCGGGCAGGTCTGACGCCAACAGCAGGCACGGGGTGGCCCTGGGCACCCACCCAGTAGGCCTTCCAGTTCCTGTGCTGCCGGTTCACTTCTCTGGTATACATCCTAACCTGAATGCTTTTTGTTGCTTCACATTTGAGGCAACAAAGCAAACCTCAATAACGTGAGTCTCTGAAGAGTTGGAAGCATCAAAGTGTGGGTTTTACTCCTGAACAGTCAGAATCATCCCAGTACATCCATCCATCCATTTCCTGTAACATCTTGTGCTATTCAGGGTCACTGAGGGGGCAGAAGCTATGGGCGCAAGGCAGAGAACAACCCAGGATGGGGTGCCAACCCATCCCAGGGCACACTCACACATCATTCACACCTATGAGCATTTTAGTAACTCCAGTTCACCTTACCATGTTTTTGGACCGTGGGGGGAAAAATCAGGAGAACCCAGAAGAAACAGGGAGAACATGAAACCTCCACATACATGCAGCCATGGCAGAGACTTGAAGAAGTCTCAGAAGTGTGAAGCAAGGGTGCAAACCACTGCACCAGCACACCACCCCAGTGTGGGGTTTATTCTTGAAGAGTCAGAAGCTTCCCCTATGTGGTTTGTTCCTGGAGAGTCAGAATCATTCCAGTGTGGAGTTTATTCCTGAAGAGTCAGAATCATCCCATTTTGGGGTTTATTCCAGAAGAGTCAGAATCATCCCAGTGTGGGGTTTGTTCCTGAAGAGTCAGAATCATTCCAGTGTGGGGTTTATTCCAGCAGAGTCAGAATCATTCCAGTGTGGGGTTTGTTCCTGACGAGTCAGAATCATTCCAGTGTGGGGTTTATTCCTGAAGAATCAGAATCATCCTAGTGTGGGGTTTATTCCAGAACAGTCAGAATCATTCCAGTGTGGGGTTTATTCCTGAAGAGTCAGAATCATCCTAGTGTGGGGTTTATTCCAGAACAGTCAGAATCATTCCAGTGTGGGATTTATTCCTGAAGAGTCAGAATCATCCTAGTGTGGGGTTTGTTCCTGAAGAGTCAGAATCATTCCAGTGTGGGGATTATTCCTTCCTCCCCCCTTCTGTTGTTCCATACACCACATTATAAATTAGCTGATTATTATGTATTATTATTATTAAGTAATTATTCTGCTTCATTATGCATAATAAAATTGGTTGTTCTACGGACATGTAGCACAGCAGCAGGCACCAACATGAGATTAGCCATGTCTAGATTCCCCAGAGTGCGTGTGTGTGCCGTGCAATGGACTGGCGCCCCACCCAGGGTGTCCCCTGCCCTGTGCCCTGTGATGGACTGGCGCCCCACCCAGGGTGTCCCCTGCCCTGTGCCCTGTGATGGACTGGCGCCCCACCCTGGGTGTCCCCTGCCCTGTGCCCTGTGATGGACTGGCGCCCCACCCAGGGTGTCCCCTGGCCTGCATCCTATGCTTCCTGTGATCGGCTCCATACTCACTCAAAGACAGAAACATGGATGGATGTGTCGAAGTTCCCCAGTATCACAAGTCTTGGCAGCCTCTCCTGTGTAAAAACTGGCATTTAAAATGGAGTATGAGCTGTGCAATCTGTATTAGACAAGGTAGCCTGATTTTGCCTTTATGGCAAGAGTGCACCTCAACCTAAGCTCTAAGCTGAGTGCATAGACAGACTCACAAATTTAGTGCAGCTACGTTGATGAAAGGTCAAGTGTTTGGTTGTTTTTCGTGTGTAACTTGGCAGCAAGTAGAATGTGGCTATCATTTGAAGGCCCCCCAGCAGCCTGCTCTGCCCCAGTGTGCATTTCTCCATCACTTCCCAGTTTAATGCTTATTTTTGTGCCCCGTCCAACAGCTACACTTTAAACAATGCTAATTATAAGGTATAGAACATGCAGGGGCCATGGCAAAGGAGAGTGATTTTGATAAACCGCTTTTGGGAATAGCGCTTGCATTTTGCACCCAGATAAAGCAGCCTGACAGGCCCGTTGCCATGCCAACAGCATGAGAATTTTACTGCGACAACAAACACTGTTTCTCTCCTCAGTTCCTGCAGAAAGTTCTCCAAAAATATTCACCCACGGTTAAGTGTATTTACGTGTACTTATATGTCAAAGACTGAATACCTAAAAATCAACTACTGACAAAATCTTAAGACAACTCCATGAACAAAGGATGGGGGGAATGGCTTTAACATTTCTGTGGTCCAAACTGCACAAACAGTTGCACGGGAATATTCAAAAGAAAACAGGTATCGATGTGTCTTGTCAAGTATAATCAGTACAAACCAATTGCCACAGCAAAATAAAAGCTCTTGATTAATTACTATCACTTTATGAATTAGCATTTATTCTGTTTAGGGTAACAGTGGCCCTGTAGCCTAACCCAGGGAGCACAGGCAGGGGGCACCTTGGGATACGTTTCCCAAAAGCATAGCTGCTAACTATGTAGCAACTTACATAGGTGGAACCATGCAACTGAATGGATTCAACTAAGTAAGCTGCTAAGGGAGTCTTTGGGAAATTCACCCCTAGATAGGATACTAGTCAATCACAGGGCACAGGGCAGGAACACCCTGGACGGGATACCAGTCTATCACAGGGCACAAGGCAGGGACACCCTGGACGGGATACCAGTCAATCACTGGGCACAAGGCAGGGACACCCTGGATGGGATACCAGTCTATCACAGGGCACAAGGCAGGGACACCCTGGACGGGATACCAGTCTATCACAGGGCGCAAGGCAGGGTCACCCTGGACGGGATACCAGTCTATCACAGGGCACAAGGCAGGGACACCCTGGACGGGATACCAGTCTATCACAGGGCATAGTGATTATTTCTTTATTTAAATTACTCATATTTTGAATAGGTACTGTTTCACCCATTTATACGGCCAGTGCACTGACCCCCCCACCCCTCACCCCGCCCCAAGACCTACCTCCCCTTCATTATCACAGTCCACAGACAGCCTGGCCTGTAAGTATCACTCAGATATGCAGCTACATGTCACCGCAGTTCTGTTTACTGGGCCCATCTTCACACCATCGGACGCCCCGCGGCTGTGCTCTCTGGAACACCCTCATGCTATTTCCTTTTAGCTAAGAGCTCCTGGGTGCCATTGCATGGACCCCGACTTTGCCCTGCAGTCTCCTCCGCCCGTCGCCCCCCTTCAGACCCGCTTGTTACTTCTGCCAGGCTGGAATCTCCTTTTTCCTGCCGCCTGCGAGAATCACAGATGTTTGCATTTAGGGCAGTGTTTCAATCGCTTTGGCCGTCAAGGGTTGTCTATTGGACTCTTGGGAGCCAGTCGGATCCAGCCATATGATTTGTGGACACGTTTGTGTCCCCGACCAGTGAGCTCTACAGCCGGCACACTAGTTATAAGGTCAGTTACTAGAGATTAACACGACAGCTGAATGGCACCATGGAAAGGTTCGCCTTCTTAGCTAGGAATCGGTTAATGTATCGAACAGAAAACGTCCAACTCAGAGGAACATGCCAGCTGGTACAAATGCAGTTAAATCAGACCAGATGGCAGCTCTAATATGAATGTATGAAAGCTCCTCCACAGACGTAAACAAATATGTATCAGAATGATTATTCATGCAGGCGTACAATTATCATGCTGGGGAGTCTTTCACCCTATAGCATGAGAAATGCCAATCATTCCAAAGTAGGGTGAGACATGATGCATACCGACAGAAGCTGAGGCTGAAGCTATACCTCCAGCATAAAAACTTAACCCATTTGCTTCAGTGTGCCACATTCTACATTTGATGTGCAGGACTTAAACAGTCATGTTCATACAGTTTAAGATTGCAGTATCCGTCTCAAAGGTTGCAATCGTATTTTTCTCATTTTCAAGAAATGACACCCTGGGTGTTTCTCGATATGCAGACTTCACAGTACTTGTGTTCTCGGGTACCCGTTTTACGTCGTCTTCCATTGCCGGAGACCAGTCCCAATACTCAAGAACATAAGTACAGAGGACAGTAAAAATCTCGCCCCGCCCCAAACACCAAGGATGTGTCAGTTGCATCTTTACCAAACAAGAATAAACTCATAATTCATTGTGTCTCAAGTTTGTTCCTGGGAAGCAAGTTAGCAAGACCGGTCTTGCCAAGACCACAAGTACGATTGGCGATCTTGCTATTGAGAAACGCCTCTGAAAACTGACTGCAGAATGGCAAGGGGCGTGGCTATGACAGGACGTGAGGTCATTTGATCATGATTTCCACGTTGATTAGTTCCACCAGTCACATATTCCCAAAACGTTATTTAATGTTTGGTTTCAGCTTTTAGCCCTGAGTAATCGGTAGGTTCTTGTACCTGAATTTTGTTTGGGGAGTTAATGCGCCACTTGTGAGAATCCCTTCAATCATAACAGGAAACGAACCATGTCACACGTGGAATACTCAGGGAAGTGTCTTTTATTAGAGGGGCAGGTTGAATGACATAAAAATAAAGAAGCCATTTTGATAGATGAGAAAACTAGCAAGCAAGCCTCAGGTGGGGAATTACAGTGTGAGCCTCAAACCCCTAAAGCACACCAAGAAATAGGACAGGTGGAACTAATTAACAAAAACCCCACGTCACCCGACTCTCCCTCCCTTGGTGTGCGCACTTCAATACTTCAACTGAAGGTGTGTGATTCGTACATCACAATAAGGCGATGTGTCATTCAATATCAGGATCACAATTAGTATTATTATGGCTAAGTACATGCCAAGGAATTTGGCATGGTATGATATGCCAGTGCAATCAAAGCAGGGGCGTGGGAGGGGCACGGATGCTCTGGCAGATTCGGGGGGCAGGGGGGGCAACACCATTTAGGGGTGATATTTTGTCAAGGGACCTAGAATTTCCAGACAGGCCCCTGGCCACAAGAATTTTAAAGATAAAAATAATGACACTAAACAAGCATAGATAATAGCACCAAGTACAACAGAGAACAGACAACAGTATCAACCAGAAAATATGACACTAGTGGTCTAATAACCACTTTTTCACAATAAATGTTTCATATCATAATAAAATCTACAGTATACAGCATTTTGTCTATTGTCTTTGCACAATTGTCTATAAGTCAGTTCACGGGACGATGGCTTCTGCATCGGTTAACATACCGATACTCCAACACAGAATAAGCCATGTCTACATATTTCTTTTTACAATTTTGTTTACTGTCTACTGTTGTCTGTTCTATAAAGCATTTAATGTTATTTTTCATTGTATACTGTATGTTATACAAGAAAAATAGATCAGTTGAATTATTATTATAGTATTACATTGCAGTATTCTACAATTCTAAAATAGCATTTACAGTCCACAGAAATGCAGTTAGGCTTATTGAAGAGGTAATTTCCAAAACTTGCTCAGCCAATTTGTATTTGTTTTTCAGATTAGACTGGCGATTTCTATGGATTTAGTGAGTTTTGGAAATCTAATGGAAGTTCTACATTGGATTACAGGACGACTGAGTGAGTTTCAGTTCCGGATACTGTAATGCGTGATGAGGCAGCATGACTTAAGGTCATTGGCAGTCTCATCTCAAAAACAACATGAAATGGACTGAGTTTTGGAAATTAGCTCTTCAATTGTCTCCAAATTGGCCATACAATGTGACTTTGGTGGCTCTGGAAGGCGCTATGGAGCCTTAAAGTGCTGTACCACAAGACTGAGGAACAGCTTTTACCCCTCAGCTGTCAAAGAACTAAATTCTCTTACCCCCATCCCGCTGACCCCACTTCCACCATTTTAGATAGCTGGACTATCTTCTCATGGAGTTTTCATGCAACTATTGACAGGCACTTTAATATTTTATGCAATTTAAATTATATTATATTTTTTGATTATTTTACTGAAGATTTAATTTATGTATGTGTGACGATGACTGTGTGAGTGATGTATGTATCTCTGAGAGCTGCTTTAATTTTGTTGCATTGGTTGCAATGCAATGACAATAAAGATATTTTATTCTATGTGCCCCACAATGGACTATCCTGTGCAGGGTGCCGACCAGCCCTGCTCTTTGTGCTGCCTGGGATAAGTTCCAGGGGCATCATCCGGTTGGAGCTCCTTCCACCACGTGAGACGTCTGACTACAAACGTTTCTCATTTGTGGTTCCCCAGTGGTGGAATGAGCTACTGAACCACATCCAGTCACCAGATTCCTTCTCCACCTTCAAGAAATGCCTCAAGACCCATCTGTCCCAGGAACACCTCTACTAGCCTATACCGATCTACGTTCTCTGAATGCTCATATCGTTGTACTTTGTAGGCTGGTTTGAATAGTTGTCTTCTTATGTTTTTGTTTTGTTCGGAAGATGTCGTGCAGGTCTTGCTTCAATACTGCTTGCACTAGTAACTGGTCAATAATTGGAACATTGGAAGTTCAGCCTAGCTGCACTTACGGCTAGGCCATTTGCTTGCAGTTTGCTGTAGCTTCGGAAAAAAAGGGCAAATGTAAAAGTAAATGTAATGTAAAATATTAAGGGAGAAACCTGAGTTCAGAAGTATGGCTGATCGGAGGTTGCAGCGATACTTGTGCACGTGCCAGAGATGCACTCTGAATCGTGAACGACGAGCACCCTGCACCATTCCCTCCCCCTACTTCCTGCATGTTGCAACCTTCCTGCCCTGGGCCTATCAGCACACCCCCTGCACCCCCCCCCCCCACACAATGGAACGTGATGGAGGCTCTGATGATGAGATGCGACCTGATCGTCTGGGGTGGGGGCCATGTGACTGCCTTTGGCTCCACCCTGTCCAATGTGCTGGGGTCCTGTGTGACCTCTGCTCAGAAGCATATCGCATGTGAAGTTTACCCAGCCGTCACAAGAGAGCGGCCCTAATTAACTTTTAGTTAATTATCGTTCTACCTTAAGGATGCAATATTACAGTGAACAGACTACTGTTACATAACAACTCTGCCCCTGTCACCAGTAATAAGATGAAGCAGAGTGACAGATTGTTTTATTCATAATGACCTTTGTCTGGGGACATGGGGTTTGTGTCTGTGTGTGTGTCTGTGTATGTGTGGATGGCAGAAGCGTTATACAAGGAGGATGAACTATTCTGTAGCCAGAGCATCCAAACACTGGCCTGAAGCTCTGGAATTGGTAAACATCCACGACACAGATGACAGAAGATCCCATTTGGGTGCCGAGCTACTAAACCAGCATGACAGCAGCAAATAATGCCTGCTGCCAGCACACAGGTGCTGTCAAGTGGCTGAGTGGGGCAGCATGCCGTGGATGAGATGCAGTTCACACACATGAAAGCAAGAAAAACGCACAGGAGAACGCTAAGAGAATGAAGGAAATGGAAGCTCTAGGCACACAACATGGGCCTTTAGGGAAATGCTTTCTCACTCTGAACTATGAGATTGGCAGCAGCTCCTGTGATTAGCCTGCTCCTACGCATAATGACATCAAAACATTATGACATCATCGCAAGAAATGTCCTTAAACAAAAAAATAACTTTGGGTCCAAAAACCCCCTGCGGAAAACTGTGCAAGCCGTGGTCACCCTTCATACACAACACACTGTTCTTCTGCTTCCCCAGTTAGCTAAATAAAAGATCCAGACCAGCTACTACTTCACATTATGACATCATGACTTTATGACATCATCACAGGAGACATCCTTAAACTAAAAATTAACTTCAGGTCCAAAAGCCCCCCTGCCGAAATCCAAGCGAGACGTGGTCTTCCTTCACATACAGCACAGTGTTCTTCTGCTTCCCCGGTTAGCTAAATAAAAGATCCAGACCAGCTGCTACTACGGCTGTTCTGCCTCACCATCATTATCCCAATTATGGATGCGTTAACGCTGAAATGGCCAGCCTCACACAGCCGAGCACGGCACTTACTGTCTGCATGACAAAGCTGCTGTCTCCGACCCGTAATGAATGTTCTTAGGCTGACAGCGCTTGGCCTTGGCTGGGTGAGCGGCCAGCCCACACATAGGTGCTGCAGATGTCTCCGTCGTGCCCACATGTGACGCGAGGGGGTACAGCTGCTCATCTCACAAAGACGGGGGTCAGCTTCGATCCGCCCCCCCCCAGCATGCGACAGACCACAACCATTAAGACTGAAATGTTGAATGATCGTCTCTCCCCATCCACCTATACCTACTTCAAAATCAGAATCAGAATTACTTTGTTAATCCCCGTGGGGAAATTGTCTCACATTACAAACAACTCCTGATAGAAACTATAGAACAATAAAGTAATTTAAGTAAAAGAAATAAAATAGAATAGAAATAAATACAACAATATAAAATAATATAAAATAAAATAAAATAGAAATAATGAAATAACCGATAAAATAAAACCTATAGCAGCAGTTCTGTTAACCTCAGATATGCGAGTTGAACAGTTTTTTTGCGACCGGTAGGAATGATTTCCTGTGTCTCTCCGCTGTGCAGCTTGGAAGTTTTAGCCTGTAGCTGAACGAGCTCCTGTGGCTGCTCAGCGTGTAGTGGAGCGGGTGTGAGTGAAAGTCCAGTATTGTCCTTATTTTGGACAATGTTCTCCTCTCCAAGACCATATTGAAAGAGTCCAGTTCCACTCCCACAACTTGGCTGGCCTTCCTAATGATCTTGTTGAGTCTGTTAATGTCCATGACCCTCAGGCTGCTGCCCCAGCAGACCACAGCATACACGATGGGCTACTTCAGAGCTCTTAGGGAAATGTTGGCCGAGGAAAATACCTGTATTGTCAATCATATGAGTGATGTTACACTGAAAAGGGGGCGGCGTAGAGTCACAATCGAGTGGGGGGGGGGGGGCACTAACCTTGCGAAAGCAATGTGCTGTGACAGCAGTGTCTGTGCCAGGGTGTCATTGGTCCACTGCTCCACTTTCTAACAAAGCCTGGACCACTTCCAATGGAAGGAGCTCCTGGCCCACAGACAGGATGTGATGGTACACAAATCACAAGCCCAGAGGGAACCCCGTCCTTACACATACCCTCCAGTGCATGTGCTCTGCCAGCTGTGCGCGCTTAGCCGCTCGTGTACAGTGGCGCCTAATGATAGTCTGGGCTCCTGTCTGAGCTCAGGAACTGCAAATGAAGACCCCATTGCTGGTATTACAACTAAGGAAATTCACTATGATTTTTCACTGATAACGTGGGGTACCACCCCGACAGATACTCGTGCATTATAAGTTGGTAAAGTACATTTGTCCATGAGAATGCTTCATGCAAACGCTGAAGCGGTGGAGAACCAGAATATAGAGTCACTCTGTGCAAGCAGCACAGAACCGTCACTGGACAAAAAAATAAAATCTATTTTCCCCTTCTGCAGTCCTTGTGGGTATAAATAAGCGTATAAATAAAATGGTACCACAACCCTGGCCAAGGGAAGCGGTTCGACGACAAGGTGAGATAAAAGGTATCTATAGGAATGACATGTGTTAGTGCTTGTCCTGTTTTTAAGTATATCTGCGGGTTGCCTTGGGGCTGTGACAGCTCTGTGCACATCCAAAGCCTGACTCCTTCCAGCACACTACCATACATGTCCTTGGAGCTGTCAAGCCTCGTAACAGCAACCACATGGTTTCTATTAAATTTCAAATAAACTTGATGAACTTTGTGGGGGTTGGGAAGTGGGTGTGGGGGGGGGGGCACATGTCGCTCCATGGCAACAGAAGGCTGGCCCCCCTCCCCCCAACATCTCGGAAGCTTACCGCCGGGTTACTCATTTATCCGCTCAGCCCCCGCACCAGCAGCCCAGCCTCTACCGCGGAAAAGGAGAAGGTTCCCGTGGCAACAGGCTCCGAGGGATACTTCCGCTGCTTCTCTGTTGCTCGTTCTCCGCTTTATATCCATTTTGCTTTTTTTTTTTTCCTTCATCCCATAACGATCTTCCGGGCGGCTGATGGGACACCCACGGGGGAAAGCTGGCCGAGGTGGGGTGAGACCGGGCCTCCAGAGTCAGCCGCTGACCTCAGTGTGCCAGCATACCATACGTATGGGGGTGTGAGGCCCATGTGACCGGCCCTCCACTAGGGGGAAGAGTCTGAGGCCTTTAATCTGCATTCTGACACTGGGAAATATTCTTAAATCAGCAAAAATGGAAAGCACTTAACAGCACCTGTACCATGGCTGACCAGAGCCGAGAGACTCTATAATACCAGCCCAGGATGCCAGCTCCATGCCCGAGACATACCTGCTCAGCTAGCTTGGATTTGGGATGCATGTTCATGAGGGAATAATCTTATCTGCAGCCAGCAATGTAGCAGAAACGATGATCGCCCGGGCGAAACAGTTGTCAGGCACCATTCTAAAAATTTCATATTCAGAAGGAGCCAAGATCAGCGGCCGTCACTCCCGTGTCGGATCTGTGATAATAACGAAGGTTTCGACATTTGGTACTCGGCCGCTCATTCGCGGGGGTGGGCATAGTTTTCTGGACGCCTATTAATTAGCAAACTTTCCCTTCGCGCTAGCTCCATCTGGTGGTTATTGTCCAGAATGACAGTACGTCCGTATACAAAGATTCTATTCCATGCATTTTTATCTTAAAAGGCATCCCTGAACTCTATTTTTTGCAGTGACTGGCAGCGATTTTCCAGCAAGCAGCTAAATGTTAAAGTAACACAAATTTGTGATATTAAACTATGAGAATGGTGGACTCTGGTGTGCAAAGGCTCATATGGGTCACCCCAGTGGGTAGGAAATAGTTCCATAATGAACTGGGCTGCCAGCCAGTGGGAGCAGTGGGGACTAGGGGTCGCTGCTGTCCCTGGTCCGGATACTCAGTGATGAAGATATTTTTACATAATATAACTCCATGTCTGTCTTTGCTGAACACAAGGACAAAAAAAAATTACTTTGCATATCAAGGAATTTAACCGGTTCAAATAACAGAAAAAACAGTATATCTTTTATAGACCACATATCCCTAAAACCGATCAACATCCCACTGTATAAGTATGCCACCTAGTGTTGGATCTGTATAAAAAGTGCTGAATATACCATAAACCAGTGGTTTTCAACTGGTTCAGCCTCAGAAAGGCACAACTCAGACTCATGGTTGAAATTGTCAGCTGGTAATTTTTTTTAACCATGCGCTCCACAACTGAAAACGGTCTTGGCTCAGCTAAGACGTGTGATAATTATATTTGTAGGTACTTATAAGCTCCCACCTGTGCCCATTGTTCCTGGGATAGGCTCTGGTCCCCCCCACAACCCCAGTTGGGATTAAGCGGTTAACGATGATGGATGGATGGTACTTATAAGCTTCTCCTGGGGGAATTCAGGCTAAGTATCTTTAGGACACTAAAGTGAGGCCCCTGCCGGGTCTTAAACTGTCCATGTGTTTAACCGCTGAGCCACACGCTGCCCCCGCGGTGTCCGACGGCAGATGGCAGTGACATGGCAAATGCTCGTTCCTACTCACCGGTCAGGATGTTCTCCGCCAGCACGTTGACCTGCACCTCCACCGAGTGCTTGGAGGTGTAGGTGATCTCAGCACTGACGTGTGCCACCTCTCCGATGAGCATGGGGTACAGGAAGTCGGTGCGCTCCACCCGGGCCAGGGCAGCCACGCAGCGGTCCTGCCACCACAAATAGCTCCGTTAGTTCTGACAAATCTAACACTGCTTATTAATCATTTATGTTGCATTTATTTGCTTATTTACTAGTTGAGTGGAGGCTTTTAAGCCACTAAAACCCGAATGCATCCTTCTATACAGTTTGGATAAGAATTGGATAAGATACTGAAGCAATACTGAGTAAGAAATGGCTATTCTCCGATACCTAAGTGTTCACTAACATAGGAGGATGACAGAAGTCTTTGTACAATATTTATATAAATGAAAATGCTGCTCAACAGATTATAGTTAATCATTTGTAACTGGATAATTTGTACTGTGTGCAAATGAATAACATGCAGCCTGAGCGGCTTCTCAGCCCTTAATACTCAGCAGCTGATCTTTTTAATCACCAACAACTTTTGGCTGAACTCTCTCTCTCTCTATATATATATACATATAAAGTAAATATGTATAAGTGTGTGTGTGTGTGTGTGTGTGTGTGTGTGTGTGTGTGTGTATATATATATATATAATCTCAAAATGCCTTGAACATTTACTTCTACATCCAGCTAATGTCAGAATTTAAATTGTAAGCTTTGTGGCACCATGCAATTTTCCTTAAGAAAAATAAAAGATCATTTTTCCTACAGACGCAGCTGATATTTTTTACTTTTGCATTCCTCTTAACGGTGATGAACGCCAATGTTTTTCATCCACAGTAAGAATTACGCTGTGCTCAACCTCCCTGGTAATTCTGTTTTGTATTATTCTTATTTTTTAGCCCAAATTTTAAGTTGAGTCCTAATGACGGAAATTTGCAGAATGTTAAAAGTTTGCGTACAGTGCTCACAGAAAATCTTAGGACACTTGCTTAGTCCTGCAAAAATATCACAAATTTATCGGTTTCATAACAAGAGTTGGGGCAGCGTGGTTATCGCAGCGGTTGGCGCTGCTGCCTCACAGCAGACTCACCCCGTTTTCACCATGGCTCTGATTTCCTCCTACAGTCCAAAAGTGTGCAGGATAGGTTGATTGGTGAGTCTAAATTGGCACTGTAGTGGTGTGAGTGTGCGTACCCTGCAGTGTGTTGGCAACTGCCCAGGGTTGGTGCCCATTGTTCCCAGGATAGGCTCCAGTCCCCCCCACAAACTCAGTTGGGATTAAGTGGTTTCAGAAAATGGATGGATAACAAGAGTCCATTGACAAGCAATGTTTAAAATATCTGCACTTATCTTCCACACAGACATTTTCTATTTATTGTCATAATATTTTGGTCGACTCTTTCAGTTCTGCTGTAAATTGCAGTTGCGGACACTGGCTGCCAAAGGGACACTGAACACAAGCTGTGTTATTAATTGTTATTAATTACAACGTATCCAGTGAGACTGATTGTCAATTATCTTTTTTGAACTCAAAACCGCTCTTTTAGAAATATAATTTGTGCTTCAATTCGTTACTATTTGAAATGAATGTTTTACTTGAAACTTCTGGTTGTCTAATAAGTAATATATATTTTTTATAAACAAATGAATAAAGTAATGGTTTTTGTTATAAACACATTTGCAACATTTTTACTGAATTAAGCAACCATTTCAAGACTTTTTGTGGGCACTGTACATGCAAAACTGCAAATAGCCTCATTAAAATGAATGTCGTTCTCTGTCTTTCACCTCAGATGTTTGGCCCTGATCTGTCTTGAATGGCTGCACCTCTCACAGGAGGACGGGGAATGATCACACTCTCGTTAATGATGTGAGTGTATTATTTCTAAGAATGGAGAATGTGCTAAACTAGGTACCATCCTGTGCTACAGATCAGGTACATAAGACTGTACATGTTCAGTCAGTGGCCTGTTTATTAGGCGTACCTACTTCTTAAAGTGAACAGGGAATCATGTGGCTGCAGCTGAAGACATGAAGCACACAGACAGGGTCAAGAGGCTTCCTTGCTGTTTGGCTAAGACAGTTTTTCCCCCATCTGGTCCTCAGGGACCCACAGACAGCCATCCAGTCCTCCAGTCCGCAAAAACATGGACCAACTGTATATACCCAAGGACCAGACTGGGAAACACTGGGCTAAGTGTGGCTTCGAATTGCTAAAATGCATGAACCAAGCTATTTTGAACTTGTTGTGACTGTTGGTGCCAGACATGGTCATTCCGGAACTTCCTGGGATTACAGTGTCTCGAGTTTACAGAGGCTGAGGCAATAAAGCAAAAGCATCCAGTTCAATTACCAAAAACGCCTCGTTATTAAAAGAGGTGAAAGGGCACTTGGTCTTGGGTTGTGCTGGTCTCTTCTCTGCCCATTTGAAAATGAAAGCTCATACCCCAATAAACCAAGCCCTGCTAAATCCATCTCTCACATAGTCACATGGTCCTCACAGTAATTCAGGATCATTCAGAGAAGCACAAAGCATAAGACAAGGTGCATCACCCAATGGTGGCATCCATGATGACAATCTTCAAACATGACTTGCGTGTCCTACCCACAGAGACAGGCTAAACATGTATTCACACTGAGTCATGCACTCGGTGGTTTTTCAAAGTAACTGAAACCTGACATCACTGTTGGTATCTTATTGACTTGTGTCTCGTGGGATTGGCTGCACGTCAGTGTAGCAGGCTTGTGTGTGTTTCCCTGAATTTTCCCACACCCAGGATGTGTGGTCCTTCCCGAGCCCCGTAACGTTCTCTTACCCCTGGCTGGGTGTTGCAGTGCCGTGTGCTAATGATGCCCCCCGCTTCCTCGATCATCTTCAGGATGGTTCCTCCATGGACGTTTCCCACGATGTTGGCATCATCGGGCCGCATGACCCTTTGGGAGAGAGAGTGAGCCCATAGTGACTTCTACTAGCCTTTGTCCAGTGAAGTCTTCCAACCAGAGAGCTACCCACATGCCTGCTCATCCACTCAACGAAGGAGAGACCACAGTGACCCTGGACTACAAACAAGCTGGTACCCTAGCTGTAACCCTCTATACCAGGGGTGGCCAATCTTATCCAGAAAGGGGCGCTGTGTATGCGGGTTTTCGCTGCAACTGCCTAATTAGATTACTAATTAGCAAGATTGGCTGAAGAGTCCTCACACCTGGGTTTGAACGGCTGACCTAAAGGTTACCCCAAAAACCAGCACACACACCAGCCCTTTGCGGATAAGATTGGCCGCCCCTGCTCTATACCTTCCCCTACTTTCATATGTGTTGTGGGTTTGGTGGATCACCGATAAGAGGCACAGAAAGACTCACGGCGGGTTACTACGTCAGACACGAGTGTGGGGCTCCACTTCAAGGGCTTTAACCTTTGTGGAAACTCAAAAATGCTTCAGAGGAAGGGCAGTTCTGAGCATAAAAGCGGCGTGCCCTAAGCAGCCGTCCACGGTGTAATAAAAAGCAGACTGGGAGCAGGAACCGGAAAAAAACAACAGCCAAAAAATATAAAGTGCATCACCAATATGCAATAGATCACTCATCCTTTTTTGCCGACCCCTCCAGCTGCTATTCCCCACAGCTTCATTTCTCATTTATTAAGTCTTTTGTTATAACTGCACCGGCACATGTGACGCCAGTCACCACCATAAGTGACACACCCCGGCAGACTGACACACTGGTCGTTTCGCTTGAATTGGTACCAAAAGCGTTGCCTTCACCTTAACACACACAAATAGTTTTCTTATTACGTAAGAGCCACCATGCACTGCATCTGGCAGGTCCTCAGTGACACTCTACTGTCAGCGTTTGCCAGTAAGTGGACTTATTTGTGCCAGCGGTGGAGAAACCACAAACTGACAGGATGCGCTGGTCACGTCAGGGCTCTCTGTGAGCAGGAAGTAGCTGTTGTCACATGACACCGATACTGCCATCTAGCTGGGTGGAGATGTAAAACCATCTTTCTATCATAACCACTGTTTTATTTCCTCTTAAAATTATAAATTAAAACCCCTTTATCAGTATGAAACGCATCAAATTCATTTACCAGTTAAAATGCAGACATTTGAAAAGAATTAAGAGCGCTCTCTCTCTCTACCTGTCAATCTCTCACACATCTGCACAGGCCATTCCTACCATTTGCATCCCATAAGCGTCTATTCCTTCAGCAGTGATGACACCTTTATCCCAAGCAGGTTAAAGGTTTCATTCATTCATTCAGCTGAACACTTATACAGGAGTAAATTCTCAGCTTGGACTGCCAGGATTCGAACCAACACCATCCTGCCCCTGACAGGTGACCATCAGCCGAATTTGCTCTCTTACCTACACTCTTCACAATCACATGCATGCAACCACAGAATGAAACACTGCAGAGGATTCTGGAATCAGTTATTACGTGGACCATGGCGGTTCTGCACATGTATTTGCATATAAGGTGGCTGTCCTCCCTAGATGAGGTTCAGGTACAAGTTTCTAGCGTGATTTGAGGAGAATTTTCACCTGGTTGTGCATGTGCTTCCTAATGGATGAACCGACCAATTGACCTGTGGTTAATCAACTAAATCTATTTCCAAAAAACCTCAGAAACACGGGAAGATAAAGTTTTACAGGGAAACAAAGGGATTGTTGGCAATTCACAGCTCTTCCCAAGGTGTAGGTCCCATGCACCACAGCCACACGGGATGGGAGGAAAAGGCGCGAATGGGTATACCTTACTTTATGGGGACACAATGTCCCCACAACGTGGTGAATACCCGTTTTTTGATAACTCAATTTAATAAAAATCCGTGTGCAATGAAAAAACTAAAAATGTAAAATCTTGTATTTTGTTTGGTTCTTATGGTTATGGTGAGGGCTGGGTAGGGGTTAAGGTTGTCATGGTTAGCGTTAGCATTTTTCCCATAGAAATGAATGCGCGGTCCACATAAAGATATGCTTACCCGACACGTGTGTGTGTGTGTGTGTGTGTGTGTATGTGTGTTCAAGATGTGTGTGTAGGAAGATAAAATAAAATTATGAATTAAAAATTAAAAAGTCATAAATACGGCGTGTATAAGTGGGGGTGGGGGGTAATGCAAGGGCCAGGGTTGCACATTGAGAAAGTGGCATAGTTCCAATAGTTGCAAATAATACCAGCAAATTTTTGTAGAGATTTAAGTGTTGGAGTTGAGGAGTCTGATGGTAAAAAATGTTCTTGAGTATGTGTGTGAGTGCATGTGTGTGTGTGTGCGTGAGTGTGCGTGTGTGTGTGTGTGTGTGTGTCGGTGCGCCTCACCTCTGTAGCTTGTTCCGCCCAGGTTATACTCCGAGTTTTCCGCTTTTCGCGCATTAACTTAAAAACGGAGGGGAAGATGTACACAATAAGACCTTCCGGAAGGTGCGTTATTCCCGAGTAGCAGTCTCTTTCAGACGCCAGGTGCAAACAGGTATTTTGTTACTCCCGGGCGACACCACAGAATGAACATTATAAAACGGACGTAGGGTTGGGGAAGCTGTTTAGTATAAAAGTACCTTTGGGGAGGTGCAAATTTCACACGAATTGGCGGCGGGTGCAGCAGGTATTAACAACCAGTTCTCTGATGTACATTTTTCTCATTTCAGTGGCTTGCATAAGGTTTTTCGCAACAATAAAGGGAAAAGTACAGATATAGGACCAGGACGGAACATCCGTAAGAAGCATAAGGAACGCAGATCTGCAAACGCAGAATAAATTATACAAATGATATCATAACAACTAATATTATGGTTATATAGGAATGATTACTTAATCGATCCTAGAATTTAATACCTACTAGCCCATGTATTACCTTAACTACTGATAAACTATCCAGAGATGTTTTAAGACTATAAGGAACATTCCTTCAAACCACTGTGATATTCTTTGATTCCCTAACCAATATCTTTTGTGATTTTTTTAAGATACGATGTTTATACTGGTGTTGCTGTAATTCATTAGATTTTTCTGTACTTTACAGCCTTTTGTCAGGTTTCTTCAGCATATCTATACATTAGCATCTATACATCTGTTGCCACTGCAACAGAAACATTATGATATAAACAGCCTCAAACTGAAGATAAACAAAGTGTAAGACGAGGCACATCTGAGTCATTCTGGCGTGCTGTAAGCAAACTGTAATTACACACTGAGATCTAAACACTCAAAAAGAGAATTGTGTCACTAAGCCCACTCTGGTGAGACACAAAGATACGACAAAATGACACTCTCACCAGATACACAGACCCCACACTGAGTGGGGTGTCAGCAGTGTAAATATAGAAGATCAGGCCAACACGTGACTACGAATGACAGAAAAGTGGAAACAAATTTTTAAAAATAACAATTATTGAAGCTCTGTGTTCGATCATGTTTGCGTATAATGACAAGAGAAGCTACAAGTGTCCGACCAAAGAAGAGAGCAGAAAAAGCACAGAACATACTGAAGTTTCAATAATAGTTTGTTACTAATTCTGGAGAAAATGCGTCATAGAGGTCGGCGCGGTTCAGGACCCGTCGCCAGCCGAATGAATCAGCCGCGTGGTTTGATGCTGCATGTTCCTGTATGGGTGCGTGTGCGAGACTGATCTACCTGATGAGCTGGTGTCGCGAATGTATCTCCAGCATGACGGAGGAGACGCCAAGCATGAAGAAGGAATTACAGCTTCTCTGATCTACAGCAGCCTCTGCTTCTCTTTTCATTCATAATTCACACCCGCCCCGCATAGCTGATGACCTCACACCCCCCCCTCCTACTCCTCAGCCTGACTGGTTCTGCATCCACCCATTCCTGTGTGATGTAACAGACCAACAGACAATGAAAGAAGCTCTTTCAGTGAGGTTGCCATGGGAATTTAATGAGGGGAAGTAAGGGCAGGAAATACTATTAGAAGCAAGAAAGACTTTCAGTGGGTTTAGTTGGTCAATCTGTGCAGTATAAAGTGAAGATTTGAAGGCCCTCAGTTACTGCTGAGAAGCTGATGCTTGAGCACAGTGTCACCATCTGTGTGGAGATTGAACAGCAGATTTGGACTTTTGCCTGTTTACTTCAGCTCACTCAGCAAATGCCAGGCGTTTATTAGGCAGGACTAGGGTCTGCCGTAGCTGACAAACACCCTTTCATTGATGCAATTTTCTAAAAGTAATATTCAATATTTATGGCGTTTGAGTACATTGCACAATTTTCTTTGAAGTCCTGTTTAAAACACAAAAACAGAAAAATGGAGCACACTAAACTGAAATTTATTCAAAAAACAAAAAGGTTCTACAGATTTCTAAAATTTTTCGGAAGCCATGCTGGTCTGTTGGTTCAGTGTATCCTGCGTTGGTGAAGACCTCTCATTAAATCACATGGTGAGTAAAAGACCATTTCACACCAGCTAAGGCCAGTGGATGAGCCTACTGGAGAGTGGAGCATATCTGACCCAACAAGTTCAGGCTGCAAAGTGAGGCCCACTGCTTTCAATGTCTGTTTCCACCTTGTGATCCATCACACACTGTTTCAGCCCTTACAGAATGTTTGGTTGCAATAGGGAGAGATTATTCCAGAAAATGTCAGGAATGACCAGTTCATACTCCACAAGATAATAATCACAGAGAGATAAACGATGCAATCATATTTTCCGTAACACTTTACTGTCATGTAAAATGCTGCCACTCAACTTCTACAAGCACACATCACATAATTATGAGTACTATTTAAAGAAATATATAATACTGAAGGTAACATCCCTCCAAGTTTAACATTTGAAAGCCTTTTAAAATCCATGAACTGCTAACAGCTGGAAACACTTTGCAATTATGTTTAAGCCCGTTTTAAAATAAGGCACATCAAAATCGCGAAACCCTCACCTGAAAAATCGCAGAAACCCTCACCTGAGCGGGTGACCATAGCCCACAAGACACTTCATTATGTTCAGAAAACGTCCTCCAGTTCCCAAAACGGGCGTCATCTTGGAGGGACACACTAGGTTTGTGCCTGGCACATCCAGCCAGTGTCATATAACAGCCTCCGGTTACCATGTCGCATGATTCCCTTGCTAGGAGCACTGGGTATGTCTGAAAAGCCGTCTGCCCGCGTTGCCCAGTATTGCCTAGTATTGGACAACCTTCTGCAGTCACAGTCATTTTAGGATTTTTTTTTTTTGCCCATTTTCAGAAGCTTTGTCTAATTGTTTGCTCAGACCAAACAATGAAAGTTACCGAGTTGAACATACAATTCATGTGGTAAGTGATGAGAAATCATTAAACTAACTTCTCTGCATATCAAACCTTGCCATTTTAAGACCAATTAAATAAATAAATGGTAGTGTCACTTTACAATGTGGAATACAACTGAGTGGCTGTAATGGATATGTTTCTAAATCATATACTAGCCAGTGTAATAGATCTATACATCCACCTACAGTAGTCACCCGGCACAAGTGATTTTTATTGCAGCACTTTGTAGAACTTTAACACAATGTAATTCATACGTTATGTAATAGTATGTTTTCTCAGCAATAGTTTTTGGCAGCAGAATGCATCATTTGATTCTCTTTGTGGGGTTTTCACAAAGGTGTCTTGTGATTTGATAGTAGTGTGTAGGGACTTTTTTGTAACTACATACCAAGTTTCCTATCTGTTCAGTTAGTGAGTCACCAGTAGTAATTATGTGTATCAGTGGCTGCAGCTGAATTAAAGTTAAGGTAAACCTTCCCATTTTTAGCTTTATTGGATGCAGCGCCTTCTGAAATGTGGCTGCATATGGGTCACAAAAAAAAGGAGTGTGGCCGTATCAGACGATGCTCCTCCCCCTCTGCTTAAACGTTGATCTTCTTGGAGGTTCTTTTTCAACCTCCCTACACCTGATCACCAAACAGCTGATGAGGCATGACAGGATATATAGACACCATCAGCTTTAAGCTCTTCAAAGCCATTGAGCCCCTCCCTTTATAAAGCTCCCCTGACTCAACACTTTCATTGATGCAATAACTGCAGGTTGTGAGGTAAGCAGGCCTGAAGACTGCAGTTAGCATGCAGATTTAGCAGTTTCGCTATTGAGAGAGGCCTTAGGCGTGATGCCAATGACAATCAGTGGCCCAGCAGAGCGGAGAAGCTGCTGAGGTCCTGCAAAGAACCTGGATGGCCAGTGATGTGTAGTAGCTGTCCCTCCTCTCTTTTCATTTACACTTCTAAAGTCTGGTCCGCTACGTGGATTCATTTCTTTTACTGTATCACATACATTTTTTAATTTTACTCAAGGAATTTAATGTGAATGGTGAATACAGTCTTTGCTGCTATTTGGAGTGTGGAGACATGGCTGTATTTATACAGGGGTCACAGTTTCAATGGTCATCAATATACATACGCAAAGGAACACAGAGGAACTTTGGACTGACTGTGTTATAGAGATCATATCTGCAAGTAAAATGTATTTATTTAACACTTGAGTGTAGCAGCAGTATGAGTCAAAATTCTAGACACCTGTTTTTATTGCATTTGCCTTTGTTCACCTTATAGCAAAGGGTCTCGAACCCATGATGTAACACATATCAAAAATCGCAACAGCCAAGAGAAGTGTTCAAGATTTCGAAGTTTTCTCAAATTTTAGACTCTTCAAAATAGCCCATTTTTGTTTTAATGACTACACTGCAGACTCTCGGCGTTCTTTCAGCCAGCTTCCAGATGTAGCCACCTGGAATGCTTCTCCAACAGTTTCTACAAGTTCTGGGCAAAGCAGGCTACATTGCACTTACTCTTTGATCCAATACATCCCAGAGGGTTTATTTGGATTGTTATATTGCTGAAAAACTGATGATTTTCATTAGGCGTGAACAGACGTTTGACTGGAATGTAATGCATTTTACCAGGATCGTTCCCAGTCCTGTCCACTTCTGTATGTCAGTTCCCTATTTGGCCAGCAGATGTCGCTGGTTATCCCATTCTTAGCTCCTGGTGTGTTCCATTCCCAAGGCCATCTTGTGGCTTAATGGGCTAAGCGGGCGATTGTCTCACCCTGGATCTCTTTTTATCACAGGTTGTTTAGTACTTTTTTACATTTGTAGTTCTTGGTTTATTCCTGTGTTGTTTTTTTCTGTACAGTTCTTTGATTTGTTGTTTGATGTTTCACTGTTTGTAGTAATGTTTAGTTACCCTTGTTGTTCTAGTCTCCATTGGTGTTTGATCTGATTGCCAAATCTGTTCCTCAGTGCTCTTAGTCCTTAGTGATTGTTAACTGCCCCCACCTGTCTCTTGCTGAACATAGTTATCTGTGTATATCCCAGCTTGCCAATGCTGTAGTCTTCAGTCGGGCTTTGGGTGTGTCTGTACTGTTTCCTGTCTAAGTGTGTTGTTGCCTTGTTTCCTGCCTGTTCCCCTTAGATGTTTAGTTAATGTTTAGTTTCTGTCTGCTTTACTTTCATCCCACGTGGTTCCTATTGCTTTCTGATTTCCTGTGGAGTTCAGTTTTGTTCAATAAAGCCCTTTTTGTCTGAGAGCCATATCGCGGATCTTCATTCCACCACGCCATGTCATAACAGTATTTACGCCTATTTCCTTTGCATGCCTTATCTAGAATGACACCTCTGAGATTAAGAGGGAGAGAACCATAACCTTGCACGCAGACCATGATCACCGATTCTGAGAAATGTTTGTACCTGCTCAGATTGAGATAGAGCGCGTGGGTATAGCTCGACGATGACCCAGTTTTGTGTGCACATTAACATTTGCCCTAAACTACGCCTGTTCTTCTGCAATCTCAGAGATTTCACCTTTAGTCAAGAGAACAGAATGTTGACACTGGGTTTCCTACTGCACCTGCTGTAGCCTTAGCATGTGCAGCATGTCTCCAATGGGCAATTATGGGGCAATTAGCACTGTATATATTCTGGTAGTATGTGAGTATATTCTGGTAGTATGTGAGCATATTCTGGTAGTATGTAAACATATTCTGGTAGTATGTGAGCCAACAATTACCTACTAATTGGGATTGCCAATCGGGAAGGCATTTGTCTCTCTCTACATGCTGCCTCTAGGAAGAATAACACAAAATCATAAAAATCACTTTCATTCCTATGCTAAATGGCCATATAACCATAATTACACTAGTAAACTGCCAGAAGGAAACAAGCAAGTGATAATGATCTGCCCCTAAACTCTGAGAAAGTTGTAATAACACCATTTGTAATGCATCACCAGCACAGGTTTGCATTCTGCCGAGTAATTTTCAATAAAGATTTGTCGTTTTATTCCCAAATGGGGACAGGCTTCTTGCAGATGCTGAAATGCTCAGCTCTCAGGGAACACAAATCGCGTGTTGTCCAACCTACAACAAATTCAAAATGCAGCCGCAACTCAAAAGAAGAAATAAGAAAACGTTATACCTATCCTACCGTCGCTCCAGTAGCTTCCAGTTAAGTACAGTGACATTAAAATTCGCCAACTTACTTACAAAGCACTGAAGGGTCAGGCCCCTAACAGAACTCACTGTCTACAATCCAGAACATACAATTCCTCACATAAACAAAAAGACTTGGTTCTGACATCTTCCAGCTACTAGGTTCATACAGTCTATAGAACAGTTTGCCAGCAAAGAGATGCCCCCTAAATTTCAGTATTTAAATCCATGTCAAAGGTCTGTTACTTAAGCTTAACCTACCATCAATAAAGCTTCTGCTGCAATTGTTCATGCCGCAGTTTCATGTTTGCTGCTGAAGCAGTTGGTCACCTACCAGCATTTGCATTGACCCACTATGTCACCCTCCCCATTATTGGATGCCCTGTACACGGGGTGTCAGCATCTGATTTCATGCCATGGATGTAGCAGACCAGAGGCTAAGCTTCTGGTCAGCGGAGGACTGAAGAGATGTGCAAAGCTGGCTATAGAAAGAGCCAACCTACAGATGGCACGATGATCCACATATGGAGTGACAGAAGATATACAGAACACACCCTGCTGTCTGACTTGTTTATTGTGAGCGTACCCAGGGGAGGTTGGGCAGCCTGTTGTCCTAGGGCCCCCAGAGAATTTTTTCTCATATCAAACTATGGCGTTTGGTTTCCTCTCTCCAATTGTCCTCTGGCTCTCATCCACTATTCATTTACACTATTGTTACCCAAAATGAGTTTAATGTTGATTTTACACAGGTGTTCACAGTAGAGAACACGAGTAACTTACCACCATTTAATACAAATACAGCGTTGTCTATGACCAATATATGTATTAGTGAGGCTGATGTGGTACAAAGCCTAGCTAAACTCAAAATAAATAAATTGCAGGGCCCTGATGGCATCTTACATATAGTTTTAAAAGAGATGACAGATATTATTAGCCAACCTTTAACTTTAATATTCCAGAAATCGTTATCTGCTGGTGTGGTACCTTCTGATTGGAAGCATGCTAATATAACACCCAT
>JAODKC010000107.1:4047212-4061570 GCA_026777985.1 Mormyrops attenuatus | reverse complement strand
CTATTAGTTAAGTTCTCCCCAAACGAGCTTGAAGGGCCAAATGGCCTCCTCTCGTTTGTAAATTTCTTATGTTCTTAAATTACGGCATGTCAAGAAGCTCATGGGAGCTTTTCTTACACAAAAATGTTCCGACAGCAGAATGAAAAATTATTGGTTCAGAGAGATAACCAATCATACTGTAGAGGAGGTGGGTCCAAGCAACTAGAGGAGCTGGGACCAACCAATCAGATGTTTGGTCACACCTCCTCTACAATCTGATTAGTTATCTTTCTGGATCAATCATTTTTCATTTTGCTCTCAGAACATTTTCATGTAAGTGAAACTCAGCAAGCTGTCATGATGCACTGTTGTTTGATTTTGTGTTAAACATTTTGTGCCAGCCATGTTGGGAAAGGGGCTATAACATCACCACATAGCCAATATAAAATCCGGTAGTACCATGTCATATGAATAAGTGAACTCAGACTTTGGACATATTCTTCATTTTTCCTTCTTCTTTCCTTCCTTCATTTTCCTCATTTTTCTGCAATGACTCAGTGGAAACATATGGAGGAAAAAAATGCATGTAGTAGGAAAATTACCTGAGCTTTTCTGTTCTGTACTGCAAATTTTTCTCTGATTTGCGCAGTGTCACCCATCTACCACACTATAGAATGACATAGTCTACCTAAAGTGATCAGCTGAGGGTCCATGTAAAAACAGGGTATTTTGTCTCACTAGGTTATCCCCGCAGCAGCCTTTCTAAGATGGTCCTGATGACTGCAACAGATCCTGAGACAGTAGTAAAAGGTTATCTCAGACCCCTTCACCGCAGTGACTGTGTGCCTCTGTATTATAAAGGAGCCTGAACTTCTTGCCTCTTCTGACAATACAAACTCCTGCTGGGCTATTTTGTCTCTCTGGGGCAAACCAGAACTAAGTTCTGCTTGACCAAAGTCCAAATCTCCTGAGTATTCTGCTGCACCAGCACCTTGAAACAAACCCCTTTGGCTGCAGGCTTTGCTGAGTGGCGTCACACTGTTGGGGGAAATAACTGTTTGTTCTATTTCACCTGTGCCATGTACACACTGGCCCCACGAAGGCGTGGGGGCAACCCACCTGAACCAGCCAATTTTATGTTCCTGGGGAGCTCCCTGCCACAGATACACAGAGACACTGAGACACGGCAGGAATGAAACCCAGATCAGCATGGTACGGCACCCACTTCTGCCTGTTTGCATTGTATTTATAATACGAGCTCTGCCTTGGCAGGGACCTGCACAGCCCTGCCCGTTTTTAATGGAACTGCAATTCCCTGAGCTCTGGGAGCTGAGACCGCAAATCACAGAAGATGACAGCTCACTGCAGCAGGTACGCAGCCTCAGGCAGGGGTGTAGCCTAGAGTATCAATGACGCACTGGCAAAAAAGCAAACATATGGCACAATAACTTTACCATGAAATGAAACTCCATTTGATAACATTTAAATGAGTGCTATGTGCTTCGTTTAAATAAAAACTAATTTTGTAAATGATTTAGGACACATACACAGGGCAATTCAAACAGACAAAACTACACAAAATTAGGTCAAAAGTGAGACAGGCCAAACAGAGTGCCTAAGCTATACACCTTGAGCAAGGGAATGCACGCACATAAATGACTGCGGTATCAAAAATAATCAGTATTTCGCTGCCGAAGTATTTCTAGCTTTGAACAAGGAGTGGTGTGTAAAGAAAATGGCCTGGAGCCAGACTGGCAGCTTTGCCTATTATTCTTAAAGCGGTACACTAGGAAGGAAAACAGCAACAACATCTGACGAGAAAATCTAGTTTGGTACAAGGGCAATGTGCCACTAGCGACAGAAACGTGCATTTCCGGTTTAAAAACGCACAAAATAAAATCCATACTCTTAAATTTCAAAGCATGACAATCCTTATACTATCAGAATGCTTGTTTTTATTGCCCGTAGTCGCTAGTGCATGATGATCCATCTGAAACGACCCCCGTTGCGCAGCTGTCGCCAGCCGGGGCCGCATTGCTTCCCCAGTCTGACCGCATTAAGGGAGTCGGCTCACGGCTTCCCTTTAAGTCTATATGTTAGCACTCATCAAATAGTAATCACAAACTACAAATTGTAGGGAAATTCAGAATTATATAATGGTATTTATCTTCATTATTTGGGTCAAAAACTTTCAAGGTAGACTACATTTCGCTTAACGATAAATACAAACTTGATACAGAATGTATCCTCCCCTTAATTAAAAACATCGAGCTGTCTAAAGTTTCATTTTGTAATTTCGACAAATCTGTACGAGCATTCGGCAAAATAGTTCCAAAACACATTTAACCTGGTCTCGAAAATGCTTCGTAATGCAATCTACGAATAGGAATACCCGACTATTGCGATAAAATAGGGCACAGCAGATTCGCCTAAACCCTTAGTAACAGTGATGATATTCGCCCGCATGTATAAGCATATATACCTTTTGCATTCCGCAGGTACGTAACGGTGTCCAGTTTTACTTTGTACTTGACAGATGTGCAAGAATTTAGTATAAACTCCGAAACGGTTCAATATCATTTTAAGTAAAGCCAGACAAACACAGACTAGTGGACTATGTCCGTAACATAGGCAGTCCCACTCATTTAAAGCTTCAGCTTACAGAAAGCCAGGAGTAATCAGTTACAAACCCAGTTCCAGTTTCCTATTAAAATTAAACCTTTTGAAACACGGTTCTAATCACAACCAGTCGGCTACCTCAAACTATCTTAAGCAAAGGAAAACAACAACAAACGGAATAAATATATTTAACAGTAACATTTTCCGTTCGTCACCTGAAGCTGAAAGGCAAGAAAACACCAGAGTGCTTCTCTGATTTGTTACTTTTGAGAAAAGCTTTAATATTGTTTAATTACTGTTAATATGTCGTTTGTATCGGCCGCATATTTTATGCAGTAAGGCAATGCTGCAATTCTCTTCTTCACCAGTAGGGGGATCTCATCGATACACCCAGAATGCTTTGCTGAATAATACTCAGCCGAAAAGCGATAGCTGTATTACACTGCAGATATTTATTACACTGCTAACACATGGTAGGTGAAATACGTAAAACCACACAACCAGAACCAAATTACACGCCTATATATATATATATTTATGAGAAACAGTCCGCCAAAATACGCCCTTATTTCACTCGTGTATATTACTAATCTAAAATAATGTCTACTATATACGTTTCAGAATCAAGGTGAAATACAGCTAGTAAAGCTTTTCTGTGTTACCAAAATTATGTTTGGAGTTAAACGTATTGTATTATTCGCGGTTCGATTATAATTTGCCGGCAATGACCTTAAAATGCTCTTGTTTCCTTCCCCGCACCTTACATGGAACCGGCATGATCATCATCGGGTTCAGCACAGCTTACGCATGACATGCGGATTATGAATGAATCAAGGTTTCACAAGATATACAATTGTCGTAAAAGAATATCTTAATATGTCATTACAAAACCTTCCGGCCATCTAAAGTACAAAGTACATTTAGTCAAGAAATTGGAGCAAAAATCTAAATCCACTGGGCTATGGCGCGGATTGCCCCTGTAACATGTAACGGTATACTACGCGCTGGATACACTATATCTAAGATGCCATAGTGATGAGAAATTATCAATGGCTAAACTGAGCTGAATTGCGTTGGGTTACCTGCATATCTGGATTGGAGAGGCTGCGGATGGCGACCGGGGGACAGACATGATCAGCTTCCGTTGACTACTATGGGCGCAAGTGATACTCCCGGCGCAGAGACGGAAGAGAGAACGGAGCGTCCCTGACGAGGCGCGCTGCTGCAATGAGTTAGCCTGCTCCGACCAAAGCTCTTGCAGGGATAAATATGGTTATTATCCATTACCTTTTATCTTTCTCCCCTATTTTCACACATTTAAATTACGTGTTTATCGTTGAGTGTAGTGTATTTTTAGTTTATATACAATTAGTTTTTAAAAAAAACATTTCGAGCCGTTTTACTTATTTAGATGTGCCGTTAAATTATTGATGTTTTCGGTTTCTATTGACTCGAGAACAGTGGAATTAATATGGGATATTTGAAGTTAGGAAAAAGCTTTTTCTCATTAGACGCAAACGTATTTTTGTAGCGTACAATACAAATTCAGAGTGACGGCGCTTCTACGTTCTAAGTTCCCAGGCCATAGTTATACTCTTTAGATCTTTTTTACTTCCACTTGACCCAAAAATCCAGAACATCGCGTGCCATCACAATATAAAATGCAATTCCCAAAATGACCACTAGATGGCAGCAACGACCGCGACATTCACTTCTCGGAATAGGCGAGGAGCAATACGGTGTTTTACCCTCGCTTATCAAAACCTTCTAGATTAAATTGGGAACACCGAAAACTGGTTACTGTATGGAACAAATAACATATGACGTACTAATATATAGGCTAGTTAATTCAAAAACATTTTATTATGACGAGAACATGTAATCAGATTATTAGGTATAGGTTACACGAAAGCTGTGTCAACTTACCTTTTTCTTGTTTTTCCCCACAGAACAGAACTGAGGCATTCATTATTACGCGATAAGAATTTTAAAAAACTAAATTTCATTAATTTGTGACACGGTCTGTTGATTTGTTTCAGTAAAACATTACATGTGAAAATGTCAGAAAATGCACCGTAAATGACCGACACTTACAGAACACCTGTGATCCCACGCCACGACCGAAGTACCCCGCCTGCATGGGTCGGTGAGCTGTGGTTAAAAGTAACAGTCGCTGACGATTCCTTCGTTTCGGTAATTATTTTTAACCCCGACACACCAGTGGGTATGGTCATTTTTTTAGTCATGTGACAGCACGGTAATTTGCATTTTGAATTTATTTAGTTCCTAAATGACAAGTCCGACGGAGAAATTTGAAAAATAATTTGAAAAAAAAAAAAAACAAAAAGCAAGAAACTTTAAGTCGATGTTTTTTATTAAACAAATGCCATGCGATGTATTATTTGAATAAAAGGACAACTTCCAAAGTCAATTAGCATAATAACATATTTACATATTGCATCTCTGCATATTAGTTGTGTAAACCACATACTACAAAGAACCCTTTGGGTTTTACAAGAGTTTTGTTTATAACTCATATTCATTTAACCCCCAAAGAGGACTAAATTAAATGATTCATTGAAATTACCAGCATAGAATATTCAAAATGTAATTACAGTGTAACTGTTTAAAACCTTGACCATTAACAGTAGCCAAGTGTAATATAATAGAATGTAGAACTCAAACCAAATGGGGAATTGTTCATTTTCTTTTGCCACTTAATGTGCACATATACGTACGATCTCGACCCCAAACAAAAATATTTTTACAAAATGTACTGACAGTTATACAGAAATCTACCACGGCCTCCACATGTTTGCATTGTGGTTCTGTGGAACGGGCTGTACATGTGAATTGGTGCTGCTCGGTCTCGGCATGGTAACGGGCGTAAAGGTCGGATTTCTCCGGTTCATCTGAGGCAACACACTGGCGTTGTGGTCCCTGCAGTTCTGGCAAGGAGGTGCGACTGCCGCCGAGAGTGACTGTTGGAGGTAGTCATTCACGCGCGTGTAGGTGTCCTTGTCCAGGAGGTTGGTTTTGGGGAGCAGGGTCGACACGCGCTGAAGACATGCCTTGTACCCTTCTTTGTAACTGTCCGATCGATCTGAAAATTTAATGAAATATTTCAGTTCATATTTCGCCCATCATGGAAAAAATATAATGTATACGAATAAGAATACCAATCAGAAATAACAGGATACTCACTTTTAACTGGTGCAGATGGAAGGTCTCTGAGAAACCTCACAGTCATGTCCAGGATATCAGCTTTCTCAAGCTTAGAGTACCGAGAATTCTGAAAAAAATACAGATTTTAGAGAATAGTCAGACACAGGAGCAAATGAAAACGTTTTATGTAAGTCACTCATAGTGAATAAATTGTATTCCGCTCATTCTCCGGCTAAATATATAAAGGAACTTACATCTTTGCCGATCAGAGGTACGATGAGATTCTTCAGCTGGTTGAGACTTTCGTTTATTCGTGCTCGCCGCCTCTTTTCCATTAAAGGTTTCAAAGTCTAAAATGTTAAGGAAAACAAACGATTTTATCTTACTGACAGGCATTTCAAGATAACAGAAAGATGGAATGAAACAGTTTGTTTGAACACGATCTTTAATGCACGGATCAGGCCTCACCTTTCTCAGTTCGTTGGCTTCTTTTCTTTCGGCCACCGTTAGCCGCGGGTAGTACGGCTGGGACGCTTCAAAAGCGATGCTGGGAGTCATACTGGCGGTTGAGTCGCGCACTTCCCTCCTGTTTCGGAGCTCTGATGATGGGGCAGCTCACGGTCCGCGGTATATATGGAGGATGTGCGCGTCATGGAAACGCCCCCCAGCCACCAGACAATCACCATGCAGAAGAAAAGCGTATCCTTTGGGGAGTGACCCCCGATTACGGGGAGTTAAAAAAAAAAAATAACCATCTGTCTCCTTGCGCAATCCACACTGTTGGCATGTCTGTAACACTGAGTATATGTATTTAGTATTCATATGTTATATATTATATTGAAATAGGCTGCATATTTAATATTACAGTGTAAATGGAGAATGTAGACTATCTATTAAACCTGCAGGCGTTAAATATGTGAAATGGGGCTACATTCGGGTTAGGGTTTATTTAGCATGTAAATGTTATGAAATGATTTACTTAAACCCACACAAACATTTGACTGGCACATTAAACTCCAACAATAAAACTGCCTATAGAGTATAGAGAGTGTTTGTGGTTTTCATTGGAAATATACAGGTAGGCCTAAGTGAAAAGTGAAGTTGAAATTATAACCTAAAGGCCGGTATTTGTATATGTGATGCCAAGTGAGGCGCTCTTCATGCGTATCACCTAAATATTTGTCTGAGAAATGTAACAAACCAAAACAAAGGCGACTTGGCGGGTGGGGCTTGGTCCTGGGGGCGGGCAGTATTTTAAATATAAAAACTTATCCCAAGCCACGCTATACTTAAATAGCATCTGCCTACCAGTTTTCCTCAACAATAGCGCGTGTTTTTTTTTCCTTCTTGTCTGTGAATTTAAGTATCTTCACCTGCAACGCACTTGTTGTGGCGGTTGGGGGAGTTGGCCTATAGACGCGATATTTAAAACGCTGTAGACCTTTTATGTCTCCTATATCCATCCATGCTTTTCCCTATGTAGTCTATATTTTAGAAGCATTTTGCATCAGACATCCTCACCGTTCAACGTGATGTACACTCCCATTATGACGACTGATCATAAAGCAAATAACGCACTTTTTGCTCAAGCAATAATATAATTTTTAAATATAATATATTCCAATGCTAAATATGTATGAGTGACAACGCACGTGTCTTAATTCCCCCCTGGAGACTAGTGTCACGGCTGAATAGTCTCACGCGTCCGGCACGAGCCACCAGCACCAGATGGACACCCCCCACCCCCATGTCTTTCAAACTTTTACACTTTGCGTATCATGTCCCGCGCTTGGTTTCCATTTTGACGTGTTTTTCAAATAATTTAGCGTCAGTAGCCCATCTGCTTTTTCATCACGGATGGGAGTTGCTAGTGATGGAACAAAAGGGGCACGACTTTTCTAGAAGCCCATCAGAAATTGATTTAAATATCCACGTCTCAATGGACTTGATGCTTCTTTTAGTCTTTGCCTGATTTTCGCGGTTTTAATAAACAATGTTGTAGTACTCTGTGTTCCATATTAATGCCCAACAGCATGACTGTACGCTTTTGCTCACCAGCACGATATAAAACTGCAGCTTTCTGAGTTATACAATATTCTTTAAGCGACATTCACATAAGACTTGAAAGAAAATGTATAGATGAATATAAACTGATTAAGGATACGGTTGCGTCCGCGTCACCCTAAAGGCGTATAACAGCTTGTGATCGGGCGGTCCCGCCTTGTACCGATGCTCTGCGGGGCAGGGTGAGTGATAGGAGCGTCGCACGCGCCGTCCCTCCCCATGGGACAGTCAATTAAGTGGCCCTGTACCGCAAGGGGGGAAAGGCGGAGGTTTCAGGTCTGAAACTTCTCACTTTCGACAATTCGGTTGGAGTCCGCTTTGTCTTTTAAGCAAATTTGGCGTCGGGGCCCCATCTGTGCAAGCTGTCAGAACAGGGGTCCTTTGTTTAAAAATTAAAATAAGTGAGACTTTAAAAAAAGTACGAGATGAATGAGGATGGGGGACGAAGCGCTGCCATTTTTACCGCGGTTCAAGTGTTCAAGACATTTGGCATCGTCTGTGATCTAATTTGCGACGAAATGCCTCATTTAGCCATATATGTATAATAATATAAACTGGAAAAAAGGCATCTAAAGTTTAATTCATTTTAGTATTTTCATCACAAATCTGAAGATACCTAGCAGGTATCTGATCACCTAAACATTCATAGAATTGTCGTGGTAAATCTGCAGACCACCGTTTATTTTTTCCTGCATTAATAATAATTTTCCTATATGATAATCAAACATCAGATTGATTTAGATAAGCTTTACAGTTTGTTGTTGAAGATGATGATCGGTTACGGATACTTTTACAGCAGTAGTTATTTGTATTTTGCGGTATCAAGGTCCTTCCTTTTGTCAGTTGTTTTATACTGACATCAATATAATGTTCCTTGTACTTTGTACCATGGCTTTTAGCTGTGGAGAAATAATTGGACTGTTAAAATACATATTTCTCAAGAAAAATAGTTTAACCGAAATGCTTTTTACACTCGTTTTACGCTCGTTTCAGAGTTTACTTGAAACCGTAGCTTCGTCAACATTTTACAGACTGACAGGGAACCATAAGTTACTGGTGTAGCATTCTCAAAACACCTCTGGTGAAATATCTACATTTTCACCTATTCATAAATGCGTCCATCTTCTAAGTACTTATACTGGTCAGACATTGTATATATACTTGATGGAGTTTGATAGGGGCTGCATTGGGTGTTTGCATGAGGCTGGGTGGTCGGATCGTGCAATTGCCCGGCTTGTGGGGCATGCAGATGTCACAGTCACCCGATGTTGGAACCAATCGGCATGTGAGGGCACCCGCACACATCGTTTTATTTATTTTATTTTATAATTTATTTTACCAGGAAGGTTCCATTGAGATACAATATCTCTTCTTCCAAGAAGTCCTGGCCAAGATGGCAACAAATAAGAAAAATAAGACAAAATTTTCGTATACATACGCACAAAGATGATTAATATAAACACAAACTAAAACACATACAAATACTCAAACTGTCCAAAAATACATAGAATAAAATTAATTTATATGAAACAATGACACTATTCTTTAAGCTCAGAGTTTATGAGATTTTTAAAACACAGTTGTGAAGGTTCCGGTCACACAAGACAGACCACACCAAGGGAGGATTGTCATATTGTGTGCCAAGCATTACAGAACCCCATGACATCTGCAGCTGCCATATTGGACTCTCCACAACACCCCGTGTCATCCCACACTGAGTCTCGATGACTGGCATCAGCCGGACTATGGGCTCACCATCCCATGCATAGGCTGCCGTTAACACCAGTGCAGAGACGGCTGCGTTTGGAGAGGTGCAGTAACCAGGAGGCATGGACTGACGACATTGTACCATGTTCAGCGATGAGTCTCGGTTCTGCATTACCATGGATGACCGCCGTGAGCATGTATGGTGGCGCCGAGGGGAAAGGGCCAATCTTGCTAATGTGGAGAGACACACCAGCATTACTCATGGCATCGTGGTGTGGGGAGCCATAGGGTATGACTTCAGGTCATCTCTGGTAGTGATTCAGGGGACCCTGACGGCACAGCGCTACATCAGTGACAGCCTGCATCCTTATCCCTCCTGAGACAGCGCCCTGCTACAGCCTTTCAACAAGACAACTCCCCGGTCTTTCCCCAATCAAATGTATGGGATCAGCTCAGAAGTCAATTCAGACCTAGTGCCAATCTCCTTGTGGTATCTTTGTTTTCATTTTCTCCCTTGATGTTCTGTTTTGTTAATAAATCCCTGTCATGTCAGAGCTGCTACGTGGATCGTCTCTTCCTCTGTCATGCCCCGCCTTAACACACTCTTATAATACAACTCCTATTTGGCCATTGTGCCTATTTGGATGGCTCTAATTCAGAGGAGGTGCTCTCTTTGCATATTCCATGAAAAACAGAAGAAAACAGATTTGGTATGAGGATCTGTGATATACTGGCCCTGCTGCCTCATCCCTGAAAAGTCTGTTTCCTGTTGCCTGGGGAAATTCTGCAAACAGGGAAATGGGAGGGAAAATGAATGAAATTAGGCAGCATAGTCAGGACCATCAGCAGTCGCACTTTAGATCCGCGATGGCACACGCATGAATAAGCATTAGTGTACCTGATGTCAAGGTGTTTCAAAGTCAAAAAATGCATCTTCTTATTTCTTAGTTTTTCCACCTTTCTTGTGATGCGAATCTTTCTTTGGGTGAGTGGACTGAAGTAGCAGACATGCTACCCAGAATCTAACTGCACTTCCATCTTATGAGCTCCATTCTGTACTCACTACAAACGATTGTGCCTTGTATCTAGTATCTACACAGGTTGTTAGAAAGGGGCTTTTGAAAGTAGACCAGTAATTTGCACAGCTCAACATCCTTAAATCCAGCCATTTGTGTCTGTGGGGGGGGTGGGGGGCTGAGGTCCCTGAGCACCTGCCCCTTTTGCCCAAACAATTGACAGCGCCCCCCTTTTAAGGTTCTTAGTGCCCCTTTTCGATAACCGACAAGTTTACCAAGAGGACCCCCCCTCCCCCATTGGAGCACCTGCCCCTCAAAGAGCTTGTGCACGGCACTGCTAAATCCCGTCGACGTTGTTTAAAAGTAAGACTTTGGTCCAGACAGAACCCGACCGTCTGCTGCATGTCCAACGCCCACGTTTCAGTTTCTGCATCTTCCACTTTTTTAACAAGCAGCTATCTCAGTTGAAGGACCAGCCTTTTCAATCTAAACATACATGTGGTCAAAGACAACATGAGAAATCCACTTCTTTACACCCCCAAATGAGTGGGGTAATAGATTTCCTTATCTAAGATGGTTTGAGGCTGTGGTCCTCCATGGAAATTTGAGGTTGTTGGAATAATACTGGCATAAGCAGAGCTTGATTTTTGCACTTGGGGGGCAAAAAACCTGCATCCTGCTTATCTAATGTGTTAACGCATGTATCTGATGCACACAGAAAATATTATTTCATCTACCTATAAGGTATCAACAAACCACGTGAGTGCTGGATGGTAGAAAGTGCCTTGAATGACCATGTCAGTTGATCAGCAGTCATCAGGTTTCCTCCATAGTCTTCGTTGTCATAGAGAGTCTCCTGGATGTAGTCTAAGGTAGGCCATATCCAAACAGGCAGTAAGGATAGGCTGGGGGCATCAGGGGAGCCCTAGGGAGGGCCCATAATCAGAGACACGCCAACTCTGATTTAACACCCACAGTGGCGTCATGTGACCCAACACATCTGTTTTAGTGATGTGTGACATCGTAAATATAGCTGAGATCCTCCTGTCTCTGATTACCAAAGACGCACCGACTTTTTTAGTGCCTACAGCGGCATCATGTGACTTCCCAGGTGAACCCCATTTTCAATGCCATGGCACATCTGCTTTACATATATATGACATCACAGACATGCATGGGAAGGCCGCACACAGGACATCCGGTGAGCCCTAGGTCTCCCCCCATTATCAATCACTTTGACACGTCTGTATAATGTTACTCCCTGATACAGACCCCAGGGCAGACTCCAGGGCAGACCCCACGCTTCTCCCACCAAAGTTTACAGTCATCAAAGGTTCCCCCCAGGCGTGTTTGCCGGGCTGCTGCTGACAGAACCCGCATGTTGTCACAGCAGCTGCTAACCATAGCCTGTGATCCTAGCTGGGTGGCTGCACACAAACCTCGCCAGCGTAGAGGGTCCCTTGTACAGGCAAGGGACCACACTGAACACACTCTTCACATTGGTGTTCCAGACAGGATTATACCTACAATATACAAGGCTGAGCTTTGTGGCCTGGCAATCTCACATGCTCACACACAGGTGATGGCTGAGGTGAGTTAATCCCCAAAACAGTATAAAACACCTCATTCCCAATAGTTCAACTGATTTCTTAGAGTAACCAAAGTAGTACTTGAAGTACCAATGGCTGCATTGAGTGCTGTTACTTAAGGTATTTTTGAACAACATGGAAAACTGGAAGGCTGTCAGTTAAACTCTAGTACCTTTTAGTTAGACATTTAACCTGAGTAGCAAATGGCAACTTCGTAAAAACCTTGAAAACTCAAGTACACTAGATATATCTATGCAGAGCAGCTCAGGCTGAGAATCATACTATAAAAACTTTTCAAAATCTTTTTTCCTAGAATGTTACAAATGCAGTACAGATCAATAGTGAGAATAAAAATCATCATATTACCCAGATGCATTTGCAGTAACCTGACCCAGGGCTGAACTGATAGAGGCCCCAATGAAAAGCAATGTCTCAAACAAAAACACAGCGATCTCTCAAACAAAAACATGGTGGAGAGAAGCTTCAGCTTGCAGTTATCGAAAGAAGAACAAATTCTATGGACCCCCATAAGCACTGTGTAAGTCTGACCAATAGCTATTATTATGATTTAGAAGCAAGACAGGTTGCATTTCAAGAGTAAACAATGAAAAACCCAGACAGTTCAATGCAGTCTGAAAATTCATCATAAATGTTATTATATAGTGTTTTTCTGTTTATGTGAGGGGTTGGGCAGTTGGCATATTGAAATGCAGTGGGATGACTTTCTGTGAAAGAAGAGAAGTGGTTGAACAAAAAGACAATGGGGGGGGAGGAGGGGCAATGCCAGCTGGTGTCAGACCCATAGCTGAGCGTGTGGCCCCACAAACCAGCACCACTCACTGGGTGGCATTTTACATACTTCTCTAGCAAACGCTGTTATGTAATAAAGAGTTTTAATGTTATATTTGAATTCAAAATTTACTCAAGAAACCCCTTATACATGCCCCTTATACCCTTATATTAAGGGTAATGGTCAGACCGCTGATGAGTCATTTACAGCCTTTGCATCCTCACTGTCCCAATGCATTGCCTGTCACTTTGTGTGATGAGAAATGTCTGAATTGACCTTTATTTACGATACTCACTGAAATATATTAGTGAGCGAGAAAATGCAACAGGCTCTAAAACCAGGGCTGCATAGATAGTTATATGTGGACACTCCATGCTGTTACAAGGAAATGATAACAGGACACAGATGTGCATGCAGTTTGTTCCCCCTGTGTTTGCATGGGCTTTCCGTGGGAACTCCAGTTCACACAGCTCACAGTCCAGTGAATTGCTGGATCCTAATTGCCCACTGTGTACTATGCATGGCTGTGTGTGTGCACCCTGAGATGGCCTGGCCTCCCATACAAGGGGTCCCCTGCCTTGTGCTCGGCGCCGTCTGGGATAGGCCCAGGCCTGCCACAACACAGAGGCAACGATTATTCTGCTAAGAGTTGTCATCATCTTTTTGTATATTTCTGTCTATTCTGTTTCGTTTCATCATATACTTTTTATACAGTTTTTGTTTATCGATTCTGTGTGTATTGTGTGTGTGCGTTGCGTGTGTGTGTGTACGCAATGTGATAAAAACCAGTTATTTTTTTAATGATGGTCCCCACGAGGGGAAACTCAATTTTTTAAAAATCTGTGACTGCAATCAAAAAACTACAAATGCCTAAGTATTGTATTTTGCTTGGCTACTTATAGTTACCGTTAGGGCTGGGGAGGGGTTAAAGTTGTCACTATTGGGATTTTAGGATTTTTCCCATATAAATGAATGGACAGTCCCCATAAAGATGTGAATACAAACGTGTGTATGTGTGTGTGTGCAGCTGCAGGAACACTGAGATACTGTGCTAGATAACTGGTTATGGAAGTTGGGCAGATAAAACTAAACTGATTTTTCCCCAAACTGCATGTTTTTGCTTTGTTTCATTTTTATTTCCTATTTTGTGTTGTGGAAGTGGCTTGTGCTTGGTGTTTACCATGCTTGTTTTATTTATTTATAACTTAGTAGTAAGACACAATACTTTCTAAGTGGAGATTTCCAGTGAAACAGCACTGCAATATGATTGCTTACTTATCATCAGTAAAACTGCATCCTGAGCATATATGCAATATCTTGCATTGTGTACTGCAAATACTGTTTGCATAACAATATCCTGCTGAGACCCGGGCCATTCATTTGTGTCCTCTGTAGTGGACATTTTGTTTTTGCATCTATCTTTTCACTG
>JAODKC010000107.1:4025943-4042605 GCA_026777985.1 Mormyrops attenuatus | reverse complement strand
TATATATATAGTTTGCGTAAAATCCAAGAAGCAGCACGTATACCCCACTCAGAGTAATCTTCGTGTTCGCGTAACTATAATATCAGCAAAGTAAGGAAGACGAAAATTTCCTCCTGCCTTGGCCGGGCGGCAGTGATTCCGAAATGCTGACTACATGTTTCTGTACAGTGAGATCTTCAAGGGGGACTCATGGAGGGACGAGCCAAAATCGGATAGAATTGCAGATAAAGTACTCTTTCCTATCTGAGGGTGAGTTGAACTTATTTAGGAATCTATTTTTTTCCCAAAGCAAAATATAAACATCTCTTAGTAGCGCCATTGCATAAAAACAACCGTGTCAGAAAACTAGGTAAAGAAAAATATTTTTTTTCTTGCGTACTTATAGATACTTTGTTTAATCAAAAGTTTATATATAAGACCAACCAGGAATACATGCTGGTCAAGGCACCGTATGAATTAGGTTCCATGTGTTATATTTAATGTATCAAATATGAATCACGCTTACCGTAACACACATTGACGCACAATAATCCCACAATACAAATACTACCATTCTTTCACTCAGTGCTTAAGACATAACCTTCTTAGGTGAAAGCACAAGTCATTGGTCATATTCTAAGGCGTACACACGTTGTTTTATAAAGAAAATAATTTCGTTGTTTCCTCTTCTTGTTAAATTTGCTTTTACGCATCTAAATCATTTACACAGTACACCTGCAATTCGCATTGCACAGAGAAATTTGTATACATCAAGACTTAGACATATTAGTAACAATTAACCGCGCAAAAATGCACAGTTAACCGATAGGCCTACAAAACCAGAGAAACGCTCTTTTTTACAACCTTCTAATGTTGTATAACTGCTGTCGTTTATCTCTTAAGAAAGTTTGGATTGATTGGCACGCAAGTGGTCAAGGGATCAATGTTCCGTTTCACTGCATGTTGCAGGATTGTTTTAAGTTGTGTGAAGTACGTTTTTAGTTTTAGTGTAGTTTGGTAGTGCAATGGATTATATATATATATATATATATATACACACACACACACACACACACACACATACAAGGACAGAACTAGCTTGCGCGTATAAGTGCTAATTGAAAATATGCTCAGATATAAACCAACACTTAAAGACATAAAAAAACATCAGTCACAGAAATACGAGTAAGACTAATCTTTTTTTTCCAGCTTTTAACTGCATGATGTAACTCAATTGGGGCACGTAGCTACAGCCCAATCTTTATGTACCAAGTATCATTTGCAGCGTAATGCTAAACCGTATTAACTTAACAATAAATTAACAATATTGACATTTTACGTCCTTTCTTTTAATTCAGTCCCCAGTATGTTCAATATATTTTATTTTTTATCTAACTGTAGATGTGACACAAGGGCCACGTAGTCAAATTTTATATCTTTAAAACCTTCAAAGCGCGTGAACCTCTCTCCGAGTTGAATAGAAAACGGTAGATTTAAACCTAGCCCCTCCCAAAATCTGTCCCAATTAAAAATACCCAAGCCAAAACCCAAGCCAAATCATGTACACATCTGGTTATCCACCTTCAATTTTTTTAAACAAAAGCATGTTGTCTATTAAAAACAAGGTTGTGGCGTCAGACGCGCGAAATCTCTGCCCAACCTCCAAACCTGACTTCCACGGCTGCTACACTCCTACTAACCTACTTAATGAGTATTAGAGGCGCCTCTAGTTATAAAAGTTATTTTTTAAAATATTGTCTTAAGCGGTCGTGTTAAGTAAACTTAGTAATGTAAACAGAAATGTGATTTATGAAATATACCTACAACAAATGCAAATCGTAGACGTAAGTAATAGCAGATTACGTCCTACTTATAGCCTATTACGCAGGCTGCGCGAATTTCAAATGCTACATTTTCTCGTGGGCAGAGACACCCGGCACGAGATCGGCACGAGCCAGGAGAACAATAGGACAGATGGTGCACTTCCAACAGGAATTATACATGTACTTGAAGGGGATTCAAAAATCACATATTTATTATGAAAAATCTTAGCAAAATTATTCTTTTCGTTGGTTTTATTACAAATTACGGACTGTATACTTTTCTCTCGTTCCTCACATTTCCTCTAAGTGAATATAGAAACAGATCGGGACGCATTAACTGAATCCGCTGTTTAGTTTCTCAGAGTAGAAAACGCTGCGCCGGAGCGTTCTAAATTCTAGCAATTTTGAGGAATAATAGCTTTTCTTTTACCCAATTTAATGATGCTATTTGTTTTCAGCTATTATAGGATGTTGGGTAAGTTGTCCTGTAAACAACTGTATGATTTCAGTCAGTCAGTACAGGGTGTTTTTCTGCAAAAAATAATCCTGGAGCACTCCTCATTAATATAAAACGTTAGATTTTACACAAGCATTTTTATATATACATTAGCCTATAATAAAATACGTCTCGTGGCGCAACGGCAGCGCGTTTGACTCCAGATCAAAAGACTGCGTGTTCAAATCGCGTCGGGTCATCCCAAAAGGCGCGGCCCTTAGGGTTTGGGGTTTTGGGGGGGATTCCAGTTCGGTGGTTAGCAGAGTAGTTTCACAGTTAGGCCCTTCATCTCAGCTCCTCCATACAATAACTCAATAAGGTTCTGCTCAAAAAAATAACTCTTCGAAAACCTAGTTTTCGACCAATACAGATGTACTGCACATTTTCCTTAACTCATGAAAATTATACAATCCGACCAGCATGGTTAATCCACTCGTTTCATATGTTTGTGATTACGAGGCAGAAAAATAATTCTTTTTCGAAACCCAGTCTAGACGCTGCAAAAATCTTACCAATGTAAACCCAGTATAATAATTCATATGCTAAAGCCAGCAGAGGCATTATATTATACTGACAATCAAAACTTTTATTACAGAATTAGAATGTCTTTTACTTCCCAGTACTTGTCAAGAACAGGAATTTACATCGGTTCGCTTGGAGCCCAGAGAAGTGTAGCAGTAACATTAACACGCAGGAGCATTAATGTAAGGTATCATTAAGCGACGTTATACAAAATGCAAAGGTTGAGGGAACCTCATGACTGACGCAGTCTGTATGGTACAGATCAGACATTACAGTATGAATATAAACAGGCACATTAACCTTTCACAATAGCGCAAATATATAGTGACAAACAACTGACATATGACAATTTCCTTCTTCTATTCGATTGTGATTGCTTTCTTTACCTTCTATTCCTTCCTTAGCTTCTTTTCTAGCGATTTCGGGGGGCATTTTGATAGTAATTGGCGAAATTATTTCTATAAAGCACGGCATTGACTGAAATGACGTCCACAAACAGGCGTATCTGGGCTCACACTGCCGCTTACAGACGCTTCTCGGCTCTTTGTTCATAACCGCACAAGCGGATACACGTTTTGTCCTCCACCGGCATTCGGGTCGTAACTCAAGACTTTGGTCGTAAATCAAAATTAAATTTTGCTCGTAAACCAAGTTGTTCATATGTCAGGCCGGTCTTAACTAGAGGGTCTACTGTATACTCATTATCGATGGGTTCCCAAACCAAAACGAAAACGCTTCTTAAAAACAACATCTGTTAGTCTGTAGGAGTACAGTAAGACAACTGGAGGTTTGCTGGCCAGAAGGCTGCATGATGTCACTCAATAGGTGAGGCGTCCCTACCGCACCACCTGAGCTATACTCAGCGACGTGTTTGTGTGCCATTCTTTTATTATTACCACCTAAAATAAACTATAATGTGTTTATTTGCTGTATTAAGTAATACATGAATTGCCTTTAAGAAAAAATGACCGCCGTCTGGGTAATCGTTTAAATTTTACTTCAGAAAATGAGTTCTAAAAGAATAATCTTGGCAAAACTGATCTGGTAGACAACCATTCACAAATAGCAGGATACAGGACGTTCCACGTTCCTTAAGTAACTTAAGACGTGAGACTCAGGAAGAATATTCTCTCCCATCATCTTCCATACCCATTTATCCAATACAGGGGGGCCTGGATCCTATTGCCAGAAGCAGAGGGCACGAGGCATTGGACTCTAGATGGGCAGCCAATCCATCACAGGACACATACTCAAGGGTATATAGGAGAGAGTTTGATATTGGGGGGACACAACATAATAATTTAAATTCAAATGCCTATTTATTGGGCGGATAGATTAAGCCAAATTAAATTATTGAGGGTTCCTATGCCCCTGCACACATTCTGCACGCTTGATAAAATTTACCGCCCCGTGGAGGCAAATTATTCCGATTTTTGCTTGATCTTCTGTTATCAATAGAAGCACTCTGTAAATTTGTCGGCAGGGGCGGTGCGGTGGTATATTTTGCAGTGGGCCCCTTGCCGATATGGGCCCGGGGGCGGATGCTGCACACGATAGCGGTCTTCGTAGAAAATTGTTTTCTAGATTTTCAACATGATCATTGTATAGAATTTGGCACCAGTAAAGACGTTCATGGTAACTATTGTATATGTCGCGCTCAAACGTTGTTTTGTTTGTTTTTTTAAAAGAAGATTGGCATTGGGGCTAAAATACTCGGGGCTAAATCCCCCAGTGATCGGACCTAGCGACGCCCATGTTTTGTCGTATACAGCCTATTAAATCTGGCGGATTAACACTAGGACTGTCAGGGGCGATTCTATAATTTAACCCTTAGGTGGGCTCAGCTGCCGGTGTGGTTTCCACTTTGAATCTAAATAAATCCAGGTTTTCAGGGGCGCTCAGACAGAAAATAGGGTGGTGGAACTGGGTCTAGAACCGCCTATGCTTGGACCTACAGAGACTTGCCAGATCGATAAACTTTGCAAACCGGTGATCATGCTTTGTAAGTTTATTCGTTATTTTGGTTAATAAAATATTTACATTCGACGTGCAATCTACGTGAATGTATTCGTATTTTACAGAAGCAAGAAAATGAAATGAACGAAGGCTAAAATATGTCGGTTAATTTAGAAAGTAAATGATTTACTCCCTCGAGACACAACGCGTGTGCGGTGTAGATAGACACGAGGGCGACACGAGCCAGATACGCAAGGAGCAGATGGTTACGGCTATTTCAATTCAAAATGTCTTTTCCTTTGATTTATGATGGGATGTTTATCTATTTAACTTTATTTGGATATTATGCTTAATATATCTTACTCGACTGTATTTTCGAAATTATACAAGATATCCTGCATATGTGTTTGTAAAATGTACTGTTTATATAACATGCCTTAAAATTTTAAAGTCTAACGTCTATTAATCAGCCGACCGCCTCCTGCGTGACATGGCATCAACATTGTCTTGTATTAAGCTTGCTGCGTCATACTGTGGTCTTCTGCACAGCGTGATCCACAGCCTAACTCTGTTGGCTGTAATCAATTAATTAAGCTTGGCTTCTATATATTGTTAGCTTTGTGTTGCATTAGAAATCCCTCCAGAACAAATAACCATCCCCAAAGTTTTTTGTGAACCTGTCTCCTAGTCAGTTACGTGAATGGTATAACATTAGTCATGCCCCTCCCTGCCCCCCCCCCCCCAAAACAAACTGTCAAATTAAAAAATACCCAAGCCAAAACCCAAGCTAAATAATGTACACATCTGGCGAGGCACCATTTTTAAACAAAGGCGTATTTATGTATAAATCATATTAAGAAGTTTATGGCGTCAGACAGGACGCCCATCCCCCAATCCCAACGAATGACGGCTTGGCGACGTCACTCCTTCTAATCCAATTTGCAGCTCAGTATTAGAAGTTCCATATATTATACGTATTATTATTTTATATATTTATATGCTAGAAATAAGTGTTATTTATGTAAACCTGTATGTTTACTTAATAAAAATGGTATAAATGTATAAATTGCGGGCCCCAAAGCAGGATAGTTATAATAGGCCTAGTATTGTACTATAGGCTGCTCATTGGCGCGACTTTCAAATGCTACATTTTCTCGTGGGCAGAGACACCCAAGCCGCCTCCCTTTGTGGCCGTGGATATAGACGGCACGAGATCGGCACGAGCCAAGAGAACAATAGGACAGATGGTCCATTTCCAACATGAATTGTATTTGTAGTTAATCGGGGTCGGAAAAAATTAATCCTATATAAGGATAAAATTCGTATCGTTAATATTCGGTTACAATTATATGTAACCCTATTTTCGTTTAGGTCATTTGTAATATACTTTACATTTTACCCAAAGCACTGAAATAAAAATTGCAAGTAATGTGTAGCCTCGATAGACATACTGTACATTTTATTGAAATGATAAATGAAAGAATAATAAGATTTGCGATTTGTAATTGATCAGTTTCATAGTAAATGATTTATGTGTATATTGCTTATAGGACTCGTAACACGCTCCTTGTGCTTGACGATTTGAAGGCGCACTTCCGCACACCCCGCCCACAAAGTGGATGGCTTCCTACCGCAGTTTCAAAGAGGGAGTCCACTGCAGCGAAAGCGATGAACACGACGCTTCGTTTGCTACTTCAAGAGGGGGCGACTCGTAAGTACACCATGGATAGATATGGAATATATCATTTTCTAACAGTTAAATAGTTAACTTTTCATTCTGAATTAAATCAACAATGATTGTGAATGTTATGGACCTAATAGTATAAACATGATTAACCCTAAAGTGCAACACTTTTAAGGTACATAGACATTAAATTTGTGTAATCTACAAATAAAATGCGTCCGTTTACGTTATTGTAAAGCAGCTACTTTGTCCGTTGTTAATTCGGTGTCAGTGAATATGCTATGTAGAAAAGACGCTTATATTTGGGAAACCTGACTGCATAACAGTGCTGTCATGCAGACGCAAAGTTAAACGCAATATTTTGCGTTCAGTTTAAACGCAATATTTACTTAGATAGCCCATACCATTGATCTGGAGATAAAAAGTTTACTCCAAAAGACATGAAAGCTTAAAAGCACAGTAGAAAAATATGGGCAAAAGTAGAAATAAATCATATTATGTTTTACATTTTACAATTTATTATGTGATAATACCCAGAGTCTAGAGACATACACGGTCAACTAGCATCTTGAATCAGGACCGGATGTTTCTTATGCTTAACTTGTGAATTTGCTGCCATATACGGATGACGCAGCAAATTACATAACACAAAATACACCATTAATTGCTTCTTAGAAAGTATTTACATTACCCGATGAATGTTACTATTGTTATGTTTTTTTTTTTTTATCTAATACTAAGAAACATAAGTGTCTAATTAGTGCAAGAGTGGAGCGCGGAAATACAGGAAAGCTCCGCGTGCGTCGCGCGACCATAGACACGTCCGGTAAGTGGAAATTTCGCGCACGTCATTTTCAGATCCTACATTTAACTTTAGCCGTGAAGTGATTCCGCAAGACACGGCACAGTTTAAAACACGACCTGTCCAGTTAGGGGGTTTGCATAAATTGAACATTAAAAATGTTTTCCCTGATGTTTTGTTTTTCAAAACTTTTTTCTCACCAAAACATATTGCAACAAAATACACTGAAACAAATGTGATATATATTGTACTGTATACTGTTTGTTAAGTGTGCTTATTATCGGCAACATTCTACAGTAGCTCTGCTTTCTGAATTTTTTTGTACAAAGAAATAGTACGTCTCCCAGTGATCATAACAATCAACAGCAGGTAATATATAGTTAAAAAGTTTATATATTAAAGAAATGGTGCTGTTATTTTGTTGAATAAAGCTAGTTTTGTTAATACCTACATATTAAAGTAAGCAGCTTATATTTGTTACGAATGCATTGACTGACAACACTGTACAATCCAGACAACACCATACATGCATAATTAAAATTTCCTGTAGAACTACTACAAACTCTCTGATCTTACTGATCTTGTGTCAGCTGTTGATGAAAATTAATTTTCCTGAATCTCCAATGGTCATTTGAACAAGTTATCAGCAATCTACTCCGTTTCTCTCTTTATAGGACCATCCTTTGGGAAACTGCCCAATCTATCTTTTTTTTCTAATAAAAAAAAAAAAATGTGCTTATTCACACTAAAAGCTGAAATACAATGGGTATACATGCTGTTTTGTTAAATATCAGGTCCTGACATTCTATATTCTATAAGTCATAACTTTGCAGGGGTAGGTAACCCTGATCCTGGAGTGCTGGCATCCAGCTAACCTAAATTACTCTGCTGAATCATTATCTGTATGAATTACACATCCAACCATAATATTCACAAGCAACAAATATACTGTAATTTAAAATGTTCTGTCTGTGTTAGTGCTTTGTTTTTGGTCAGGTGATCAGCCGTGCAAACTGCAGTGAAGAGCCTTGTTGGAGAAGAGAGACAAGCTGCAGTGAAGAGCCTTGTTGGAGAAGAGAGACAAGCTGCAGTGAAGAGCCTTGTTAGAGAAGAGATACAATCTGCAGCTGCAATTTAACAAACTTAATTAAAACCAAAGTCTCTGTGTCTATTTTCTCTTTGTCCTGAAAACCGTGTCAACTTGCAACATTTCATACTCACTGAAAATCAAATCACGTGTTACCAAAATACATGCTTGAATGCCTGGCCTTCATTACCACATAAACCTATGTCTGGAAAAGGCAATATTATGGATTTTTTGTGCTTCTATTGAAAATAAAGAATACAGCATTGGAAAATAATAAAGACATAACATTGACAAAACGCATTCTGAAGGATTACGAACAAGCAAAATGATTCTGAAAATACCAACACGATGGTTCATAAGAGTATAAAAACATAAGAAATTTACAAACGAGAGGAGGCCATTCGGCCCATCAAGCTCGTTTGGGAGAACTTAACATTTAACATAGTATGCTGACATAAAGTACACAATAAAATGACGCTCAATTCAACAGGTGCGTTCTCTATACATTCATTATATCTATATATACGTGAATTCCCACAACTAAAGCAAGTGTACCTTACAGCAGTGGCGTACTAAAAGAATAAACAGCTATTATGTATATTATGTATAAGATTGCGCAAAAACACTTAATAAGCGCTTTGAGCTTTGGGTTTTCATGCGGGAAAAATCGTGGGGAATATAATTTATATGGCATCCAATGTACAAAAAAAAAATAATAGCCACAAATAAAGCGAACCCTGAAATAAACGTCCGTTAAGACAACGAAGCTAAAACGCGGAGCCTCGGGCGCTGCGTCAATCCCCAGAGGCGCTCGCGTTCACTCAACCGAAATAATTAACGGCACGCGACACGGGACCCGCCAGATGGGATCTGCCACTGAAAATGTAGAGGCACGGGCTGCAGTGAAGGAATTCTCTGCAGCTTTAACATCTTCTACTCCAATAATTGTTATGCATATTAAAGAAAAATGTTTGAAATTTTTAAACCTATTAATAACAAAATAGTTGATTTAAATGTAATTCCTCACCGCGTCTAATGTTTGATTTAGCGGATTTGCATTTTCATGTAGCCTAACACGTGATTTTGTTGTGCTATTTATTTCCATATATAGGCTATTGCATTTATATTGTAATAGGCCTATAAATGCAACAATAAATAAACTGAACGTGTACAACCACAATCTGTGGTTAGCGTCTCCTAGAAAGTTTAAAGAACGGAAAAAAATGCTGTTGGTCTGGTCTGCAAGCTACAATAGGATAAATGACACAAAGTATATATATACAGTGCGTTATGCGTTTAAAATATTTTACTTTAAAAAGACATGCGATATGCTAACAAGTCTATTCATGAATAAACTCCCTTCAGCGTTTCTAGTTTCAGTCGAGAACATCAAATCAACAGATGGCTGTTACAATGGGGTCCCAGTCTGGCAAAAGCTCAACGTAATTGGAGGATATTTGAATAACTGTCACGCGTCTGACGCGTGCTACCAATAAACGCGCTTTTCCAGACTTCAGACTGGCTGCTCATTAATATCTTTCAGTGTCGTCACGCCAATTTATGTATCTTTTATGAATCAACAGCAGATATTGTACTGGACGCGTTCATATGTTTTCATATCCACCCATAGGCTATATACATATATAAAACTGTGTATTAATTTCTAAAAACCTCATTACATTGCGTAGTTAATTTAATAAAAATCCGCATTTTATATTTGGACCTAGACTATGTATATACTTTTAATAGGCCTACTGTTATCCACTAGCTTTGATAAATTACTCATGATTTATTATTATAATGACCAAACCAGTTTTTTTTTGTATAAATTGGTATTTCAAATGAAAATATCGATTGTTAGAAATACAAAATGTAACCGAACGGAAAATAACAGCTGTATCCATACATGTAGTTGGATATGGATTTGTAAGGCTGTGCATTTACACAGACCCCCCCATGGGATCTCTGGGGATTGACTGCCTGCATAAGTGGCCAGGGCGACTGGTGTCCGTTTCATGCGGAACAATTGGAACAGACCGCCGCGCGGCACGCGTCGGACACGAGGCTAAGGTCTCCAGGGAAGCACTGGGTTAGAAAATGAATAGACAGTGATCAGTTATTGTTCAGTAGGCTTAACGCGGTCTTAACAAGACAATTTCGAAGTCTCCTGGGAGGTAAATAATGGTGGTCGAAATCCGAACAGGCTAATGGTGTATGCTTAATTCCCACGAAGTCACATTCCTGTTATGGTACTGTTAAAAAAAATAACCATTCCATGTTCTGTGTACTAAGTAGCTTAAACCCACTTTAAGAGACAGAGCAAGAGTAGCTAAACTGAATAAAACCCTTAATATATGCTTCGTGCGCTTCAAAATGAAATTCTGCCTGCCATCTTGTGGTATGTTTTGGTATTGCAATAAACTTGCTAAAAATTCAAAGAGCTCGGATTTGCGATTAATTGCGGCCGTCGACTTCATTAAAAGAAATTAAAACCAATAGGCCAATGAACAGATGCTTGATATCGCTTTTAGCTTAGTTTGCAGTTTTGCGCATTCAAATGTTAAATTGTAGGTTACGTCGGTATTCACAGGCATTATTCTTTTTAACGTCATCGACAACGATTGGACTTATCCAGGGGCTTTTGCTGTCAAAAATGCACATTTCTTGTGGTTGTTTGTTGCTACACGTCTGTAACGTCTGGGCGCACACAGAGACAGTGAAAGATAGAAAAGCTTTCTATATCCCCGAAGATAAGGGAATATACTTTACCAGGTTAACGCGTAAAGAGAATACTAAGCGAAAAACCACCTTTAAAGCATCACAGAAAATCATGGACAATCTTATAAGTCTACTGTTTTATTGTAATCTAGAACATACAAAAACAGGAGTATATATAAGCAACAAAAAATGAAATGCAGATCTGCTATAGGCCTGTTTTTTATTTTTGATATTTAAATGTGTTTGTAACAGTCAGTGTACAGTTACCGAATGAGCCACCCCTTGGATGGTTACCATTAAAGTAGAAAACTGTAGAATTGCTTCAAAGAATTAAATAAGAGAAATATTAACGTTACTTATGTAACATTCATCCATTAATTTCCCATACCCACTTGTCCAATGCATAGTCGCGGAGGTCCGGAACCGATCCCGCAACCTATGAAGGGCAAAGCAGGGAACAACTCAGGACGGGGTGCCAACCCATCGCAGGGCAGCCTAAGTGATCATCTCAACCACGTCTTTTACAGCACGTGCTCATTCAGGCTATATAAATAAGTCAAGGAGAGCATAGTGTCTTGAGCATGACTTGTGAAAATATGCTACTGATGAAAAAGAAATATATCGACCCTTCAGAACAATAACATGAACATAAATGGGTCATTTTTAGCTTTAAAATAAATTGTTTAAAAGTGGCATACATGGGCAATAGCCTCCAATTAAAGTATGAAAATATTAAATAATTTAAATAACTCCCACAACATAATTGTTCATTCGTGAACAAGAAATAGCAAATTGAAGGCCTTTATCGTCACCAGCATTTGTAGGCCTATGCGCAAAAATAAAAGCTGTCAAATCATAGTTATAATGGAAACGGGAGCCAAAATGGATTAGTCAAATTAGAACCTCGGTTGGAACAAAAGGCGACGGGCACAGTAAGAGCAGGACCACGACTAAGAAGAAATCCTTCCGCACTAAAGAAGCTGTAAACCGATAATGCAACAAGTCACCAGCCGGAGAACACAGGGATACACCTGGCAACCCGGTACCCGTCATAGATAATTCAACAGGTGACAGAGTCCATTGAGCTATTTGAAGCAGCCGCGATAAGAGGAGCTCAGAGGCGTGTTTATTTCAGCAAACGAAAATAAAACGAAGCAGAACGTCTTCAGATTTATAAAACTGCGAAGAAATGCGCTGGCAAACGAGGTCCTGCAAGAGAAGAGCTGACTGTCGCGTGCACTGGCAATGCCCCGCGTGCGCTGTGGAAGACCGTAAAAGCCCAGCGTTTACTTACTTGTTACGTTAATCGAAATATATCGTTATATCTGGGTAAATGTGTCGTTTTGCATTTGTCATTATGTGCATTTAATGATGCAGTATTAAACTGCAAAATTTTTAGACCAAAGTGTGTGAATGAAAGCGAGAACATTTTACATTAAAGTGGGACCGTCGCTTATCTCGTGCCAACAGACAAAAACAAGTAGGATACTTTATTGCCGCAGTTAACAGGCGCTATGTTATACCTTGTAGAGAGGGGCGCAGAAATAAAATATAGTGGTGGCGATGGAAAGTGATCTAGTAAAGGGACCGCCTCAGTAAAATAATCAGTTATATGAGCTGAATGTGACTTTTAGACGTTTTAAAGGGCATTATATTAAGACGCGCTGTAAATGACGGCGCCCGTGGAGCGGACTTTGCAGGCAGCGCGCAGCGGGGACCTGCAGACCCTGAAGGCGCAGGTAGCGCAGCGGGCGCTGGATGGCGACGTGAGGGATGGATTCGGCGCCTCGGCCGTGCACCACGCCGCTCGGACGGGGAGGCTCAGCTGTCTGCGCTATCTGGTGGAGGAGGCTGGATTGGCCGGTAACTGCGAGGCGAGAAACGGAGCGAGTCCGGCGCACGACGCCGCCGCCACCGGCCACCTGGCGTGCCTGCAGTGGCTTCTGGAGCACGGCGGATGCCGCGCTAAGGTGAATAAAGCTCTTATTATTTCAGTCCTGCATCATACAATCCTATATATATTGACGTGGTGTATGAATCCAAAACTGTTTTAAACAAATAGATTCATTCTTTTGAGAAATCACTACCTATATAGATTTCATTATCATATCGCCCGATTAAACCAAGAAGGAAACTGAAGACTTTGAAACAGCCAATTCTTCAACAGCCTTGCAACTTATTTAAATTTGCTCTTGAATTAACCAAATACACATTATTACTGTAAGTCAGTTTGATGAAGGTACATCAAATTATCTGTTATGTTTATCTTTCTGTTTTCTATTACATATATTCGCACAAATCTGGAACGGCTCCTCGCGGAACACGTAGAAGTGAAAAGCTGATACTGTATTTTATAACAACAGTTCCATTGTTCAGATAATTACATGATCTAACCGTAGTAACGGTGCTTATATTTTAGTTATTACGGCACTAAGATAGTAAAGCTGACCTCGTCTTTACCATTTAAAACACATCCATTCAGTATATTGTCACAAGAATACTCAAAAAATATCTAATAAAGTTTTAAAAGCAGTTACAAGTATTGTTCTCTTGTGGAGAAAATATCCTCACAGAAAAAAAGCTAAATTCTAAACAGATTCAGCTTCATAGAACATAGTGCTGGTTATAATCAAATTTTCATAAAAGTGAACATTGTGAAATACAGTGATGCAACACTGAAAAGTCACGGAGATAACAGAATGGTGATGACACACTGTCTCATTAGCAAGGTAATTAAATCTGTGTTTTCTAACTGCTGTTCCATTGTACATTTTCTATTGGCACCAAATGCTTAATGTAATCATTTTTGTCTTTATGCAGTCGGTGCTTCTGGTGTGCATTGTTTGTGAGGTTCACTGTAATGTTTCACTCCAGCTGTAGATGGTATCGGAAGTTTATGATGGGGGGGGGGGGGATGCGCAGATTGAATGACACACGAGGACAGAGTGGTCGTTGATGCACCTACAGGGAGCTGTTATTGGGCTTTCCTTCCCCGACCCGACTCTTTGAACCATTTCTCCGGCGCCAAAGGAAATCTGCTAACAGCTCATAACATAGCTGGATGGGAAGGTGGGAGATGATCCTCAGGGCATTCAGACCACCCATGGAGCCGCTTTATGAGCCACTGAGCTGCAGCATAATTAGCCCAGTGGAACATCTAATCAGCAGAAATGTGCCACCCTGCCTTTCGCCTGATGCCAATCCGCAGTCAAGCGTTTGTCGTTAAAGGTGCAGTCGAGGATAAGCTGTTAAAATATCGTTTAATTAAGACTCACTAAGCTGAACTTTCAGATGTAGTCATTAGAACAGTCACTTCTGATACCGTAAGTGTCACGTAATAGAGCATGTTGACTTCAATTTTAATTTGAAGTAAAGCATCTATGATGAGCAAATTAATGTATGTTTATATTCAGGGGGCCAATTTATTAGGTACACTTGCTCAGGGGCTGTTGCCTGGGGTTGGGGGGTGGGAATGTTTTCCTGTGTTCTTGGGTTCTGGACTGGAAGGGACCCAGTTGGCAAAATACAGAGGGGCCCCAAGGTTACATTTTGTCCAGGGGCCCATAATTCCTTGCTACACCCCTGCACCTGCGCATTAACACAAGCAGGCTGTTCGTCTGCACAGCGAATCATGTGGCCCCACAGTCTTGGATTGAGGGCTGTCATCTCATTCTCGCTCTGCACGCGTGTAGTTTGTATGTATTTTCCATGTGCATGTGCATTTCCTGTGTGTGTCACACTCCAAAAACATATAATTAAGGCTATTTTCCCATAATGTGCCTGTCCACGGATACTTGTAGGTTGGGCTGCAAAAAATGATTACGTTGATAAAAGATTAATCATGTGATCAAGCAATTAACTAATCGATTAGTTTAGCGAACACACAAGCTTTTAAGAAAAGTGCAAGTGCTTTGTTAAAAACAAAACATTAGGGGGTTTATTTTTTAAGTTACAGTTGTAGGAACTTTCCAAAGTGTAGATAATCTTCATTTACAGCGACAAAGTGACATACAAACAGAGGCCTGCTGTCCCCTGCATATTAAACTTGCACAGTATTTTCAAAAGCACTGTTACTCCAGCATTTTGAAACCTTGGCAATAAAAAAAGTGGGGGGCAGGATCCTAGCTTGTTTTGTCACCAAGATTTCAAAATACCACGCAATACTTTACCGTAATACTGTTCCAGTCTAATAACAACTTTAAAACTGTTCATAAGTTCCCGTGTTCCCCTGCACCACTTGAATTTGTGTTTATTGCAGTACTTTTTCCCTCTGCTGGTCTGGCTGAAGATCATTGCTGTTTGCCTGTGAAGATCATGGATGAGATTCCCGAAGTCCTCTTAACGCTACGTCCTTCGTAAGTTCTATCTTTTGTCACAGAACTTACGAACAATGTAGCGTTAAGAAGGCTTCGGGATACTCACATTCGTAGCCGTCTGTGTCCACAGACAAATGTAGTATGAACACAAGAGCCAGCATGACATTACAACACGCAGAAAAATGAAGTAAGAACTAGGCTTGACACGCCAATGTTAATGTTACTAGGTGATGTCATTATATGCAAATTACACAGCAACCAATCGGTGACAGAATTCTTGTTGACTATTTTTATTGCCCATGATTTTCGATGTTATTGAGGAGTTGTTGCAGCCCTAGTGTGTGTGCGTGGGTGGGTACGTGCCTGCTGGGGGATGGATTTGCCTTCTGGGCCTTGTGCCTTGTGATGGGTTGATGCCCTGTCCTGGGATCTTCCCTGCCTGGTGTCCCTCGGCTCTGGCCCCCCCCCCCCACCCGACCCTGAATGCGATAAATGGTAAAGGGATGGATGATTCACTGCTGGGATTTGCCTCGCTGTCCGTGTGTGTGTGGTTATAGAAAGTGAATCAACGCCCTTCAGATTTGAGATTTCACCAATGTTACGATATAATACATTTTAAAACTGTCTAATTATCATCTGTGATGTTGTCGCCATTTTTTTGAAGCTGGAAATTTCATCAATTTTTTTGCTGGCAGCAATCAGGGTAATATGACAACTTTTTGATTTTAGTTTAAAATAAAATATGAAAAATAATTGACATATCTTTCATCTATATCCTGTGACCAGGATTAGCAGTTGGAAGCAAATAACATCTATATAATTTAATGGGCATCATAAAATATGTTGGGAAAAATGCTTACAGCAGGTCAAAATTATGCAATTACTTCTGCATTTATAATGTTTGTATACTGTATGCGTCAAATCCCTCACTGTGACCCCCCCTCCCCACCCTGTTCCCCCAACAGGACAGGGACAGCTCAGGGGCTACGGTCCTACACCTTTCTTCCCGCTTCAGCCACCATGAGGTCACAGACTGGCTGCTGCAGAGTGGTGAAGGTGACCCCAGTCTCGCCACGGACACCGGCGCGCTTCCAGTGCACTATGCCGCTGCCAAGGGAGACCTGACATCACTGCGGCTGCTGCTTAGCCACAGTCCAAGGTATGGATGCTTCTGTTATTCCCACTGTACACTGCTGCTAGGGCACTGTGAGGTACGGGCTGTCAGCTGCATATCCACACTGTACACTGCTGCTAGGGGCACTGTGAGGTACCGGCTGTC
>JAODKC010000107.1:3975962-4012550 GCA_026777985.1 Mormyrops attenuatus | reverse complement strand
ATGGGTTAAATGCAGAGGACACATTTCATTGTTGTGCACTGTGTGCTGTGGTGTGTCAACAATGACCACTGATCTCTTAATTCATTTCTCCCCCTTTTATGACATAAGCTTATATACCATATTGTACCTGATAGAATTAGAGTGTATTCTAAAGCAGTCTTTCTCAGCTTGTTGGTTGTAAAACGCTGGTCGTTTTCAGTTGGTCATGGAGTATGTGGCTAAATAATTCTGAATTTTTTTTGTCTACCGGCACCATCTCATTCATCAATCATTAGACTTCACCAGTTGTTATGTAGGGATATGGTCCAAATGTTAAAAAATTTGGGTCCTGACTTATGCCCAAGGAAAAATGTGGGTCCTGAGGATACAGCAGTTGAGAACCACTATTCTAAAGTAAACAGTACAATTCTGCCTGGGAAGGATATCATTTGTTGTGTTATTCTTTGTGAGATGTTTTTGTCTGTCTGAGTGCAAATAAATCTCGAACCCAGCTTTGACATCATTACAGTGGAGGTTCCCAACACGAGTGCTGGAACCAGGCTAGCAGACAGCCCAGCATCTAATCAAGACTTAATTGGGCTTATTCTGATTCACAATGCCATGATGTTTTTAATTGTGTGAGTTTGTATATAAAACATTAAAATAAGTTATTTTTTTCAGTATCAGCCCTGTAAGCCCATTGGTGAATTATTTTATCAACTTTTAGTTCTTTACAGTAAATCAGTGTTTGATTTATCTGAAATGTGGTGAAAAAAAATTTAAATAGGTATATATATATATATATATAATTTTTTTTCAAACCGATTTAGCAGAAATGCTACTTGAAGGATGTCTTGCAAGATTTGCAAGATTGTATCTTAACAGACACTGTATTTTTTGTGTCATGTACAGCAAGTAATCCTAGTGTAAGTAATTAAATGAACTGTTTAAAACGACGTGTCCCAAATTTGGCAGACCAACACAAATTCCTCTTCGGCTGAGTTAGTAATTAAAATCAACAGAGTTGTTCATTGAATTCATTCACGTCTTTAATGGAAAATACTTTAAGTATTAGCTTTAATTTTTGTGCTGTTTTAAACCAAAGTATTGTTGAAGACTTGAACTTGAATGATGAAAAATTGACAAGGTTTTTCCATTTATTGTTAGAAATACATTTTAAAGAATTGGTCACGTGGGCAAAATTTGTAGCAAATTGAAATTATTTACTGTTGCAGTCAGACCGCAGATAAATTAGCGCAGAATCTTTGCGGCCAGCAGAGGGCTGTGGTGACTGAATCTAAAGATGATTTGTGTTCTCTGCTGGACGTCATACCATGGACCTTCAGGTTTTATTGGGGCTTTCACAGCACCACGCGACTCAGAAATGACTCACCTTAACTCTGGATGACTTTCGTACTTTACAGTGAGTAAAGAGCTTACAGAGCACCCGTATCACCACTTTCTGTTCACTGTCTATTACCCTTTATAAACAGTTTATGAATTTCCAGTAATATATACAGTATGTAAATATTATAGCTCCTGTGGAAGTATTCAGAAATACAGCATATTTCTTTACCCCGTTGTTAAGGAGTTTTCTTCTTGTTTGTCTTCAGTGGTACCATGTGGCGATGAAAATCATATAAATAACTTGATGAATGACTGGGGATTTTTTGACCAGGAGAGATGATCTTTAAAAACTCTTTTTGTAAAAGCAAAGATTCATTTATTAGTGAGCAACGGTGTTAAATGCAGGGCGCGATACCCCATAGTGCTGTATGTTTTTAGCAGGATTGCTGTTAGTGCAGGTAAATGGCTCTGATTCCGGTATAGAGAGGGTTTGGATCCCCGTCCACTTTTTGTCCCCCATTTAGGCCAAATGAACGGTGGCACTCCCACTGGCCGCCATTCCACAGACACGCATTCAGACAAAAGTTACTGGAGTGGATCGTTATGGATTCCAGACAACATTGGGGTTTGGAGGTTCTCCATATGTGACCAGCCCTCTGTGCTTTTAAAGGGGATAATTACTTCATTTGGACTCTGTTCACACGGTGTCCTCAGCGTTGGGAGGGAGCGGGGGGACACAAAGTGGTAATTGTGACCCAGCGTTAATGAGGGCCTCATTACCCGGCCGGTCCCCCCCGTCAAAGCCGCTGATGAGCTCCCTGATGGGCCCATCAGTAATTCCTCTGATTGGCCGCTCAGTCCACCGTCTCGTCTGTGCCCTGCCATTCCGGCGCGAGAGCAGCACGGGTCCTGACTGCATGTTCATCCATCGGACATAAAAAGAGGACGATGTTTGTCTGGCTGAGCCTTCAATGGTGTGACCTAACAGTGTGGGTCGCAAGTGTAAAAATATAATGATTCTCACTGTTTATTCTCACCTATATTGACCTTGTATTTTGTTTTCCCTGCAGAAACGTCCTACAAAAAACATGTATTGTTCCATTCAGTAGATTATTTTCAAGGCTGATTTCTGATATGTTGAAGTGGGAATTGACCTTTGTAGAAAAACAGTAAACCCATGTTCATGATTTGGCCGGAAGTCCTGTGCAGAGACAGCAGTAGTAGTCGGTCGTCTATCTGCTCGTGCCACTTTCACTGCAGACGTGCGCGAATGGCTTCTGGCGCGGTGTGTGGCTCACAGGGATCACATGCTGCATCTGTGATCGGAAATCTGTTGATTTGAGTCCTGAGATTGACAGAGCGATCCTGTGTTCGATTATCTCTCTAGGAACTCGGATGAAAACGTCACTTCCTGTCGGAAACACGCGTTTATGATGTCGGACAGAACATAAATGCTGGGGCCTTGAGCAAAGCCTTTAAGTCCTCTTGCTCTGTGGACTCTGATCCTGTTTCCAAATGTCCTTCATTTTGGGTAAAAGCATAAATGTATTGTAGCAATCTGATGGTGTTTAGAATAAGTTTCAACTCCAGTTAATCAAACCTAATGGTGGTATCATGGTGCACTGGGTAGCTCTGGGTAGCGCCTTGCATACCCAGGGTTGTGAGTTCAAGTTGAAATTTTACTTTGAAAGGCGGAGATCAAATTTTCCAAGGCAGAAATATGGAGACTCATGTAAAAAAAGGAATTCATTTATAAATTAAATGTAATTGAGATAAAAAATAATTCTGTTATTCCCTGCATCCCTGCCCCTCTCGCTCTCTCCCTAGTGTGGCACTAACGAGCCACACCTGTTGATCATTTGTCTCACCTGTCATTTCAGCCCTCATGTGATTCACACCAGATGCCTCTCGTTTGCTCCTCATCAGTGGTGTGTAAGAGTGGCTTCCAGTTCCACGCTCCCCAGTCTGGTCAGGGGTGGGCAACCTGCGGCTCGCCAGCATGAGCAGCTCGAGGCTGCGGCTCTTCTCAGAACGATAGATGCATTCACATTTTCATATCTTAACATATTATGATAAATTATTTATATTTATGAAAGTATTATTTATGGGTTAATATTATTGTTTTTCATTTAGATATTCATTTAGCTATATTTAAATGAGATGGTCCGTCACGTACTTCTGTGATGTCTTGACTGAATAATTTACCTCAAAGTCTTCCTCAAAGTCATTTGACGGCTCTGGTCAAATGGTGTGCTTTCCGGAGTTTTCTTCAGTGTCCGAGATAGGACGTAGGCTTATTTAGTTTATTGGGATTCCTAATTCTTTCATATGCTTTTTGTGGTAAATTATCACCACGCCTTCCCCGGTCTTCGTAAAATTATTATATTTTCTCCGATTTACATATTAAAGCCAGCTGAGTTCGGAGTGGTGAGGACGTTTTGCACTGCTCGGTCAGCACAGTTACAGTAGGGAAGTGGAGAGTGAAGGGCAGATGACTGCATAGCCAAACGAACTTGGGTGAGAATGAAGACTATCGCTACAGAACTGAACAATATAGTGATATTAGTCACCTTTGTGCTGTTACGTGTCCGAGTGATTTAAAACTGAGAGCCCGCTACCCCAAAATAGTTTTTCTTTATTTTTTGTAAGTACTTGAAGTTTTGTTTTTCTGTTAAACGACCGGTGCCCTAGTGCGTGCTTGTGTGAATTTCCCCTCTAGTTAGTGGTGCCTTTTGTTTGCCCTTTTCCGGTTACATTTTAATAAACCCCTTATTCGTTTGCCCTCACGCCTGCGCCTTCGTGTTCGTTAAGTGACAGATTTCCCGCCGTGATCCCGCACTGCTGATGCAGTTGGATAATGACAATTAACATACATGTAGAAAACAGCACATAGAAGATTATTAAAAATGCAGGATGAGTCAAAACAGTATCATCAATTTCACTTGGCAGCAGAGACCATCAATTATATGATCCCAGGGGGATTTTGTTGAACCATAAGTCAAGTTATGTCATAATACAGCAGAATGTAATCACAGTAATGATCAGATGGATCAGTAGCATTACTGATTGGTGTCGTATCGAATTGTATGTTTGATGTATATTCAGGTGGGTAAATAGGTCTGTGATGTGCGTATTTATGCGCTGTTGCTTGGTTACAGAGTGCAGTCACAGTAGGACTGTGAGCCTGTGCCCTGCTGCGGGGGGGGGGGGGGGTGTGGGCCCCGGTACGGGAGGAGGCTGGGGGGGTTAATTAGTCCACCCTCCCACCTGACCCCCCTCCCCAGGTGAAGAGCCCAGGGCTCACCATCATTAACAATTAATCCGAGTGCCGGTGTACGCTCCCCAGGGGGAGGGGCACAAAAAGATACTCTTAATTGTCCTCCGTGGGGGGGCGGAGTGGTGAAAGCGCAGAGGTACAAAGCTCGGCTCATAAAAGGCACGGTGAAAAACAATGTGCCCGGGATGCCATGGAGACCTGGGGACCTGCTGAGCGCGCCTGGCAGAGTGGCAGGGTGTAGCTCGGAGCGGGGCCTTTGTGTCTCTGTCAGGGCTGTCCTGGGCGTGCCTGTCTCAGCTGCAAATACCCGGCTCTGTGAATTTAGTCTGCGGTTGTTTTGTGTGTAACCATAGATCTCAATTTACTAACTGAATTAATAACGAAAAAGAGTGTTATTGAGTGGCTTTATAAGAGATATTTAGTAATTTCTTGCCTTTTGCTAAAAGATCCCAGATTTCATCTGTAAACTGGCTTTTTCAAACACCTTTGACTGTAAGTACATTGCTCTGTTTTTAGTTACAGTAAGAAAAAAAATATGTGCTTTGTAGGTAACCAAAATCGTACTTTTCAGGAGAATGTAATCCTGAGCCTGTGAGACTTCAGTCTGGGCAGCCATGGTTATAAGGCCAGCCTTTTGCTTGGGGTTTGCATAGGAGGGCCTGGGCCGGGCTGTGGTTGGTTGCAGGTCTGGCGCTGATGTCACCTTGCTGCGATGTGATAGGTCTGCGTTACTTATGAGGGGCCGGGGTAAAGCGAGAGGGCAGGTAAAGTGACACAGGTGCTGTGGATTTGGTATCTGGTGTCGCCTCGTCTTGCCTCCCTGCTCCTTGGCGCGCTCGCTGGGCACTGCCGGCACCCCAGGAACTCGCACGGTAAGACCAGAGTCCGCGCCAGCACCCATCACGGCCATCTTCGGGTTTGTTTGTCGTGCCGGTTCTTTTTGTCATGGGTTTAATATAATGCAACGTTTTTTTTTGACGCAAACTGTGCCTTCAGAACTCTTCAGCCACTGAAACATGATATATATATATGCCTACTCACAGACACACACGCACACACACATACATGTTGAAACATTTCAGGTTTCCCATAGCCTTCCCAAAGGCCTACTTTCCATATTATTGGAATTCTTTTGTTTGCTTTCTGTAAACTGCCCGAATGTGTCAACACAATTCCGTCTCTTGGCAGGGGTTTCGGCTTGTAGCTGCGATCCTGAACAAGGAACAAGACATTAAGCTGGTAGTGATGCGCGGTGCATAGGTGCTCATATGACGTTAGAAACATACCGTTCAATGCTTATTATGCTGTACATTGCTGCCACTGGTTTTCAGGCATTTGTAAAGTATTGATTGTTTATAAAACTCACTGCTTCTTCATTTTAATCTATTCTTAGAATAATCAGGTGTTCGATCTTGTTCGTCTCTCGATGTACAAGCTGAGGTGAGCTGGCCTGTGTGATACCCATATGCAATACTTTATTGACCCCCATGGGGAAATTCTCTTTTCGCCTACCCCGTCTTGCTCTCCATGACACTCAGACAGACAAGCTGGCAGTGAAGGACAGTCACCTGCAGTGGCGCCCATGGAGCTGGGGGTTAAGGGTCTCGCTCAAGGGCCCACAGACGTGAACCGGTGATCTTCCGATGACGGGCACAGAGGCTTAGCCCGCTGAGCCACTCACTGCTGTTTTGGGGGGATCACTTCAGTGTTCAGCTTAGCTGAGCCCGTGCCCCTGAGCTGTCAGACCTGTCCCGCTCAGTGCCTGTGCCCCGTCTACCTATGGAATGTCCAGAACCGAGGAGGCGAAGGATCAGCTTTCTCTGCCAAGATGAATCTGCAATGCAAATATGGACTGAACCACTAGAAAGATGAAATGTATAATGAGGCTGTTTGTCAGATGGCTGTGAGTTACAGCTGACCTTCCCGGCTGGCAGTGACGGTTTTACTTAGCTACAGTTTCACCAGTTGCTGCCTACATCGGCAGTAAGGTGGGTAGGTAGAGTCCTGCAGCGTTCTTCAGAGAGAGCACTGGGGAAGGTACCCCACCAGTCTGTGGTGCACGACTGGGAGACTGGAGTAACCAGTGACGTAACTCCACGGAGGGGGAGGTTGTGAGTTTACGTTCCTTAGATTATTCTTTTGTTACATTTTTTGAGTTGGATCTGCAATTCAAATGCAGTGCATTTTGCATTAAGGAAATCTGCAGCACGCAGGAAAAACAGCTGCGGATTGACTTTCTCGAGAGGAAGTCTGGAAATTTCCAAAAGTCTGTGGCTCCGACTGGGTATGTTTTGAGATCTCTTTTTGCTGACCAGTTACAGTTCTGGGTCAGTCCAGATGCATTTCTCTGGCCCAGTCATAAAGCAGGCCTTTATTTACAGGTTTGAATGATTAAGTATTCATTTAAATTATTTGAATGAGGTGGTTTTTATGAAATAACGACATAGGGATCATATTTGTTAGCACTTACACTGTTTAGTGCCTGGAAAAATCACAGTTTGAAATGAATTCCAGGTTGGATTACCATGACCTACCAACAACTGGTTAATGTAACCCAGTGGGAACAATGTTTAAACACAGAGGGGACTGAGAGTCACAGAAAGAATATTATTTTGGAATGATTGACATCTTGTCCTCCTGAGACTGATATAATTTAAATGCTTGAATCATTTATCATTGTTACATTATGCACTGTCAGTTACACAAAATAAACCATCAAAAATATATCAAAGAAATTCAAAATAAGCTAGTCATAGTGAAAATTCAGTCATCATCTCAGTTCAGTGCCAGGCTCGGGAAACTGGAGTGGGGCCGGGGTGGAGAGACGGAGGCGAGTCTGATGACCAGCTGCTGATCCCTCTGAAGGGGAAGCAGCCAGGGTTCAGGGCGGATCTCACGGCCCTAAGCAGACGTTAAAAGCGTTTAGCTCCTCTGTGAGCAGATGGTCTCGCTGATGTGTTTGTCGGTAAATGCGTGTCTTAAGCGATGTTCTTCCAACGGCTGCGGGTAAATCCTCGTAAGCACTTCTCAGGGCTTCCGACCGCTCGTCATGAAGAGAGACGTCCCCACACAGGACACCCACCTGTTAAACAGTCTCTTAAAGGGGTTAATGACCTGAACATCAAATTCTGTGTCCTATTAGTTTCTGATGATCTATTCATGTGAGGTCTGTCATACAAAGATTAATGTAGATTGCCACACATTCTGTTGCTTTGTTTGTTTATTGGAATATTCTTAGTAAAACACAACCCCCCCCCCCCCCCATAACGCAGTTAAGGACCAGTGAGAACTCAAACAGTCTACGCCGAATCGACTCCAACCGGAAATCCCGTAACTTCAGCAAACAGCCCAGCACTGGGGACTACTACAGGGCGCTGGGCAGCATCACGGTCGACCATCGTGGAACCGACACCATGGCGCCCAACGAGGAGGTAGGCGGGGCCTTCAGGTCCTTGGTGCCTTTTTTATTTCTTGCTCAGATGCAGAGATGCTTACATTTTAGCTCGTCGTTTTACTTTTGGTCATTTCCCAGTTCAAGAGTACAACAGCAGTGTCCCTTTATGCAGTGGCACATATCTTCCTCATCACCAGCTGCCATTATTGCCAGTTAAAGTAGCTTAAGGCTGACTTTGCAGAGTGTGTGCGGACAGTGATGTGTGAGTGGTCAGGTATGTATTTCATTGTGGGCCACTGAGGTCCCTCATAAACGCTTCCTTGCACTCTCAGTGGAGGCTGTTAAGCCTGTTTTTTAAGAGTTCCATTCTGAGAAGTCATCCCGATGTTCCCTGGCTGGCTTTATCGGTCCCGTGTCCTGGCGTGGACGTACCAGGGAGGTGCCTTTAATGTTCCTCCCATAATAGTGGATATACCCGCTCTCTGTTAAACGCAAGCCCTCCCGTGTCACATGAATACCTGTGTTTGCCATTTTCTCCATGCTTGTCAACTTGCACCATTACTTGTGCAGAATGCTTTGAGAAGGTGAAAACGGTTTCATTAGCTAAGCTAGATATTAATGTCTGCTCGTGGGTGTAATCAGCCCTGAGCCCGTTTCACTCCCTGCGGGAGTGTCAGACTGCTATACGGTCCTCCCCCACATGCTCGGAAATGGCCCCCAAATGATTTACACCCCCTCCCCCCATCTCCCGCCATTGTTGAGTGGTACGTGCGCTGTGGAAGGTCAGATTTCAAAGGCAGCCGTCTTGTAAACAGCTGTCCTGACAAGCGCGGGTGGATAATGACCCCATGCGAAGCTTTCACCCCAGCAGTGGGCATCCTGCCGTACATGTGGACGCTGTGTGTGGGAAGGTGGCGCCCCCAGGGGGCAGAGGCCTGCTAGTGTTTGAATATGTCAGGGCGGGCATGTCGATCTCCTGGCTGTGGTGCCACCTGCACATTTCTTTAATATAATAATCCCCCCCCAGGGATCCCTACTGCTGGAGGACGCGGCGAACAGCCCCCCGAGCCCTGAGAACGGCACAGCGGAGGAGCTGCCCTTACCCCCTCCGCCACCCCCCCTGCCAGAGAGCCAAAGCACCCCCCCGCCGCCACCTCCGCCGCCTCCCCCACTGCCCTCGGAGTCGTCGCCCCAGCAGCCCAGCGAGGGTGGCCACCGGAGAATGTCCTCCTCGTCCTCTGGAAGTGAGTGGCTCTGTCCCCCCCCCCGACCCATATCGGACCTGCCGGGGGGGTCCTGTCCTCTCCATGACTTAATACACACACTATTCCAGAAAGGCGGATAAATTCAGAGTCTGTTCGCGTTAGAAGCGTGCTGCTGTTTTGCGCTTTGAAAGGAGCTTAAAATCCGTCAGCCGTAGCCTTTGAAGTGACTCGTACGGCTGATTACGCATTTATAGAAGTGAGGCTCCGATTACTGCTCCGGCCGGTTTAGGGTTCGCTCATTTCCGTAATTGTACGGTGGATCCTGGCCAGTGGCGGCTGTGTCTGCGAGCCTCGGGTCTGTCTGTTATGTGTGCAGTTTGGAGCAGGTGGCCGTTTCCTCCCTGTGATGTACAATTAATATTATCATTATTATTTTTTTATTATTTTTATTATTATTAATCCATAGGCATCAATATGGAGTCGCCACCCCTTTGCAGCTAAAACAGCTGCCACTCTTGTGGGAAGTCTTTCCGTAAGATTTTGGAGTGTGTCTGTGGGAATTTTTGCCCATTCATCCAGAAGAGCATTAGTGAGGTCTGGCACTGATGTTGGATGTGAAGGTCTGGTTTATAATCTCTGTTCTAGTTCATCCCAAAAGTGTTCATTGGGGTTAAGGTCAGCGCTCTGCGTGGGCCAGTCAAGTTCATCCACACCCAACGACCAACTCACCCAACCATGTCTTTATGCACCTTGCTTTGTACACTAGGCCACAGACCCACAGTCATGCTGGAACAGAAAACTGCCTTCCCCAAAGTGTTCCCACAAAGTCGGAAGCATAGAATTGTCCAAAATGTCTTGGTATGCAACTCCATATTGATGCCTATGGATGTAGAATGGGATGTCATAAAAGTTCCTGTAGATGTAATAGCCAGATTTTTGTCCATGCAGTGTTTGAGAGACCCCCCCCCCGCATCGACACAATATACCACTGCACCTGAATAACTCTGCTGATTATTTTCCTTGTAAAAGTAGCTCTAACTGTAAAAAAGTTTGGCAACTACTGCAATAGACAGTATAACAGAATAAATAACACAGCATTAGAAAATAGTACAAATATTAATTTTCTCGTTAGTGTCTACCTTTATTTAATTTGTCTTTTAAGCGAACACTCTCTACCTTTTTCTGAGGCCATGCTACTCCATCTTAATTATGAACTGAATTAAGTAGTAGCTCTCTGTTCTTTGTCACGAGCTGGAACTTCTCTTGTGTCCCTGGTGAGTGTTGCATTATGGGTGCATTGCAAGGAAAACAGCACCTAGCAGATCCACTCACAGCATTGACCGCACGTTTTCGCAGATCAGCTGAATACCTCGCTTATTGGGTCCAGACGGTCTGAGGTTATGAAGTCCTGTGTTGTCAGTGGAAAAACCACATACCTACATAGGGCTTCTGCAGACCCTCAGGAGCGTACAGCGTGTCCCCTCTCGAACCCCTGTTCATACCACCAGTGACTACTGGCTGCTATAAAGGCAGAGTGCTGGGATGTCTGTGTTTTTGAGATGTTGCTGAAGAAAGATGGATATAGTAGCACTGGGGGCAACAAGCATTCAAGACAAAAATATTAATTTGAAGCCGTCCAACCAATCCACAGACCGCAGCTGTTTCCACAGACCGCAGGAATCCAGTAATCCAGTAATCCATGGCCCTGAAGGGGTCCATTGTCACTGTTTCGTGACCCAGACACACTTTGACTTGGAAAACCAGTGTTTTGCCTAAGCCAGCTTGTTCTTTGCTAAGCAAGGGAGAAATGCAAAATGTCCATGTAGTCTTTGAGGTGCCCATAAAACAGGGAAGCTGTAGGAAGGAAGCTGTGTCTGTCTTACCCTCAAAACTGCTGCTACATCAGGCCACAGTTATGACGGTAACTGCTGCCCCCCCTTTTGGACTGTTTTCTGATGTCAGGGGCATTCAGGTGATTGGCTGATTAGCATAGCATCAATGCTGTTAGCTAACGGCTAGCCCGCCATTGACTGTAAGTCCATTAGACTGCTAGGTATTTATTACATGAAAGCTGTGAGTGTATTAGGGAAAAATGAACTGTAAATATTGACTATATAGGTTTTTTTTTCCAGATTTCCTCCTGATCTGGAACGGCGTATCCCATTTGCCTAACGCACGTTGTTTTACGTATGTGCTGTCAGGCATGTTTTATGAGCAGTAGGCCTCTCCGAATACTCGGAAGATCCCCCCCCCGCCCTTTTAACTGCTTTCGAAGTGGCATTTCAAGAATTGGAAGGTGTGAAAAGGTGTGTGACCTGGTAGCCCCCAGTACCGTTGTGGAAACTTCAGATGCATGGCGTACAAATTACTGCCGTCAATCCTGTTAGCCTCATCGGCATATTTTCCGCTATGACACCGCTTCTGTTGTATTTTGTAGTTAATTAGGATGTTGTGATGCATCGTAACCCCTCCAGTCTGATGCTTTTCTTGCCTTTGGTATCCTGCTTGCTATCACTCCAAACTGCTTCCAGCATTTCCACCCGCTGTGCTCCCAGCCGACGTAGAGCGCCCTCTTTTGGTTCCTCTTTGAACTATTCTTAGGCGTGAAATGTGGCTTCCTGCCGTGTTTTTCTTCCTGACTTCCTGAGGATACTGTGTTGGGCTTCCCAGAGACACACAGTCTTTTGGGGACCCTGATGAAGGGGCACCGAATTGTGGTGACTAACCTCTTCTTCCCCACGGTTACAGCGCCGGGGTCTTACTGTTAACAAAAACTGAAACTGAAACTACAAGAAAACATTTTTGTAAACTGAAATTAAATAATATATGAAAAAAATAAAACTATGGCTAAATGAAAATTATAAATATTGCTTCTGGAACTAACTAAAAGATAATACAAACAAACATCAAATACTTTGCGATACTGATACTTAATACTGTTTACAGTAAAATATCTCATAGATAGTAGCATTGTTCTCTGTCGGGTAGCTGAATTGCTCAAACTAAAACTAATATATTTTTATTTAGTTTCTGTATGTATCTTTCAAATAAAAACAAATAAAACCCATGAAATCTAACTAAAACTAAACTGGATTTCAAAATAAAACTGAAAATAATATAAAAAAAAAACAAACTAAAAAAATTGTAATTGTAATAGCAGTGTTACAGCATTGTGAGCTGGCCGACACTACATAGGTTCATGCGTAATGATCATTCCTCTATTCAGGCTGAGCTTATTGGAGTCTGGGTGGTGGGCAGCAGCAGCCATGTGACTCTCCGCTTCTGGGCCGGATGGAACTTGCAGATGTGGGAGAGGGTGACAGTGGATCGCGCCGGCTCTCCGCACACGGGCAGGTGACCCGCGGACGCCATTGTGAGGCCGTAATCCTCAGCCCCTCCCTCATTGTGCTGTGTTTGCTAACGGGTGGGACCTCGATAGAGCGGACCTGCCAGCTGTCACCGGGCCATCGCCGGCCAGCCGCAGGTGCGCTCCCACGCCCCACTGCCACCTTGCAGCCCCCGGGCCGTTGCGTAATGCTCCGCCGCGCTTTTTGTCTTATTCTCGCGTCTAAATGGTGAGGAAAAGGGCCGACTGGAATGTGATGGCGATGAAGATCGGCCAGGACAGTAAGAGTGATGGTAGGATGTGTTACAGTTATTAAACTATTTGCTCTTCTCTCGCTCCATTTCTCTATCCCATAATACTTACTCATGGAAAGGGCATTGACTGCTGCTTTTATGCTAAGATGACTTCTAAAGTTAAAGTAATTCATTTATATTAGCCACATTTTATGAATATTAGTTCTTTGTGGAATGATCTCACCTGAAATACCTAAGCAAACAGGTGGGTTATTACTAACTGTCGCATGGAGCTTGTAGTGCGCTGGGTAAATAGTTGGAGGGTGTATGGATGAATATATCTGTTAGTAAATGTTACTGCCAGTCTATGTCCAGTGATTTGACAGTAAGGTGGGGCGAAGCCTACTTATAGTGGAGTGTTTCTGGTCTGTGGCGTTGGAGGTGTGAGGCGTGTGGGCGATGGCAGTGGGGCCGGAGCGTGAGTGCTGGGCCACCACACTCCCAGACTTGCTGCAGAGATCCTTCCTGGTAATCCTCTACATGGACAGCATCTCCGTTTGCTGTGAGAGGACCTGGGGATGAGCTTATGGCCTGGGGGAGGGCGGGGGCAGACGAAGCATGGGGACAGTGCACTTAAATCCTTTGCCGTTTGGCAACTGTTTGATGTCGTCGTTAATTACTGCTGATTGCGACAGATTTTCTTTCTTCCCAGACATGAGTGGCTTTGTTTTCCCAGGGCAGAGAGAGAGAGAGAAAGAGAGAGGGGGGGGGGGGGGGCTATGTCAATCTCCACACAATACTGCAAGTTCAGTTTTTGCTTCCCAAGCAGGCATGAAGGAGGGACTGAGCTTAATCTGGTGCTTGTTTTAAAGACCTTCCTACTTGAAAACAGGTGACGTATCTGTTTATCTTTGTATTGGCATTTAATATTGTAAGTCTGCAAGATACGCCTGTAAGGATCATGTGCAGAGTTGGCATTGTAGATTATTTAGAATAGATTTAAGTCCTGAGTTAAAAATATGGTCTTGCTGTGAGGATAGAACTGTTTCTCTGTGGAGCAGGAGGGTGCAATTTTTAAGTCTAAGTACACAGGTAAGGTTTACAGCAATTTTAATCAGCCCACTAGTATGTTGTTTGTTTAATTACCCTTAAATCAGTTTTTGTAATAAAGTCTGGTTTCCTTAGTAACCATGGCTGAAATCTGTAATATTTACAGCCATACTTTGGTGTTAAAGGACATTACAACTGGGAGCAAAACTCAGTTAAAATGAGCTGCTGTTTTAAGATATTAGGCGATTAGTCTGTGAATTCAGCTAGTATGGTAAAGAATTTTAGCCAAGGTAAATCCTCATTGAAACATACTATGTGATTTTTTTGTGTGTTTGTCTTGTTTCACCAGTCTGTGCTTTATTTAGTTCAATTAACTGTATAACATCAGAATCAGAATCAGGATTCACTTTATTGGCCAGTTACCACTGCACGTACAAGGAATTTATTTTAGTAGTATTGGTGCTTACAATCACAAATAACATGAAAGAACAAGATCATAAATAAAAAGTAGAAATAAAATAATACAATAAAGGTATAAAAGACTGCAGAGCAGCGCCAGCTGGGCAATTTAATTATAAGGGCGTTATGGGGAAGTGAGGTATTTGAATACTGGAATATAAAGGTATGAAATGTATGATGTCCAGTAGATGAACAAGGATGTACAGAGATGCATGCAGAGTGAGTGGGGGAGTGACAGAGGCAGGGACTGTGTCTGCAGGGGTCATTAGTTCATAATTAGATACGTTTCAAAATATTTAATGGACCCTCACTCATACAGCAGTTTCTTAAACGCTGAGACATTTTATCCATTGTAGGCAGATGTGCCAGCGTTCTGTCTTTGATGTGACTCTGTTCAGCCTCCCTGCCCTCAGAGCCAGCTGGTCTCCTGCTTGGGTGTGTGGCGTGTGCCCTGTGGGCTCCACACGAGATCATTTCGGCCCCTGCCTAGCTAACCCATCCTCTGCCCCTCCATCTTCTTCACCGCAGGCGCCAAGTCCTTCAACATGATGTCCCCGACTAGCGACAACTCTGAGCTTCTGGCTGAAATTAAGGCTGGGAAAAGCCTGAAGCCGACGCCCCAGAGCAAAGGATACACCACCGTCTTCTCCAGCAGCGGGCTTCCCGGGAGCAACGTGAGCATCAACCGCACCACGGTCACACACCACGGTCACACACCACGGTCAACAGAATATCACGTAGGGCTTGGAAATCGTCAGTGGGCAAAATTTTTAATGAATATCGGTAAATCTTTGGTTTGACCCACTTCCCTTTTGGGGACTTTATTGGTTCCCATTGGGTTTATCATACTGGTGATTGACAGCATGCCATAAACCTGCCCATTGTAGGTCTCAAAGTCCCCTTTCTGCCAGTGCTGGTAAATGTAATTTTCAAGGACAGACCTTTTAGTCTGTGCACAGTTAATGTGTACAAACACATCAGCGGGGTGAAATGTGCCCACCTCGCTCACTGGCACCCAGTAATAATAGGTGTTAATCACCAAAGGCACTGATTTCTATGGAAGGGATTTGTGGTTTGTTATGCATTGTCCAGAATAGATGTGGTTTGTCAGGTGGAAGAACTGGGATGTAACGACTAACTCTAGCTGGTTTCAGGATCCCTTGAGAATGACCAAGATGTTTCAGTTCGTACACAGACCATTGTTTTCTATCAGAATCACCTTAGGGATGCGGTTTCTTGCCCCAAAAACTGAGAACAAGAAAGCATTTTATATGAGGCTTAGAAAACAACAGAATATATATTTAACAATTAAAATTTTTCTTTTCACTATCAATCAAGTATGTAAACATTCAATACTCTTGTGTTTTATATAAAACTTTTCTGAAAAATAAGCACCTTTTATTGGGTGTTAAAGTCCTGGAATGTGAACTTTGTGAAAAACTACTCAGCAAAGTGTTTTTTTTTTTATCTAAAGCGGCGTGTCACTGCCGAGCTGAATGCAGTGACCCCCTAACCTTAACGCGCCCATGAATGCCGTCCCTCCCAGACCTGCGCCTCAGCATTAAGGAATTCCTTGCTTTTCATCCCCGTGAATCGGACTTTGAATGGCCTCCTAGTGAATGCATGGAAAATGCATGTGAGCCTGTGACAGCCTTCTTTTGCCGGCCGCTCACGTAACTGCTGAACCCGCCGCGATTCCTGGTTGCATAACATCCGGCCCATAGGAAAATTTTCCACTTTGTTTTGCTAATTGCTTGTTAATTGTGTTTGCCTTTTTGTAGCTGGCTGGGTATTTAACTCGCAGACTCTGACATTGTTGCAGTCCCTGCTTCACCTTTGATGTAATTTTGGTCAATTATTTGGCTGAATCCATTTGTAAAATTTGAGATCTGTTGATTAATTGTTTGTGAAGGGATGCCAGTCTAATAACAGCTCGAGTTGGCAGTGGAAGGACCGTTACTTGTTAGGCTCATGTTATAAACTTCTGTCATCTAACCCAGGAGTTTATCTGTTTGACCTAACAGGTGAGTTTGTCATTCCAGGGAGATAGCCCAGCAACGACTCCGCCTCCGGCCTCCGTCACTCCGCCCACAAAGCCCTTGTCCCCGCCCCCAGAGACTCCTCCCACTACTCCCAGTTCGGCTGGCCCGTCCACCCCACGGGCACTGGCAACCTCGCTCAGCCAGGAACTGCTACCCCCTGTTGTGAACGGCAACACAGAGCTGACCCCGCCCACCACGAATAAGGCCGGCCCGGTGGACGTGGAGGCCATGGTGCCCACACACGACGAACAGGGCCGCGTCATTCCGGACTGGAAGAGGCAGGTGATGGTGCGCAAGCTGCAGATGAAGATCCAGGAAGAGGAGGAGCACAAACGCAAGGTATGCTGGGTGAGGGGCGTGGCCAAGTGGAGCCAGTTTCAGCAGTTTCTTTATTTACCCCTGAAATCTCAAATGATGTCACTTAGCATGCAGGTAAAGATCCCAACAGACCAAAGCAGCAACAGCAGGGGGGGAGTTATCTGACTTGATGCAAACATATTAAACCAGTTCATTTTAAACAGGTTTAATTTAGTCACATGGCAAATAAATTTGTCTGTCTGTGTACAGGATTTACTGTCCCCACAAATATATAAGTATTGAAAAAATACTGAAAAATAAGTATTGTGGTGACTTCCTCAAAAGATAAGCTGTAAAAAATCTTTTTTAGGGAATATAGAGCTTAGTAGGCCATTCCTTAGTGCTGTAACTTTGTAGTATTCCTCCCACACGCTTAATAATGCCTCTTTGACCTGCATAATTCAGTTTATTAGCTTAAATAATAATTTCTCTCGGTTCACCGACCAAGCGGCCAAGCAGGCAGGCAATAGCAGCTACTGGTTCAATACTGATAAGTCCGATAAGGTGTGAAACAGCACAGCTGTCCATATGATTGGCCAGTTACATATCTTCTGTGACGTAGATGCACTCGTGGTCGAAGCCTGCAGATACTGCATGCGAACTTTGCAGTGAGTTCCACATGGGCACTGGACAGGTGTGTCACTTCACTGAAACATCTGCACTGTCTGTGTTAATGACAGCATGGGAGGCGGAGCCTAGGTCTTAATAGTGATTGAAATTTCAGTATATTTGTATTTAAATACTGTGTGAGAAATGTTGCTTCCCTGTGATATATTTGAATGAAGGTCTAGAGAATTTTTCTTTGGATTTCATAAATAAATTAATTCCATAAATGAACTCATTTTTAACTCCCCCTTTGTAGATGGCATATGTAAAAATTCTGTTTTGCAGTTGGAGCCCTGTAAACTTTATTTTTTGCCAGTTTTATTGCTTGATTTACTTTGTTTGTCTTCGATAAGGGCTACTTTAATTAACCAAGAAAGCTCACTTTAAACATGACCTTTGCTGGTGATATTTTAAGATGTCAAATACAGTAATATGCTTTATAGAAGAAAATATTTTATTGGTGTACTGCTTTGTCATGCAGTAACAACACAGGTAACTGATTACAGATTAACTGGTAATCCATCAAAGAGTGCATCATCTGGGTTTTTTTCTGTCTGAACTCTTTCATGGGAATCAGTTAACATCCTGGACTGTTCAATCAAATTGCTTCTTAGTTAAGATCATTTTCACCTCCTTTGTATAGATCCAGTTAGTGTTGAGATTTGTCCTTTATAGAGAAGCAGGGCATAGATTTGGAGTGCACATTGCTCCAGTTTAGGTATCATTTGCACGGGCTTCCGTCCTGCTTGAATTAAATATGATCTCTTTATTGAGTCTAAATAGGTCTTCCTTTTCATAATTACTCTCAGCTTGGAATAATCCGTCAGTGCAATTCTCATCCTCATTGTTATAGTTTGCTGGATTTCACCCCAATCCTGTCAAACATGCTGATGGAACGTAACCCACTTTTGCTTCTCTGATCTTCCACACCTCAGAGGGCTCATGGTACACAGTGGGAATCAATCCTAGCTCTTAGAGGAACATTTTGTTTTGGGTTTAACTACACAAAGCACAAGTGTTACATTGTCTGGCAGGATTATAGCAGACAATTTGAAAATGCTTTGAAATGACAGAGGCGCCTCTATAACAATCAGTTTAGTCCCCCCCAATTTGTCTGGACATCGTTGGGCCAGTATGTTCCATCTGGACTATGCAGTAACTGTTGGCTGTTTAGAGGCCTTAAAAGATGCTTATTTGCAATTTTTAAAACATGAATGGATTGCATCTGATTCTCTTTACTCAGCTAATCATGTTACTTACAGTGGCAGGTCAGGAGCTGTACCTGCAGAGGTGAGGGTGCTTATCCCAACCCAGTTATGTTCCTTGCTGACTGAACGAATGACTGGCTGCATAAGAGCAGCTAACCCTCTTAGCGTCATGCTAACCTTACGGCTTACTGCCACTGCAAGGAACTTCATTGTCTGGCTTTTGATCATCTCCACCAATCAGACTCTCGAACAGTGGGAGGGGCTCAGCTTGTATCCATAGAGATTATTCTATACTTAGTGGTGTGCAAAGCTGAAGATATCGTCACAGAGACATTGCTTACGTTGCCTTTCCCTAGAATGACTTAGTACTTCTTTTTGTGTATCGACACAATACATATTAATTACATTGTGGAACATATTTTAATATATTGGTGCTAAAAAGCCATGTTCATGTAAAGACTATTCTCTGATGACATGGAATAATTGTAAAGGTGCATACTATAAAAATATCTTCTTCTTCTTCCCACGTATTGTGACTGTGCTGTAATGAGTTGTATTATGCAGAGAGATCTGAATAATCATCTCCTATGACAAAGCACCTCAGAGCATATAATAAGCCTGTCAAAATAGTTTGCTGTTAAACGTTTTGCTAAATGTTTCCCTTCTTAAATATCGTTACCTCTGCACTTCTTATTTGAGCACAAGTGATCGGTCCTTCCCGAAATAAAACGCTTAAAACAATCATGCCCAAACACGGTCTACTTCAAATCCTCACAGTCACTACATGCTGAGCACACACAAACTAGTTTCCAAAAGTTTTATTTACACGGATAAAAAAACTTGAATTGTAAAAACACTTGTGCTGACAGGCATGCTAATTTCCCATGCCATTAGAAGCATTTTGGAGACTTCTGCCCTCGGTAAAACACATTATTTTGAAACCCCTTGGCAACAATCAATATAAATCTTGTCTTGATCGGTTCGGCGTCCTCTCGGTTTGGTCACATTTTTTCACTGTACCTGAATGAAATCTGAACATAAAGCTTTAGCCACACTAACCCTCGTCATATTGTTTTATATAGTAATTATATATTATAATATATAATTACATATACATATATATATATATATATATATAAGTATGTTCATGAATTATATACTGAAAATCTGGTTATTTACCAACCAGCAACCAGTTTTAATTTGACACCTGTTTTTGGTGCTAGTTTCTTACTGTTAGAGATTAATAGGTACTAAGTTGTGTATTTTGGTTGTGTGTTTATAATACCTACATGTAGATCCTACATAAAAGACCTTCAGGTATTTTAAATGTATGTATAAAACTGTTTTACTGGAATGAAATGATCATGGTAATTTATTTCAAATATTCTAGTAGAGGAAACACAACCTTATGCAGTGCCATTATTGTGGAAGTGATTAAAATTTTTATGGCTAGTTATTCAATCCCGACAGCACCTCTGGTGTGTCTCACCTCTGTAAGGTGGAGTAGGCAACGTTCGGCTGAAATCACAATGCATTATCTGCAGAAATGCCCAGCTTCACGAGACAGAAAAGCCGCAGGTTTACCCGGCGGCCTGCTTGGGCCTGTAACAGTACACAGGCCCGACTCACTTTCCTTGCCTGTCTATCAACAGGCATCTCCGGTCCACTTGATAATTCCCAGGGGAATATCGTTAAAAATGTAAACGTCCGATCGCATTACCAGACGCCCAGGGTGGGGGGCGGGGTTCTCGCTCGCTGAGAGTGACCCACCTGGAGGCAAGACGAGAGCAATGAAATGACTGCCTCCCTCCCATTATGGTTTAAAGGCCTGGAGAGGATCGTGTTTCACGCGCTGTGAATGCTCTCGTCTGCCAGCTACTGCCGCCTTTCTGCCTGCTTACCCAGTCCCACGTTAGTCAGTTCCATTGTAATAATGTTCTTTGGCTGATGGCCATTGAGCACTCCAAACCGAGAATGATCATATCCAGTGCTGTCGTCGAGACGCATCACTGCATTAAATCATTAAAGTTGTTACCAAGTGTGTTGGGTTTCGGGCGAGACATTCTTCCCCTTCTGTTACAGGCTGAGGAGGAGGCAGCTCGCCTGGCATCCATGCCAGCCTGGAGGAGGGACATCATGAAGAAGAAGATGGATGAGGAGAGGTCAGTGATGCTGTTTCCCAGCATCCCCTGCTCCTGTGAATTGGCTTTACTTTCTCGCTGACCTTCATGGCTGCCTGTTGGGCACTAATTCTTCAGTTGCAACTTCACTTCCGTCGATCCCTCATTCCATCCACAGGTTCATCATCCATACATTTATCCACACACACAAGGACAATATACAGATATAATATACAGATATAAATATGCGACCAGCAGGCAGCAGTGGGCTAAGCCTCCGCGCCTGTGATCGGAAGGTTGTTGGTTCAAGCCCAGCTTTGGCACATCTGTAGGTCCTTGAGTAAGACCCTTAACTCCCAGCTCGCTGGGCACTGCAATGGATGACTGCCCTTCACAGCCAAGCTTATTCTCATGGAGAGCAAGACAGTGGAGGTGAAAAGAGAATTTCCCCACAGGGATCAATAAAAAGTATCTATTATAAGAAGAATGTCAGTGGATATGTTTTATTCTTGCCTTTTTAACTTGATTTTCCATGCCTACTGTGTTATGCATATGAAAGCAACGATTGTTATTCTTATAAGTCAAAAAAGTTAGTTATTAAGTAAATGTGAATAAATTATAAAATCGGTATTATTAAATGATATTTATAAACACCAGGCATGTCTGCGTAGGTCTGACCTGGTAATGTGAGTTACTGCCTACAACCCTGTCGGCTTTGTGTGTGTGACTCGTCCACCGGCCTGCTATACAATGACTCCATGTCCCTTAAAACTTTAATAACCATCAGCAGAACAACATGTAGACGGTGTGTTTATCAAATACACAGTGTAACATTTCACCAAGGCCGGGTCAATGAAATGGCAGCACCGGCCTGGCATGGACAGGCATTTCTCTGGCATGTCTGCAGCTTAACGCGGCAGTTTTGTTCATTTTTAATTCAAAAGCTGTAAAAAAAAAGCTTCATGCAGGGAGGAGAAGCTCAGAACATGGACTGTCTGGGTCCCCGAGGACCGGATTGGGAAACCCCATGTTATATATTGACTTTTTTTTAATGTACTAATTTTCTTTTGTTTTTCTTTCTGCCTGCACACAGGGAGCAAAAAAGGTAAGAATATTCACATTTATGCTTATTACCATTGTATGTATGTTGTATATAATACATGGTGCTAACTGGGTCTCTGAACTAATCAGATTTGTGTACAATGTAGTTATATTGTATATCTTGTATGTTGTTATATAAATGACTGTGTTCATTCACCTAAGTGAAGAGTTGTGTTAAAAAAATAAGATTGCCGCCCTTGGGGGAAAATGTGAAATTGTAACCTGTATATGTATTGTTGCATGAACACAAAGATGGAACTTGTTATTTATATTTTGTCATATTAAAAGCAAAGTAATTTATAGGCTATTGTATGCTGAACAGGTTCTCCCTCTAGAGGCCGTTTTGTGAAGTATTTCTTCTCTGGTCAGCTCAGCATCTGCTGGTCATTAAGAACACATTGTCTGCTTTTGTTCAGTCTTTATATTGACTCCATTCAGGGATTATATCCTTCATTAAAAAGGCATTAAATCCATCAATGGGAGAAATGTGTGTAACCTACAAAGCCGTGCCTTCATCCATGCAGAAGAGAGGAAGAGAGACTGAAGATGGAGATGGAGAATGAGGAGAAGTCCGAGCTGGAGAAGCTACGTGCCCTGGGCTACGACGAGACCAAGCTGGCACCTTGGCAACGGCAGATCATCCTCAAGAAAGGAGACATCACAAAACAATAGACCGCCGTTTCCCAATCTGGTCCTCGGGGACCTGCAGACAGTCCATGTTTTTGCTCCCTACCAGGAGCAGGGAGGGAGCAAAAATGTGGACTGTGTGTGGGTCCTCAAGGACTGGGTTGGGAAACACTGCAATAGATCGAGCCCCTGCCTCCTTCCCAGTTGTCCCCTACCTACAGCTCCTTCCCTTCGCTAGACCCCCACATCCTGCTCCACAGAGCACAGAGATCACTCCTCATAATCCTGCCCTGCCCACCTCTCCCCTCCCGTATAAAAGGACCACGATGACCTCCCCCCAAAGTGGGTTGCACACGTCACGCCCTGCACACGATCCTTGACGCACTATAGGGCAGCCCCCCCTTAAAGACTTGCGTGACAGGCACCAGCACTTGAAGAGGAATCGGCACTGTGTTTGCACAGACCACTGCTCTGCCTTTGTAAGATGTTGGCGACGGATCCTGAAGCCTTAGTCCCTGTAGCTTTAGCTAGCCTGCTACTGTAATCTTATTAAATGTTTCAACTCACCGGCTGCTATTTTTTCTTCAACTGGCACGTTATCCCAGACAGATACAGAGCTGCAGACTAAGACAAGACCTGTGTCAAACGAGTGTGACGTTAACTTCAGTCGGTCTAAATCTCCCGACGTAGGAAAGCAAACAGGATTAGCAAGCGGATGCTAATTTCCTGGTCGTCAGGTGTCAGAGTCGCTGTGCCACTGAGTTTTGTCCTCATGCCGGTCTGTCTCTCTGCATGTGTCGTGCAGAGCAGTACAGGGGGAACGCTGGCTGGTTCTCATGTTTTTTAGATCTTAGGTCGTTTCGTAAGGCCAGAGGAGAAGTGTGGCATTGACTGACACGACAAACCCCAAGAGGTCTGTGCTTTGCATAAGCATCAAATGTGAAAATGTGATGGAAATGCAAAAAGGTACAAAACCCAGAAGTGATGAATTCATCTTTTAATTACCTACAATTAATAGATCCTATACTGGGCCTGTGCAGTCTGAGATGTGATGAAACCTTCATACGTCAGTAAGACAGTCGAATATAAATATAGAAATTAGTCCAGTCTTTGTTGCATTTTAACAGAAATTACAATTACACAATTTGGAGCCACTATTCCTGAGTCACAGTCACGTTAATATCACGGGCACCTAGAGTTACTGTGGAGACAGCAAAATTCCCAGAATGCCCGACACCGCATAACACGTTTCCCATTACATACTGCTGAGAAAAAGTCCATATTGAAATGAATTACTGAAACTGCTATGGTTACATACAACTTCTTTATGTAAATGATCCCCACCAAAGTTTATGTGAACCGTGCCTTGGTTTAGAATTTTAAGTTAATTTAAATCATTCATCAATACTAATTGGACCAATTGGAATCAAATATTTTGCTCTCATGCTGTAACTTGACTACCAAGGTGCTCGTTCGTTAATACTTTTTGACATTCAGAAACGTTGAAACCGTTCCAATGCATAAAGCAGCACGATATGTATTTTAAAAAGAGTAGATCTAGTGACCTCTTTAATGTACCGAATGTGTCTTTATGGAGATGTGTATAAAACTTGCTTTCTATATAGTGAAAAATGCGTAAGACTTAATTATAAAAATCTTTAAATGCTAATATATATATATATATATAGAGGAATCTACAGACAAATTCTTGGTACTAATTCAGAATCCATTTGGGGATATTGAATTAACTTCATTGGATGCCATATTCATGTTAAAATTTAAAAATAGAGACTTTTTGCCATTATCAGATTTTTTATGCAGAAATATACAATCCCTTAATTGTATTGTACTAATATTATATTATTTTACTGTTCATGGGCTTGCCTCTATAGAACTTTCACTGTGTAAAAATAAAATATTTTCAGACTTCAATATGCTTTGCATTCATGCACAGAAAAAAATATACTGCATGTGTTTGTATGTCATGAACTTCTCCCAAATTCCTCCCAAATCTCTGTCTGTGAGAGATGCCAGTAATGACAGGTAAGGTTTTTTATGTGGTATTCATTATTCCTAAATAATAAAATAAAACTCACCATAAACACAGCATAGTTAGTGACGTAGCAGCTGCCCCTGTGAGCATCTTATCCTGGAGCGCCCCAGTGTGTTCCAGTCACCTGTGGCGTAGTCCCAGAACACGCAGGGTGACGCCACAAGCTACACACAACACTCACACTCAGGAATGCTGGTGAGCATGTAAGCAAGTCGTGACCACGGGTTATTGTAATGGGCCGTCGATGAACTGATGCTCTGTATGATACCCTAACGGTCCATGATAGTCCATGAAATGTCTGGGTCCTTCAGGGATGTTGTGAATAAAAACAAGGTACTGAACAGATAATCTGCAACTGCATCAAACCTGCATATGACTGCAGTTCAAAAGACCCATAATCGAACGATATTTGATCACTTAAGTTCTTCCACACAAATACATTTGAGTTCTGTTAGAGATCCAGTCTGCTTGTCAGTGAATTAATCAGGAGTTAGAAAAATTCTAAATTCGTAAATGACAGAAAGATCCCAGAAAAGCCATAAACTCACAGTACTTAATTTCAGAAAATAGGTAAAACGGGAAACGTGAAGGGTGATGGTCTCTAAGAGGTGAAACTAAAAACATTATAGGCCAAGAAAGTTTGCAAAACACAGGATCGTGCAAGACACAAGGGAGCTAGACTCAAGACAATACATAATGAAAAAGTAATATACATAAGTGTATTAATTTAGGCCTATGTGATCAATGCTAATAAATAGTGTAGCAGTATAAAACAAATAAATGTTCCGATAGAGTTTGACCAGCAAGCCCTCATCTCAGTTTTGACATTAAAAGCATTTTTCCGCAAAAATCACAGTAAAACCATAACAAGCAATACAAGTCCGTGCATTATGGTGTCCCTCATATTGTTGACGAACATAGCAGACATTGTACTCGATCCACGTTGTAGGCTGCTGCTGTATCCCATTAACTGCAAGGATAGAAACGTGGGCCAGGTATTCGGTTATTAAAAAATCAAATCGTTGCCGTAGGACGCACTTAAGGAAACGGAATGGAGGTCACACCTAGGGTGAGCTGGCGGATTGAGCAATACGCTGACAGGTAGGAAGTGCTTTACGGGCACCTGGATCAGCAGGGGCGGGCCGGGGAGGGGCGGAAGCGCGGAGATCGCGGCGGCTCCGGCGGCCCTTCGGAACGGTACGCGTCGGTCCACGGCGTTTCTGCGGCGCAGGTACGTTTCGATAAAAAAAGGGGTATGGCTTTTATATTAAATCCGTATGGGTAACTAGTCAGGTGATCACGATTTTAACGGATGTCATGCATTCTATATATTTAGCGGACTTTTTTTTTTTTTTCCAAAGCGACGTACAAGTGAAACAAATTTCCCATTAGAAACGTAGGGCTGTCGAGGAATCGACGTAGCCGGCATCAGTTCGGCTGCGCAGTTTCCAATCAGTGCCCATCTTGTTGGATATACGGCGAATAAATCCGACAAGACGCGAAAGATGTTTAGAAGTTATGCAGAACAATATGTAAAAGTGGATCGATAATTGATAGCTGTTCAGTATTGCGCCCTACCATTTTGCGGCATAACTTTAAGGTGGCCGTGTAGCACATTTACTCTGGTTGTGATTTATTTTGCGACATCCTTATATAGCAACAGTTGATTTGTTGGACGGGTAACATTGTATGTATTTGGGCAGGTATTTGCTTGTATTTGCAGAATGGGTGCGTTGTGACGCTGCCATGATTCTTCCTGTTTTTTTTCCCCTTGTTTTCTGCTGCGCTGGGTGAGTCAGCGACCCCTGCGAGTCATAATGAAGCGCAGCTCTGCGCTGGAATTCGGGGGGGGGGATTAAAAACACCCTCCGCAGCCAGGGCTCCGCCGGGCGCCGTTAGCGTCTGGTAATACCTGCGGAGCGGTTTAATGGGCGGAAAAAACCAATCAATGTTAAAACTGCGTGTTTCGCAAGAGTCTAAAAGTTCTCTAGGGAATTATAGTAGAGGCGGCGCTACAGTGTATTGATTCCGGAACTGGTGAGTTTTGAATGACACCGTAAACGGAGATTTAAAGCCTTTATATACCCATGTTCTGTGTGTATGATTTGATGGCGCACGGACTCTGCATGTATGCGTGTTTCCCTTGTGTATGTGCTTAAAGTTGTCATAGATGGGATTAGGTTTTTGCCCAGTGTGCGAAATCCGGGGGGGGGGGTCTTACAGCCCCGATTAACCTATGAGAACACCTGAAAGCCTCATAAGAGAAAATTTTAGATCGGTACTGCGCAACAATAGGGAGATGGAGATCCCCCCGAATATTGACGGGTATTTCGTACGCTGGTTTTGCCCATAGAAAAGAACGTACAGTCCCCTCAAAGATATGAATACAAGTGTATGTGTGAGATATATTATGTTTATATTATATTCTGGACGCCAAATGTAATAAAATCTGTTATTGTGACGTTGTGGGGACCATTTTTCAGGTTCACACAAAGATGAGAATCTGTGAATGCAATCAAAAAACTAAAAATGTCTAACGTGTCCTATTTTGCTTGGTTGCTTGTGGTTAAGGTTAGGGTTGGGTAGGGGTTAAGGTCGTCATGTTGGGATTAGAGTTCTCCCCATAGAAATGAATGGAGCGTGCCCACAAAGACATAATTACAAACCTGTTTGTGTGTATAAGAATACTCACCCTGTGACAGATCAGCATCTCATGCCAGGTGTCCTGTGCTTTCTGGAATTGAATTCCTACTGCCTGTAACTATGTATTGTTCAAGCATCAGAGGGTAAGTAGCTGGATAAGTTCACCAGTTAGTTTCAAACAAATCAGGACTGTTCCTGCTTCATATGACAAGGAAAGATCTAATGGATATGGGCAGTCAATGGCTTTAAACTGAAAATGTGGGGTGAAAATACCGATTATGGCTACAGCTGTGTTTTCCATAACAGCGATCTACGTTTTTGAACCATATCTGGGGGTCTCTGGTTGGCACAGCATTGGTGGGAGACATTTGCATGAAGAGAGGAAGAAAATCAGCGTGGCGTGTCTCAAAGGCTTCCGGACAGCCCCACGGGTGATCAGGCACCTCTCTTACTCAAGGGGCAATTGGATTTGGAACAGCGGGAGAGGAAGCCATGGCAGATGGCCCGAATGAGCCGCAGGGGTCGGCGCTGCTCAGTAGTCAGAGCCCGGCCGCCTGGAAGATGGCCAAGCGGCAGCTCATCCCAAAGAACCTGGCGGTGACCAGCCGGCTGAGGCCCCGACATCATACCACCGTGGTCACCCTGCCCGTGGTACGGGAGGACCAACCTGCCCCCGCGCTGCCCCAGGTGTCCTGGGAGGACTATGACAGCGACGGCGAGGGCATCGGCTTCCGCAGGAACCGCAGGAACATGTCATACCGCGTGGCGGTCGCCTCTCCCGCTGATAACAAGCCGCTGCCCACGTCCACACAGAAGCCTGTAGGTGAGGAGGGGGCCGCGGGAACCCAGCCTCTGTCCGGCCAAGAAAGTGACAAGGCAAGTGTCATCTAGAGCTTACCGTCTCCCGCTTATAATGCGCCATCTCAGAAACACTGCCCCAGGCTGCATTTCTCTGTCTAGTACTACTGTAACTTACAAAGTATAAAGTTTTATAAAGCATCCCTTTTGTCCTACGGATGACTTCCTACTGAGCAGTTCTGATAAAGGTTTTATATTTAAGGTGACTGCTGGGCAAAGGTCACTTTGAGTCCTGAAATTTTATCTCTTATCTACATCCTTCAGTGCATTTGGACTTGTGCAGGTGTAGCGGTATTTGCCTGTATAGCTGCTCAGCATTGGATTTGTGTGCGAGTGTGGGACACGTCTTCGACTCTAAGGATCAGCCTGGAAATATCAGGGAATATCAGGACCGTAGGCAGGATTTTAAAAATACCAAGGTGTTGGCCCATCTTGGGTGTGCTGCGTAATGGATTGTGGGTATTGGAGTTGCAGAAAAAATACTGAGCACTTGACCTCAGCGTCTTCAAAGGTAAGTTCAGGCATGGGGAATGTGATCTTACTTTTTATTTGTGGGGCAGAATTGTAACCTAGCTGTTAAAGATGCTGGTTCGCCGCTCTAAGCATTAGATTATTGCAGGCTGAGTAGACATACCTGTGCGGTTATGTACTCAACAAAGCTGCCAGTGTTACTCACTGATCTCACAGTGCTGATCTCTCACATTTAGAAAACATTAAGAAGGAAATCCAACCAAAGGAAAGGGGGATCCTTCAAAGACGGTATGTTTACAGTGTCATATTATGATGTAATTATGTTAGATATGTGTTAAATGTAAGAATTTACACTAGCTATCTGCTTATTCCAAATGAAATATTAATTGAAAGAGTATTGTGCAGATCTGTTAAGTATTTTATTAGAATATTTACTTTAGGAATGAATTTTTTAGTGGTTCTTGGCGTATCGCTATTCTAAGGAAATTCCTTGAAAGCTTGATTAGTATGTATTCAGTAGAGGCTGTGAAGCGTAGAGTGCTGGGGATCCGGACCTAAGCTCTCTGGGGGATCAGATGGGTTCAAACCCGCAGCCTCCCCTCACAGTAGAGCCCTCTCTCCTTCCCCAGAGCCCCGGCTGTACCAGGAGATCCGGGAAAGAGGTCTCCACTCAGAGGGGCAGAGTGGTGACTCAGAGCCCACGGATGAACAGCCTGAGCGCGACATTGTGGTCAAGAGCTACCGGCCCACGCAGCTCACCTGGAGTCAGCTTCCACAGGTGAACGAGACGGGGATTCCCTGGCTGTCTGCTGGTCTAGCCACACAGGATTATAACCTTCCAAACCTGCCTTATCTGGGAGTTAGCCAGCCCTGCTGGGAGAGGGGGGCCATCTGCTTTATCCTATATCTAGTTTTACCTGCTTAGAGATGAAAAAGGGTTGTCAGTAGAAGATCCACTATTTACGCTTCACGCTTATTTGTTTGGGTGCTGTCGTGTGCAACAGCCCTGAGTGTCATCGACCCTGTGTAAGCTGTTTTCAGGAGAACTTGGTTTACCGGTTTTGTTCCAGGCCATTAAAACACACGTGGGTGGAACCCTTTGGCACCAGTCCTGTAGGAGTGCACCGTCCGGGACAAAGTGAAATTGGGTGGTTATGTTTGCTAGGGGAGAGCATGTGGCCATTGTCCGGCACTGAACACACACACTTGCTGAGCATAATTAGTGTTACTGGTCTCACTTGTGTTGTAGTATCACACATTGCAATGTATTGATGCATTGCCAATTACTTGGAGCCAGAAAAATCCCAACCTCCTACTTAAAGTAGTATAGAACAGCTGAAGAGAATGGATTCGTAATGCAAATTTATGCAAGTCTGCTAGCGTTTGATTCTGACATAAGACAGAGATTCTCACAGACTAGCGGAAATTGGCACGTAGCAATTCAGGATGTACAGCTTGTGCACAGTAAATAACGCTGTGTAAATTACCTTGGAGGTTGGCACTTGGAACCAGGAATGACATCACACAGGAGTTAAACGCGTTCCAGTGAATAAATTCGGAAAGCCATTTAGCAGTACTAGGGACCCATTTCAAAAAGTAAGATTTCTTGCTTAGATAATTTGTTCTTTTCAGTTTACCCCAGTTTAAATGACCTTTGTCTTCGTTCACTTATATTTAGCCCATACTACCTTAAATTCTCAGCTATGGTGACTACCAGGAAAGTGAAGCTGCAGTGTGGCTCAACAGGTCTTTGATCGGTTCAAACCCCAGGGTCAGCAGAGTGATTTCACCGTTGGGCCCCTGAACAAGGCCCTTCAACTCCAATAGCTCTAGAGACTGACTGACCCTGATTTCTCGAAAATGTTGCTTTGGATAGTGTCTGCTAAATAGGTTACGTGTAATTGCAGATGGAAGCGTTGGAAGCCTTCTGCTTGCTGTAGTCAATGATCTGCTCCTTGATCTTGCTGGTGTTCAGGGAGAGCTCTGTACCAGGAAGACCTTCCTTCAGGAGCCTAACTTTCTCCCTCCTGGTCGTCTGATTGTCATTAATGGTCAGGCATTTTCAGACGTGATAATGGTGTTTGAGCTGAGTGACGTGGTGAGTGACGGTACAGATTGGGAGTTCAGGACTCTTGCTGATTAATAGAATTACAGTGGGAGAGGTGCTTCCGTCACCTCAAGTTAGTTGAGGTCTTCAGGTGAAGATGTGCAGAGTGCAGTTACAGTACAGAGGGACGCTCAGGTCTCAGACCTCGGTGATGAGCCTAGGAAGGATTGTAGTGTTAAATTTTGAACTTGTATCTCTAAATATTAGCCTTGCCTAGTGGTTTTTACCGTCCAGGTGGTACTGGGTTGTTTGTGTCCCTTGTGGTGACGCCCTTACTGAGCCAGTAGTGATGGTCTGCAAACTTAAGAGGGTCCAGGAAGCCTAGGATGATGCCCTTAATGTGCCCCAACCTTGAGCAACTAAAAGCTAAAACAGTTTTGTAAAAGTTAATGGATCTTGGAAAAAAAGACAACGTGATGCCTGAACTGGATGGATGAGGATTTCAGGCTCTTTGGGCAACATTAATGCCTCGCTACTCCAATACTGTTGATTGGAAACAGCCTCCACTCTGTGTTTTACATACATCTCATGCTTTTTATCCAAAATGACTTCCATTTGTGGGCGATGCTACAATTTATGTGCAATCCTGGGACTCCCTGAGGTACCTCTGTGTGTTTGTGTGCACATTAGGCACGTCCCAGTACTACAAATTTAGTAGCTGATACCAATACCAGTGAAATCCCATGATTTTCAATACCACTATAATAGCACTGTACCTCAACATTAACTTCTTTATTAAAAACATTTGAACATTACAAAAAAGAACAGTGCATGTGGCCTTCAAGGACTTAAGACAATACTGTGCTTAAAATGCATTACCCGGCTGGGACAAAACATGGAAACAATAGATAAAACGGAATGAAATTTCCCGCTAAGCCCCCACCCAGGCTATCCCATGCCTAGTTCCCTCAAAAATCCTTCCACAGGAATAACCATCAACAATACAAGGACAGCACAGCCCACTCATGTGGAATAACATCCTAAAAATGGGATATTAAGCCAGAAATGGAAAGTGGAAGAAAGCCACACTTTACACTTTACTGTTTAAGACTGCAGAAACTGGACAGGCCATGGGAAAATCAAAGGTGACGTCTGTAGCGTCACTAATCTCAAAAAGCTTAAAAAAATGTAACGTAGGTCAGCAACTTCGGGAAAAACATTTCCAGAGGATTGCCAGGCTATGCAAAATGTTCTTAACAAAACAAACCACAAAATCATTTATGGGTTACTGTAAAGTAACACTTCTAGAAATCGGTGTGTGATCTGTTAACATTTTCTGACCGTCGGGATTTAGACCCGACCATGTTTATGATTGTAATGGTTCGCGAGTAATAAGCCTTTTATTTTAGGTATGTCCTATTTTTTTTCTTTTATTTTTAAACTGAGGGGTAGGTTAAAGCACTTATATAAAGTACACATATATGTTGCCGCCGTAAGATCCGGAAGAATTGCATCCCTGATACTTAGCGTACTGCAGACAAACAGGTACTGTCATGTTTTCAGAATTTTGGCCTTGACTTGGTACCGACTGTGCCTGTGTCCTGTGGTGGACTGGCATCTTACTGTATGTCCTGTGCTTTCCGGATAAACTGGTGGATGTATTTAAAAAATGGATGTGAAAATCATCTGCATAGATAAAGTGGTGAAAGTCGGACCGGTTACAGAACCAGTGTGGGAAAAGCCTCAAAGAAAATCTGTCTGCTGCACAGTTTTTGGCGTGATTAAACTTTAAATGTGATCTTTCTCTAATTGGGTGTTTCGTGGATCTCTCACTGGATGAAGGGCTGTAGATCTCGTTTTTTGTTCCTGCTCGTTATGCTTCAGCTGAAACTGCGTCCTTGTGTCTGTGCTGTGCATGGGGTCTTATGACCCTGTGATGTTTATCAGAGAGTTTGTCTTTCAGGTGCAGGACATCCTTCATTCCATCGGGGCGGAGCAGCGAAAACGGCAGGAGGTCAGTGTGCTGGAACTCTCCGCAAAATGAAACTGGAATCGGTCAGTGAAGAGCCCTGAGGTGCAGTGGTGTGACCTTACTCAGCTTCGCTTTAAATGTCACTCCTCTGCACACGGAAGGACTCGCCCTGCACAAATGGCGGGCAGCCGCACCTACCACTGAGCTATTTCTTTGCTTCCAGTGCCCCACCCTGTGCAGGTGCTCACCCGCTGCTTAGCCGCCCCTCCCATGACTCGGAACGCCTTCAGAGGCTCATATTTCACTGCTGTTTGTGCTGTGAAGATATTAATGATTACACTGCAGCTGAACTGTTTCCTGAGTCCCTGAAACATGATAGTCTGGTTGTCAATTCATGCTAATGGAATCATAAAAATTTTTCCTACCATTTGCACTCTGCCATACAGTGGATAAACAATGCCAAAATTGAATTATAAATGAAACTGGGTTTCTTAGGCTCTGTTTTATCTCATGACAGAATGTATTAGCTTAGCTATGCAGTGGTAAAGAAAACACGGTTTAACTAGATACTACATATATGGGTGGACAGTCAAAACGCTGTGAAGCTCTTTTTGACTTTAAGTAGCAGTGTAGTTACTGAGATTCACCTTTGTGGGACTGAACTGTTCAGATCTTGACATTATTTTTGTTCTGTGTATGTATTTTAGCACCTCTTGCATCCAAACAACTATTTTCTTCCTTGTCTAAAAGCTAAATATATATATTTAGCAGAGCTGATCCCATTCTGGGTTCTAAGCAGAGTCCACCCTGGGGCACAGCTGTGATTGTGAAAGCCTATAGCTGCTGCAGTTTGAGGTGCAGCTTTGGGTTTTGCGGCCCCTGACGACGGCAGTGCCCTTGTGTGTGTTCCGCAGGCCATGTTTGAGATCATCACCTCGGAGTTCTCCTACCAGCACAGCCTCAGCATCCTGGTGCGTCACTTCAAGAACAACAAGGAACTGAAGGGCACCATGACGCAGACTGAGCACCACCACCTCTTCTCCAACATCTCTGTCATCCAGGCCATCAGCCAGCGGTGAGAGTCTGGGGCTGTTGGCTGCTTGCTTGTGGCTGGTTCCTATTTCTTCAGATGGTTGGACTCTCAGCTTCTACCTCAAGGCTGGTACAGGTGCAGAAGTTCCATGTCACATGGTCAGTCTGCTGCCTGACGCACCTTGGAGTTGGACGTCCGGGTAGACTTAAGGAATGTATAATAGTTAACATTCTTCCGCACAATTATTTTTTTTTAACAGCCCCGATTTGCCTTGGTTGCTGCTTGATGGACAGTCCTCTTGGTGTTCTGTTGAGATCTTGCCTTGGTTACTGTTTGATGGACAGTCCTCTTGGTGTTCTGTTGAGATCTTGCCTTGGTTACTGCTTTATCTGTGAGGGATAGCTGCAAGAACAAAGGCCGATTGACTGAAAAATCTTAAAACTTTGGTTCAAAGGTAAAATGGGGACTGGGGTGGCGCAGGGCAAAGGCCGGGCAAGCAGTCATGGGCATCCAGTCATGGGCTTCCAGCCAACGCATGCCAACAGATGGAGTAAATAAAGATGGCCACTCCATCTCCTTTTACCAATGCTGCAATTCTTAGCACGTGACTGAAAGAGCAAATCGGTTGCCTGGACATTGAAAGTTCTTCGTTTGAGGCTGTGCTGTTTGCTACTTGTAGGTGATGGACTGGGATGTCGTACCACCACCACAGTTTGCATAAGAGGCACATGTAGATGTGCTATCCTGAACCTGCATCACAGAGCCCACTCACACCTGGACATGTCAGGCAGCAACAGGAGGGTTCTCATCCTTTACATTCTCCAGGAGGTTGGAAGGAGATCTCCTTTCTGCCAGTATAGCCCCAAACTCTCTTAATCGTGGTTCTATTGTCTTGTGTTGGTTCTATCATTTGTGAAGCTCATATACCACTACAGTTATGGTGCCTGGTCAGTGGGATGGCTGATGTTTTGCTGTGGATGTTCTTCTGAATGCCCAGGGAATAAGACTCCAGATCTCAGAGATGTAACCTATAACAGATTCGTGACAATGATACATTTTTTTCCCTGTACCTATTATCTTAACAGATAATTTGATTGTCGTTTTCCAGGTTCTTCGAGGAACTGGACAGACGGCACCAGGAGAACCCTGTAATAAGGGACATTAGTGACATTGTGCAAACACATGCCACCCACCACTTCCAGCCTTACATCATCTACTGCTCCAATGAGACCTTCCAGCAGAGGACGCTGCAGAAGCTGCTGTGAGTCCCCCCCCCCCTTGGATGGGGCCTAGCTAGGAGCCCTGTAGACTGTAGTAAACCCTTAGTAACTGACGTATGCCACTGAAGAGTGCCCTCTTACCATCCATATACACCATTGAGTCAGAACATTATGACCACTCCCTTCTGAATCGAAATAACGTCACCTAATGTGTAAAAACGCCACAAGTCAAGGTCTGGAACATATTAGACAGTAAGCTAATATTCGGTACTTGTAGCTGACATGTTGAATGCAGGGGTAAAGACCTGAGTGAATTTGATGAGGGCGAAATCACTGTAGCCAGACGATTGGGTCTGAGTGTGTCTTGTGGGGTGCCTTGGTGAGCCGTGGTACGGACTGCGAGGTCTCAGGAGGGAAAAAGCGGGATCCGCTGACAGGCCACGACTCGTTAATGTGAGATGTGAACAAAGGCAATCCAATGTGCTACAAACCAACAGATTAGTAAAAAAAGATTAGTAAAGATTAGTATGGCATAAATCACAGATCATTTTAATGATGGTAATGTGGTAATGGAGCTGTGGTCCTTATGGGGGCTGCATAGTGGCAAATCTGACTTATGTGTGTGTGTGTGTGTGTGTGTGTGTGTGTGTGTGTACTGAGGCACATTGCTGACAGGCAAATATCCACTGTCTGCCCTGCAGTGCAAGCAACACAACTTTCAAAGAGGTGCTGAAGCGGATAGAGACCAGTGCGGAGTGTGGAGGTCTGCCCATCATCTCCTTCCTGATCCTCCCCATGCAGCGAGTGACCCGTCTGCCGCTACTCTTGGATGTCAGTTGTGTGCCCCCCCCCCGACCGCCCTCTCTCTTACTAATTTAGGCGGACAAACAGTCACATCTTAATGCATATTTATGGGTGATTTTGTAGAAGAGCCCAAAATGCATCAGATCAGATACTGAATGACAGTGAAATGTGCAGTAATATAAAGATGTACATAGAAAAATCAGTACATAAGTGCCTTGAAAGGTAACAAAGCTTAGGCTAAAGATACAATGAGCAAAATAATTACAGAACATTTGGCATTATTATTATTATTATTATTATTATTATTATTATTACGTGACATGAACAGCAGAATAATTTACTATTGTTGTTGTATTAGTTGTTGTTCATTTTAACTTTAATTTAAAAACTGTGTTCATTATTTTATAGACCATATGTCAGAAGACTCCTGAGAAGACGTTTGAACACGGTTCTGCAATGTTTGCACTAAAGACCATAAGCAAGGTATTGTGGGAGGGGCTGCCGAGGGCTGCTATTGGACAGGTGCTGAGGCCTGTTCATTGTGCTCCTGTGTTGGCGCAGGGTGGGGTCAGGCCAGGCCTGGGTGCTCACCAGGAGCCAGGTGCTCTTCCTGACACGGAGTAGTTTCTTTTTCGGTAAAAACTCATTTTGCCGTACAACGTTAAGGATGCAAAATGTCAAACGTTCGCCCTCAGCTGGTGAAGAAGTGCAATGACGGTGCCCGAACCATGGAGAGAACAGAGCAAATGTACACCATTCAGAAGCACATGGACTTTGGAAAAATCAAGGTACGCTGTTGCCATAGCGATTTCCTGGCCCTCAGGCTGCATTTACCCTCGTCACCTGTGTTGTGTTTTCAGGATGCTTATTGTGAACAGCTTCACAGTATAGTGAAAAGCATTTTGCTACTCTATCACCGCTTAAAAAAAAAGAAAAAAAGAAACTGTAATAATGAATGACAGTAAAAACGGCAATAAACCAGAATGAAGTAGGGGAGTACAGAATGTAGGTAATACTTAAGGTAAGTTTACAAGCTTAAAAGGATTACATAACCCCTTAGATCCTTTGGCGTGGTTCATATTATAGAATTTAAAGTTCATAATTATCATAAATGTCTGCCCCAAGCCTCTGCTCTG
>JAODKC010000107.1:3931850-3953473 GCA_026777985.1 Mormyrops attenuatus | reverse complement strand
CCCCCCCGCCCCCCCCCCCCCCCCCCCCCCCCCCCCCCCCCCCCCCCCCCCCCCCCGCCCCGCCCGCCCCCCCCCCGCCCGCCCCGCCCCCGCCCCCCCCCCCCCACAGGATTCTCTGAGGGGCTGGGGAAGCATTTGGGTGCAAGAGTTCAAAAAACATATTTGGCTCACTTCCTCCCTAATAGAAGTAGCTGGGACATCATCAATATGAGTGGTTGAGATTGGTGATGGTCTGTGATTGGTCAGCATTTGCCCAGTGCTGGCTTGCACGTGTATGGGCTTGGTTCCCCCTTAGCCCCCCCATGGTGTCAAGCCTGACAGATACATCGACTTCAGATCTCCACAGAAACAAAAGTCAACCACACGGATCATTTTTCATCCACTCCAGGGAGAGTACTTTGTGCCAGGTGCTCAGCCGTGATAAGAAACATCGTCTAGCCATCCTGTTTCACGTGCTTCAACTGAGACTGCTCTGTGCGCTAACCTGGCCTAAACTTGGTTTTCTGTTCTCTTATTTACAGCAGAACTCTTAATGAACTTAATCATCTCCATTAACAGGCTTCCAATATACAATGCAAATGTCCCTAAACTGTTTTGTCAATATTGACTCTAACTTTGCAGATGATATGGGCAGACAGGGGTATGATTCAGAATTTCTGTCATTTCACCAGATGGAAAGGTGTCAGGCCGTCTTCGACCTGCTGCCTTCGCGACCTGTCATGTTGGCCTCGGGAAAAGACCCAGGGGAACCAGCGTTCATCTCAGAGGCTTTACTCCCCGACACTGTCATAATGCGTCAGCGTAACCTGCAATGCTAAGAAAGGTTCACAAAGACTACAAAAGAAAAATGGGAAGTATTAAGTTAGATTCTGAGATTCTACCCTCCTGTACATTAACTCCAGCAATTAATGAAGGGACCAATGATAGAAGATTCCAGAAACAGCAGGAGAAAACTGCAAAGAGAGTAACTGCTGTCATCATGTGACCCGTTTTACATGCGAGATTGAGGGGGACTGAAAACAAGCTGCGTCTAATCTCCACAAAAAATGGAAGGGAATTGCGTCCTGGTGAAAGACGTACATGTCGAGGTTTGTGTGGCGCCTAAACGCTTTCCGTGCAGCCCCCCACCCAGCGTGACGGCGCTTCCTGTGCCGGCCTGCTGCCAGGATACGACCTTTATTCCTCTTTTTCCTGCAACATGAAAAGCCCAATAACAATGTATATAGGCCTATTCAGAAATGTGTGCTGCTTGGGCTGGGGAGTGGTAGTGCTGGGAGAAGCCTTTGTGTTCTTCTCGGGGGTGGGGGGGGGGGGGGGGGGGGGGGGCCTGTTTAAGCATGCCTGCAATTGGGCCAGTATCACTAATGTGGGCCCCCACCCCCGCCTCTGCACTGGTGAACGCTGAACAACGAGGCCTACAAACGCCGGGCTGTCGCCGGACGGCATGGAGAGGGGGTGGGGGGGGAGGGGGCATTCAGACCCACTGAAAAGAAGCGTTTGTCTCACGGTATCAATGAGGCGAACAGAGTGACAGCAGCGAGCGAGAAGGACACAGTCGATTTCCTCTTCAGTCTGAACCTAAAGCCTCAGACCGGGGCAGCGAGGGAAGAGGCAAAGCTGCAGGACATGCGAGCCTTGCTCCAGGCCAGGGACACACACTGACGCCTGCGGGAACGCATGTAAAGCTGCAGGACATGTGAGCCTCGCTCCGGGCCAGGGACACACGCTGACGCCTGCGGGAACACATGCTCCCCTGGCGGCATCTGACAGGTAAGAACTATACCTGCAACAGAATGGCTGGTGTCTGATGTCAGCCAGGTGAGCTTCTACAGCCTCTTACATTGGGGTTAAACTCATTTCAAGGTGAACTCAAATGACTGATCATTTCATTGACTGGGTGCAGGAAATTGCTTTTTTTTTTTTTTTTTTTAACACTGCAACATCCCAAATAAATGGCAGCTTGATGTGAAATGCAGCCCGGGAAGGATGGCTATGGAGCGGAGGAAAGCCCTGCTTCTTCACTGACATTCCTCACGTAGGCAGTGATGGACAACCTGTAAGCGCTGCTGTACAGTCCAGCTTCAGAAAGTCCAACAGACCCCTTCACTGGCCCAGCTAACCGACGTCAGGAATCACTAATCGGATGATGTTAATGGTCTCCGTTGCAACTACAGACCCTTTGTTTCGACTTTCTAACTCATTCATATTGAGTCAGTTATTTACATCTCATTATTTTCATCCGTTCTGTTATAGAGCTCATTTACTTTCATTTTCTTTCATTTTCTACACACACACACACACACAGACACACACACACAAACACAAAGACTGTTACAAAGAAATGCCATATTAGTGTAGTTCATGCTTAATTCTCACATTCATTTGCATCAGCCAGAGATTATCTCAACACACAGACACACATTTAAATCATCCATCCATCCATCCATCGTCCAAACCGCTTATCCCAGTGGGTCGCGGGACATTTAAATCAACTAAAGTATAATATTGACTCAACAGCCTCTGCGAATTTGAATATGTATGCCCTTACAGCAGGGGTGGCCAATCTTATCCGCACAGGGCCGGTGTGTGTGCAGCTTTTTGGGGTAACCTTTAGGTCAGCTGTTCAATCCCAGGTGTGCCAGTCCTCTAATTAGTGACCTAATTAGGGAGTTGCAGCGAAAACCTGCATACACAGCGGCTCTTTCTGGGTAAGGTTGGCCAACCCTGCCTTATACCAATAGTAAATATTTAATTATTTAAGCACTGGAAACAGTAACAAACACATCCAGTGTGAAATTTGCCTTCACCGAAATCACCGTAACACTGGATTTCTCTTATATAAAACCTGGATGATCCAATCTTCATCATACCAGATGAACCTCCAAACTGCCTAGCTGGTCAGCCCGCTGGACCCACATGTGATTCTGCCATGAATACTATCCCGTGCTCCACTCTTCCCAAGGGCTGCTCTTTGATTTCCATTTGACTGTCGTCACTGAATATGTGTAGCACTTTATCTTCTGAAAACAGTCCTTATGGATTTAGATGATGTTAGATCTTAGATGACCATGCAGAGCTAAGCTGGGCACTAGCATCTAAAGCATGAAAATAATTACTTACTTACTAACGGTTACTGTTCAGTCTCACCCAGTGACCGCAAAGTCAACTTTCAGAGATGATCAACAACAAAAACATTTCATACGTTCACTCCTTAACAGGAAATACTATGAAATTAGATGATGCAACAGGTTCTGCTGAGATCACCGTCAGCTTGGTTCTTGGGAACTGCAGCAGGCTGCACAAGTAGAGACAAATAAAAAGAACAAGAATTCCATCTCACTTATTGGCACCCGGCTTTTACCCACCACCATCTCCCTCTGTACGTATGCTCACGTACATTCACAGTGAATCAGCCTGAACGAAGTGCTTCACTACCCAAATTGGCAAGTGAATCCGAAACATGTACACAGGCACGCCCTTATCTGCGCAAATAAACACGAGGCATATACACTGACATATGTACACAAAGAAAGTATACTGGGTGATTATGTATAGCAACAAATGGCTATTCACCACTTAGGTAACTTGTTCAACAATGGTAGGTTAAAGGTTAACATGCCAAGAGGTTTTCTGTAATAAACCTTACTTGTTTCGACTGGACAAAAGATGCAGATGCACTAAAGGGGGACTGGTTGACCAAATTTTACTTGAAGGCACTATACCAGAATATACAGTGCCAGAGGAGGATCTCACTGAAGGTCAGCTAATATTTTCAAACAAGTTATTTGATCACCCGTGTCTTTCACAGAACATGTCATGTATATTGTGACAGAAGGCCAAACATATAGACAAGGGCCAATGGATTCCCCCTCCTTACGAAAATCCCACCTACATCCGCTGCTCCGCCCCCGCAAAGCAGGCCTTTCGTGCAGGATTAAAGCGAAAATCCCCTGTAAGCTTCAACAAGCTAATCATGTTAGATGGTGCAAAAGTCAAAGGACAAGAGCAGAAAAGCCTCACTTCCATCTCACAATTCACCATTGATATAGGAGTCAATGATTGCCAGGACAACCTCGCACTCCCTGGGCTGGACGTCGCTTCCAGCTTTCACAAGCAAACAACCAGATCTGCTTTTTAAAATCGGAAGCCTTTATCTGAAATTCCAAATACTCCTTTACCTTGAAGTCCTGAACTTTCACCCCAATTTCCAGTATCTTTATGATTTAAAGTTTACACAATCAAACACTTTTAAGATAAGATAATCCTTTATTAGTCCCACAAGTGAGAGATTTGCATTGCTACGGCAGAAAGTGGACAATAGGATAAAAACTATATATGTACAAGTGGAAACGTATGTGTGTATATATGTATATGTATGTGTGTGTACAACACTGTGGAATTGCACTTGAAATACTGCACATAAGAAAAACACTCTGGTGTATTGGATGTGTGTGTTTTGTTAGTCTGTGTGTGTGTGTGTGTGTGTGTGTGTGTGTGGTCTTTTGTTTACGTATTTAGACAATTTTGCCAAAGTGACAAGTGAGGAAAACTTGGGTTCAAGATTGGGTTCCCGACAGGCACCTGGAGTCGAACCTATGATAAGGGTACACATCCATAACCTACTGACCTGCACACAGCCCCTACACTTAGCACCACAGATCTTGTTCTGGAACTTTCTATTATAATATTAACCCAGATGACGTATTCTGACAGCAAACTTAAAAGATAAATTGTATTTATTTCCCAAATACCAAGGAAGTATACCCCTGGGTCCCAAGCTGTAGGGCCCCCAAAATAATCTTAATAGGCAATTTTTTAATGGGCAACCACCGCGGGCTACCTCGACGCTGCTATGTTTTCATTTAAAAACAAAGACACAGGACAATTGGACAAAAAGCAAAAACTGAGACTAAACTATCCCAGTGCTTTCAGGAGACCTTTGTAAACTCCATTTTAGAGTCACAGTGAGGATAAGTTAAAACAGACTTGAAAACATTGATTCTAAAAAGTGTTCCGATTGGTCCTTACCCATCACATGGCCCATCCCTTGTTTGATCCCACCATTTAGTCCTTCTCATTGTCTGATTACTTCCATGCAGGGTGACCAAACTGTATTCCAACATGGTGGGTATAGTGGAGGTGCTGTCAATGGTACTTTCCCTGTTATGCAGCTAAATAGCGTGTGACACGGTGTCACTGAAACTAATTGACCAGTCCCAGGCATACACAGTGTAGGCTAATAATCACGTCATATACGTTCTTGCTTGTTTCAGTATGTATGGATGCAGGTTCGTAAATCATGTGAAAGCACCTGTGTGGATGGGGATCATTTTCGTTTGAAATCAGCAGTGTGGATGGGGATCATTTTCGTTTGAAATCAGCAGTGTGGATGGGGATCATTTTCATTTGAAATCAGCAGTGTGGACGTAGCCTTAGTTGATTAAACTCTGCAGCGCAGGTGAACGCGCTGTTGGAAAGTCCCCCCCCCCCCCCCATTTGTTTACATGTACGTTTCTCACCACTGCTTAGCGTTAATTGAGTTTAATGTTATTCAGGGGGAAGGCTATGAGGTTGTGCAAAGAAAGGGCTGTTCAATTCCTATAGATATTGTCATAACAGACAACAGTGCTATAGTGGAGAACAGCAACAAAAAAAAGACATACACGAGAAAGGTGCTAAAAAAATTCATAGGATATTTTTAAACCAGTCACCCATAATCCAGTAGCAATCCATCATCTTTCTTGCAGTCACAGACTTATGGAAATCAAGACAAATTTGAAACGTTATAACACTAATATAAGGGCATCACCCTGCCACAGTCCGAAACTGAGACGTGTTTAACGCTAAAGTAGAGTGCACAAGTCTGACTTCATTTGATTTCATTTTAGTGATTTGATCAAGGACTCTGCTGCAAAGACATCCAGAAAAGTAACATTTTGAAAAGCAAGCATCTGTCTGTGTTAGTATAGTGTGGCCTATGCAGTATTTCACGTTCCTGCTTTTGTAGGCTATTACAATAGGGTCCTTAGTTAGTACTTTGTCGTTCTTTAAACCACACAGCACTGAAACTGTGAGATGGATGGCATCATTCATGCTCCTTTTAAGAAGACTGTTGCCGTTTCCTAGCTTGTCATTTTGCTGTCTTTTCACCTTTGTCTCATTATCATTTCACTCCTAAAACACAAAGTTAATAAAGAGCATCTATCCCATTTTTCAGGTTTTGCAGTGGTTTAACAGTTCAGGTCCACTTGTCTGTGCAGCAATGGCCAATTAAAGATAATCTTTGAAACATCATACTATATTTTTCTGTTCTTCACATTTCAGCCATCAATTTTAAAGCTAAGATGCTGTATAAGTCCTTTACTTTCCAGTGATGCCAACTGTCACGTATCTGGTGAGACACTCACGCAGGAAATCTTATGGCAAATCTATATTTTCCCCATTATAAACCTAAAATTAGCTACATCATTAACATTTACAAGGTAATAAACTGTTACATACATGTAAATGCGTGTGCATGTGTGTGCAGACTTGTCTCAAAGTGAGAATCTCACGCCAGCCAGCTGACCCAAGTTGGCAACTCTGACTTTCCTCTGGTTGACTGTGAAATGTTTAAAGTAGATATGTATAATGCTCTATTTTGTATACTCCGAAATATTTTTGTGCAGGTAGGGCCCCAAAAATGCCTCTAATCCAGGGACCCCCACTGTCCTTAGTCCAGCCCTGAAAGTCCCCAACAGAAACGGAAGACCCCCAGCACACATTTCACCGCTTTATTCTGCCAGCATTGAGCTGCCTCTTCTTCTCCAGCGTTTATAATACTGCTGCTGTACGACAGAAACGCACAACTATGAAAAATCCGTTGAAGGTAATGTTTTTAAATGACAAGGAAAAGCTGAGTAGAACTGGGCAGGTCACAAATGCAGGATTAAGTTAGATTACAGCGTGACAAACCTGACATGACAGTTTTACAAAGGACTATAATCAACCTACGTTTTTCCATTGCTATAATGATCCATAACATTCATGTTAATACATATTGCTGTGTGAAAAGATCTCTCATTAATAGCAAAAAAAAAAAAAAAAAGATTCCAATATAAAACTATAACGTATACATAACACCGGTCCAAACCGAGCATCACCGCGGGCACCCCCACTTGAAGCGAAGTGAAATTGGCTGGCAAGCCGGCGCCCCCCTCAGGAAGTGGCGCCCTAGGCGCCCGCCTATGTCACCTATGATTGACCGTCCCTGGGTCAGAGAAGTAAAGGAGAATATTCAGCCAGATGGTTGGAGGCGCCTCCCAGAGCCGCAGGAGGAGGTGGGCGGAGCGACGATGTATCCCAGTGCAGGGAGTCAGGGGCGTGACTGTCACACGCCCCCATGCCGGCGACAAAAGGCGAGTCTGCGCGGAGCTCCGCTCACACAAGGCGCGCAGGTGGCAGCCGGCATCGGCAGGTAAGCGGCGCTCCGGCTCCCAAACCCCCCCGCTTTGGGCGGCGGTTCCTTTGTGCATTCAGCCGCACCTGCGCCAATTCTCCAAATCGGGGGGGGTGGGCTCTTTCTGCTATGACGACCGTGAAAATCAATCTAGTGCATCTGGCAAATAAATAATTCAAGCGGCAATAGATGCATAGACGTTTCGGGAAATCGGTTACTACGAAAAGTAAGTGGCCGCACTGAGCCGATTATTATGGGCTACAGGTGCGCCGCCAATCACAACAACCTGAAAGGCTTAATTCGCATCGGTACGTATATTCTGTGCGTCTCAAGACGGCAAACAAAATTTTATTACCGGCTCAGTTAGGCAGTGGGTGTGTGAACTGCATTTATCTTCTATAACAAGTTAAGCTTAAGCTTAAGTTACGCAAATAAGAGAAACACAGTTTTTTACACAAGTGAAACAAGTAAAACTTTACGTCGTTAAGTAAAATTGGCAGGGAAACGCTGGAGGTCCTTCCGCATTGCGTACGGGCCGCTTCTTGAAAGGCTCTGAATCAAATTTCAGACAAACCACGTTGCCACCTCACGCTAACGGGCGCATAATTGTTAGGTCTATTAAAAATTTAAATAAAACAAAATTAACTGCAAGGAGTCCACTGGACTTTGCTTTTCAGTTAAGCTATAAAGATTGTGGCAGGGATGTATCTTGATTGTAACTGGTTTCCTGTACAGGCGGAGACCGAAGGCGGTGATGTGGATGGGATGATCAGTACCTAAGACGGGCACCACACGGCTGATGGTAAGCAGGATAGGCTGCAGGTCACAGGATGATGGCGATTATGGTCACGTGGTTCGAGAACGCCAGCGGTGTCCAGGACAACACCCTGCACTACATGTTCCTCCTGCTGTTCAAGGTGGGCCTCAATGTTCTCATCCTGGCCTCCTGCTTTCGGAGCCTGAGGGGCTCCTTCATGGGGATCAGCGGCACCTCCCTGTGTCTGGCTGACGCACTGTTGCTGTGCTGCATCGCGTACGTGTGGCTCTGCGGCCGCGACGCCGAAAGCGCGGGGTCTGTTTCCATGTGCTTCCTGCTGGCGCACGCCTCGGCCATCTACGCCTTCCTGCCGCTCCCCGTCTTGTTGCTGGGGCTCCTGGACCATGCGCTGCATCTGCGGCTGGGCTCCCAGCCCACACAGACCCGGAGACCGCCCGCTTGCTGTGCGCTGGTGCTGCTCGTTTGGCTGCTGGCCGCTCTCCACTCCTACTGGCACACGGACACAGCGGCGGTGGAGGTGACGGATGAGGCGCGACGCGCGGCTCTGCTCTGCGCTGTGAGCGGCTCCTCCGTGGTGCTCGCCTTCTGCATGGTGTTCTCCGTGGCCATCGTCTTCGTCCTGCTGCTGTCCTGCCACAGGGCATCGCTGTGGACTGGCCACTTGGCTACCGGCCAGCTGGAAGATGGGACGCGGCCAATCGATGACGAGGGTGAGGCGTTGGTAACGCCTGGGCCGGCAGTGCAGCTGGTCCGCCCCCTCTTCCTCAACCTCGCCCTGGGCTTCGCCCTGAACTGGACCCCCTTCCTGATCGTCAACATCGCCTGCGCGCTGCTTGGCTTTGCCACACCTTCTTACATAATGGTCAATTTGCTCTGGCTTCTGTGTGCCGACAGTGTCATGGCGGCGACCATCTTCTGGTACAAAGGTGGCCAGCTGGGTTGTGGCGCCAAGCTCCCGGATGACACGTGCATGTGGACGCTGACCTGGCACACACAGCCGGGACTAGACTGGCAAGGCACAGTACCCGAGCACATCTACACGGTGTCTGGCAAAGAGATGACAGACCCCCCGCTGGTATAACTCAAAAACTGCACCCCTCAGGAATGTCCTTGGTGCCTAAAGGAATCCGCCAATTCTCTCACAGCGCTAAAAATGGCGGCGGAATAAAGGCATATATGCAAATATCCAAACACGCTTGAATTTTTTTTTTTTTGGTATTTTAAGAAAATAAAACGTAAGTTTTAGTGAATGTGACGGTCAGCATGTTCCCAGCCGGAAACTAGAAATGACTGGCCCTTACACAATGCTAAATTAGCACTACTGAAGGTAATAAGGATGTCACGTGTGGATTTAGAACATTTCATGTCAATATTTAACACCTACTTGCTTTACAAAGATTTATTTTTGCAAAAGTGAACTGGAACACAATTTAATATGTAAAACAGCCTTTTTTACAAGAAAATCTGTATAAATAACACAAATACAAGGAAGCTGACATTACAGCTAAACATGGACAGCACTAACTGAATATGCAAAAGACTACATTGTAAAGTTCTGTTCCTGACAATTTCCATTGCATATTGTAAAATGTACAGATGTCTGTTGAGATGTTATAGAAACACAACTCTTGGTTCCCCCTTAAAAATCAACTTAGCTAATAAACCTCTCCTTGCGGTTTTGTGTGAATTTCTGCAAAAAAACATTAAGATCCTTTGCAATTGAGCTACCAAATGCAGAAAAATTGTAACTTGAGTTTGTTACCGTGACTGAGAGGTGGGACCCTTTTCTGAGGAGTGTGATAGGATAGGCCACAAGGAACGTCGGCATACAGCCAGCATTTCCCCATTTTTGCCAGGACGTATGACCACATGATTAAATCTTTCTGCATGGCTGTAAAATCTAAGCCATGTCACAAATCACAGCTACCGGAGGTTGTGCTCGCAAAATAAAGCAGTACAAGGAGTAGCCCTTTTCCATGCGACTTGCAGGCATTCCCAACTGCCCGCCAAAACCACTTTCCCGTGGTTAATAATAGTTTTCAGTCTGTAAGCTAAAACACCAGATAAGTGAGAAAAGCACATAGTACAAGCATGATAATGCTACTTAATAGCAGGTGTAGTTTAACCATCAGGAGCTACCCAGAAGCCTGTTCCTGCCTTGAATTTGCACACAATACCATTTAGCACTCACTGTACTATTTGTTTTACATTTAACAACAGTGAGCGGCTTAAATGATCCTGTCACAAATGTATGCTTTCCAACTGAATTTGGACTGAAGAATGGTAGGAACCCACAGCAACTCAAGTAAGAACATAGCAACAGTTTCCTCCCCCCCCCTCCCCCCTCCCTCGCTTAGTTTGTATCCCCAAAAGGCTGTCAGCAAAGGAAACCAAGCACATTTCATACACTTTCTTAGTGGTTTCTTAACTGAATAAAATCCAGAGCGCATTTTAGTTACTCCCCATTGATTTCACGGCACTGCAAACAGGCATTCAGCCCAGTTTTATGGATACATATAATACCCAATTGTGAAAGCTACTCCCCATCCTTTACAAAGCCACAATGTCATTTCTGAAAAAGCTTTATGTTTTCTAGGGCCATGTGCTATTGAAGGTACCAATGGCCGCTCTCCTTACAGGTAGAGTTCTTACACAAACAAGGCATGCGGCAAGTTTACACAAGCTGGGTGTATGAGCATGAGCTCCGCCGATAAAAGACTCGGTGTCTCACCTTGTGCAGAATGGTCTGTGCATGGAAACAAGAGAAAAGTACACAGTGCAGGTACCCCGGCATGTACCAGTCGTTTACACCCCATTAGAACTGTAAGATCAAACTATGAAATTATACTAGAAATTATTAACCACCAGCATGCATGAAAACAAGTTTGATAAATTTCACATAAGCAGGTTAATTCTTTGCTAAACAAACCACTAACAATTGATGACTAGGCTGATATATCATGCTAGTTACTTAACATTATTATAGCACCACAGCTGTTGCGCAAACCCATCTCCAGCTCTTGCACTGTCAGAAAAAAAGGGTACCCGTTTGTACCTTTGCTTATCACTGGGGCTGTACCCTCAAGGGTCTGTCAACTGTACCCTTAGCTGTAGGCAATTGCACCTTTTAAGGTAAAGAAATGGACTCAGAGGAACATCCCCAAGGTACAAACAACATTAATGTACCCCCAATGGTACAAAAATACCTCATTGCTTCAGTGACAAGCAAAGGTACAAATTGGTACTTTTATTTCTGACAGTGTGGCGCTATAAATTTAACGTTTCATCGTCTTCTAACGTAGCGGGCCACTTGAAACTTGCCAGCACCCTCTGCTGGTCATTCCCTGAAATAACAACGGGGGTATTTCTCTGGCTCCCTCATACGTTCATTTCCGGATGGTACATCAATAGAAATTCACCCTTAAGACGTTTCTCTTATGTTACAAACCGTGGTTGTTACCCAAGGCTGTTCTTAATGCTTAACCATCGTAGGGATGACCTCCAATAAGAATGAAGCAGCGTACAGGGAGGAAGTCCTGAACTTCACAGGATGATGTAGAGAAAACAGCCTCATCCTTAACATAAAAAATCCAGAGAACTGATCCTTCAGGAAGAACAGAGCACGGTACACTTCATATACACAGAGAGAAGGCAGAAAGAGTGTCCAGTTTCAAGACTATCGGGGTTCAGAGAACCTTACGTGGTCACTGAACACCTTTCAACCTAGTGAAAAAAGCACAATCGTGTCTCTTTTCTCAGAAGCTGAGAAAGTCCAACTACCTCGGAGGTTTCTGGACCCCGCAACTGACTACTGAAGTGTGTTCATTCGGTCATACATCACGAATCTTTTTAAGATATCAGAGGTAACAGATTATGAGTAATCACAAAACCTCCGAGGTGAAGAGCATCTTTCAGCAGACTACACTGAAAACGGTATTCTACCCTCAAACGAAAAGATCTCTATGGCTAACCGGTCTCACGCTTCAAATCCTTAACAATGGGACCATTTCCCATTCAGTTTAATAGAAACGCTTTATCGATTTAGTGCGTTTATTGGAAATGTATTGTACTAGCGCCAATAAAAGTTTTCTAATGCAGAATTCCTCAGTCTGCTCTGCATGCTGTTCGCATTAAAGCCACACACATATACCAATATATGGTTTTCGTTTTATACTATTTTATATTGTTTTTAAATTTAAAATACTATACCAGCCAGTTAGCGAGAATGGCGGCCACCACGAGTAATGAATGAACTACACAAACCTCTCACGAAAAAGCATCCATTTACATAAAAAGGAATCAATACGATCGAAAGAACACATTTAGCAAAGTAAAGCAACCAGGACAAATTTAGGATTCTTTGATTATTGAGACAGGAACTTTGTAACTGACAATTAAATGTAACGTGACTACCGTATTACAGTATAATTTTATCTTACCTGACCACCAATAGTTATATCAAAGAACACTATGGGGTTGTTCGGGTTCGACGGTTGAATGTTCATTTTTTCCGGCTTTCAAAATTGAAATATATTTAAATGTGATTTCAAAAAAACCCTGCACGTTCAGCTAACAAGTAAACTCTGCGCCGTCCCTAACTAAATTACGGTGGCCGAAAAAGGACATCCTACGGTTAGTAACGTAGGACAATTGTAATGGAAATGCGTTTTCTTTACTCCTGTCATTATTATTATTATTATTATTATTATTATTAGTAGTAGTAGTAGTAGTAATAGTAGTAGTAGTATTATTATTGGCATTATTATTAGCATTATTATTGTTGTTGTAAAAACGTGATAATTCATAGTGTTTCCGTTTGAGGTATAACTTTTTCACTATTACAGCAACATGACTCGTTGGAAAGTATTTTTCATGGCACGGTAAAATCAACTCTTGCATAAGTTTCTTTTTTCATGGTGATCTCGCAAGTTCATCACACAAACTACATTTTTTGCTACTTCTGGTTATAAAAGAAGCAGTTAAGTGCTTGGAGTAGCATTTTTCCATTTTTATAGTGAAATACCTACAGGTATGTAGGCCTACGTGTTTGTATGCAAAGCATTGACTAATTTATTGGTTCCCTTCACGAGATAAGAACCTTCAAAATGTACAAACTAAAAAAATGCTATTTAGGGAGGAGTAACAAGATTTCACTTAATTTGGAAGAAACTACTTTTTATCTGCCATCTGATAAAAATGCATTGTCATTCAAAGATGTGTAGGAGTTACAATGTTCTGAACTCACAAGAACAATGTAACTTACTCACGTTTAATCCGCTTATTTCATTAAATATAAGTGAAAGTGTACCTAAGTGTAGCACAGAAAAGGACTATTTTTGAGCTTTCCAATGACATATAGCTGAGTTATGTAGCTGTAATATTAACAAATTTACCACAATCTTTTTTTGCTACCCGCAGTACTATCTCAACAGGAAATGTTTTTGTAAATAAACAAACAAATCATTTTGAGCATTGGAAGGAATATGTAATTTACATACCAAATTTCATCAACACCAAAAGTGGAATTTGTTGAGTTAAAATGGCATTACCCTACACTACAAGTCTGCCCACTATTCGTTGTATACAAATGGAGTGTGTAAAAACAACGAAAACAGAGATTCATATGGTTATGAATGGGTTAATAAGGTTAATTTTTCATTTTGAATATCTGTAGGTTTCAATAGGCAAACAGAAATCTATAGATTTATTATAACTATTCAAAAAAGTAACTGGTTCCTTCACACCCATATTCACTTTTTTATGGCATGAACAAGTCACAAACCAACCAACAACCGTGGACAATTATGATTTTATTTATTGTTACAATGATAATTATACATTTTGTAAGAAAATCAAAAATAAATGTATTAGCCACTCGTTTAATATTACAAGCCTACTAAGAGACGATTAATGTAAAATGGAGACTACGACACACAACTGAAAGCTTTGACCGTGTGTTTAATCCAGGAAATTATCGAAGAAGATTCATTTGCATTCAGTGTTCAATGTACTTGGAAGTTGAGTGTTACGTCGGCAGAACATATTACTCGATTCCGAAAGGGCACCAGTCAAGACATAGTACAGTAAGCCTCGACGAAAAACTACGGCGCAGCCACTCCTCCTTCGCTCATCATACGCAGAACTACAGCTCCCCATGCGGCAATCCGCGTCCACGGCGCGACAAACAGGCCATGACCCCTTTCACGAAGTACATCACATCTACAGGCTGGTTTTATTGCCATGCAAGTCTCATTTCCCAGTGCTGTCTTTGCGGTTATAGGTTCAGTTACCCGGAAAAGGGGGTTGCTTGATGTCTGTTGGAATCGATTAATACGCGAACTATCGACTATTTTTTTCCATTATATTTTCTTACTTAATTAAAGGAGTGTGACAGTCGAAATCCTTTTGCAAAATCAGGAGCAAATGCTGTTTTCCTGAGAAATTTATGGAACCTGAAAACTCGACAGGTAATTTTGATATCTAACACAACGCGGCCAAGCAACATGAAACAATACGAAAGGTATGGGGTACAGTAACGATGGCTATTTTAATCGGCCAAGTGGACACTGGACATGCAGGGAAACACAATGACCGCCTAGTGCCAGTGGGCTAGTATGTCTCCCGACAGACATGATTTAGAACAGAGCAGAACAGCTTTAAAAGCAGCTTCGGGCGTTGCACGCTTATATTCTCCCAGTTTAACTGAGGTGCATTAATTTTCCTTCGAGAAAACCTGTAGTTATTTATCTGGGAGCTTACGCTTAAGTTACGCTTGACTTCAAGGTTCAAGGACTTAGGACTTAAAAATATATATATATATAATCACCTTCCTTTTTTGGCACAAGCTCGCAGGAAATTGTGAGTACATTAACAAGTTTCAAATACAGCAGTATACAACACAAAAAGACACCTCCCCTTGAGGATGCTGAGGAGTATTTAGCTTGAATCCTATATTTGTTTATCCGTTTCATTTATCCCCCAGCTGTATATGTATAAAGGAAGGATAGCCACATGTTACAGAACACTGGATACAACACATTCCCTTTCGAAAAATATGCATTGAGTAATTGTCCTTAGAGAGCTTGGGTTTCTACACGTCTGCAATCCAAAATTTGACAGATATGACCCTTGCAGGAATTGAATTGCGTGCTTCTATAGAGATTACCAGGGTACTGACATAATGTGAACAGTGCAACAGGATCTGACATGCAGCTACTGCCCACAAGCTAGTGTGACACCAACACCGCTACGGTAATACAACTACTACATCATGATTACTACATTGCCGGCTGTCATTTGCAGGAGAGCAAGACAACCTGGTGAATAGCCTCTTTAGGAGAAAGAGAATTTATTAATGTCTTACCCTCACAAAGAAACAATCACTATACAAAACTAAAAGCATCTGTCTTTTTATTCTCATGGAAAAATAATTTCTTAAGTTTCACACCGATAGTACTGTGCCACGGTGTAACTTTTTTCAGTTTAAACAACGAACACATATAAGCACAACGCGATACTTTATAGGAAGCATTAACTTGATGACCTTATGGCTGTTTAAATGCTTATTCTTTAAAAACTAAAAACTCCCCCGGTAATGCTGCCGTTCACAAAAAGCCTAGAGTAGCGTCAATCGGTTTATTCAGCTGCATCGCACTTGATCACCGATAAGACAAAATCCAGACAAAACACCCACGTAATATAATCTTTACAGCGGAGTCAGTTTGTTCCTTCTAGCACAACGCCAAATTAAATCTTAATTTCAATATAGATGTTCCTGTGCTAAATTTTTGTTTGAACACATTTCTGGTAGAACTTAATAGAAATGTTAACGTGGAAAGCACTCAACACAAAAAACAGAAATCTTTGACAGAACCTCCGAGAACCCACGTACGGTGTTATTTAAGGAAATAAAATAACAAATTATGTGACTGAGGGGAATTGGAAACCAGAAAAACGCCAGCCTTCCCCCTGCTGATCCTCATATGTTCAGCAGTTCCTCCTGTGGCGACTAGAGGGCGCTTCACATGGTCATTGCGCAAACTGATGTTCTCCCAGTTTATAAGCATTACCTTCAAACGTCACACAAGCCGAGATGCCGGAAGGACGCTCGAACGAGGCTGAGCGTATAAAATGCATAAATGCGCACAAAAGCAGAGCAGAGGAAGCACTGAGATTAGAGCACCTTTGACATTCTTCCCAGACCCAACAGGAGTCTTCTCTACAAAATCCGTTTCTTCCACGGGTGTAGGGTTGATTTCTCCTCTACCGCCGCTTTTGATTGCTTTACTGAAGCTATTATTAAGATACGATCTAAGTCCACCTGGTGCTACACATGTAACTAAGTCATTAACAAACTGACAACCCTAGAACCTTAACCTTCCATGAAAAAAGGACCCCCCACCCTGCTTTAAATAATCACTAAAACAACTGGGAAATTAATGCTCTTTAAGCATTTACACAGCCAATAAGTTTCAGTTACACATTCAATGCAAAACACGAAAATACTATATTTATGACACGATTACGTAAGTGCTTCTAAAACGAAAGGTTTTCTAAAGCTTTTTTGACCCTTAGTAGTCAGATGTTGCCAGACCAAAATAAAAACACACAAGAGTAATTATGATTGCAGGTGAATCTCGCACTGTTAAGGCAGTTTGGGCTGACGGCAAGGTGAGGACATAACTGTGGAGGGAAGGACACCGGCCAGGTCGCTGTCACAATTTGGATTGTCGGAACTTCACAGTGACGATGCAAAAACAATACAGTGCGGATACCACAGAACATGCCCACCGACCAAGCATGCAAAGGCAACTCTAAAACACATTTAAAATGCATGGGCCTGTTTTCCAGACAGTGTATCCAGGAGAGGGTTAGGGCACTCAAAAAATATTTCAACGTCTTGAACATTGGGTGTTAAAAATCTTTGAGTGACACACAGGTTCCTTAACGCAGCTGAAATGATGTTTGCTATTGAGGAAAGCATTGACCCCTTAAAATGTACACAGGCAAGTATATCACCTACAGAGAGGAGTGCATATTTTTACAATTATACACATTAAATGGACAGGACACACACTCTTTGAAACATAACCTAAAGCAAACCTAAACATGTTTTATAATTATCTATCATTTTAAAACCAAAATACCTTTTGACTCAAATGAGTTTCATGTTGTGACTTTTATCATTTCTTGTGCTTTGCTGTTGCAGTCCTAACTGAAATACATTATCTTCTCCATTTATGATAAAATGCCGACAAAGTTCTAGCTATTATGATATTTTAGCAGTATATTACAGTGGTGGTTATTCTTAATGTTAAAATAATGATTTCAGGGATGGACTATCTAGTTCAGAGTTTTTCAGCCCTGGGACTGACAGCTGAGAGTTTCACTCTCCTAGTCAGGGATGTTAATTGGTTAATTGAGTGAATCACATCACGCACATCACAGTAAACCACCATGATATATTTGTCTGCTCCAGCATTTCTGTTTGCCAATACATTCAAGATATTTACTATTTCTAATGTATTAATGACACTATTTTTCATTTCTTGAAATATCTCTTCTGTGGTCTTCTGATTTTTATCATCACTACAGGTATTTATCAACCATGTGACTTAATGTATGTAGTATCCCTTGACAGTGAATGGGTTTCACAATGTGATTCATTCAGTTAACAGATAGTAAGCATACTTAATAAAAAGCTCAGTGAACAACGGCATACAAAGTGTGCTGTCAGAACTGGGACTGAAAACCACAGCTGCAATTCCATCCATCTTCTAAGGACTTAACCTGGTTAGGGAGTTACCTGGAGCTGATCCCAGCCAGCACAGCGCGCACGGCTGGGACAGCCTCTGGGTAAGATCCCAGTCTATCACAGGACACATACAATAGACAATTTAGAGATGCTAATTAGCTTAGCTGCATGTCTTAGTATGGCAGAGGGAGACCTGCATAACACGGGAAGAACATGCAAACTCCACACATGGGGGGAACAGGATCTGAACCCTCATCCCTGGGGGGTGCAAACCAGCAGTGCTGCCCACTGAGCCACCATGTCACCCCTCCTTGGAAGTGTGACTATATCTGTCAATGTGACTTTAAAAAAAGTTTAAATTAAATCTGCTTTTTAAGACACCAATTTCCTTGATGGGCGGCACAGTGGTTAGCACTGCTGCCTCACAGCAAAAAGGTCTTGGGTTCAGTCCCAGATCCTTTCTGTGTGGAGTTCACATGCTCTCCCTGTGTTTGCGTGGGTTTCTGCCAGGGGGCTCCGGTTTTCTCCCACAGTCCAAACGTGTGCGATGTAGGTTGATTGATAGTGACTGCCCAGGGTTGGTTCCCGCCTGCACCCATTGTTCCTGGGATAGGCTCCCGCCCCCCTGCGACCCCTGTTGGGATTGAGCGGTTATGGTGATGAATGGATGGAATTTCCTTCATATAATTTCAAAAAATATTAATATTAAAATTACAAATAATTAAACAACAGCATTTCTCTTAGAAGTCATACTACTGCAGTGCATCCGTGTAGCAAATGAAGGTCTTTATGTTCCCGTTTGACTCTGGTCATCCTTAAACCAGCAATATTTCCCCTAAGCTCTCCTGGCTGCCTCCAGATTCGGGTCCGTCGCCGTCTCCGCTGCTCTCTTAGCTCCCGGAAGTTGCATGTGGTCGTTTTTCTTGCATACATATAATCTCTATGTAATAAATGGGACGTAGATGTGGGGACACAGACATAGGTGAGGACAGACTGACGGACGGGGACGTGGGTCGGGGCAGCGTCACTCGAAGGCAGACTGCAGCTCCTTGAAGGCGGCTTGCCTCTGCCGCTTCTCCTCCGCCTGCCTCTTCTTCTCCTCCTGCTCCTGCCGGATCTCGGTCTCAAAGCGGCTCGACTCGTTCATGGCCTGGACCTGCCGGTAAAACCACAGGCTCAGACGACCCACTTCGACATGATTATCAAATCAGTATGTGGAATTGTTACAAAATAATCATGATATTTGAAGGGTTTAGAAAGAGTTATAGGTTCATCCAATGTGTTGATACTAGGGATGTAAGGATATTCAGTGGCGCCTGCAGTTCACAAACACAATCCGTTCCAGGAAAGTGGTCATGAACAATTTGTCTCATGAGAAAGCATTGAAATTCGATTAATTCGTTCACAAGCCTACAAAGTAATATTTTTTGTTAATTAATTTTCTGGTTTTTATAGTAAAAACCTTAAAGAAAAACACGATGTAGTGTGGCGACGGGCGGACCGAGGCATCGCGGCATAGACATGGAGACTTGCTTGCCGGGGAAATCACGCTCTTTTTTACAGTCCTTAACCCTTGTATTGTTGTTGTTAATGTTAATGGTTGCGTTTCCCTATTGTCGCGCGTGTGTTTGCCTGTCTTTCACCGTGTGTGCATCTTGCAGTTCGGCGTCTGACAACCTTGTGTTGGGTGCCTGTTGTGCTCGTTGGGTGCCTGTTGTGGTCCTTCTATTTACAATTGCACGCGGGGCATGCTGGGATACGCGCCCCGCCGGTGCTAGACTAGTATAAAAAAAGGAATCTGGTCGAGGAATCTGTTCGTTGGCCAAATTTTCTACGCGAACCAATGCATTTTTTTCACAAAATTGTTCGTAGACCACAGCGTTCATGCACCGCAGACACTACTGTATCAGATTTCATGATATTGCGATAAAAAAAAGGTCTCGATATTGTTGTGGGACTGTGACGATATGTACCAGGAATTACATGGTTATTTCTCTATTACAGCTCCGTTTTATTATCTCTCCGAGTCGATAATTGCAGTTTTTTTTTTTAAACAGCAGAGGGCACAATCACACTAAAAACACTGATATTCCACTGAGTGCGACTTGTTTTGTTAGCAAGATCCATCTGTTGCAATAATACATTATTTTAATTTTATTTCATGAAAGGACTGCTACTACCGACTGCTGCACTGTTTTCATTTCACAGTTATACACACACAGTTCAGTCTTCCATTGCCAAAGACAAATAAAGCAGATTTTTTACACATTCTTAGATCATGGCTGGCTATTTTTATATTTATTTTTATATTTTATTTTTTTTAAGAAGGAAAACGGCAGCACTTAAAATTTAAAGGAAAGCAAGTTGTATACAAATAAAAAATGCTTATTTATAATTTAATAAAGGACATTTTTGTCGACATATTTTAGTGATGTGGTAAATATCGTACCGTGGGCCTATGATTATGATATTTTTGTGCGGTGAGTTTTTAGTATCGTTCCATCCCTAATTCATACACATTACTATGAATCACTAAGAAGTAATGGCGAATTCTGTACAGTCACGTGTCACTTAACGACTGGGCTATGTTCTGAGAAATGCGTCATTAGGTGATTTCGTCATTGTGCGTCACAGAACGTTCATCAGCAGCATGTAAGTATACCCTAACATCCTAACATACCTTAATACATTTAATATACATTAATAACAAACATTATATGATTGCAATATTTGTTATTATCATATAATGTTTGTTATTAATGTATATTAAAGCTCTTAAAGTATGTTAGGATGTTATACCTATATGCTGCTTATTAATTTCCTATGAATGCATTATGAAGGTGCAGTTAATGTAAAGCGTTACCGCCTGTTCAGATACCTTTATAAAGACATGAGCAGCAGGTGGTTCCACACTGGTGACTTTTTCAGGGAAAGGCAGTCTCTCTCATTTACAGCTGGCAGAGACACGGCAGACTGCTGGGATGTGCCCCAAGTTACAGGTGAGCGGCATGTTGGGGGTCGCTGTACCTACCTTGGCCTCGAAGAAGGTCTTGGCTCCCTTGACCCCCTCTGTGGACACGTCGATCTCGGACAGCCGTGCCAGGGCGTGCAGGCCGCTGTCCTCCTCCAACTCACCGGCGGCTGCCTTGCGGAAGATCAGGAGGAACTGGGAAGGAAGGCAGGAGTGGCAGGGAAAAGAACAATTTTTATATCCTTACAAACGGCTGAATGTACTGACTTGTGCTGCCTTGAATCGATCCAAAGCCATGAGTGTCCATACAGCAAACAGCACCATGTACAGCGGAGAGGGCACCGACTTCATAAGAACATTAGAAATTTATAAACGAGAGGAGGACATTCGGCCCATCAAGCTCGTTTCCTGATCCAGTTATCAGTCAAGCTGACTAGGCACCCATCTTTGTTCCCTAAATTGATATCATATAGTTCCCTGGGCTCCCTCAATACATTGATTTGCATGAAACCAGAGATTCTTCTGCCCTAATGCAGTATACTTATGCTTATTGCTGTGTACAGCTTTATTTTTAATATTTGGAGAAAAAAAATCAGTTCCATAGTATTTGTAAAGTGAAATTTATTCAGTCATCCATCCATCCGTGCACCCATCCATCCATCCGTGCACCCATCCATCCATC
>JAODKC010000107.1:3901000-3913178 GCA_026777985.1 Mormyrops attenuatus | reverse complement strand
ACACTCAATGTCATCCAGTTCCCAGACCACCACACCCTTTTGACAAAGAGGATCTGTGTGCAGTGCTGGCAGCAAAAGTCGCTGCAAGCCTGAGAGATTTAGGAACACGAAATGACATTAACAAAGAAAAAATAGACAAGCTCTCCCCTTTGGATGCGGGGGCCCTTAACGCTCAATCCTCTGACGTCATCAGTATGGCCGCCGCACCGCCTAGTGCGTTTATCAACAGTGACCTTGTCATACTTCACACCATTTCTCCAAAACACAGGGAGTTACACAAGTTTCTCTTCATTAAACTTTTATAAAAGGAACCCTGCTGGAATTTTAAAATCAAAAACGAGGATCAAAATTTTGATCAAAGTGCGGCTAGTCACAATAAATATACATTTTTATAGCACCTACACAGTGGACACACTTTATTGCAAAAAGACGACTGACATTTCCAACACATAGCCTAATCAAAATGTGCAATGACAACACGGGTGGCAAGACAGTCTGTAAAAGTCAGATACTTTCAGAACTGCTTATTTACATAATTAAAATTGTAGTTTATAATATTATACCTTTAAGACTGCACTGCAGTTTATTCACTTTCTATATGGGGGCATCCACGTGAAAGGATACATAAGTTAGACAATTAAGTTACTGTAAATAATGTGATTGCTACAGTACAAGATCCGCCCCCATATAATAATAATAATAATAATAATAATAAATTATTAGGCCTATTGGTATTAAATTGCACTGAATTACGTATATTCGTTTGCTGAATTTTGCTAAAAATTATTCTAAAAATCAGAATATATGAAAACACGCGCGCGGCCCGATTTAATCAAATCATACAATTCAGACTTCAAACTCTATACATATTTCGAATATTCAGCCCACTTACAATATTAAGTTCCGAGACACCGAGCATCCTTAGAATTACCTTTTTAAAATTAATTACCTAACAAGACCAACATGTACCTGATCATAATAGAAGTTACGTTTATTTCGAAAAATACGCAATATCTCATGCGCCTCCGTCTGTATACAGGCGACCTAAAATTTTACATCAGCATCGCTGTTCTGCCGGCGCGAGCTGCGCACCCTCATAGTCACCGCACCGCTATTATTTTAGTCGAAGTCTCCCGCATAGTAACACGCATAAAACGCTGATCATAAATAAATATCTGTGTCAGTGAGCCATGAAATGTCTCTTGATTACAGATAAATCCCGGGACTGGCACGTCGGGCTGCAGGTCCATTGTCACGCTTGACACCGACCGCATTTCAAAATGATATACGGCTAGACCTGGAAGACGCACTTACTGCTTGAACATCCTTTCCATGTCTTTGATTTGCTTCCTGGAGAATTCCTTAAACTCAGTGTAGGGGTTGAAGACCTTCATGGTACGCGGATGATGCTCCCCCTCATTCATTTCCCCCCGGCGCAGCAGCTTAGCGCCCAGCTCCGAGTCGGCGCTCGCCGTGGCCGGCTTCTCGGCTCCGTTTTCGCGCGTCTTGTTCGCGATCACCGGCTCTTCTCCACCTCCTTCACCGATCTGGAGACGCCGACTCAGCTTCGTTGTCAGCTCGTCGGAAGCCATGTCTTTTTAAATTATTTCAAATGAAATAACTACTAAACAAATAAAATGCTACGAATAGACGAAATGTTCCAATGCCTACGGTCCATAGGCAACAGATTCGTTATTGCATCCAATCGCTATGCGGACTGCTGCTCTTCCTCCTGAGGTCTGAGTTACAATGAACTGAAATCTCGAGATTACGGACCTATTTAGTACAATAAACTAACTCAAGATCCCCTTTCCTTAAAGGGGCACAGCGCCACTGTGCAGGAAATCCTGCGGCGCTCGAATTTCTCGGGACGCACTTTCCTCACGGCAAAGCTCCTACGTCTGAACACACACCACGCCTCTTAAAGCACACACGGAAAAGCCACAAAAACAAATCGCTACAAATTGCATCATTCGTGAAAATTTGAATATTTCCCAAAATATTCGCGATTTTCAGTTTCTGTTTCCACGCTGTTTAAGAAATTTCGCTTTTGGAATGCAGTATTCATGATATGAAATTAAATGTTTACATACAAATGTATTTCGTCTGTCCTAATTAATATTTCAAAATGCACGTGTTGTTCATGTGTTCACCTGAATACTTCACCTAACAACATTTTAATTATCTATATCTTGTTATTGCATATTATCTACAATGTGGGACTATTATAGATTGTATGGCCCGTGGTCCACACAACCTCTATGTTGCATTAAAGTTATTGTAAATAGAGCTAATTGTTTCAGACATCTAATATCACTAGAATTAAACGAGCCAAAAACGAAATTAAGCTGAATATCTAATATAATATTTAATGACATGCTAAAACAGTACCAAACTCACGCCGTCCAGATTAAGTGCAAGATTCATTCGGTCGTTCTGTTTAAAGCGACCTCGCCAGGGAGAATTAGATACTACAGCCAGTCGGTCACATATTGTTATAATTACTACCCACCCAGCCATATTTTAAGCGTTTAGTCCGGCCAGGGCTGGAGTCTATCCCGGGAAGCACGAGGCTGGCGTAAACCCTGGACGGGATGCCCGAGCATCTCAGGGCGCGCACACACACACACACACACACACACATCTATGCACTAAAGGCAACTTAGAGACACCAGATACCAGACAGAAGAAACCCACACGATGCGGGAGGAGCATTCAAACTGTAGCCAGCGCTGCGGCGGGATTCGACCCTCGACCCTGTGACACCGAGCCGCCCTGTTATTAGAGTTCATTCATGTCGTTGATGGTGAATTCCTAGCGCATTTTTCATTTAAGTATATGACGTTTTCAGTTACGCAACTGAAACCGGTGGTTTTAAGGTAGTCTTACAGCATTAAAGAAATTCAATGTCACTTATGTAGAGAGGGCATAACAATCGTCCGAGTGAAAGCAGTGACGAGTGGAACATGCTACATTAAGATATGGCATACTTAAAGATATATCTATACTTAAATGTAGGAATGTGGGTAACGCTTCACTTCAGGGGAATAATGTACCTCGACGCGCCTTCTTAATGCATTAATTAACCAGAAACTAAGTGTTAGTTACGTTCTGATCCCATGTTTGTTCATCATTAATCAGTCATAACTTCGTATATTTCATGCAGTTACCATATCCATTCATGATTTGTACTTGAGGAGTAACTGAGTCACTAAGTTACCCCCACAAGTATCACCAGAATGTCTACCAACTTAATTTGGTGAAATATGTAACGCTATTTCCATATGATTAAAAATGAGTACGTCACTTTTAAGTTCTTGCAGCACAGAAACTAAAATATGAAAAAGTTGATTAAAACATTTGAAAATTCTTTTAAAATCTAATGTTGAGCTCCTGAAAGAACTCTGTTCTGTAAAACAGACACATTTTAAATAAGCCACATCAGTGTATGCCTTACACAATCATCATCCTAGTCATCATTATCCTCTTCATCATCATATACATATTCATATATACGTTGTGTTTCATTCATTTTTACAACCCGTAGTAGAATTGCAAAATCATAAATACAGTCGCAGCATTTATTAAACCAGACATCGTTTAATTATCCATGATAATTAAACATGAGTAACAGAGTAATTGATTATGCATCATTGCATAATCATGCATTTGTGGAGCAAGGGTGATGAAAACGTATTTTATACCGTTTTGATGCTGTGGTTGTTCTGAAGAGCTAAAGGCAACAATTTGTTCAGATGCTTCGATACCTAAGTAAGCGGACACTGGGTAGCTACACACAGATGATTAAGGTCAAATGATAACTGACAGCTAGAAGAACGGAATGATCCCGTAGTTTTCACCAAAGCCCATTTAACACATTGCCAACAATTTGCTAACAATGTGTTACTTTAAAAATTTTAATATTGTTTGAGTTATTGAAGAAATTCCTCATTGCATTTTGTTAAACTTTATTGAAAAATAATAGCATAATTTGGGTGTTTCTCATCTGTGTAACTAAATCAGTAGGTTTAATACACATGACATACTCAAAAGACAGCTACAAGAATTTAGCGTCCACCAGGGCTGGACTGTCCAACTGGCATACTGGGCATTTTCCTAGTGGGCTGATGGTCATGTAGGCCACCAAAATTAATCACTCAGTGTAGTTCATTGTGGAGACAGCCCAGCTTGGTTAAATCTATCATGGGGGACCGCAAAGTCCGGACCGATTTTAAATCCCCGTTCAGCCAGTTTCATATTGTCTTGGATGGTGTACCCAACACGCAAGTGATATCAGTGCTGCCTAAGGGACTGACCAGTTGGATTGACCACCCCTGGGATCCTATAGTGTGCTTGTTCTTGGGATTTGAACCATTTTACTGGTCTAATGTCTGCATATCCAGGCAGATTTCTATAATTATACATATATATTTCACTAACTTTGACCTTGAGAAATTAGCATTTTACAAATGCTATATTTTCGCTCCACATTCTAGTCATACAATATCAGCAGCTAAAGGTAAATGAACCCTAATGCTGCGTGACTGCGTGTGCAGCTCGCCATCGTGACATGCCACTACACCCAAAAGCAGCACCTGCTGGGAGTGACTGCGTGTGCAGCCCGCCATCGTGACATGCCGCTACACCCAAAAGCAGCAGAAGCAGGGCCTGATGAATGAGTCAGCTCCGCTGCAGCAGACCTGCGATGATGCATCCAGGGGAACTAAAGCCTCGGACGCCGTCAGAGGGGAGAGAGAGACTGGGGGGAGGGTGGAGAGGCGGAGGTGCTGCTGTGACGGAAAACCCCGTTATCATTCTCAGGTCCAAGAAGCATCATCTTCAGTTCGTCGCTGTCTTTCACTGGCACCGCTGCGGCTCTCGATCAGCCATCTCCACTGGAGAGGAGGCTCTCATCGCCGGGCTGGAGGGTCCCGCAGGGGGTGTCGCAGGGGGTGCCGCAGGAGAATAGGCAGGCTCCACATCAGGTCTGGGCTGCAAAAAATGCACAATTAAGGAGCCACTACAACAAATGACTTCTCCATTTTACCGAATTCATCAAAAAAAAGGAACTTAAAAAGAAATGTAGAAATAAGATCTTCCATTCAAAATGAAATCTATACTGAGAAAGACCTGGATGTCAGAATCGGCTTAGAGCAGTGTTTCCCATCCCGGTCCTCAGGGACCCACAGGTAGCTCCCTCCCAGCGCCCTGCCAGACAGTCTACATTTACTGCTACCGGGAGCTGGGAGGAAGAAAAAACGTGGACCCTCTGCAGGTCCCCACGGACTGGGTTGGGAAACACTGGCTTAGAGACAGGAAGCACCACAGCTGGCCTTTGCCTTGATCTCTAGATCTTCATGCATGGGAAGCAGGGGGATGGCAGGGGTGGGGGATTCTATCGGTTCCATTTTTTGCACAGGAATTCACCCCCCCTCCCCTTTCCACTCCAAGAAGGAGGGCAGTAGGTGGGGCAGCTGGAAAAGGATGTGGCTGTATGACCTGAAGCTTTTTAGCTCATGTCCCATTAGAGGCCATCGTTACAGTTTCCTACAGTGTGACACTTGACCTAACTGCAAAAGTGCTAGAAAAGCAGCTAAATGAAGGAGTTGTATATGTGGAGTAATAGGAGTCGTGCTTTATGCGTGTAGATCCTCGGGAAGGAGCTAAGACAGTGACACCGTCAGGCAGAACTCGGTATGACCCAGCAGCCAATGCGGCTGTGCTGTAGCAGACAAGCGCTTTCAGCTCCGGTGCGCGAAAAACAGACCCGCGCTGTTTTGTCCTGATGATTCTGGGAAACGGGAGGCCAGGGTCACTGTGATGGAACGTCGACATCATAATGCAGCAGAGGCAATCCGGCACAGTGGCGACCGTACCCCCACTGCCTTGGGCAGCGTCTCCTCCCCACTGCAGAGTGTGGGGGGGGGCACAGCCTGAGCCAGTTCATGTTTATTTCGTTGCTGTGTTTCATAGACGTTTGAGTGACCAATAGGTTTCCCATGATCAGTGCCCCCACTGAAGCTCCCATGCTGGACAGCTACGGAGTTTCGTCAAATATCCGTGATACACACCTGTCACCACTCCAGCCTCTTGGACAGTGTAAATTCCAAATAAGGCAAATAAGATATTCCTTAAGGCGAACCAGTGCAGTAATTAAGTGTGGATGCCTGACACACACTGATGGACACGCTGCGTTCCCACACGACCCAGGGCTCAGAGCACCTCTGTAGGCGTCGCCGTCCTCTGTTTCTGCTCCCTCTCTCTGTTCTTCAGCTGCTCCTTCAGGACCTCCACCTCATACTCCTTCTTCTTCAACCTCCTATGCAGGCTGGGTTTTCCAGAAGTGGCCTGTCCAAGGGAGATACAGACAGCGACGGCAGGCGTGACAGACGGACCTATACAGACTACAGTGTTTCAGTTTACTCAAACGCTGCATCGATTACCACACAGCACAGCAAACACCAAAATATGGAAAACTGAAGATAATTGTTGAGGGGGGTGTTGTTTCATAGTGTAGGAGCCTCTTTCCATCCACACAGCTGATTATAATGCTGGAGTAATTCATGTTTAGTGATCTTCTCAATGGTAGCACCACAGTGACCTTACTCTGCTGCAGAAGTGCTGCTAGACATTTCGGATCATATTGGGTCCCCAACCCAGACCAACCCAATTATGTTAAGAATTTTTAGAGCCCCTGAGTACCATTCTAACCCCCCCCCAATGGCCCTGCTTCTCTGGAACACATTTCCATTCCATGATTTCCATCACTTTTCCTTATCCTTACATAAGAATCAGTGCTATCATACATCAAACTGTATTTGTGGCAAAGAGGGTAGCACAATGTTTCCCTGCAAATGGAAAAGACAAAAGCCATGTATCCCCCTCGCCCCCGCCCAGCATCCTGCTTGTGAAGATCACAGTGTCTCAGCGAAAGAGACAGCAGCAGTCACACTGTGACACCCTGCAGTGGGGGGACCATCTCAAACAGGATTCCCTGCCAATTATCTGCCCTCCCGAAAGAACCAGTCGGCTCAACTTACAGTCCTGAGGGAACCCTCGTATTGGATATAAATCATTCAGAGGTAGTGAAGCCACTGATCTTTTCCTTTACAAGAGAGACAGCAGACTTGTCTGTCCTGTGATTAGATGAGGTGTAATTTTAATAACAAAGACATCAAAACTACAGGTTTGAACTGTGTGGACCCACAAAGATCAAAAATGTTCCCAGAGGTACTGTAATGTGTAATGCAGGTGCATTATGGGATATGCAATACATTGGGTTGTATAAATTATAATAGGCAGATTTCTTCTGAGATGGTCTGGGGGAATTTAACTAGTACTCTGGCCCTATTACTCAAGGAAATAGAAAGATAAAATTGTAGTTTGCAAAGGAGAGATTTAGATCACTAAGAGCCCTCATCAGAAAGGATGAACTGCGCTTACCTTATCACGAAATCCATCCTGGATGCAACTGTGAGAGACCACCCACCCGCTCCTCGGTGTCAGCCGCTCTGAGGCCACACCCTGTGAAGGAGGGGAAAGGTGGGAGATACAGTAAGTTGCAAGACTCTGGTTGGAACAACAAACAGACTACATGATACAGGGTTGGAAAGATGTAATGGGGATTTTTTTCCTTGTATATAAGTGGAGGTGGGCTAAGCAAGATGGTGGAAGGTAGACAAGATGCAGACTCCTACAGCGGTATAGTAACAGTGTCACTTGGCCCTGTCCCCGACTGGAACACACTTTGCGCTCTTTGATGGCCTTGTTGAGGCTCAGTTCCTGCGCCAGGTGGTCCTGGGTGCGACGCAGGGCCTCATGCAGCAGGGCACTTTCTTGCCTCTCTGCCTGCAGCTCCTCCCTCAGACTGTCCAGCCGGCCCTGGAGGCGCTGAGCCGCAGCCTGGCTCTGCCTACAGGGGAAGAGCGGCCTGGCCAGATCCTCGTGGGCTGGTGCACCTCATTCATTGTACATTCACTCTCTCATGATTAACTCAGCACCCAGGCATCTTTCCAATGTTCCATTCACTCATCACTCACTCACAGTCACTCATAACTTTCCGGTGCATTCATTCACTCTAGTGATGGACAAAATAAGGCTTCATGAACCATTTGCTGTATTTTCTGACCACTCTAGATGGTGCTCTTGGTTTGCTTTGCAACATGCTTTGTGCCCTTTTTTGAACAGAGAGCACCATCTAGTGGAAAGGAAGAACACAGCAAATGGTTCAAGAAGCATCATTTAGTCCATCACTACCTATACCTTAATCCCTCATTGCCTTATCATTTCAACCATGCACTCGTCAGTCTCACCCTTGTCGCTTCTTAGTTTTCGCTCATCACTCAGTCATCACCCTTCCATAGCCCTCACTCATTCTTCACTCGCTCACTCATCACTGTACCTCCAGGCTTCCTGCTCCCGGTGATACTCCTGTATCTGCTCCTCTTTGCGTCTTGCCCGTTCACTCAGCAGCTCTAGGTCCCTCTGCCTGCAGGAACCCAGCTTCTCTCTCTCGGTCCGGGGCAGAAATTTCAGGGACGAGCTTCCCGACAGCCGCACTTCTTCCATCTCCAGCGCTTCACTCAAGGCCCGCACCAGGTCCAGGTACTGGGGGGTTGTGGCCAGCATCACAGATGTGAGGGGGTCGGACTGTGTGCTTTAGGGACCTAGACTATGATACTGTGTAACCTAAATATCCTCAGCATAAAAGAGCAGCTGCATAAACAGGCAAAGTGTAAAATGAGTTATTCACTTTATTTTGAAGGAAAGCAGTAACTGGTGATTAATGATGGCTGAAACGCTGCTTCATGAACCATTTGCTGTATTTTTCACCCCACTAGATGGTGCTCTCTGTTCAAAAAAGGGCTGAAAACATGCCCCAACGCAGGCCAAGAACACTAGCTAGTGAGGTGAAAAAATACCGCAAATCAGGCATTGTTTTGATCATCACTACTGGTGATGTTATGTTCAAAACTGAGGCTTCGAAGCATGTAACGAGTTCAAAGGAGCGTTTCCACTTAAGCCTTGCGCCAAGGTTTGTATCATTCTCAGAAAATCAGGTGATCGATGACAATTAAGCGTTGCTTTCCAGGGGGAAATTCTATCGATTTGAGCGTCAAATTGTCAATACAAGGAAATGTGGCCCCGTTCGTTTTGTGGGTAATATTGATTGGTTTGAGGATTTTGAGTGTCATGCTGAAAAGATCACTACTGAAAGCTGAAATTTTTGAGGCGTACGTTAAATGTATATATTAATGGCAAACTCGAAACAGCATTTCAAAATGTTTCAAAACCTTTATGATACTTCTGTATCAGAACATTGTTCTGAAATCTGTATCAAAATGACAGTCACATGACCACATTGAACAGAGTTTCATAAAGTCATACTGTTTCTAAACGATTCCATTGTTTTGCTTCATTTCGTCTCAGTCTGAGCAGTTGAACAGATTGTCTTTCTTATTAGAATAGTTGAAACACTGTAGGCTTATGAATTAATACATAATTAGACAAAATCAGTGTTTAATCAATATGCCTTTACTAATGGCAGGTCCATTCTGTTTTTGCATGTTCCTGCAAGGGAGCACTATTTATTGTATCTGTTTAGATGTTTCAATGAAGCAATAGTTTGAACATATTGCAAGACTGAAACTGTTTCTAAGTCATTTGTTTCATTTGTCTCTCAGAAACCCCATTTTGTCAGCACTATATTAACCAGTATGTGTTACTAGTGCACATTGTGTAAAAAAAGGCTTTGAGTAATGAACTATTTGGCTGGAAAGCCTCCACAAGTCTACACAAAGTCTCATTTCGGCATCACTAGTCATTACTAAGCAGCTATGTGATGGCGTCACACTAGTGGCCAGTTTACTAGGAACACATGCTTGTCAATGCAAACAATTCCTCCAAACAGTGAATCATGTGGCCACAGCGGAATACATGCAGCATGCAGTCAGGATCAAGAGGCTCACTTTAGCTAAGTATTAAAACAGCTGCTCTTAGCAATTCTGAACATGGTGTGATTGTTGCCGCCACACACGGCGGTCCTAGCGTCCTTAACATAGTCCGGAGCAGTGTTTCCCAGTCCGGTCCTCAGGACCCCCAGAGACTCCACATTTCTGCTCCTACTGGGAGCTGGGAGGGAGCAAAAACATGAACTCTCTGCGGGTCCCCGAGGACTGGGCAGGGATAACTGGTCTAGAGAACCTAGAGAAGCTGAGAGCACCTTGTTAATGGGAGAGGTCAGTGGGGAATGGCCCGACTTATTACAGCTAACCGGACGGCCACACAGGCTCAGTGCAGCAATGGTGTACAGAACTCATCTTCCCTTGAAGGTAAAAGTGAATTCTACCCAGGACTAGCAAGATTCACCTACTAAAGGGTCCAGTGAGTATATAATGTAAACAGAAAGGATGACGCTGCCATATGTGTTTAAGATCAGCTCCCAGCCCAGCAGTGTCTAATACTGACTGTTCTTTCGCTGAGGTCCAGAGTGTCGCATAAGTCCAGTCTAGCTGTCTGCTCTATGCACTCCTGGCTCTGCACCAAGGCAACCAGGCTGAAGTCCTGCAATATCAATAACGTGATGTTCAGGTTCTTGTAGGTATAATCATATAAAGCATTTAATGTTGGTTTGTGATAAGAGCAGGTGAGGAGAAGCTGTACCTCAGAGGTGCCAGTTACGTTTCCCTCATTGGCCAACTGGGTTCTCCATTCATTCGGTGCCTGTCTCATCAGTGCCACCTGCTGGGTACAGAGCTCTGGAGGCGACACTGAGGGAGAATTTTTCATGAAAAAGAAGGTCTTAATACTCTTGGTGAAGGAATATGTTTTACATTACGATCGATGTGTGCAGATTCATCTGTTATTTGAGATCTTAGATAAATGAATATAAAATACAATATAAACTGATCTGTGCGTTTTAACATGACCAAGCAATGCATATGTAAAAGTAGGGTCTCAGTTATCTTATTCCTAAAGTAACCACCTTTTGATTTTCCAGAGTCTGGCTCACTTACTTGGGGACACCATTTGCTCCGAGGCATGATCCTTACCCCTGGTCTCTACTGGGCCCTCCTTCTGTCGCCAGATTCTCACCTGGACATGATTGGCCACATCAAAAGAAATGAGACAAGATAGATTAAAAAAAAAAAAACATTAGCCTGCTTACAAAGAGGGTGAGGGAGCAGGGATTGGCTGGCAGGAATGGTACAGCACCAATGACATGGAAGCTCATTAACACCGTGAGTTCACCAATAGGAAGTGATTATATAACAGTGAAACAGCCACAAGCCCGTGGGACTCTCCCTCCTAAAAGTGAGATAGCACAGTCAGGCAGTCCAGGGCCTGTAGTCAGCAGGGGTCCGGTCTCTTGCTGGCTGATATTCCCTCACGTGATGACAGACAAGTGAAATCACAATACAAAACATATCTTGTACTGTAGTACAAACATAAAGGAGTGTGCTCTGTGTGACACATTAATTTGCATGGGAAGACATCAGCATTTAAATAAAAACCCACATAAAACAGGCTGAGTTTCTTAATCACTTTGTTACCTGCTGGGGATGAGATAAGCCTCTGTACTCATTATTGCTATAAGCTTATTTACCTCTGCGGGGTTGTGGCCTTGTTGAGGTTGTGTGTCCAGCTCCTTCTCAGCGCTGACATGCACCCGCAGGTCTCCCTGACATTGTCTGCCAGCACACACACACATAAATAAAAGGCCATTTCATGCATCACACGTGAATTTCACTTCCAAATGTATAACTGTATTATTGTCATGTCTATATCATGTTTATGTCTTAGTATTTATACTCGGTAACACTTTACGTTAACTTTACCTTCATAATGCATTCATTATGGATTCATACAACATTCATTTCACCTTCATAATGCAATCATTATGGATTCATATAATGTTCATTTCACCTTCATAACGCATTCATAGAATACCATAGAATAAGCAGAATGTAAGGATACCTTAAGGTCCTAACATAACAGCTTTCATATACATTAATGACAGATATGATATGATTATAATGTTTGTTGTTATCATATAATGTTTGTTATTAATATACACCGCCCGGCCGAAAAAAAAGTCGCCGTTTGAATTTATATCAGCAAATACTTAAGAGCCAATGACTGGATCATTATTACAGCTCAGCAACGTTATGCAGCAATA
>JAODKC010000107.1:3872585-3900900 GCA_026777985.1 Mormyrops attenuatus | reverse complement strand
CAAGATTCATTGGGTTCGAATTGTCAAAGAGTGGTTCAGGGAGCATGAGGAATCATTTTCACGTATGACTTGGTCACTACAGAGTTGTGACCTTAACCTCATTGAAGGTCTTTGGGATTTGCTGACGGAGGCTTTATGGAGGTTCAACTCACTTGTCAATACAGGATCTCGGTGAGAAATGAATGAAAATCTGGATGAAAATAAAGGGTGAAATGTTGCATAAGCCTGTGGACACAATGCCATGACAAATGTGCGCCCTAATCAAAGCTAAAGGCGGCTGAATGAAAAATTCAAATGGAAACTTGTTTTTTTGTCGGGCAGTGTATATTAAAGCTGTTAAGGTATGTTAGGATGTTATGGGTTACATACATGCTGCTTATGAATGTTCTATGAATGCATTATAAATGCATTATGAAGGTACAGTTAATGTAAAGCCTTATCTTATATTCTCTTTATTACCTTATTACTTTTCATTTGCAGTACGGCCAAGGAAAATGATATTTCAGCTCATTGTGTGACTCCATGCATCCTGTATCTGAAGCTGACATTCAAAGATACTTGGGCTATAAAGTAACGCCTCAGAAGATTTCACCGCTTTCCAGAGGATGTGAATTAGATTAGTATCCCCCCCCTTGGGAGAATGAGGACAGATCATGTCACTGTTGAGTCATTTTCTCAAACAACTCGACGTCGATCATCAAAAGGCAAGAGAAAACTGTGAAATCCCCTTTTGCTTGCTTATCCCCAAGTGTTCTAGTGTTGCTTTTAGGGACAATCAGGCATTTTATTTGTATTGAATTAATTAGCAGAATTCCATCAGATGTTTAAGCACACTATACGTAGTAAAAATACTATGTTAGTACTTTACTAAAAATGAGGACTTAATCCCGAAATGTACTGTAATATCGACTGATTGATGAGTCTTGTGCTCTTGGATTTATATGAGTAACTTTGGCTTCCATCCTAAGAAAAACATGAAATCATCCTTCGAAGTGTGTGTGACCATGAGGAAGTGTGTGTGTAATAGTGGAGTCCTGTCCAAATTGGGCTCCACCCTTTGCTTCCCGGGACAGACTCTGGATCACTGTGGTCTGTTTGCATGATGAGTTACAACCAGTTGGAAGGATAGATGCTGGTCCCAGAGACCATGTGACGCAGCAGCACTGCAGTATTACTGCTGTACCTGAGTTCCTCCATCACTTTCTGAAGCTCCTCCCCCTTCTGCTCCACCAGCTGTGACATCTGGCTCAGTTTCTGTGTGAGCATGCTCAGTTGGACCCTCTGGTCGACCACCATGGTCCTGTGCTGCTCCAGCTCCACCTTTTGCTGCTCGCTCAACTCTCCTGCACAGGCACATGCAAAGCAGGCGGGTGACTGTGCAGCTTGTGCTGCCAAGCTAAGGCCACTCTCACACAGAGAATGTTTGCATCATCTACCAAACTTGCTACCCAAAGTTCATAAGTAAAAATTTTGGTAGGTTTAGGAAAAAATGTATTGGCACATAACATGCTTTTTACATGTGTATTTGTTTGTTAAAAATCAGGAAGAACATATGGCCCTACCGTGAAGAAAGGCACCCCCATAGTGCAGCCATGGCAACAAGTGAAAACATGGCCTACTGTGGCAAGAATGCAGTGTGCAATTCTGACTGCAGCTCTCCGCACCCCTCATGTCAGACATCCTTGCATTGGCGATGGCCAGCTCACGGCTGAGAGCGGCGATGACATCACCCTGGGCCCCCACCTCCTCCCTCGCCTCAGACAGCGCCTCCCTGGGGTAAAAGACAGGCAGCGTGAGTCTGGCTCCAATCCACAAAAGTCAGTGAACAGATGTGTTACGGACTTAGGTGGGGAGACTGCTCACAACCTTGAACATTATAACTGAAATATGAATCAAAATATATAGAACTTTTTATATCACAAATATGTTTGTGTGTGTGGATTAGGTTTATATTACATTGTAGGGACCAAATGGCCCCCACAATGTACTAAAAACCTGTTTTTCTGACATTGTGGGGACCATTTTTTAGGTCCCCACAAACATCTGTGAATACAATCTCGTATCTTGTTTGGTTACTTATGGTTAAGTTTGGGGTTGGGCAGGGGTTAAGGTCGTCATGCTGGGATTAGAGTTTTCCCCACAGAAATGAATGGAGAGTCTCCACAAAGACATAATTACAAACCTCTGTGTGTGTGTGTGTATGTATGTGTGTGTGTTGTGTATGTACAGAGGTATATTCCTGCTCAGTCTAAGTCGCTCATATGTACCCAAACCCATAGAATACTAAAACAAAAAGCAAAAAAGGCATTTTTAAAAATCCTGCTCTTCTTGGGATACTGGCGCCTCTCTCATCTCGGCACTGATAATGGGCACTGTGCCTGGATTGTACCACAATGACACAGCCATGGCTAGCTGAATTACATCTCATCCCTGGTGCTGAGGCGAGCAGACAGCCACGCTGAAAGAGTTCTCTCCTGCTCCTCACAAGCCACGCCTGTCCATCTATCCCCTGTCACATCACACTTTTCCCTCAGCCATGAAGGCTTGTAATGTGTTTTGGAGGCTCTGACTCATTACACAGGATGAAACATTGCACTGGTTCACTGAGTCATTACCAGGCGGTTCTCCTAGACTGAGAAGAGCAGCTGAGTTTTCAGTATCCCTGAGATAAAGACCCTTCATCGCACTGCATCGCGCAGAACTCCTGCTGGTTCGGAAAGACCAGAGAGGAACGAGACCTCTTTTCAGCTGAAAGAATGAAAGGCGTTTCTCATAGAAACTGAGGATTTCTCACAGTTTTGAAAGATTTTACAGCCTCTCCACGCCTATCCTCAAGCAGCTGAAAAACACAAAAATATGTTCTTTCCTCAGGTTTTTAGAGGACACCCCGAACCCCACCACTGCCAGTTTCTACTGCTATATAACAGCATCATGGGGAATCAACAGCTTCAGTAGATGATCAAGATTCCTTTCAGAGGACTCTGAGCCAGTGGTGACGTACCACAGTTATGTAAGCACTACAATTTAGCCACCATAAATCAAACCTATTCAAATTTATAACGTGTAAGGGAACTTCTGAGGTTGAACTAGATTTGGCTGTTGTACTGTAGGTGGAGCACGCCTCACAGAAAATAACTACTCACATCGACAAGAAAGGTTAAGGTTAAGCAAGAGACACATTGGTGCAGAAATTATTCCAGAGAGTGCACCTATAATACCTAGATGTATTACAGGCGGACCATGCCTCACAGCAAAACCTATTTGACAAAGGTTAAGTAAGAGATACGCGAATGCTGGAAAGAAGAGACCTTAAAATCATAATCATAAATTCAAACAATAGGGAGTTACTACATAAGAGCTAAAAGATTTATGTTCCTCCATTAGTCACATTCTAGGTAGCAGAGACATTGGCTGGATGGTAAATTTGACTTAACATCACATGCAGTTCATTACATCCTCCGTCCTCCACTATCAGGACCAAATAAGTCAGACAGCAGTGGGTGTAACCAGTCCTGATCCTCATGGGGGTGCTGCGTTGTTAATGATCATCGCTGGAGTAATTATTTGTATCATAATTCACTGCTGTAGGCAGTCCGGATGTCACTGTTAAATGACATATGCTCTCCAAACACTGCACTCAGGAACCAGTGCTCTCTGTGTCAGGAGCTTGCTAATTACCCCATAGACACAGCAGGAGAGCACCTTAAATCCAGGCCGCACTGTGTACCTGACCACTGCGAGGCTCTCTTCCAGTGCCAGCATGTCAGGGTTCTTCTGTCCCTCAGCCTTAAGGTCTCTGAGTTCCTCCTCTGCAGCTATAAAAGACACCATACATCATGGCAGCCTTGGAAAACACAGTGCAGGAAGCTACTGTGGTCCATATGAACAATTACCAGACACATTTTTAGTACCTAAACACATTTATGTCTGACATTTAAAAGGCACCAAGGCACCAATAAGAAGAGTAACATCCCTGAATATCTGCAAGAACATGTCAAATACAAGCCTGAGCAACAGGCATCCCTCTGGACAAACGAGAAACATAGACACTGAAAAGCATGTACAACATTTTATTTGTCTCTTGCTGCCCACAGAGATAATATGAGGAGCTACAAAAACACTGAGATACAAGTGTGTATGTGGGCGTGTAATTTATTTATGCACAGTCTGTGTGTAACCTACACTCCTGAAATTTTAACTACGTCAATCTGTTTTTAGTAAAATATACATCTTCATGAAAACAGCATAACAACAAACCAAATAAGGCATGCCCATTGTCACTCACATGTCACTTGAACATTTTACCAGGAACATTCCCTGTTGCACAGTAAAACCTAATTATTTGTTTATCAAGTGCAGTGATGAACAGAGACTCAATTTCACACTGTCTAAGCCAGTATTTCCCGATTTGGTCTTTGGGGACCCACAGACAGTCCAGAGGTCCCACGGGAGCTGGGAGGGAGGGACTGTCTGGCAGGGAGTTTGGATGGAGCAAAAACTTGGACCGACTGTGGGTCCCCATGGACTGGATTCGGAAACACTGGTCTAAGCAGCCCTCAGTGTCCCCTGTCCCCACCTCTCAGCTGCCCCCTCAGGGTGTCCCTCTCCTTCTCCACATCCTCCAGTTGCTGCTCCATGGCCACGATAGTGTGTGCATGCTGTCGCACTTGTTCCCTGTATTCTTCCTCCTGGCCCCGCCAGTGCCTCCTCTCCAGCTCCGCCCCCTTGTGCTCTGCCTCAGCTACTGCTGCCTCCAGCTCCGCCTCCCGGATCCTGGCCCGCTCCTGCAGAGCAGCCTGGAGGGATGGAGGTGGCCAATGACACTATCTTCGGGGTCTCATGCCGTACGCTCATGCATGTACTGAATTTTATTAGAAGCCTACTAGTTGTCTGTTAATATAGTCCGTACTGTATGTATTCTTGAGAACAGTTTGTGTGCACTCAGGCACACTGCGATCACCATCTTGCATATTATTTTACCTGTATATTTGCCAGTGATTTAGCTTGACCCCCCCCCCACAAAAGTTAAAACTGTTAGAAACTATCAAGGGAAAAAAATACATATTTGAGTTAACTCAACATTGTTTTCTACTTAAATTTGTACAGAGACCGCACTTCCTAAGCCATCTGGACACAAATGTCTGAGCATGCAGCGTTCTTCATCTCTGGTTGCGGGCTCCAGAGGCCTCATGGGATAGCGTAGGGTCCATTGATTGCACGCGTCGGAATGTCACAGAATGTAGTATGCCACCCGAGTACCGTTCACCTGCTGTCTCATCCATACTGAGGATTCGGACATAATGCTCACTTTTCATACTATATCTCGCCTACTATATAGCAAACAAGTATGCTATTTTGGATGCACCCCAAAACTTCCTGCTGACCCGCCCATCTACCTCAGCTCTCCTGAGTGACTCCAGCTCAACCCTCAGTCCATCTAGCTGATGCTTGAGTGCAGCTTCCTCCTTCTGGTGGGTCTCCATTGCCTGCAGCGTTAGGAAAGGTCCTATTCAGATGAATCACCAGAGTGGCTCCTTCTAATGCTACCTCAGTGGCCCGTGATCCTCCTAAAGTCTGTGTGCACAAGTTATGACACCTCCAGGTAGCATTTAAGCAATTAAGGTACTGGAACTAATACCAGGTTGTCAGTTTAATCCCAAGAGGACACAGCTCTTGGATCTTCTACATAGGTACTCAACTGGTCCAAATATAAGTGATACAAGCTTGGATAAAAGTAGCAGTGAATCTATGAACTCAGATTATTAAAAACTGATGTGCGTGACTTACGAGCCGTGATTGGTTATTACGTACACGCCTGGGTAATTACCTGCATGAGCTCTACATTCTGGCTTTGCAGTTTCTGCAGGTGGCCGAGCTGCGCAGACAGCGACTGCGTCACTTTGTCTCTCTCTGTCCTCACCGCATCCTGCAGCAGCTGCAGGCGGGACAGACAGGCTATACTGTGATTAACCTTACATATGCTACATAATACTAACACAAACTACACAAACAGCACCCAAACTCTAAGTACCCATATGGGGCATTGATGCTACCGGCAATAATACTGAAAACACATAACCAAAATGCCAGAACGGTTCTAATAGGGGCAAAAAAACCCAGAAATTTAGCAGAAAACACAAATCAATCAATCAACCAATTTATTTTACTTCATTCTGAATTAATCTAACAAGACAGTGTAGTAAAAGTTCTCATATCCAGTATCTTGCTGGATAGTTGAATGTTTGAAAAACACTGAACTATAACACATTTCTTACGCTTACTTTAATCCTTTTGTATACACATACTAATGGTTATTGTACTGTATTTTAGGTCAGATATTTGACAGAACACAAGAGATTATGAAGTAAACCAGGGGCATAGTTAGAGATGAATGGATAGGGGGCTGAGTCTTTAATGGGGGGAAGGGGGGCGATGGCAAACATAAATAATATATATTTAAATAAAATATAAAAAGCTATTCAACAATCCACACTTATTTGGAGGGGCTAAAAATCATTTTAGGTCTGCCGGCGCCCCTGAGGTAAACAATGGCAGAACGAATGGAAAGGTGACTGAAGCGTTGCCACTCCGTAAGCATGTGCAAGAACTCACTGGAGGATTGTGCAATGATTTTCTTGTTATTTAAATTTCTTTTTGTTAGTCTAGTGTAAATTTTTAATAGTGTTATAATAATAATAATAGTTTTCATTTAAACGGTACCTTTTGCAAACCCTAACCCCCTTAACAAGGGGAAAAAATATAATTATGTATTTTTAAATGTTATCACTTTATTGCTTTGTCATCACCTTTCTTTGAAAGGATCCGTGTGTCTCCCCGTCTCACCTGCTGGCCCTGCTCCTCCAGCTCCTCCCGGAGGGCCCGTATTCGCTCCTCCGCCTCCCTGGCTTGCTCCTCCCTGCTCTGGGCGTGGGCCTTCAGACATGCCTGCAGCTCTGCCTTCTCACGGTTGGGGGGTGAGGGGAAAAAATGTGGCTTTAGTTCCCAAGGTCACTAACCCGGGAATCAGTAAAAAGCTATGGGATAAGCAGACAGTGAGCACCCTCTGTGGCTGTATAGCCTGAATCATCACTCCGTATCAAAGCGTGCTTATTAGCTCCTGTTAAACCAACCTCAGGACATTCTGGTTCGACAGAAGAATCTTATTTGAATCATCCAACATTTTGTAAAGTAAATTTACATTGTGTATCAGATGCTTTTATCCAAGGAGACACACATTTTATTGAGGAAGGAGGGTCACACAGTCCCTGGTGAAACTGGGGGTTAAAAGCTTTGTTCAAGGGGCCAATACTGAAATCACTCTACCAACCCTGGGATGTGAGCTGACAACCTTTTGATCACAGACGCAACATCACAACTGACTCACCACCCCCCCCCCAAACTAATCACCAAATAAACACAAACATTAAATCACTAAAACCTGAGCTGGGACACTGCCTACTTTTCAGCTAAAGTTGCATTATGCCTGGTAGGGAAACACAGGATTAAAAACTCCCCAAGGGGAGAGTGCAGTACTGGCAGCGCAGTGTAAAATGCCTACCTGCCGGGCTCTGACCTCATCTTCACCCGCCTGTATCTGCTGGCCCAGGACTCCGATTCCTCCGGGGATCCCTGTGGACAGAGGCACGTTAACATGGTCAGGGGGCCCTGGGTCTCAGCCTAGGTAAACCCACACATTAAATCACCCCGGGCTGTACTCTGCATGCAAATGTCCACAGACAGACACATATGCATGCAGACACGCTGGCACCTCAGGAAAGCATGCCAAAGGTACAAGAGCATAACACCACTTTGACAGAGACTGTATCACTAATGCTGAGAGACTCAGCTTCTTAGCCAACTGCAGAATGACATTTAATCTCACGGGGCCCATGTCACCTTCTGCGTAGTCTGACACGTCTATCCCCGCTTGCAGCAGGGCCTGTGTTGCGTTCTGCATCTGCTTGAGCTGGCAGCCCAGCATTGAGAGCGTGGCGTCGTGTACCCAGGTCAGGCCAGGAGGGACGTGCTGCCCCTGCAGGGCTGCTATCGCCTCCTGCAGGGCGGGAGCTGAGTGCGCCTTCTGCAGGCGTGTCTGGGGACACACACACACATGCACAGATTAGGTATCTATATCATCGGGGGAACTCTACTCTTAGGGAACATAACCCTAACCCCAACTCTGACAACCATTTTGACCTGAAGGGGACATTTTTTCAGCCCCCACAAGGGGGAACTCAATTTTATAAAGATGCAATCAAAAAACTACAAATGTCAAAAGTCTTAAGACATGTATTTTGCTTGGTTAGAGCTAGGTAAAGATTAAGGATACATAACACACACACACTCTCTCTCACACACACACACACACACACACACACACACACAAGCACAGAAAAGCACAGCTGAGATACACTGACCGTCCTTTTAAAGCCATAACATAACCCGAAGAAATACAGTGATGCGTGTCTTAATGACAGGGATACATTCTGACAAACGTATCGTTAGGCGATTTTCTCACTGTGCAAACATCATAAAGTCTACTTACTGTACACTTTTAAAGTAAACTCCGTATAAAGAGTACACTCTAATACTGTGATTAAAACGTACAGTAAATACATAAACTAGTTAACTAATTAACTAGTAAACTAATTAACACAGTTGTTTATTATCATTATTAAGTGCTGTATGTGATTATATGTGCTATACTTTTCTAAGACTGGCAGCAGAGCAAGCTTGTTCACGGCAGCAACACCACAAACACGTAAGGAATGTGACGCTTTTCAGCTCCATTATTATCTTCTGAGACCACCAATGTGGTCTGTCATTCATCTAAACGTCGTTATGTGGTGCATGACTTTACCTGAGTTGATGAAATTTTTGGTACTGTCCAAAATAAATAAACACTGAACTACCTCTACTATTTTCTAAAGGAAATATCTCTTCTATGATCTACTATGACGCTTCCATTACAGCAGCAAGCTTTCTGGATGCACTTTTAACTGGAATGCTGTTCATTCTGTCTGCCAGCAGTGGTTCCCACTCAATTAAACACCAGTATGTAGTACTGGGACAGATGTTCTGGCACAACATTCGCTGTTTTTCTCCAAGTTGTCCTGCTAGCATCTTCCTGACGCCTCATGAGAGCCCAGCCCTGCCTGCCGTTTACCTGCACCTCCTCCACGGTGCTCCTCAGCACCTCCGCCTCCTTGGCCCTCCCGTCCTGCTCTTCATGTGCTGTCTTCAGCTGCTCCTCCAGCTCCCTCACCCTGGTCCTCAGACCTTCTCCCTCCCTGATAAATTCTGATATCTGTTCTGTTATCTGCAGGTAATTCAAGGCCAATCAAAAGGATAATTAAGAAATTCTTCCAATTTAAATATATTTCCAATATATTTATAAAATAGCAGTGACAAAGATATTTACTATGCTATGGTAAGTACAAACTTGGCTGGAATGGAGCTACAGTGCTGGTTGGACTAACCTGCTGGTCAGACACAGTGTCTTGTAGAGAGGATGCTCTAGGGCCGGTACTAGTAGCCTGGATGATTTGGCAGCGGAGTCTCTCCAGCTGAGGATGGAAGTGATGTGTATGGTCTGTCTGTCATTGTTAGTGATACATTAAGATGAGGTGTGGCTTCATAACAGGAGGCGTGTCTTAACATCAGGGGGTTTCATGCTTATGGGTGTGGCTTAATATCAGGTGGTCTGCCATGGGCGTGTCTTCATGTCACGGTTTCATAGCAGGTGTTATGTCATCATGCATTACGAGCGTGACTTTGTATAGTGGGTGTGGCCCCACAGAAGGAAAAGGTTTCTCACCCGAGTCTGCTCCTGCTGGAGCTCCATGAGGACCCTTCGCTCCTGCCGCCGGCACTCTTCAAGCTCTGCTCGCAGGGAGGTCTGCTCCTGAGGAGACAGCATGATCCACGAGCCCATCACCACAATCGATGACTGTAGCTAGTATTGAAAATGTCTCATTTGACAACCATGTATCGAACTGGCAAAGTCAGCCCCGAGGCACCATCTGACCTGCCGCTCCTTGTCCAGAACTCCCTTGACGGAGTCCCACTGCATGTCCTTCTGCACCAGTGCGATTTGCAGCTCTGCCCGCTTATGCTCCAGATCTTCAACTCTCTAGTGCAACACAAACATGCAGTTACACATGCACATGCATGCGGATAACAGAGGACGGGCTTCCATCTGCAGCAGGAATACAGATACGCACCTTGTGCAAAAGAGACATCTCCTTTTCCCGTGCGAGCAACTCACCCTGTTGCTTCATGTTCTGCCACACGAGGACACAACAGTTAAATGCAGTTAAATGCAGACCATCCATCCATCCCACTATCCATCCATCCAGTAACCTCTTATGAAATGCCACCCAAACACCAGAACAGGCCCAGGCGAGGAGAGCAGCGGACAGGGCACCTTGCTGGACATGGACCCCAGCTGCCCGTCCTTCTGCCGGATTGCCTGTTGCAGTCTGTCCACCTCAGAGGCCAGTGCAAGTCCCTCTTTCTCCCTTGCTGACAGATCCTTCTGCAGCCTGGTCACCAGTCCTGAGTGGCAGGTCAGAAAGAGAGGGGGCAGGGTTACATGGAGACATGAAGACTGGTCACACCATTATTGCTGGGTTAAAATTCTTTTTGAGGAGCAAATGCGTGGCAGCTTAGCAGGAAAAAGTTCAGCAACGGGAAAATCTAATGGGCAACGGACGACGCGTCGAGAAAAACGAGCACAAAACAAGATGTAGAGGAGGATGACTGATTTTTTAGTTTAATTTTTGTTTGACGTTATATCAATTTTTACAGTAAATTCGGAACAATTAACTGACCCAATGTGTTCATATCACAATCATTTTCCAAACTACCAGCTGACTTGTAACCATACAATTATACTAGTCCCCCTGGAACCATGGTTTACTGTGGTCTGAAAAAAACTGTAAAGTGTGTAACAGAGTTTTTTCCATTGTTCATTCGGCCTTTGAGCGGTCTAAAAAGCATGATTTTCACTGCTCCATTATCCCTTGACACAAGATATTTTTTCATTGCTCTATTGCCTCCCAAGAATTAGACTAAAATGCCAGAATTCTTTTCATGAGAGAGAAAGAGAAAGACAGACAGAGGCAGAGAATAAGAGAGTACAGTACTGTATAATAATGCACAATGCACTTTTTTGTTTCTGTATTTGATGCTGTTAACATCGTACTGTGCATAATTTATCAATTGCCATATGTATGTACATGAAAATCATGTTGCATATGGGGTCCACGGGTCCGCCGTTGTGTCACCCGCATCTGCAGGAGCTGTAGTCCAACAAAGACCGCATGTGTTCCCACATACAGCTAACAGTCATCCCTACGAGCTCCCGCCACAGTACCTGCAGACATGTTGTTGTCTCTCTTCAGTTTCTCCAGCTGCCCTCTCAGGCTGCTCATCTTCATGTCCCGCTCAGCCAGTGACTGATTCAACACCTCATTCGAGCCATTCTGCAGCTCCTCCATCTGCATTCAAGAGAGGGCAATTAACATTCTAATTAATGCATAAGAAAGACAGCAGGTGGCACAGTAGATAAGGAACTGACCTACACCCAGAGTACATCTCAGTATCACACCCCACAGCAAGTTATTTAACCTGATTCAATAAATCAGATCCTTTTAGTTAAAGAATCTATCAATCCATCTACACTTACATTATCCATCAGAGTTAGCCTGGCAGCACAGGACCAAGGTGGGGGCACCATAGATATGATGAATTTTACTGTAACAATTATCCCTATAATGTAACTGAAATTTAATCTGTCCATCGCCGCTTAACCACAACTGGTGTCGTGGGGGGCAGACCCTATCCCAGGAACAATGGGCGCAGGCAGGAACCAACCCTGGGCAGTCGCCAACACACCGCAGGGCATATGCACCCACACAATTACAGGGCCAACTTACTATCCTGCACAGTTTTGGACCGTGGGAGGAAACCCACACGAACACGGGGAGAGCATGCAAACTCCCCACAGAAAGGTCCTACGCCTGACCCATGAACCAGACCCAGGAACCAAACCCAGGACCTTCTTGCTGTGAGGCAGTAGCACTAACAATTGCGCTACCCTGAAATTCTATCAAAGATACAATGCAGACAACAAACAGTCTCCATGACGCCCTGCAATAAACTGGCATCACACCCAGGGTGTTTTTTTCTGCCTTACTAGAATCACTGTAACCCTGTACTAGATAAACAGTTAGTTAGAATATGGATGGATGGATGGATTGAGAATAGATACAAATGGGTATGTTACAGCATATCACAAACCTAATGGGTTATTAGCTATTAAAAACACACGTATGAGGACTGGATATCGTGATCTGTGTGTGCGCCGGACCGCGTGTGTGTAACACCTGTCCCTTCAGCTGCTCTATCTGGACCTTCTTGTCACTGATGTCCTTCTCCAGGCCCTTCAGCCTGGTGCTTATCTCAGGGTCCGCCCACAACACCTGGCGCTGGAGTGCAAACACCTCGTCCCTCAGGCCGGCGATTACGGTGTCCTTCCGCTGCGACTCAGCCTCAAACGCTGCCAGGCGGTCCACCTCGTCCCCCAGCCGCAGCAGCCTCTCCTCCTGCTCCAGAAATGATGCCCCCGCCCCGCCCACGTCACGCCAGCAGCCTTCACTTGCTTTGCATTTTTAGAGCATTTTTCTTGGAACAGATGCTTGGATGAAATGTATGCTTAATTGGTCCCCAGGGGATACATTGGAGTGTGTAGAAATTCAGTTCAAATGCACTGAGAGACACTCAGTATGCTGTATTAGGCATCTGCATAAATCTTCTATATTTTGTATAATTCTGCATAAGATATAGCAGGATTCTCCAGTTCCGGTCCTGAAGGGCCAGTCTTCAGGACATTTTGCAGATTTCCCTGCTCAGACACACCCTATTCAGCATAACTGTCAGTGTCAGCATCTGTCTGTCTTTCATGTCTTCTACCCATTTGGCCAGCAGGTGTCGCTGGCCATCCTGTCCTTCCTGTTGTCAGTCTTTAGTGTTTCCCCTACTCCCTGTTGGCTGCATGGCTCAATGGGCTGAGTAAACCCCTCTGTCGTATGTTCTAATCCTGCCTCCTCTGTTATTGGTATTTTGTTTCCTAGTGTTTCATTTGTATCAGTTTGTCTAGTTTCTGTGTTTTGTGATTTGTATTTGGTTTTGGTTTTTGCTTTTGTGCCTGTGATTGTGTTTTTACCTGTCTGTTATTCCCCAGTGTTAGATTTGTTTTCCCTGTTTCTGTCAGTTTCTTAGATTCCCTGTTTGATCCCCCAGGTCCTTGATTTAATTATTAGTTTCACCTGTTGCCTGTTTTCTTGTGCCAGTCCTTGTGTCCTGCCCCCTTCCTGATTGGTTAATTGTTTCATGTCTCACTCCCCCTGTCTCGTTACCTGGTTCAGTTGTGTATTTAAGTTCCTTCCTTAGTGGGTCATTGTTTGTAGTGGAGTATTTCAGTGGTATTGAGAATGGTACCCTGTGTAGTTTAATTTTTATATTTTGTTCCCTGCCTCCCTGCTTGCTTGCTCCTTGTTGCCCTGAACTTCTTGTAGTTAGTCTTTGTTTTTCCTATTTTACTTTTTGACCCCCTCGAGGTCTGTTTTCTTCTGTAGTGTTTTCTGTTTTGTTAATAGACCCCTGTGTTCCCTGAGCCGCCAGTGATTCGTCCACCTTCTTCCCAGCCTGCACCATGCCACGCCCTCGCACCAGAACCACTCGAGTCTGTGACAGTAAAAGCTAATTGCCAGGTTTAGTGTGTGTGTTTCAACAGGGAAATCTGCGGACTGGCCTTCTAGGAGCGGAACTGGGGAACCCTGATGTTTACCGTGGCATGCGTAGCTTTTCACAATAACAGTCTACCTACTGGGAGGGTGACGAATGCACATTTGATTCACACACTGACAATATTTCTACCCTAAATCACTTTGCACCATGTAGAACAGCTAAGTCCCTGCTGAAGACAGTCCATGCCAGATAGACAGTCCTAGCCATCTAGTAGGTCAACAATATTGTGTTGCAGCTGCAAGCTCTAATTGATCAGTCTTCCCAGATTTATTCTGCTGCTGGAGGCTTCCAGGTCACTGAGCATAAATTACCCGGAATTTAAAGAGCAATTGTTCAAAGGGCTGAACATATAACTGACCGTGCAGAAAGGCTACCTTCTCCTGCAGAAGATTCTGTAGTATCTGTGTGTTCGGCAGAGTCTCTGTGTTCCCCGCAAGATCCCCGCTATCTGAGAGTAAGGGATGGCTTCCTGTAGAGTTGAAAATAATTTAAGAACTTCATATTTTATACCAAAAGATTCATAGACTCATTTAGGAAAGCACAGAGATGAATTACTATAATGGCTTAAAGTTGCAAACTATGTAAGCTTCTAAAAGTATTCATGCAGTAATTAATATAAGAAAGACATGCCAATTCTCTATCTGTCAGATATCACTCTACGTGTATATTCCTATGATTCATTGTTCTGTAATAGTACTAATTACACCATTCGTATTTCTTGTAGGAAAAACTTCAGGTACCTGGCCTGAGAGAGGAGACCCTGTGATCCATGGACTGGCAGAGCCCCACCCTCCTTACACCAGCACTGGCTGGTCGTACCCTGCTAGGGGGGCGAGGGGCTGTGGTAGCCCCCTCTTGTGTTTTATTGGCCCGGGCTTGTCTCTGCAGTAGTGGAAATTGGGAGGGGGTGCCCACTGACTGCATGGGTGCGTGCCAGGCAATGCGCTTCTGCACTGGGGGACAAGACTGGCACACACACCGGCGAGTACATGGAAGCAGAAAAAAAGACAGACAACATATAATCAGCAGGTGCCAAAACTTCCAAACGTTCACAGCGATGCTTCGCTCCTCCACAGAGTTCCACGCTATATTCATACGCAAGAAGACATTTTTAGTAAGATTTTTAGACGTTCGGTAGGAGAAGTTCCACTCGCAATGACAGTAGAATCCGACCTGAAGAGCAGAGTCCACACACAGCTGGAAAGCGGGCCCCCCATAGCCGAAGTGCAGCTCGTCTCCCGGGGACAGGCGTACGGCCGCGTTGTGGATGTGACAGTTGTTGACGTAGGTTCCGTGCGCTGAATTCAGGTCCCGCAGCACGAAGCAGCGCTCCTGCTCGTTGAGCTCGATCACGGCATGCCGGTCCTCAACGCCTCCGTTCTGTAAGCAACAGGAACAAGATCAAAACCACTATGAAAAAGGAAGAAGCCAACGATCGGTTGCGCAAAAATGCAAATCCTAAAGATGCAATTATACGCTTCATTAAGCAGCTCTGTTAAAAATGCAACGGCAAACGGATTACCTGAAGACAGAGATCAGAGTCCTTGTGCTTCCCTACTGTTGTACTTTTGCACTGGAGTTTAAATAGCCATCCTAACGTTTTCAGATATCCTCTCATGGCTTTTCTTTCTTTTTTTTTATCAACTTGTTTAACTATAAAAACACAAAGCAAAAGAACTTGAAGTTGACAGAAAGCTTGAGGGTAATGCGCGTCTCAAAAGGTCCCAAGCTGTTTGTCCCAGCCATACATTGCTAGAGATATGCACAAGAAAAAATGTCCAGGTCTTAAGTTTAATATTAACGATACACCCTTAATAATGTTTTTGGAACGAGACCGTTTCATAGATGTAGCAACGCAAATACGCGTGGACAGTCGCGCGAGAAAACTTGCATATAGGCCTACGTAATCTTAAATACATTCTGCTATAGAAATATGCGTACCTTTAGTGTGTTTTTCCCATAGGCAAAATGTGCATTAGTTTATTTTTCACATGAATTAACTTTGCAAAGTACTGTGACTCTAGCTTCCGCGAGAGCCCGTCACGAGCACCGGGAGAGATTGTGTTCCGTCACCATGGGAACACTGGAAGGCGGCTCCGATAGACGCTTCAAAATGACATCAGACCCAGTACGGCAAGCACTATGGGCAAGCACGTGAACAATGCTCCTTTGCAGAACACCTCAGGTCCTTCAGAGAACATTTACTAGTCCACTAGTCTTACTGGACCTGGCTAAACTGCTAAAATGGAATCATTTACCATGGCAAATATATTTCTCCCTCTAAAATATATGTAGTATACTTCTTTGCAGTGTTAAATTTAATTATGAAAAATGTTTGTCACAGTTAGTCCTTCAGTTCTCCAACATCCAACTCCAGGACGATCATCCTACGCTTTGGACCCTTCAGTCACTGCGTGCAGTTACTAGTTTATGTTACAGTTTGTATTACAGCAATATTGTGATATTAATAAACACTGGTTGAAAAACTTAACTCGCATCACCGTAAAAGGAAAGCAGTAATCCTATACAAAATAATACATTACGGGGGCGCACAAATAAATAATTGTGAGGTAAGATAAGAAAATTAATGGGCTGTGTAATGGCATAGGTTAACGCTATTGAATAAATATTTGAGGAAACTCAAATATTTATATAAAGTTTACCAATGAAGAATTTTAGCCCTCCTTCCATAATGATTTATACAGTATGGGATGAAAACAGGTCTGTAGCCTCACACACACACACACCTCAGGTTCATATGCTTGTGGGGACCATCCACTCATTTCTATGGGCAAAACTCTCATCCCATCAATGACAACCTTAACCCCTACCCAGCCCTCAAGTACAAGGCAATCGTCCTGCCTACTGCTGATAATAAAGTAAAGGCACGAATGTCACACTGGGGCTCCACACTGTACACTGCGGTCACGCTGAAACTCGCGGCCCCCATTTTTACATTTCTCTGAATGGGGGTGGGGATATAGATTCCGCCGGTCAGGGAAAAATTATCGTTATTGATATTGTTATGTTTACAGTGGATTTTTTTTTTATGTTTAAAATTGTTTTTAAAATATTCTGAAAATCATCTCCCGGCCAGTGTCTCGTGACCCCATCAGGGATTGTGGCCCCCACTTTAGGGACCCCTGTGTCACACTGTAGTGCAAATAAAGGAACCAGAGACATAAAAGTAACTTAGGAATTTTAAATTATTTTATTGCAGTGCTATTACTCAATGCTTCACAGCACTTTTTGGCATGAGAAGTTCCGCTCTTTAGTTTGTGGTCATCACCTGAGAAAAAGATTAATACATTATCAATGATTTTGTCATTTGAATTCATTGCGAAAAACAACATTGCCTAAATGTCCCATTCTAAACATTGGTGCACTTACGTTGTTGATCCAGTTGGTGTAGGCACTGACACGGGTGAAGACCGAAGGCTTCTTGGGGTAGTTGCAACCCAAGCTGGAGCCAAAGCTGACAATACCTTGTACATCCCACTCGCCATTGGAGTTCTGGCAGTTCAAGGGTCCACCAGAATCACCCTGAAGGACAGTATGATGCCAGATAAGTCAGGGTGTGGAATAGTAGGACCAACCCAGCAAAATCATTAATAATGTACTTCATTGGGGCTGATTGGGAGTTGATGTGTGACAATCAGATTTCTTTGTAAATAACACTGCAGATCAGTGTAAAACACTTAAAACTTCATTCTAGTTAAAAAAAGGTGATGGAGAATTCCATGGCTGTTCAGACTTATAATAAAAACAAAAAAGAAGCCTTACGTTGCAGCTGGCCTCCACTCCGTTCCCACCAGCGCAGACCATGTTCTGGGTGACCAGGGAGCCCCACCAATCAGGCTTGGAGCAAGTGGCAAAGTCAACGACAGGGAGCAGGGCTTGCTGAAGGACGTCAGCGATGGGGCCATTGGCTGGGGATGCGTGTGAGCTAGGTTATCACTAACACTGGGACAGCTCAAAACAGTTTTCTACCAGCTTTTTAACCTAATGGTGACTACTTGTCATAGAACTCAACGACACTCAATGACTCACTCCAGAGGCGGCCCCAGCCAGTCACGTAACAGGGCGCCTGGTTGGGTAGTATGTATCCGGAGGCTGGGAGGCAGGCGGGCTGAATGGTGGTTGTGAAGGCAACAGCCTGCTGCAGCTTGATTAGAGCGATATCGTTACTGTAAGAGTAAACAGGAAAATGGCAGTTTCACCCGTTGAGTTACCTGAGGGGTGCTGGGTTTCTTCACCACAAAGGAAACTAAATCAAAACATTCAACAACAAGATATTTCAGAACTATGAAGCCTTTTTTCAGCTTTCCTCCCAAAACCACACACTTTGTTATATGCTGCATCCAAGGCTTATAGTTCCAAAAAATTTAATAAAAACAAATTTTCTTTATATAAATAAAGGATCATCAATCTGTCTCTACATGGAAAATCACGTCCTAGGCAAGACTCGTCTGAGTCTGTGGCAAGATGTTTTGATTGAGAAAAAACCCTGCAGGCTATGTTTTTAAATACCATGTCTGTGGTAAAAATGGATTTTTGATCAAAATATCTCACCATTGTGGTGACCAGGGGCACCGTGAAAGGGGGAACAGTTAGGAAAATTCCAAGGGCCCCTGAGCAACAGGGGCCCTAAAAAATGTGGAATATAATATGATTGGTCTGGGTCGGGGGCCCAATATAATATGCTTTCATGGGGCCCACGATCTCTAACGACACCCCTGGTCACGGCCAGTATTTAACCTGCAACCTTCTGCATATCAGATATCCTAAAGGACAATGAAATGATAACATTTGAGTTTGAACTTTACCGAATCATCATGGGGTCCCACTTCTCATGCACAATGATCTTAGAAGGAGCGATGGCCACAGAGCCCGCCTCGTTGGTCACCTCCAGGTTCTCCTTTCCCAAGTACACTCTGTAGGTATTCTTGTTGCTGCAGCGGCAATAAGGAAAACACACACCTTGCTATCAAACCATACTTGCCTTAAGTTATGCTATCCATCTCTGAAGACTGGAGTCAAATGAGAAAAGGATGACATGAAGAACTTACTTGATACAGTGAGCTGCTGTGAGGACCCATTGGCTGTCGATCAGGGTCCCGCCACAGGTATGGTGGTAGGCACCTGTGCTACCCAAGTACTGCAGAGAGATCTGTTGCATTATGGGAAACAAAGAGAGAGAGGCCATTACCCTCCACCACGAACTATGCCCAGTGGGCCAAAGTAGTACAACTGGATGCAGAAGATATTAGAACTTGCCTGCCAAGGCCAGCTATGGGGTCTAGCATCTTCTCCACCAACCACCCTGGATAGGATGGGGGGGAAAGTAGGCTTCCCACACCCGTAGGCTGCAAAATAAAAACCAAGTGTCATCAAAAACCATGGCGGCAGGGCACAAATATCCAAATGGCTGTCAATTCGAGCCCAATTTGTGCCTGAGTTTTTGCATGTATTCAGTATAAAATACGAATTACTTAAACCACATAATGCCGATTTAAAAAAATTAAATGCCAGATCCTGCTTACCACCAACAACAAAAAGAGCTAAAACCAGAATCTTCATGGCTGCCTCTGTGTGGAGTGAATGCTCACACACCTTTTATACTTTGATCCAAGGGATGAAAAAATGCACGGAAAACACCGTGTGAAATTTCCATGCATCGGGAGTGAAAACATAATCTATTTTGAATAACCTTGGCGATAAACACATTTTTATCATGTTGTAGATGGGAGGAATGTGAGAATTCAGCAGATGGATCGATTTCCCTTACCCAGAGTTATCCTAAATGAATACACATAATAGAAACACTGACATTACAGAGGAGCATATATAAATATAATTTTCATATTTAATGTGCATCTACTACTTAATGAAATGGGCACACAGGGAAGGGGCTTGTTGAAATGCCGATGTGATTTACAGTAAGACATCCAAACTTACCAGCATGGACTGTGGAAAGCATCTGAACAAGGTGGGGGGGGGGGGGGCATTAAATTATGTCCACTTATATGATATAACCTCCTACCAACCATTTTTCTAACATGTCGACGCCTGCTCACCTCACAGTACAGTTTTTTGACTCACAATATATATTGGGATTCAGCTAATGCTGCCGACGATGTGATATTAAATATACAGTCCAAAAATATGGCTGATTGGTGGGCATGAAATCGCAGTTATATTATTTGCCTTCCCTGATGTTTTTCTTTTAAGAATACACAGACATAATTCAGGCTTTTATTAATACAGTTTAATTGCACAATAACCTATTGTAGGTTATTTGTAGGTTATTTTCTCATGATAGTTCATCACTGCATGCTTAACAATACTCCAATAGTCACCCAGGCCAGGTCCCAGTGGCCCCCTGGTTCCGGGGGCCATGCTTACCATGAAAGGAAGTCGGGGCTGACTGCACTTCCAGATACTGAACTGCTATTAAATTATTTATAAAAGTTCAAATTTCTTGATCTTCATATATACATACATTTGTGAAGATTAGTGTCAGCCCCTTCAAGGGGGCTGTGTGTGGCTCAGCAGACTAGGTCTCTGTGCTTCTGATCAGAAAGTCATTGGTTCAAATCCCATCCTTAGCAGGATAGTCACATCTCTCCTTGAACAAGACACCCTTCCCCCGAAATAAATGGTTTCCCTAAGCTTGGACTCCAAGCTTCACGTAGTAGAGTTCATTAACATTTTCCAGCATGCTTCCTGGGTTTTATAAATAGCCCTTTTGTGCGTTAGCGTAGATATTCATTGAGCTCTGATTGTTGTGTGGCCCTCAGCTGTGTCATACGTGACATTTGTCTCACACTTGCACATCTTTAGCCAGCAGATGTACACCACACTGTCCAGCATCAGACCTCCTTAGGCTTCCCTGTTAGGTGTGTTGGTGTAGTGACTAGTGTCTGTCTTAGTCCTTTTAAGGGCTTTAATAAAAGAATTTTATTCCGCTCCTCATCCTTTTGCTGCCACCGTGATGCATCAGTCGGTGTGTGTCTGTCTTAAAGAACAACAATTCCATCTATGAAAAGAAACATTCCGATGTACTCACAACTGAAGTATCATTTAATTTTTTCAAACTATTTTTATATATAGTGTTTTTTGCTCAACAGCATGGATTGGTAAGATTTTAACTTACAATATTCTCCTTAAATAGATCATCCTTCCATTTTTAATAACTGTTGCAGTGATGCCTATAACAGGAAGCAGGGCGCAGTCTGAGTAGGCATGAACAGTCGGGGTGGGCATCAACAGTGTGGCTGGGTACGAACAACCTGGCTGCCAGTCCATTACAGGACAGACACTCACAAGCTATGGGCGATTGAGGGACACCAGTTTAGCTAAACATGTCTTAGGATTGCAGGAGGAAAACCCCTGTGACCATGCAGTGTTTCACTGGACAAAGATACAAAATTCAATGGTGGGAAATTTTAAGTCCAAATCATGTGGAACACAGCATTTGTGCTGATTAGTTAATATGTCGAGGGACACGCCATTAAGGTTACGGGTAAAGATAAAGACTCCACACCAAAAAACTGTTAACACAGTCCTTCTGGGGAAATGATTAATCTGTCTCCAAAACTGTTCCAGAAGTATATAAGTCCACGCACCACTGAGAAAACGTGAAGAGGCAAAAATGATGAAGTTTGTGGTCCTGGCTGTCTTTGTTGCTGGAGGTAAGTCTGTCAAGTGAATTTTCACATTTTCTCAGAATATGAGTAAGTTGTATATTTGAGTTGCTCTTATATGATGTATCATAAAAATGCTTTCAAACAGTGAAATCATATGAAATGTTTTACTTAACTAATTAATTGCTTTTTGAATAGGAAAGGGTAAGTTTTATCTGCCATTCATTCAAAATATATTCAGACATTCTCTCCAGAGTGCTTTGGTTTATAAGGTGTGTTTTTTGCAGTGATAACATTAAAATGATGCACTGCACTTACTGGTGCTGTGTCTGTGTTCGTGCTCGTGCCGCTTAACGTCGGTATGACCTGCACTGTCCTGTAAATTGCATGCATGTATAAATGCAGTATGTCATGTAGAAACAGTTGTCCAGCTTCCTTCATGAACAAGACACCAGACATTAACAGTGTGTATTTGCCCCCCCCCCCAACCCCACCAAAAGCCTATGGGTGTGGCCTGCCCACTTTCCCCCCCATACTGACAAGAGTGGTCGGTGGAGAGGACGCAAGGCCCCACAGCTGGCCTTGGCAGGTGAGAGCAGGGTGACGCCCCCTATATGTCAGGCAGAATAGCGTGCTTGTTATCACACCCACCATGCGCATGCTTATAATATAATGGCTGTGCGCAGATCTCACTTCAGTACCTCAACAACGGTGAATGGCGCCACACCTGTGGAGGAACTTTGATCTCCAGCGAGTGGGTCCTCACCGCGGCTCACTGCATCAAGTAAGACATCGTCCGGAGGCCGGCCCCTTTCCGGTAGAGAGATGAACAGTGTGTAAAGGCCACCTAGTGGTGCCGAGGGGAAGTACCCCATGGCTGCGGGCAGTCAAGACAAGGGAAAACAAAAGAGAAAAATCCATAGGGTATTTTTTTCACCTAATCTATTGTTTTTTCTTTTTTCTTAAACACAGACCAACACCAAAATTAATTTTGTTTTCATAAATAATAAATATTTAAAAATATTTCTAGGATGAAGGCCAGTTTTATGCAGAGACACAAGAACCTTAAAGAACTGTAAATGAGACATATCTTTTATAATGATGTCAATTTATCATAAAACGATGGGCCAATTAACCAATTATAAACTGTGGGCTGATCATGTTCACAGGGCATGTGAACATTTTTTGTAGTGTTAAGTGTTGAATTTTGGGGTGACTTCCCTCGAGAAGCCGTAGGTCACATGATGCTTGCGTCATCCCACAGCAACCGCAACACCTACAGAGTGGCACTGGGGAAGCAGAACCTGAAGGAGGAGGAGCCTGGCTCTGTCAACATTGCCGCCGGCAAGATCGTCGTTAATGAGAAGTGGAACCCCCTGTTCATCCGGTGCGTGGGACTGAATAGAAAATCCATAAAAAGATGAGAGCACCTCTCCAGCCCGATGTGGCACCTTTAACCCCCTGTGCTATGAGCAGGAATGACATCGCCCTGGTGAAGCTGGAAACTCCCGTGACCTTCACAGACGACATCAAGCCTGCCTGTCTTCCTGAGGCTGGCGACATCCTTCCCAACGACACACCTTGTTACATCACTGGCTGGGGTCGCCTCTACAGTAAGGCCTCTGCCCTGCCTGTCCAACATCTATTACTGTAGCAAAGTCAAACAGCCATCTAAACTGCTCCAATAATTATATGAAAGGAGCTAACACAGTAACTTTTACATAGCTGACAAACATCTGCCTAAGTACTTTCACTCCTCAGTACGGCAGCAACAGCTAGTGATGGCCAAACAAAGCTTCATGAACCATTCGCTGTATTTTCTGACACCACTAGATGGTGCTCTCTGTTCAAAAAAGGGCTGAAATCATGCACCAAAGCAAACCAAAAGCACCATGTAGTGGGCTCAAAAATACACCAAATGGTTCATGAAGCTTCACTTGGCCATTACTAGCAGCACCCCTTTACACTCAGTGATCCCTTGATTTCCATCTAGCTGGGGGCCCCATCGCTGACATCCTTCAGCAGGCCCTGCTCCCCGTTGTCAGCTACGAAATCTGCTCCCAGCCTGACTGGTGGGGTTCCCAGGTGACAAACAACATGGTGTGTGCCGGCGGAGACGGCGTTGTGTCTGGCTGCAACGTGAGTATGAGCACCCGCATCTCCTGTAAAAAAACACATGGTCCCTTCCTGGAACCAGGTCCAACTGATTTTATTACATTATGCTGAGTCTTAGAGGGTTCTGACCTCATGGTGAGTCTTTGTGGCTTCTGATTTAATTGTGAGTCTTGGTGGGTTCCGATCACATGATGAGACTTGATGGCTTCTGACCTCATGGTGTGACCCCCAATCAGGGAGACTCTGGTGGCCCCCTGAACTGTCGCAGCGCTGACGGCTCCTGGGCCGTCCACGGCATCGTCAGCTTTGGCTCTGGCCTCAGCTGCAACTACCCAAAGAAGCCCACAGTCTTCACCCGAGTCAGTGCCTACACCGACTGGATGAACACGGTGAGTAACGGCATGCCAACGCCCCCCTAAGCCCCCCCCCAAGCACCACACATGCAGTAATGAAGCCCACTTCTTGTCCACAGACCATGATGAACAACTAGGAAGATCTGAAGAATTAAAGCAAGATTTCCTGTTAATGTACCAGCACGCCCATCTGTCTCTGATAAAGTGACTAATTAAATAAACGGTCATATCCTTCTTGAAAAAAAATGTAAATGTTCTTGCGGAATAAAATAAAATTCCAAAAAGAACATATAAACACGAAAATACACTGTTTGGACACATTGCATGCAAATGCAGTAATTTTGCGGGATTCAGCAAACACAGCTACACAACACGAAACACTTGGGTGATTGGATCGTCAGTGGATTGTATTAAAGACAAGCATAAACGTCCACGAAGACCCATTGTGATCTGATCATTCAGACCATTTGCCAAGGTGGTCTGGGACACATTTGACCACATATTTTTTGTTCTGTAAACACGAATGCGTCCTGGAAGGACATTACAATAACTGTGTGCGAGGCAGTAACGAGATATGAACAGAAATGTGTTAATGCCAATGTGTCTTGGCTGTCTACTTGCGATCCGATCGTCCAAGATTCAGTGTAACCAGGGCTTTTGAGTTCTTCATTTTTGTGACTCTTTGGTAGAGGGCGCCAAGTGAATGCGGTAATTCTTAATAAATTCAGGTCCCCTACATCCATTCTGTATAAGCTGTAATTTTTACTTGTTGCTGGTTATAATTCACGGTAACACTGATCAAAGTCCCATAAATATTCAATCCCCACTAAACTTGGAAAAAAAACTGTCAAGGACGTCTCAGTGACTGTGCCACAATAGCTAAATTTTATAGTGATCAGGTTTACCCAACGTGCTCAGAAAACAAATGGGCAATGAATGACTCCGGGTTTAAAAGGCTGGGAAAGCCGTCAGAATCATGAATAATACGTTTGTAAACGTAAATCCTCAGGGCAAGTCATGGTAACTTGCCGCATGGATGTTACATTGGCCTACGAGGAAGCTGCTGAGTCACTCAGCACGTTTACATGCCCAGTGAAGTCGAGCTGCGGTTATAGCTCAATCACGCCTGGAATCACCTCAGCACCTCAGAACGTGTGTATATGAGCATGAGATACAAGGAAAATATTGAGTCAATTAGAAAGACACATGAAGCTAATGCAAAACAACACACAGTTTGGGGGATTCACACATTTTCCCAGAAAAATTTAAAATTCCCGTGTCACTTTAGCCCAAGCGATGCTCACTGCGCAGCCAAATAACCCTCTCCTTCACTGGGCAGCCAAATAACCCTCTCCTTCACTGGGCAGCCAAATAACCCTCTCCTTCACTGCGCAGCCAAATAACCCTCTCCTTCACTGCGCAGCCAAATAACCCTCTCCTTCACTGGGCACCCAAATAACCCTCTCCTTCACTGCGCAGCCAAATAACCCTCTCCTTCACTGTGCGACTCTACTTGCTCAGTTCACATTTCAACACGTGCTCTACTGACATAACAGTTTGGCTTCAACCTCTCCTTTGGCTTTGTTCTCAGTGTCTCCCCTATTTATTTGAAACTTAAAAGTGACTGAAAATGTAACACAATAAAATGCATGAATGTGTCACTAGGGGGACAACATGCAGCTCAGTGGGCTAAGCCTCGGTGCCTGTAATCGGAAGGTTGCCAGTTCAAGCCCAGCCTCAGCAAATCTGCAGGTCCTTGAGCAAGGCCCTTAACCCCCAGCTTCCTGGGCACCGCAATGGATGGCTGCCCTTCACAGCCAGCTTGCTCTCACCTATAGAGATCAAGATGGAGAAGGCAAAAAGAAAACTTCCTCCCAGGGATCAATAAAAGAACCTATTATTATTGGAATACATTTATGCAGCACCCAGTGACAGAGTGCAAAAGCCAGTAGAGAACACGCTAAAAGAATACCAAAATTTCTCTACACAATCATATGAAAATCTAGTCTTGCTTTAAGTATCTTAGTATCTAGAAACACATAAGACCTCAAAGTTTACAAGTTGTGCATAAATAGACTGGAAAATGTCCTTCTGCTGAGGGACTGACTTGAACCATTTCAGATATCGCTTTATAGGCAGGAAATTGCTTAAATATCTTCGTACATGTTGGCGTATTCCCGGCGCTGGCTGGGACTCAAGAAATGAAGCGGAACAGAAAAGCCGAGAAAGTTAGCTGGACCAAGTTCAGTCTGGTTATGTCGCAATACCTCCGGGCAATTCTGTTAAACCTCCTGATGTTTCTACCAGGAACAACAGTAGGAAACAAAACTACTGATAAGGTATTTATGGGGCTTGGATGCCTTCCCTTATCACTAAGGGGCAGTAAGTCACAGCATAGTATCAGGCAGCATTTTGCATGATGCTCATTCCAGGAAAACAATGAAACAGCTTATTAAGCAGTAAGGTAAGTGGAAATAAAGCATGTGCTTCACAATCAGTTGATGCGGTAATACTGAAAGGTGATCTCCCACACAAACTTTGGAGAACATAAGAGGGGAAATAAAAGTGTTCTGCATTTAGAAAAAGCAATACCTTCAATTTGAAGTTCTTCCTTTTGTCAAGTTGCAAAACGACAACTTTGGCCTCCAGAGCTTTGCAAACGTAATATAAATTAAAATGTAAAAAGAGATTAATAATCAATCCAATGTGTTTTGGAAAATGTGCATATTTCAAGGATGAACAAAAAAGAAACACAATTGGGATGCAGCAGATTCTACTATTTCCAAAAAGCACATTTATTTTTCACTTTCAAAAAAAATGCTGGAATAAATACAAATACAATCAGTTATAAAAGCGATTTACACTACAAAACCAATTCTAATACATAACCTCATTTAAAAAATACTCATGCTTAAAAAAAAAACGCGGCCACAGGGTGGGCCTGTTTTCAACAGTAGCATAAAAACATTTCCAAGTGGACGTCGGTTTACAAAATCCATGTCACCACATTTAAAGGAAACCGTTTCTTCCTGGAATATAAACAGAAGCTTGAGAAGGAAAGGTCATCCTTTATCGCACAGCTAGATAAACACGCTGCTTACGATCTTTACAGAGATCTCTGCAAATGACTAGGCATGGTGAATTCATGTTTCTTTTTTATTGAAATCTGGCCACAGGTTAAAGTAAAGTAAACACTTCATTCCTTTATGTACAGTTTTCCTACGATTCACAATGAAAGTCAGGAGTGATACAGAACAGGCGCTTCCAGGTCACCAGCTATAAATCTCATACAGATACACACACACACTGCTGAGTTTGAACAGACACATTAAACCGGGGAGAGCGGAGCTTGAAGCACTGGAGATAACAGTGGATTGTGTTTAACTTTCTGTTTTCATTTCTTAACTAGACCACCTATTACCTTCAAGGAACTGCATGCATGGGCACATATGTCTAGGAGCTGGGGGATCATGACTTGGGAATCAGGAGATCATTCAGCAGTTGGACATTCAACCTCTGGCCCAGGATGCAGTCTGTTTAGGGCAGTGGATTCTGCTTCAGGGGCTGCAGGCTGTACTGGCTGTCACTGCACTGCACCTCAGCTCTTGCTCTACTGAAGTTATGAATCGTCAAAGCTCTGGTGCTACAGATGCAAGATCATGGAAACACTGAGGAAGATTGGGGGGGGGGGGATTTACAACTCTATTTTAGACATCGCTCAGGGATAACAAATCCTGAAGCATTTGGCCTTTTGACGAGTGCTTGATTTTAACAGAACAGATGAAGCAGCCCCCTCTACAGACTGGGAAGCCGTTCAAAGCCTGTGCCCCCTCCAGGGGGCCATGCAGCCCAGTCCCTGACTATATGAATAAGTAAGGAGAGTGTCTCATTTATGCTGGAACTGGGCAAGTGGATAAATTTACTATTGCACCTTATAGAGTATGGATGCCAGATTAAGATTTACCTGTCAGTTACGCTGGCATTCTGGAAATGCAAGGCACTTAATTTGGAAATGTAAAATAAATCTGCTTCTCTCCTTGGCTGAAAGAAATTCCCAAACTGTCACTCCAAATATTGTGCAACAAAATTAGTGTCATGCCCTGCCTAGCGACTCAAATACAGAAGATAGACTTTAAAAAGAAGGCGTCATTAACAGAAAATGTTGCATGAATACAACACACAAGGACTGAAATAAAGTCACTCTGAAGTCACTACAGGCAGCAGCGAGTAGCGGATTGGCTGCGAGCGACGCAGAATCAAAAGTGCCTCATGGGACATGCAACCTACAAAAACCGGCACCGGACAACGGAGCTGAAGAGTGGGGGGGGGGGGGGGGGGGACAAAGACCGTAAGGAAAATAAATATAAAAAGAAGGGGGCGTTTGGAAAC
>JAODKC010000107.1:3859605-3872575 GCA_026777985.1 Mormyrops attenuatus | reverse complement strand
CCCCCCCCCCCCCCCCCCCCCCCCCCCCCCCCCCCCCCCCCCCCCCCCCCCCCCCCCCCCCCCCCGCCAGGCCGGAAGGAAAATAATGATAAACAGGAGGGGGCCTTTGGCTCACAAAGGGTGGCTGTATAAACCAAAAGGCAGCACATTTTTCAGGAGGACAGGAAGGAAGGCAGTGGCTCACCGTCCATCACCCTTTGATATTAAGAGCTTAAGTATTAAGAAGACCCCTCCCCAAACACGAAGTGCGCAGTCCATTCTTCACGTCAACCACGTAACCACTCTGAATCTCAGTTTCCTTCCTAATCAGACATTTTCTCTGGAAAACTCTTTCCATACAAGCCTAAGGAAAAAACTAGTATATTTACAAACCTTTGCTAAACATATTAACCCTCTCACACACATGCTCTCTTGCTCATGCACACACACACCTTATTTTCTCTGAGGATGAGAATACAGTGATTTCTAGACTTAAATGAAAGTACCCATTTAAGTGCATCCATAAATGTATTTCATATTGTACGACGAGTAAACGAATCCCTCGCGTTTCAGTCACAGAGCTGCATTTCCCCCCAATACGCTCTTCAAAGTAAAACACTCAATATTTAAACTTTTGTTTGCATGGGGGGCGGGGGTGGTGATACTCTCTTAGAGCAATTAGAAGGCTGATCAGAGCAGCACCATCCCCTTTAAAGAAAGGCTGAAAATAAATATGCCACTTTATTTCCTCTAACATTATGTACACTACATCCAGGACATTACACACGGTCCACTACATCTTCAGTGGGAAAGGGCGAATTTCACAGGGGAAGTAAGAAGCAGACCCACGGCACAATGGCTCACCGTGGAGTCCAGTCATCTTCTCGCAGAAAAGGAAGTGGCGGGAAAACGCGCCCTGCCATGGGGAACCAGTCTGTCACATTCAACACCTGAGCACAGCCCCGAGAATGAAGGCGGCAGGTGGAGGAGGCAGGCACTTGCAAGCAGAGGTAAAGGGGGCGGGACCTGTTGGGTAAAGGGGGCAGGGTCTGTGATGCTGTTGTGAAGGGGCGGAGCCCTGTTGGGTAGAGGCGGGGCCTAGCATTGATGAGAGATGCTGCCGAAGTGATCGAGCACTTGAGTCCTTCAGAGCTCGGGGAGCTTTTCCTCGTACTGCGGAGGGGGGGTGAGCGGTTCGATGGTCAGAGGACCAGCCTGCAGGGGAGGGTGATCCAGATGCAGCTTTTCAGACTTGATCCGGCGGACCTTGAGGGGGAGGAGCTTGCGTCCGGTCCGGCTGTGCTGCCGTCCCACCTGGCTGGTAGGAGCCGACTCCGGCAAAGGACTGTGACCGTCTGTGGAATTGTCCTCGGGGCCCCAGTCCTCCCGGGAGTCCACCAGGTCGTCATAGGATGGTAGCTGGGAGGCGCTGTGACGCAGGTTGCTCTGCCGCACGGGGTACTGGCCGCTGCCCACCGCCTCCTCGTAGCTCGGCACGTCATAGCTGGCAGCCAGCTCCCTCGCCCTGCGCAGTGACATCATCTAAACAAAGCGGCCCCACATAACCAGCACAAGCTACAGAAAAACTTTGAGGAAAGAAGCCTTTTGTCCTCCGAGCACTTTGGCTCATGTCCTATCAGACTCCTGCAGATTTACAGACGATTTCACACTCTCTACGTGTGAACGTGTCAGGGAAGGCGTTTTACAACCGCAGCAACGCGGACACGCGCTTCATGTTTTCCCATATAGTTCAGTCAGTGGCAATCAGTGGCCACCGCACACTAGCAGCGAAACCATGCCCTGTGGTGCCCCCAGAAGGCAGTGTAAATGGCTGCAGCCACACCCAAGCACACTGTTAAAAGGCGGGCAGCTATTCCCACAGGTGAAACAGAGGAACTGCGCAAGAGCAAACCAACAAAGGCGTGAGTGTTATGCCTTTTTATTCCACCCCCCCCCGCCCCCGCCCCTGCCCCGTCATGCTTCTCTTAATCCGAGGCTATTTCGAAATAACAGAAACAGCTGATGAAGATAAAACCAGGTCATTTTAAAAAAGGAGCGGTAGCAATCTTATCTGTGCACAATGTTCCAATGCCCCACCCAGGTGATCTCTGTCCCTCTTAGTGGGTGTGCTCTTGCCCCCGTATACCTCTGACTTATGCAGCTTGTTAAGTTGACATTACAATGACTGACATAATACAGCTCTGCACTTCATCCAAGACAGCCTTCAGCCGTGCGTGGGGGGTTTATGAAACTTGTTGCCTCCTCACCAAGGGACATACTTGTCAAGCTAAATTTATACCTGTTTATTGTTAAAGAACAGACAGACAAACCCTTTTCTTGTTTCATTCTTAAACAAAAAAATAAATCTAAAAGTTATTGCAAAGAGCTGAACACTCACGTGGTGGCGCTGTTGCCCTGTTCCACAGCACTGATGTGATCCTGGAACTGTGGCTCCGGGGTCTGGCCCTCCCACTGCTGCCGGTGCTGCTTGTTGCGCACCCCCAGGCAGAAGGACAGCATGAGCATGCCCACGCCGCCCCCCGCCAGGATGAAGGCCACCGACGAGGTGCGGCCCTTGGCCTCCAGACTGCCCCCTCCTGGCCGGCTGCTGTTACGCGTGGCTTCGGAGGGCACCATGCTCCACGCGATCATGACCACGCCCAGGGCAATAAGCCCCACGCCCAAGGCGCACAAGGCGTACTGTGACCCCGAGCTGGAGCCCCCCGTGCTGGGCGAGGGGCTCGGCGATGGCCGGCCGCTGAAGCACATGTCCAGCGCTGGGACGTGCCCGCTGGGCTCTGACGGTCCGTGTCTGACCCACGAGCCAGAACGGCAGCCTGCAGGGGGGGGCAGAAGGGTGACGCGGCGGCTGAAAGACCAGCATCAGCGTATATACACAGACAACCACATGATTAAGGGAGGCTGAACGCTGGATCAGCTTATAGCAATGACAGGACCTCAAAACTGCATTTAACAGACAACTGCTCTACAGACAGCTTAGCGACATCATCATGAATCACTTGTCACTCCCCAAAAGCACACAAACATCAAATGACTAGACTGCAAAAGACAGCTAGACTCATAATGAACGCAAAAACTGGCACTGAGAAAGAAAATGGAGGAACCTTTTACAAAAAAATAAATGGATTAGGGAATAGATCTGATTCAAAGAAACCATAATAGTCAAGAGAACAGGGTTAAAATACCCTGCCGACCTTAAGAGGAGGGATCCGTCTTTACCAGCCCAAGGAGGACCAAGGCTTTAATAATCAATATGTGATAAAGGGTGATTTTCTTCCTTAGAAATTCGCTTCCTTAGAAATACGTTTCTTCTTTCCATCAGGAATGCAAGAGGCTCCCGTTGGCACGGCAACAAACCAAGGGAGCCAGGATTTGCTGAATGAGGCATTTCATTCGTTCCATGGTGACACGGCAGCTGGAGGGAAGCGACAGCACCTGCGTGGAGGGGGAAAACCCCCCCACCAGCCGTCCGGGCTCTCAGGGACCACGTCCTCCCTGCTACGAGTCCCGGGCACACACACCAGTCAAAGCTGGCTACTCAGCCCCCAGACTCCCAAATCGCTAAGACATGACTCCCAGTTCAGCCACACCCAAGACAAGGGAGAGAAGGTCCCAGCCGATTAAACAAACATCAAGAGACTAGATACACATTGCGACTGCATACAGGATTAGGCTGAAATAATCAACAACTCCAGTGTAGTGTGAATTTTATTTCCTTCAAGAGCAGGGATATAAAAAGCAACCTTAATATGACGTGAAGGTTCAAGGCACCAGCTCTAGTCTTTCCCACTGTGTAGTAATTACAGCATCTACTACATTCATCATGTGAATACAAGAAAGCTAATTCATACTTGTAAAAGCCTAAACTGAAAGGAAAGACTAAACCTTAGAAGCAGAAGATTAAGTAATTTTGAAAATTGTGCCCTTCGGGTATTTGCAGCAAACCCACCCTAAGCAGATAATAGGCATTAGTAGGACAGGCCTCTTCAAGCCCACGCCCTGACTAACACGGCAGGCATTGCTGGTGAAGAGCCAACGTTGGCTCGTCAGAAACCCTTCAATCTGCCGACAACGCAAGCAGCAATCAAGCAGTGAGGGAGAACCTGACTCACCCGGGCCGACCGCGGAAGAACGAGAACAGGTAGGCCGGCGGGAAGGGAGGGAGGGCGAGGGACAGTCCCCGAGGACACGGGAGTGGGGGTGCTCAGGGATTTGTCTGGGGGTTACACAACGCGGTGACTGGAACAGAGCCGACTTCAAGATACGGCGTGCAAAGCGTCGCCAAACCGCACAGGACACGTGCTCACTGTTCACTCATTTGTTCGTGTCATTTCTGTGGTAGAAGAAAACATACCCTGAAGAGGAGAACTGGAGTGTCTCCCCCGCAAACAGGTCTGCACACAGATCCATACTTACATACTTATCATAGGATGCGGGCATCACTTTGAGCAAGTCAGGTAACTGGGAAGGATGAGTTCAGGAAACAATACATCAAGAATGCTTGTTGAAGCACGACAGACAAAAGCAGGAAGAGATGAATTTGCGAGTCACCCCGACGCAGGATCAATTTCAGCACTGCGCTTCTGAGACTCAGGCATACTCAGGCGTAACAACCGTAAAGGCCCTGGACGATTAGGCTTACTCTGCGTATTAAAAATACTGGCAGAATACCAGCAAAAAAACTGATCAGAGGCAGTGGGGTGGACTAGGGTGCCATTATTAACTACAAAAAAAAAAAAAAAAACAGGAAGTGCTCCAGGTCTGAGGGGGTTGCTCAGGGGCAGGGGGAGTCGGGGAGTGGCTATGGTGTACCAGTGAGCCTTTCACAGCCAGCCGTCTTTAGGAGAGCTTGTGTTCGGGAGTAACAGCTGGCTCCTTCTTAGCGCCTCTCCTTCCTCTCCTCCACAGAGTCACACGCTTAAGCGCAGCCTGAGGCCCTCGGATGGCTGAGGCTCGATCCGAACACCGCGGCACGCTGTCGGCTGCCAGCGCGGTGCTGACACGCCTGCGGCTGTCACGTCACGCCACATTAATTAAGTTAATCGGACAGTTAACGAGAACTGCCTCCAACAGAAGCTAATTCTAAAGAAAATTCAGGCCATTTTGTTAGTTATGGAAAGGTTACATCCAAAAAGAAACTCTTGACTAGACAGCAGCTGCTCAAGATGCTGAAATGGCCCGGGACCAAATTAAAACAAACAGGGCTACTTCTACTCGCATGTCACTGCCAGGACAAAGCTTTACATTACTATACAGCAGACCTCAGGCAGGAATAAGCATTAGTGAGACCACACCCCAGCAAAGCTCATAAGATAACAACAATGCTACATAAGATCTGCCTCTCATAGTCCGTGAGCCTCTCCCCCCCCGCAGTTTGGCAGGAAATACTAATCTGCGGGCTGCTAGACACTCCACCCCATCCTCAAATAACGCTTCTCTGTCCCTGGGATCGGCAAAGTAAGTCTCGCAGCTCCTTCAAATTTAATCATGTTATTCAAGGAGCTTCTTGGGGTACAACAATTCCATCCAAAGTAAAGCCTGATAGGACTGGTATTCTAAATTAATTGCAAATATTTCCAATTCACAAAGGCATCCGAGCAATGCACACAGCTCAGACATATGGAACCACACAAGACCCCGTCTCCTGTTTCATACCAGGTCATGAGACCTTAGGCAGCGCACGAATCTGGCTGCAAACATACCACTGTGGCAAACTTCCCAAAATGATGCCATTAGATTTCTTCGACGCTATACCAGTTTGATCAGTCTTTAAGCAGCAGATTCAACTTTTAAAACTGTAAAGAGAATCTATTAAGAATAAATAACTTCATGTGCCATTAATGAGCACCAATAAACACATTCTGGAGCAGCGTTTCCCATCCGGGTCCTTGAGGACCCCCATACAGGTCACGTTTTCGCTCCCTGCCAGCTCCCAACACACTTGTGCCAGGTATACGGTGTTCTTCATTCCTTCATTGTTGGGTTCAGGTGTGCCAAAGTGGGAACTGTTTTGATTGTTCCCATAATGAAACTGCAGTACTCCTTTTGGTTTTTCCCTAATGTCCTCTTCCATTTTTGTCCACCCCTCAAAGTGGGAGGAAGCCTGACAGTGGTACAGAACGGGGCCACCCGTTTCTATAAGGGTTTGTTGTTTTTTTTTGTTCTAAATCACATCACTCATGCCTTCAAAAAGATCAGTATCAATAAGTTGAATTTTTAACCGATTGGTTGACACTGAGCTGCCAACTGAAGTAGTGGGATGATTCTAATGACACCAAAAACTGTTAAATTAAGTATATTTTAGCATAACAACATGAAGCAGTTTCTGTCCATCTTCCAAAATACTTAACCTGAGCATGGTCATGGGAAATAAGAAGTTCTACCCCTGAAAATTGCCACAGTCATATTTATGATTTAAATTATGCTCCTTTATTTCTTACATTTGTCAAATAAATGCTAAACGAGTAGGAGATTTTAATAAAACTGACAGGTCCAGGCCGGAGAACAATAAAAGCGGCCTCAACGATCTATTTTACTCACCAACTCAAACACTGAGCGGCTGCCAATTAAATAAGAGCTTAAGTAGAAATCAATGTCCACACATAAATGCCAGAAACATGTAAGGGGTGGGGGGGCTCAATTAACCGATAAATCAATTATAAACATTTTACAGATAAAGCTGATGGGGCTAGTTATATGGTCTAGGGTGAGACTGTAGCTAAATTATTATTTCTAGTTATTTTAGATTGATATATGGAATTCTGAGGTTCCAGTACATGTCTTGCCATGACTATGAAAACGTATTCCTGGGGTCTGTTGGTGGAAAGAGCTGGCAGAGATGCAAAAATTAAATTACCTAACCAAGGTATGACTGCACGTGTCTGAACAAAGAGACACAGAGCTATGGAGGATGGTGTGCGCCCTGTTCAGCTGAACTGGAGCTTATCCACAATCATGTGTGTGGAATCGGCTCCGCAAACACGCGGGCCTCACCAGTACCCTGAGAACCGGTTACAGTTGTGTACTGTGCAACCAGGGAGATACCGTGTGGCGTTTTAAAGCAGTCAGGGGCATAGTTCTGCATAAAAAGTACACAGATACAGAAAAATTAGATAACATTCTGCCCCTATAGCTCAGGAGTGCTGTACGCCAGGTGAACCCAAATGACACACGACTTTGGTGTAGCCATGACTATTTTCGGATCTGTACTGAGTACAACTTACTGGTTATATTAATTATTCATTCATTATTCATTCAATCATTTTCTATACCTGCTTGTCATACACATTGTCGCAGGGGTCCCGAGCGTATCCTAGGAACAACAGGTGCGAGGCAAGGAATAACTCAGGTCATGGAGCCAGTCCATCAAAGTATATTCATTCATTCTCTAATAAATAGGACTTATATGACCATAATAAAATTTTATTTTCTGAGGAATGTGCACATTTGCAGCCAAATTCTGTATGTCTGTCAACACTGCATGACAGAGTGAGAGAGATATTTGAAGCAGGATGTACAGAATGTTGCTAAAGTTCTACTTCATGAAGGATCAGAGTAATCGAGTTCGGAAGGCTGAGGTAAAGTCGCAAGTACAGTCGTGTCACGCCTGGGGTACCGTGATTTTCACTTGGAGATCGTTTCACTTAACGACTAGGTAGTCGGAATGGGACGATAAATGAGGACGAGGACTGGTTGGAGTCTCATCGGCTGGGCAGAATGTGGGGGAAAATAAATGACTAACCGCAATATACTTTGCATTGTCAGCATTTATACTGTCACATTATCTTAGCCATGAGTACTGCTTTCTGCTAAACTACAAGGTGAGTAGCCTCACTGTACTGTCCTTGATCACACCTGAGGCGTGAAGCCTTGTCCAGCCAGCCGCAGCCAGCACATTCAGGATTGCGAGACGCTCGGGTGACACCTAGGACTCCCGCGGCGGGCCTGTCGGACACCTCGCCGTGACACACCACCCAAAACCTGGCATCATACGTTGGCAGAGCTCTGAAACGGCTCTCCCCGCGGGGCTTACAGCTTCTCAAAGCAGGCGAAGGGATCCACAGTGCGGGGGTTAAGGATCTTCACTGTCTCTGTGCAAAACACACAGCTTATGGTAGACAGGCTAACTCTAGTACTTGAACTGGGGACAAAAACAGGTGCGAGTACTCCCCTTGTCATGGAGCTGCAGGTGCGAGTACTCCCCTTGTCATGGAGCTGCAGGTGAGAGTACTCCCCTTGTCATGGAGCTGCAGGTGCGAGTACTCCCAGTCCCAGTGTACATTGAGAAATACCAGTACTTTGATGGGAAAAACAAAGAGGTGGTGGCCTGCACACCGGTGAGAACTGGCCTTCTAACACTGATTACTACAAACCTGCTGTTTAATTTCAACAGACCAGACAAGGACCGTCGCATTTGAAAGCCAGATTACATATGGCATTCGCGAAAGTCGGGGTGACACTAACTGCAACTTCATCTCACCAATTATCTCATTGTAGTTCTGCCTCCCATCTCATAAGTATCAGCCAAAAGCATTTTGAGTCAAAGGTCCTGTTCATTGCATTGTACAATAGACTTCCTTTCACAAAGAACAACAACCAGCTCTCTTATTGCTGACTGAGTGCCTAAACAGATCTCTACATGCATTTCCCTGAAAATAAACTCCAGTTAAGACACTTTTAGAAGGGAAAATGAAAGGTAAATACTGACAAGAACCCTGGCCAACTAGCAAACTAAACAAGAAATAGGCTTTAACCTTTAACTATACATGCATTCAACTGGCAGGGCAAAGCATATCATTAAAGACTGTTGTCTGTTCTGCTAATCCACGTAAGTCATAGTATAGTAATTAGTGCTAAAGTTAATCCACGATATATTACAAGTTGGGAAAAAAAAATGTACCATTTCCACTGAAATTTAGGTAAACAAATACCTGGTTGTGCTCTTAAAGAAGCGACGTCTCCATGTACCTTGGGAATCAAAAAGTGCCAAAAAAAGCAGTATACCAAGTCCGATTTGTGCCCAGTGCTGCCTGAGCACTGGGCACAGGAAATTAAGACGGTATTCATTAAAAAACAGAATGTATAGTTCTCATTACTCATAGTTTTGAAAGTACTCATTACTCTGTCCTTGCTGTAGCAGGCGAGCATTAGAATAATTAAATGTACAGACTACGGACACGCAGGGGCAGATTAAGTTCTCTGGCACGGTGCTGGTCAGTTCCGGTCAGTGCTATAGGGCAACATAGACAGCCGTGTAGGGCGCCAATTTCTGGAGGGGCTCCAACTTGCCAGCCAGTTTCACTTTACCTGGGACAGGGGGTGCCACATCGGCAAGGACCAGTACTGGGGCTGGTGGTGAAACATGCTGGGTTGGGTTGAGAACTTGGAAGGTGCTGGTGGATTGATTGGCTAGTTTAGATCAAGGGGACCCGGTTCTGTAGGGGTTCTAGGCTATGGCCTAACATTAATCCTTCCCTGAAGACAATACAAGGCAACATGTTTGAGTTGGGAGTGGGCCAGGGGATTATCCTATTTTTATTGTTTAGAAATTTTTATTTTTTTTTTTTTTTAAGAGAACTGTTTACATGCATGATTCAACAGCTGAACTGCTGCCATGGTACAGATGTTACTTCCAGCAGAGGACAAAAGGCCAGCCATCCAAAACCTAGTTGAGAAAACCTGGGTTTTGAAAACACGGAAATCTACGGGGAAAGTACTGGAAGTACCCTTCGTTTAATTCCTTTTTTAGAAACACTAATCAAAGGCTGAAAACCACAGTGCCATAAAACCACTGCCTGGCTCTCCGATCGTCTCCCTCACTGTGATCCAATTTGTTAACCACCAGTCCGAGCGTCTAGCAGTTTACAAAACAAGTTGTACCGCTTCTGGGTTAACTGCATGCTTTTCTTAAACCGTCTTTTTTAGGTGAGAAGACACGGATACGGGGCGTAGTGGCTGCCCCCTTTGTTTCTGCGGAGAGTCCTTCAACTCCTGCGGTACAAAGGCAGGGCTGGCGGAGAACCGCGCCGCGCCGGGGAGGCCGGCGATAGAACAAAGCGTGCGCGCTTCTGGCATCTTAAAAGCAGACAATAGCCTCTCCATGACTAACGGCATGATAGAAACGTAATATAAAGGAAAGGCCACGTTATACTGCCCGCAGCCCGCGACACCGTGGGGATTTGCACGTCGACCGGGAGCGGAAAATGATTCTGATATACGATATTATCTTTAAAGAGGTCGGGCATTTGGCACTCAGGATATTGCATTAATGTGCAATCGTGGGAACTTCACAGAGATCCAGTCCTCTGAAGTAAAACCGGCAATATTTGCAGAATAACGTGTCGGACAATAAAGCGGCAAACACACCCTGGCAGAGGCGGCTGAAAAGGCGACTTTTTGGCAGTATGGAGAATAGACTACAGGCATGGAAACGTAAGACTAAAGATGGAATTGAAGGGGTAGTAAAATGACCACTTGGGTTGTGAATAATTCCGGATGGATATCAGATGCTGCTATGGATATGACAGGAAGAAAAACTGCATTACTAAGCAAAACGCCGGTTTACACACGTTCCGGTTTTGTTATGTCATGGGAAACTCTCCCTGTATGGTTTAAAGTCATGAGTAGGATTCAACCAAAACAAAGTCTATAACGAAGACAGAATCAACACAAATACATTTTAACTGAGGATGCCTTAAATCGGGCATAAATAACCTGGAAATCTATACTGCTGCTTAAAACGGTCCACTGATACGAGACACGTGTTCATATCCGACGCGGTGCTAAGATTTTAAGTGAAATTTTAATAGCTTAACATATGGAGTAAATCAAAATTACACGTCGATTCGCTGTTATAAGGCACTAAGTAACCATAATGGTCGAACGGGAAATCCATTGTTCATTGTACAATAAAGTCAGATAAGTTCTGCATAGAACAATATAAAATATTTTTTATTGATTCTGAAAGAATACATCAAATATGCATTGTTTTGGGCGTTCTCTGCCATGGAACCCCCCCCATCGGGAACTTTTACAAGTGCATCGACAGCGTCCAGCTACTTCAAATTTCGCTCCGAGCGCCGCCGATGAAATTTCCTAAAGTTAACACGCTGATCATTAAAGACATTGTTACCAAACAGAGAAAAGTAACCCTCCGGGAAATGAAAGAGTCACATGAATGGTCCATCTGATAAGCGGAGACACCCGCAAGCTGGCCTTACCTGACTTTCTCTGTATTTAGCGGTTCTCTGATTCCATTCCACAAACAAAGGGATTTTCTGCGGCGCCGGTACTTGCTGCGGTTTCGGCGCACGCTCTCCAAAGCACAACACGAAAGGCCGGTAGCTCCACCCGCCTGCTAAAATCTGGCTTTCCCGCAGCTTTCTCCGTCCTATATTTTAGGCAGAATAAGGTCGGCTTTGTCCAAATTCCGCCCAGCGCAGCAGATAGGCGTCTTCCTTTACACTCCCCATAAAGTGTTAACTAGTCCCCCCCCAGGTCTTAGAGTACGTAGAGTGCATTTTTAACTCCTTATCGATGATCTTCAGCTAAAATGTGAGAAATAAAATAAACGCTTAATCGTCCCTGACAATATGCCTAAAAAGATAAGTGTGGACTAACACGTTTTCCAAGCAATATTATATATTATCTTGCAATATAAAGCAATAACATTTCGCTTGAAGCGCTTTGACATCTAAAGTGCGCAACATTATCAATGGACTATAACGTATAGGGTTCAGCTGTGATTCTCAATACAGCTGGTATGATGCGGTTTCAGCTCATCAGAATGTTACAAAGACGTAAGATCAATGTGTCCAGAGCCTCCTTCTAAACACACAGAAGAACCAAACACAAATCACAAGTATAGAGTGACTACTAGGACCTTTTAGCATAAGACTTTTTTCTTTTAATGATTATCTTTTTTTAACGGAATTCTTTTCATGCATACTGTCATGCACTTGGTCTCAAAGAGCACGGAAAGTGATCTTGCCCACTGAGACAGCTGGCGCCACCTACTCAAGGTGAAATATGGGTAGAATCCATGTGCTCCCGTGACGTCTCTTTTGGGCACCTGAGAGACCCATGTCGTCCGCAAAAAAGCGCACACACCATGCTCAGGGGAGGTCTTCACTGTGCTGTGCCTGTATCCCCTGAACAGTTATACTGATCGCCACACCTGGGTTGGATCAGACCATTAATGCAGATTTAGTATTTTAAAAAGATCCAAGTATTTGGAGTAATATTTGATAATCAATCCATTTTCTGTATCCGCTGCTCCTATTCAGGGTTGCAGGGGTCCAGAAGCTATGGGCACAAATCAGGGAATAACCCAGGATGGGGTGCCAACCCATCGCCGGGCACACACACCCACCAGTCTCACACACGGACAGTTCACCTTATATTTTTGGACTGCGGGGGGCACCAGAAAACCTGGAGGAAACCCCACCATGACACAGGGAGAACACACACGTCAGGGCGGGGACTCGAACCCTGGTCCCAGAGGTAACAGTGCTAACCACTGTGCCCTAACTATAATTTGATAATAAAGAATGATATTAAGTTACTAATTTAATATGGTGATCCTTGTTGCTTGTTTAATAAGTATAGGGACTGAAGACGCTAGCTCGACTCTATTAAATGACGTAATATTCATTTGTTGGCACAGGAAGTGATGCCACAGGAAGTCTGCTAAGCTAACTAGACAGATCATGCCAAAGAAAGTTACTTGTCCTGTCTGCATTAGTGTAATGGACCTCATGCACAGTTGGTGGAAATTTTGTGTTGGGGACCCCTGAGATAAAGCACATAATTTGGGATGAAACCAGTGCCGCCCCTGGCCAAATTGGGGCCCTAAGCAGAATTTTATTTTGAGGCCCCCCCAAAAATCTACTAAAAATCTTTTCCTTTTCCTGTGCACTCTTTCCTAACAACTTTTATACAACGTTCTTAGCGGTAAATTGATCTTGACAGC
>JAODKC010000107.1:3825101-3851091 GCA_026777985.1 Mormyrops attenuatus | reverse complement strand
GGACACGCTGGAGGGACTATGTTTCTCGGCTGGCCTGGGAACGCCTCGGGATTCCCCCGGAGGAGCTGGGTGAAGTGACCGGGGAGAGGGAAGTCTGGGTTTCCCTGCTGAGACTGCTGCCCCCGCGACCCGACCTCGGATAAGCGGGATGGATGGATGGATAATATTAAATTCATTCAAATAATTTTATGAGCTTTGCTGAGAGCTAGACATAGTTCTTTGTTAACCAGATACAGTTGTAGTTGTAGAGCAGTGTGTTTGTAAGGCACTGTATTAAGGGGCTCTCTGAATGCTGAGCTTGCGATGCTGTTCTGCGCAGGCCAGCTACAGCAGGATGCCGCCTGTGTACACGCGTGGCAGTGTGACTGCACCGACTCCCAGGGTCACAGCTGGGCCGCTGGCAGCTGGCACCAGGACGACTGCAACAACTGCAGCTGCGCAGGCGGCCTCCTGTCCTGCACCAACTGGACCTGTACAGAGGCTCCCTGCCCCTGGAGCATGTGGTCCGCCTGGGCATCCTGCAGCTCCTCTTGCGGACCTGGGCACAGGACCCGATTCCGGTTACTGCTGAATTGATATCTTTAGCTAACAATTTCATCCAGGGTGCAGTTTAGCTTTATACTAGAGAAATTTCAGTTATGCATCTTGGAGACCCCTCAAGGCACCAGAATCCCTATTCAGCATGGTGGCTGCTGCCCCTAGTGGCTGGAGGGGTACAATGCATCCACAGAAAAAGTCGAAGGGCTAAATTTAAATTGTTATATAAAAAATACTGCTGGTCTAACAGTTTGTTATGAGGGATGCAGAAAGAAAGAAGTTACTATTTGCATGTTTTGGTGACGTGGTATTTTATACTGATTACCTAGTTGACTTGTTATGCTGGGAAATTTGCTGCCATGTCCGTGTTCTTGTGATGTCATTTTTATACTTTTAATAAGATCTTAGGAGCCCGAAGTATATCATGACTTCACGTTTCACCAGATCAATGGTCCCGGAATCTGATGGTGCCGACTGCCGGTTCGAGGAAGTGCAGAGGAAACCATGTGACCTAGGGCCATGCCCGCCCCTTTGTATCCATGATGACCAGGAGCTGAATGTGGGTGACACGTGGCTGCAGGGGGAGTGTAAGCAATGGTGAGTGTGTGTGTGTGTGTGTGTGTGTGTGGGGGGGGGGTTGATGGTGGTGGAAATGAACATGATGTTTTTAGACAGGCATCACCTTGGGCACCTCACAGTGAAGTGCAATGAAAGGGAGTGCAATGAAAAGTGTCATGTTTCCTTATAGTGTAAAAGCGTACTCTAGGTCACTTTCATCTTTGCTCTGTGTTTTCTAGCACCTGCACCCCTGAGGGAGACTATTGCCAGGAAGTCGAGTGTCAAGGTGAGTGGCGGCTGACCAGGCCCTGGCCCGTCCCAAATGCTTCCAGGATGGAACTGTGGTCAGTCCAGTCTCTGACCCTCTCTCCTCTCCCAGTGGACGGTGGGTGGACGCCCTGGTCCGTGTGGTCTGACTGCCCCGTGACCTGTGGCCGTGGGACCCACATCCGCACTCGCGCCTGCATAAACCCAGCACCTCGTAACAACGGCACGTTCTGCCCCGGAGACGAGAGGGAGGCCCAGGATTGCCGTGCCCCGCCCTGTCTCGGTACGCCGCCCTACTGCTGCTGTGTAGGACTCCCCTACAAAGCCACCTGGCCCCCGTCCACCCTGTACAGATGCTGAAACAGCTATTTGCTGTTATAGCTTCTCATCATTGTTACTGTAAAGCCCCTCTCTGCCCCTGGACCCAAATAAACTCCCTGTTCTAATCACCCAATCACATGAGGTGTCACATGACTCTGCCTGCCATCCCTCCCATATTGCCTGTTACCATGACATTATATGTTGTACAGTATGTCGTGTAGAGTGCAAAAGTTTTAAACAGACAAAGAAAATGATGTTTAAATGTTCTTCACGCTGATGTAAATCTATGATGTGCCTGTAAAAATGTGTAAGCTTAGCCATTTCAAAACCACACCTAAAGTCACCCCAGTATTAATTAATTGAGGTGGTGGTGAAATGTAACACATGGAATAGCCGAGGTGCCCCTGAGGAGAGGTTTGGGAACTGAGGTGGTCTTCATCTAGCCATCCAGCAAGATATCAGTGACTTTTTTTATTGTGTTACTGTTAATTTGTACATGATCTAAATTGAATTTTTTTATTCTACAAAAATACACTTATATATACACACTTATCACCCAGATAAATAGCCTAAGAGTACCTACGATTTTCACACTGTACTATATGATTGTTAATCAGATTTTCCCCTGCTCACTAGTGCTCTGATGTTTAACTTTTGATGAATTAAATGAAAGGTATAAAGAAGTTTTGATTTTTTTACTATGGCTCAGACACAGGCACCTTTCTTGTGCTTGTTCCCCAGACGACTTTTGCCCCTGGTCTCGGTGGTCCTCCTGCTCTCGCACCTGCGGCGCTGGGGTCACGTCTCGTCGCAGGAGGTGCGTGTGTGCCGAGGGGGGCGATGCCCCGTGCCCGGCGGAGCTGGAGGGGGCGCTGGAGGAAGAGGAGACCCGGCTGTGCTACAAACAGCCCTGCCCAGGTTTCACGCGCCGTGCTTTTAGCTCGTAGGGAAAGCCTCCTGAGAAGACCGGCATCAACGTGGCCAGAGTGACATTGTCACAACTCCCCAGTACCCCAGCAACACCTGCACACAGCAGCTTTTCCCTGTGATTCCCGCTTGTCTCACCTTCCCTTTCCCTCTCTTTCTCTCATTTTCTCACCTCCTTGCTCCATCTCCCCCTCCCTCTCTTTCTCTCTCTCATTTTCTCACCTCCTCTCTCACTCTGTCTCGCTCTCCCTGTCTCTATGCAGAATGCCCAATGTCTGAGTGGAGCGAGTGGACCGCCTGCTCCTGCCAGTCTCAGAGGGAGCAGCGCTATCGTGCACCGCTCTCTGCTGCCATCAGGGGGCAGCAGTGCCCAGAGCTTCAGACAGAGAGCAGGACCTGTCAACCTCAACATTGTCTGGGTGACTTTACTGATGGATTGTGTGTGTGTGAATCCTGTGAGAAATACTTCATATTTTATGGTAGTCTACCGTACCGCAAACCGACAAACCACTGAAGCCACACAATGTTTTGAGGAGCGTCACAAAATCGTGTGTGCGTTCCTTATTACCAACCCTTGTATTTACCCTGAATTTTTAATATAAGAAACTTTATAGCAGTCTGTTTGCAAATATGAGTTGTCTGTAAGTTGGATGTCCCTAACCTGGGAACTCCCTGCATGTTCAGAGCAAAGTGCAGGATCTGTGTGCAGGGTCACACCATTAAACTGGCAGCTCTGAAGCCTTTGGAGGGGTCCAGCCGACACGTGACTGTTCTCCTTAGGACAGGATTTAAGCTGCCAACCTTCTGATTACAGACACAGAGGCTGAGCTAGCGTCACACGCTGTCTCACCGTATGTGTGGGCAGAATCTCGTAGGGACAAAATTTTTTGTTCAAATTTTTTACAAAAAAAATAATAAGTTCACATCGGCATAAAAAAGGAATATTTAAAAAGATGTTTAATATTGTCGTTCACGCCTCTGGTTTTCAGTTACGGGTCATTAGCTTGGTACAATTTAAATGGCTGAAAATGATGTTGAGAAGGCTAATATTTGCATGGGTCTTTCTGGTGCCGGTGCTGCGTCCTGTGGCAGAGTGCAAGGAGCCATTCCAGTACTCCGACTGTGGCTCTCCCTGTGAAAAGCTCTGTGCACTTCAAGGACACAATGGGACATGTGCCGGGCCCCCGGCGTGCACACCTGGCTGCTACTGTCCTCAGGTACGCCCTTCTTCCACACCCCATTGTTACCTCCTATCGGTGTGGCCTATTAACATGCCGTATTGGTACGTTCCATCAGTGTATCCCTTTGGCGCGCTATATTGGTACGTCCCTTTATTGTAACAATGGCGCCCAGCGGAGATCACATCCTGAGAAGTCCAGAATACATTTTGTTATGCGGATCCCTGCTGCGTGTTTCCAGGGCCTGCTTCAGCAGAACGGGACATGTGTTCCCCCCGGGCAGTGTGGTTGCACGGTCCTGCTACACCAACTGCATGGGAGGCCTGTTTCCATCACCATCCAGCAGGGGGAGACGGTGACCGTCGGCTGCAGCACCTGGTGAGAGACTGAGGCAGCCAGAGCCACCATCCTAGACAGATTTCAGAGAAGCGTGTGTTTGACTCACCATGGGATACAGGGTGTGCCTTAGCAGTACATCGTCTCGAAGAGGCACAGCGGAGATCTCCCTCAGTGTCTCTCTGTGTCTCTGTTCCTGTCTCTGACAGCCTGTGTCTGGATGAAGGCCTGCATTGTGACAGCCGCGAGTGTGAGGGTGAGCATGAGAGACCGGGCCTCATGTTTCTGAAGCGTGTCAAAGTTTCCTGTATGAGTGACACTTAAGAGTGAACCTGGGCATCAGTGGGCCGCCCCCGGGCAACGAGTGGGAGGTGCTTACAAGGAACCACACCCCCGAAAGGGTAACAGCTCTCAGTTTGTATTAACAGCACGAGGTGGAGAAAAACATTGGTTCTATGCTCCTTCCCCTCCGAAATGCAAAGGAAATGTAAGGAAACTCATCACTGTGAATACATAACAAATTTAAAATACATATACATGTGTAAGACTGATAAATGTATATAATGACATATAAATGTATGTATTTATGTGTGTGTGTGTGTGTGTGTGTGTGTGTGTGTGTGTGTGTATATATATATATATACTGTATATATCACCTATTAAACAGTATTTTCTTACAGTTTTTAAACAGTATTGTCTTAAAGTTAGGACTGTAGTACCCTGGTGATTCATAATCCAAATTAATATAATGAAACCTGACATTAATTCTTCATTTCCCTAAGAAATTTCATAAGAGGATTAACTATGTGGTCCGTTAATTGTGATATTTCTTAATTCCTGACCCATTTTGCCTTTTAAATAACTTTCAAACTAACTAAATCTGAAATAATAGCCTTAATTGTTTTTTTTTTTTTATTAATAGGTAGCTTGTCAAGTCTTGCCTAACGTATCATTACACAGCACTGCCAGGTTGCCCAAGCAGGTTGGATCTTAGCAAGCTTTTTGAGCACAGAGACTGGAGTCTGTTTTTTTTGTGATTCTCTTGTGATTCTCTCCAACCTTAACTTTTTAATGCATACAGTTTGAAAATGACAGCATTTGTATTATACATTTAGCACAGAAGATTCCAGTGTCAATACAGAGAATATGAGCATTCAACGGAAGGCAGCATAGGATGTTTGTATGCAGAGGAAGAACATGCATGTGTAGTGCAGGGAAATGGTAAAGAGTAACTAATGTGACTATACGGTATGTAATGTGTGACATGCTTAGTGCAGAGAACACAGCATGTTTAGCATGGTGGATGCTAGCTTTTAGCACAGATGCTGTCACACTTCACACATGTGGTTGACATGAACATTTAGCATAGAAGTCATGAGCATTCAGCACAGGGGATATAAGGGTTTAGCCCAGTGGACATGAGCATTTAGCATGCAAGATATACTGTAGGGGGTTTAGCATTTAGCATGTAGCACAGGGCATATAATGGGATTAGCATTTAGCACAGGGGATATGTATTTAGCATTTAGAAAAGGGGTTATAAGGGTTTAGCATTTAGCACGGGAGTGATAAGGGTTTAGCATTTAGCGAGGTGACTCTGCCATGCTGTCCCTGTTCAGTATCCCTCAGTGAGTGGTCAGAATGGACTCCCTGCTCCCCCTGTGTGCTGCCGCCCACCACACACGCCACCAATGCCCTCCTGGATGCCGTGCGGCCACTGTCCGTCCAGCGCCGGTACCGCGCCTGCCTGGACCTGGACTCCGGGTTGCCCATCAGCAAGGAAGAGGAGGGCAGCTGTGGCGCGGAGCTGGAGGAGGAGCAGCTATGTCCGGACCCCGCTGTCTGTCTCGGTATGTCCGCTAGAAGGGGACGGTGCTGACCTGTGCGTTGACCCAGGTCACTGCGGACTAGCGATGATGGTTCTGTGTTGTCCCTCTTTGCGGGGCCCTCAGATGTGTGCCAGTGGAGCGTTTGGGGCCCCTGGAGCGCCTGCCAGGAGCCCTGCAGCGGGGGCTTCCGTCAGCGTCACAGGACACGCCAGGACATCCCCATGGGTCCCCAGTGTCAGGGTCAGCAATCCCAGACTCAGAGCTGCAACACCGCCCTCTGCCCAGGTGAGCAGGAAGCGCAGGCACCGTGCTTGCTCATACACGGTAAAACACACACATGTATGATAGCTGAAATCATGGCTGGAGGGTATCACTGGACTGGTTTATGAAGTCCAGACCCCACTAGCATCCCGCTGTGAGTAACGATGACATGGGAGGGGGGGATGTGGTGTCACTCAGGTGAGAGGTGCGAGGACAGAGGTCGCATATATGAGGAGTCCTGCGCCAACCAGTGTCCCCGGAGCTGCACGGACCTCTGGGAGCATGTGCAGTGTCTGCAGGGACCCTGTCAGCCAGGTAGCATGATTACATGGCAATTAATGCCTTTTACATGCCAGTTACAATCTTTTTCTTCTATGAATGTAGAGGTTTGTAAAATGTTTACTTTCTGCATTCCTCTGCCTTTTCTGTCTCTCTCACATGCTCATACTTGCTGCGTCCCTCTGCCTTTCTTGTCTCTCTCATATGTTCTTATTTTCTGTGTCTCTCTGCCTTTCCTGTCTCTCTCCCTCCATTCAGGTTGCCGATGCCCTGACAGCTGGCTCACACAGGACGGACAATGTGTCCCCGAGTCCGAGTGCCGCTGTGGCATCCCTATGGAAAATGGTACCCTGGTGATCTTGCCTGGAGAGGTTGTCATGGTAGACTGCAACAACTGGTAAGTGGGCATGACAACAAGTGCCCTGCAACCGGTAACGTTCCTTGTTGCTTTGAAGCTAGAAGTCCTGATGGAATTTTTTGTTTCCCAGTACATGCGAGAATGGCTCCCTGGCTTGCAGTGACCTCCCCTGCCCTGTGTATGGATCATGGGGGCCCTGGGGCAGCTGCTCTGCCTCTTGTGGGTTTGGATACCAGAACCGCAGCCGCACATGCAGGCACACAGCCGGTGGACCGCCATGCAAGGAAACAAACCAGACCCAGTCCTGTCTCCTGCCCTCCTGTCCAGGTGAGCACTGCCTCTGTCATCAGACGGGGTCAGCTGGGTTCACTTTGGTCCCTCTTCACAACATTTCCGTCTGTCTCAGTGGGTTGCGTACTCAGCGATTGGTCCTCCTGGAGCACATGCAGCGCCTCCTGTGGAGGAGGCGTGTCGGTGCGGAACAAGACCGTCCTGCAGGAGCCCCAGCCTGGTGGAGAGGATTGTCCCTCGCCATTGGAGCAGCACACTGCCTGTAATACACACAGCTGCCTGCCAGGTGTGTTCCCACACACACACAGACACACACACAGACACACACACACGTTTGTATTTATATCTTTGTGGGGACCATCCATTCATTTCTGTGTGCAAAACCCTAATCCCAACATGACAACCTTAACCCCTACCCAGCCCTAACCTTAACCATAAGTAACCAAACAAATTTTTTTTGTTTTTTGATTGCAGTCCTAGATTTTTATACAATTGAGTTTCCCCTTGTGGAGATCTTGTGGGGAAAAAATGGCCCCCACAATGTCAAAATAACAGGGTTTTTTTCACATTGTGGGGGCGTTTGGTCATCGGAGGGGCATGGATACCTTGGTACATTCAGGGGACCAAATACTTACCAAAAATTTGTGGGCCTCGTATTTCTTCAAATTGAAAGTGTCAATCCAATTGGGGAGCTAAGGTGACATTTTTTTTGGGGGGGAGCTACATTTCTAAACCCCATTATACATAGACCGTCATTGCAGATGGCTGTACTTGAGGGCACCTCCAGTTTTATTGCAATTGAAGGTTCTGAATCCAATCCACCAAATCACTGCTTTGTTTTAAAGCAGATGCAGTTAAAAAATATAATAAAATGTGGAATTTGTCCTTTTTGACATTTATCATTCCGGTATCAGTCCATGAAATAGCAGATACTTTGAAAAGTACATTTAACAATGAACCCAGAGCTAAATAGATGCTCGAATGTTTAAGCTGAATATCACAAAGGAGAGTAATTCATATGCAGAAGAACTTCAGCACAATGTACAAATTCTTGTAAATGCCTTCTATTCTTCTGTCACTTTGCCAAACCTGCTAAATGTGTTCTCTAAAGAATTTCATTTTATTTTGGCCCTTGCCACAGACTGCACCGGAGGCCAGGTGTTCAGTGCGTGTGCAGGCGTCTGCCCCTATACGTGTGAGGACCTGTGGCCTGAGACCCAGTGTGTGCCAGGGCCCTGCCAACCAGGCTGCACCTGCCCGCCCGGCAAGGTCTGAGAGACTGCTATCTGCTGGAGGAAGGCTGGCATCGGCCTGTGGTCAGATGTCGCTAGTGGGAGTTTCACTTACACAAAAATGGTCTGAGGGCAGAATGAGAAATGAGTGGTTCAAAGAGATAACCAAACAAAGAGATAACCAAACCAAGATCTCCAAGCTCTCAAACCTCCACAACATCTGATAATAATGATTTGTTCAGAGAGATAACCAATCAGATTGTAGTGGAGGTGGGTCCAAACAACTAGAAGAGGCAGGACCAACCAATCAGATGTCTTGGTCCCGCCACTTCTAGTTGCTTGGACCCACCTCTTGTATAATCTGGTTGGTTGTCTCTCTGAACCAATCAGATGCGTCTGAAATTTTCTAGCCCACCTGCCAGTTTTTGGTCAAACCCACACTGCTTGCAACCTACCACCTTCATTATTAGGCCATTAAGAAACAACTTCCTGGCAGGTGGTACTTCAGGAGCAGGACTGAGAAACACTGCTCTAGCCAGATATCCTTGCGGTCATTTGGCAGTTTAACCCTTTAAGTGTCTGCTCCACCAAATGGTAGACTACCGTTTGTATACCTTTGTAATACATAAACTGCATTTTTCAGTGTTTGAAAAAACTATTGAGTTTTGTTTGTATTGGCCTACAGACCTCAGAAATGATAACAAAAAATATTTCCAATGCCTTTTTCTGCATGCGGCCATGAAAGGGTTAAGTGCCCTGTTTTCCCCAAAGGTCCTGCTCGAGGGATCCTGCGTTCCTCACGAGGAGTGTCCCTGCTCCTCGTTCTCGCTCCATGGGCACCTGAACCTGACCTCAGAGGAATGGAAGCAGGAGCTTCCTCCTGGGACAGTCCTTCAGCATCTCTGTAACACCTGGTACCCCCACAGCTCTGCTTTAACCGCCTCATATTATTATTATTATTATTATTATGCCTGCATCCTCTGTGCGAATCACTCCCTCCCCCCCCACTTCCCATCTTAAGCGTTTGCCAGGGCGGCGTGTTTAACTGCTCTGAAGACACCTGCGATGGTGAGAGTCGTGTCCCTTCTCGTCATTACGTGGATTGTTAACTCCATCACAAGCCAAGATAGTTTGTTTCTTATTACGGGGGGTACACCCCTACTTAATATGCAGGACACGAGGCGCTTTAATGTAGTTTTAAACACTGTGAGTTTATGATATTGAGGTTTGACTCAGGCCTGTTTCCTGTTAATGATAATTCTGTCATGTTGGTGTAGATTTGGTGTAGAAAACCTGCCCTATAAATGACAACGTTTATAATAATATGATAATAATCTGCCTACTGCATGCTCTGTCTTTTATGCCTTGAATATGTCCCTGTCTCTACCCTGCCCTTGCAGTGCACTGCGACTGGGGCAGCTGGTCTGAATGGGGGCCCTGCTCTGCAACCTGCGACTTGGGGGTGCAGAGGTCTGAGCGGGCGGAGCTGAGGGCCCGGCAGTACGGGGGGGCGGAGTGTCAGGGGCCCTCAGCGCGCTCCCGGCCATGCTCGGGGCCTGACTGCGGTGAGTACAGAACAGTACTGTTCCTGACTTTTTTATTTAGTTTTTATTTTTATATCATTTTCAATTTTCATTTGAAATCCAGTTTACTTTTTTTCAGTGTGATTTTATTAGTTTTTAGTTTAAAGATATGTTTCTATTTATCTTTTATTTCCTGTAAAATACTTTGAATTACCTCTATGTTTGAAAACGCGATACATAAGCAAACCTCGCCTTTCCTGTTTAGTTTTTATGTATTTTAGTTTCAATTTACATTTTAGCAGTTCAACTTCTAGGGATAATTGAAAGAACTATATTATGTTCAGTGTTTACAGTTTTCATCTGGCTATAGTTCTGTATTTTGTCGTATCTTATTTTATTTCAGTTTATGAAGATGTTAACTTATGATATTAGTTTTAGTTTTTATTATCGATAATAACCCTGGCAGACAGAGAATGTACATGGGCTACTTTTATTGCTCTGCGTTGCAGGAATGTTTTAAAAATGTCGCATAAGCTGCAATCATGTGGCTCGTCACGCACAGTAAAGTTACACTTGTTATGAAGTAAAGCACGAACCCCCGGCATGACTAAGCACTCTGTACCTCCCTGAGGGCCATCAGGGGCCTGCGGCTCCGGTCGAGTTGCACTCGCCTCGCTCACGGGGGCGACGGCTTCGCGTCAGCTAGGCTACTTGTGCTGATTGCCGCAGAAGTGCCTCCCACAGACCACAGACCTATGTAGCACTCACTGGCCATCCAAAGCCGCTTGCTCCTCCTCCTTCTCTTCATGCAGGCATCTCTACGACTTCCTGTGGTCCATAGCGTTTAAAGAATAGAGACCTTATGGGGTGTCACCTAACCAGTGAACAGCGGCCAGATTCTGGATAATGGCGTGTGTACATTATTTTCTATATGCAGGGCCGGCCCAGCCATTTCTGGGGCTGTAAGCAAAGTTTAATTAACCCAGTTGTCATTTCTCATCATCCCTCCCATTCTGACAGGCTGATCAGATCGGGCGCCCCCTGGTGGGCACTGTGCCTTAAGCAACAGCTTTGTTCTCGTATACCTTGGGTTGGCCCTGTTTATATCGTGTTACACAAACTACTCCCCAAGATTTTGATTTCTGAGTGACTTGTATTTAAGGCCTAGACTTTGCAGTAGAGAATTGGCCTCACTAATAGCCTGACTGGATAACCCTAACCCCCCGCCTCCCATCTCTTTCAGCATGCCCCCCAGGAGAGCGCTGGAGGAGGAGCGGTTTGGGGGCGCCATCCCACTGTGAGAGGAGCTGTGCCGAGATCTACGAGGCCACCCCCACTAGATGCGGCGGCCCCGGGGTGGGGGTTAGGGGGGGCTGTGTGTGCCAGGAGGGTCTATACCGCAGCAGTGGGGGCGAGTGCGTGATCGCCGCGCTGTGCGAGTGTCAGGAGGCCGGGACGCCCCGAGAGGTATCCGCCCGTGGGGGTTGGGGGGGGCTGTGTGTGCCAGGAGGGTCTGTACCGCAGCAGTGGCGGCGAGTGTGTGATCGCTGTGCTGTGCGAGTGTCAGGAGGCCGGGACGCCCCGAGAGGTATCCGCCCGTGGGGGTGTCGTGGAAATGAGGCGGTGATCTGCCTGCGCCTTGTACAACATAGATTAATAACTCACCCACGTGTAAATGGCTGGGCCGTAACAGCCAATGAGCTTTGGCGGAGCCGGAGACGGATGTCCAAATGAGAGGAATATTGCAGTAATGAAATTATGCACTTTAGTCAGGGGATAAATTTCAGCAACCACCCCCCCCCCTTAAACTTTAGGAGTAGTTGCCTCAGGGAATATTTTATTACCAAGGATATGAATCATCTCCCTGCTCCAACTGACAAAACAGTCCATGTCTCTCGCATCTAATTTCATATGCAATCTGCTATTAAAACGAAGCCCGAGAACAAGGCGCGGGGCGGCGAGAGGCAGTGCCGACACCATCAGCGACGCCACGGCTGAGGAACTCCATCGTCCTCTCACACGGATGCCAGTGTCATTACACCACCTTCAGAAGGGCCTCCTCAATGCCCCGCTGCTTCAGCAGATCTCTGTCTATCCTTCGGTTTATTTCCAACAGGCAGAAAACTTTACCCTCTATAAAGGGGCCTCCCACTATTTTTCCCCTAGGGCCAAATTCCATAAGCAACACAAAGCCAAGGTCCACTGCACCTGGTGGTGGGGGGGTCCCCTGACGATAAAATCTCTCAACGGGGGGGGAGAGGGCAAAGGGGAGAGGGTACAAGACTGGAATTAGCCAGTTGGTGACCACTGGTCTATAAGCAATGCTGTCTGTGCCCAGCTTTAATCAGTCAAGTAAATACAAACTAATTATTTCTATCCATTTTCAATAACTGTTAGCACAGTTCTGGTGTGGAGCTCATCCCTAGAGGCAACGGGATTAAACCAGTAAAGCGCTGAATATGATACTCACACACATACATGTTAAGGGCAAAGCTGAGATCAAAAAGCCGGTCTTTGGATTGTGTGAAGAAACCTGCATTAAACAGAGCAGCTTAGCTACAGACAAGAAGGTGCAACATTTCAATCCAGTGGCCTGATTTGAATCCACTGCTCTGGAGGTGTGAGATGTGAACTCACTGAGCCCCAGCACCATTGCAGTCCGCTACCTACTTTCTAAATGTTTCATAAATGCATTTATACACCTCTTTTCACCCTGAGCACAGAAGGGCGTCATGCCGTCTGATCTCTAAGCTAACGAGCCACTAGAGTGGAAATCCCGAAAGCCTACCCAGTCTCAATGTTACTTCACACTGAATCCCAGTGATTAAACACTCAGCTTCCTTGTGCCATTCTGTATTAGCAATTCTAAATCCAGTATGGCCACTAGCAAACCCTGAGCAAAGATGTGTGGACAAAATGGAAAAAAAGATCTAATAACTTAGATGAGAGACTTCCTGTATAAAAAAGATACTATCAGTGCGTACCAATTGAATGTACAGGCAGTAGTGTATACTCATATACTCAAGGGAGGGTATACTTGTATACTCAAGGGAGGGTATACTCATATCTCTATACTCTCCCTTGTATATACAACTGTCTGTAAATTCAATTCCATATATATATTTTACTTTATATATATTATATATAGTATATATATTATACTTTAACGTATTATTTGCACTTTCTGGTTAGATGCTAAACTGCATTTCGTTGTACCTGTACAATGACAATAAAGCTCAGTTTTATCTAATCTAATCTAAATACCAGCATCCGGTAGATGTGGCTAAATTTTGTGGTGTCCAGTCACTTCCAGTCACATAAGCTGTAAAAAACAAACAGGGTGTGAGGGTCAGAAGAGGAGGATAAGGAGGATAAATCGAAGAACTGTCCAGAACGACGTTGGACGTGTCTGATTAATGGAGAGGCCTAATTAACCAAGCTGATACTGATCATCCTGATCCCTCTTTTTCTCATTTACTCAGTGGCCTCATGGGAAAAAATGGATGACAGTGTAGGACTGATATCTTTCACGAAAACAATATGACAATGTTCCACCAACAGTTGGACGATGCACAGTGCAGAACATCATAAAAACAGTGATACTTTTAAACAGAGACAAAATTAATGAGGGTAAATACACTGAGATACTTTGAATATCAAGTCCTATTAGGTTATAAAATTAAAGCAGCTTGTTGTGTTCAGCAGGCGACGTGTTGCTGATGAGCTCGAAAAGCATCACCCAGAAAGGCTGTGACGGTATCTGAACACGATGGCTGTTTCTAACATCACTGTTCCCATTGGGGATGTTCATTGACAGTACAGGGCAAGATGACTAACAGAATGACTAAACAATAGATTGTATTCAACCTCAATTCACAAAGACTCAGCAGAAGACATCTCTGGCTGATACTTCATTGAACTAAATCATCCAACAGCCCTGCATCCCAATAGCAGATTTATTGAGCTGAAAAGACAAAGTTTGGGTCCCAGTTGATGTTTGCCTGGTGGTCAAAGCTCACTACAGACAAAAGACAGCCATCAGGGTTGAAACGCAGCCTTCATGTTTTCCTGCAGTGCGCATTATGTGAGCTGTTGAATACATTTAGCTAAGAGTCTCTTGTGCAATAATTATATGCAGTTGATTATCTGACACATCCAATTGTTACCCATTTCTATAGCATGCTGTTTTGCTAGAACAATTCAAATTAAATATCTTGCTCAAGGACCCATCCTGCTGTCTTCAGACCCAGTTCCCCTGGTTCCTTCCTTTCTGATGTAGGGTATTGACAGGCTTGAGACAGACTGTCAAGCCTGATCTGTGGGTCATTGTCATTCTGAACACAGTTCCATAGATATATTCTTCCCAGGCACTCGTATTTACAAGTCAGTTATAGTGGGAGACCAATTTCTCAACTTTTCCCTGTCTGCATTCACACCACTGAGACCTGGAAGGCTTACAAAGAAACCAAGCGTGCAGAACTGAATGCATTAATAAAACAGAGTGAGCGGTAAAATTCATATGCATCAAACCGTCGACACCATAGATGTGGACATCTGTCGGATGGGGGAACTGTGAGCTGCTCCTGAAAGATGTACAGCAGCTAGCCCATCTAAGGAGTTGAAAAGTCAGCTGTTTGTTCCTCTAAAGTCTGTTGCAGCATGTACACAGATCAGCTTGCTTGCATCACTTTGTAATGAATCACTGCTGTTAGATCACAAAACCATGCACCTCTCTGTCAGATAAGATGTGACAATTGATTATTTGACATTATACCTTCAAGCTAAAGCAAGACATTTGAAAGCTATCGACTGGGCTTCTCAGCCTATATTCCATTAGGTGATGGACAAATTGGCAGGCATCTCCAAACTATTAGGCCAACTAGTACAAAGATAAGTAATTTGGCGCTCAGACGAACCAGTGTCTGCCTAGCAGGAAACTCATGACTGAAAGCAGAACTACGGTGACTTGGAAATGGATAAGAACTTATGAAGTCTGCAGAAATGCCAGGACAATAGGATGCATCCATCCTGCCATCTTCTAACCGCTTATTCTGTGCAGGAGCCTATCTCAGAGAGTACAGGGTACGGGTACACCCTGAATGGGATACCGTGCAGAATCGCACGTTGGGTACCAGTTAGAAACACCAGGAATAACCCTGTGTGACATTGGGAGGGTATGACCTCTCAACCCCTGGAGATGTGGGCCACTACGCTGCCTCTCTGAGGAACATTCCAGAAAAACTACTTTTCTCTAGAGACCAGCAGTTGTGCCTGTTGTTTGATGGGAAATCTCCCATCTCCAAAAGCGTTTCGGCCAATCATCTGCCAAATGGAAATATGAAACATACGTTGCTTCAGATAGCTGTTTAAACTAAACACATGGGCAGGTTTAAATGTCAACAGGACTGAAATCTCAAATCAAATAATGAATCCGAAAGAAGCCAGTTCATAAATGAATGGATGCAAAGTGTGAAAAGTTGCGAAACTCAAAAAAGCTCTGAGTCACCCTCCTGGATGACAAATGCGTTCACATGCCCCTTAATCAAAAATATATTTATGTTTGTAGCATCACAGCTCAGACGTTTTTAATGTCATAAGGGATAAAATAAAGAGAGAAGCTTCATTTTGTGGAATTGATTCATAGAGCTATATTACTCAGGTTCAGTAGGTATCACTCAGCAGATGTACCTATATTTTCATAATCCTATGAATAATGTGAATGTTCTCCCATTTCCACGAGGCAAGAAAACTACATAAACAGCTCTGGCGAACCTCTCCTGTATGGGCGACACAATCAAAGGTACGATAGGTTAATTATAAAGCAAGCATGTTTGTTTACTTATTTTAAATGAGATTAATTGGTTGCCTAGCAGCAGAATCGTGGATTGACAGACCTCCCACCTCTGTTTGTTTTTACATTTTTCCTGTCCCATGCATACCGTTTTTCTTAGAATAAAACTCCCATAATTCTGTTTGCAAACGGCCCAATCACAGCACAGAAGCTCATAGGTGCTGTTATAGATTGGCATCAGTGCGTAGCAGTTCCATCTCCGGCTGGTACGGCTACTCTGCTACGGGGTGCCCTTGATAACAATAAGGCCTTCAAGGTAATGCATCTCTGCCATCAGCGACTGACTGAGTTTGAAATCAACTGTTGACTTTGGCCTTTTCTGTGACTCGAAAGTGCCATCCCAGGGGGCTCTCTGCCTTTAAAGAATCTGGAACAGCCTGCGGATACAGCATTAAGAGTAACAGAAGCGGAACAGCAGTAGCGAACCAGGAGTAACATAAGTAAAATGACTGATTAGACTGAGCTTTGCAACTTTGGAGCTTTAAGATGAGACCTCGACATGGACAAACAGCCACAACAGTTTAAGACACAGTTTGTTTCAGCTTGATACACAATGAATACTCTGTGCTGAAGTACATGGACCAGAATTATGAAGAAGCATCTACACAACACATCTACAGTCTCTGGCTGGCCTGGTGAGAGTATTTTCCTCCTTTGTTGTTATGGTTACAAAGCAGAAAACAGGCGCTTTCTCCGCTAACAGCATGTCGCCTAATAGTTTTCTTTATACATTCAGTCAATTCGCACACAATGGCAGAGAGATACAGCACTATTTGTAATGACCCTCCTGAGTTCTTTTCATAGAACCAGCCCCTCTAGACCTTTCCGGTAGTTAAGTGGAGACCACTGTGAACAGGTGCACGTATGATTAATGGAACATGGAAGAGAGAGAGGATTTCTGTTTGAGGCAGATTTTGGCCTAGGTACCGATCCATCTGGGCCACTTGAATGAGCCAAAATCCTGCCACTACTTCACATCGCCAACTGTGAGATGCTCCCTGTTTCAGGAAGAGCACCATCTAGGAAATTGGCCCCTGATCTGCCAGACTGGATGGATAATGAACCCTGGAATGCTTGGCTTTGCTCACTGCAATGATGTCTCACAGCTCTAAAGTTAGCACCTGACAAAAATACTAAAGGGCACATCAAAGTGGGACTGTAGAGAAGGAAGATCTTACGCTTAAACCAAACCCATGTTAGTTACATCGAAAGGGTCAAGCATTTACAGGAAGCAAGTCTTTTAGAGCCCAGTGTGGTACATAATCCAAATGTACAAAATCTTAAAGACAACAAAGAAGGTTGATACTTGCTACAGCTGTTAGCGCTGATTCAAGGACACAAGGCTGCAAGGGTGGAACGGCGGGAACCAGCTAAGGGCCAGTGCAGATAAAACTACGTAATCACCCTATGTAATGAAGGGTTCCTATGAGTGTCTCATCGGCACTAGAAAAGGTTTCATTAGCAGAAGTGGCAGTGACTCTCACTTGTTTGGACTACTTAATATGTTCTGATGGTTTGTCAAAAAGATCTGAGTTTGTGACTTTTGGCACTGGATTCAAATCGAACAGCTATTTTCATAATTCCAAAGCGATTTTTCTATCACATTTACAATATATCGGTATCCCCATTATACTTATGTCATTGCTGAAATGCATCACATTAACTTTGGTGACCCATCCTGACAGCAACACCTAATTCAATTTTTCCATCGGTCATGCTCGTCCAATCAATGGAAACACAAGTGACTGAAGTGAACCCTGCATCTTGGAATTGTTCAGTGGTCTGAAGGCAGTGTTTCCCAACCCGGTCCTTGGGGACTCCCCCAGACGGTCCACGTTTTCACTCCCTCCCAGCTCCCTGCCAGACAGTCCACATTACCGGGAGCTGGGAGGGGGCAAAAACGTGGACTGTCTGTGGGTCCCTGAGGACTGCGTTGGGAAACACTGGTCTAAGGACGACGTAGGGTGTTTTTAAAGGTGTAAGACAGATTTGAGTTTTTGAAGCACTAATGTGAAAAGTCCAAGAAAGGCTTTGAACTTGTGTAAAAATACATGGCATACACATGAAAAAGATAAGGGTGTAGCATATTGGAACCTGAAGAGGTGGATGTTAGCTGCAGATCCAGGTAAATCCAGTAGTGTTATTCATTGTGAAAGTGTCTGGGGTCCGTCAACTTGAAGCAAGGCTGGATTCAAAATGATACATCTGAGTTTCTTTTAAAAAAAATATGTACACACGACTTTTAACCCAGTGATGGCATCTTTTTTTAACTTTTTTTCACGTCTGTCTTTACATTCAGGGAAATACATTGATACAATAGCAAGATTAAGATCTTGACTTTGACAAAACCATGTTTTCTGGGTTAAAAGTCAGAGGTGAGGGATCTGGGGTGTCACACAGAGAGTATTAGGAATTTCAGGCCACAAAACAATGTTATAGATGCTTTGTGGTCACACGGATGCCTGGTAGTCACGTCTGAACACCTGAAGTTAGGAACAAAAAAACCGTGACAACAAACAACGGGGAAAAGAAGATGGAAATTCAGTATTATTTATTTTAAAATAAGTTTTTATTTGGATCTTTACCGTATGTTTCCATGCCATTAAAACCGCTTTCCTTCTCTCTATTTCCAAACAGCTAAAAACAGTGATTTTCCTTCACTGTCCTGATTTTCTGTTATTGAAGTTCATTTCTTCTTAAATAAATCTCTTTAATAGTAGATATCAGCATTATTTTCTAATTTACAAAAAATAAAATCAATGAAATGACAGCAACTCTGTTTACAAAATAAAACTACAAAAATAATGGTTTTTTATATATGGAATGCCAACAGGAAAGGAGAAGTGAAGACTTCCCTTTCCGCAGTTACAGGTGACCCCAGGTGACGCCTGTTCCAAAGCAGCATGGGCTATTAAGTTCTCATTTACATTCCTGTGACTTCCCATTCAACCACGTTACATGAACAGGTATCTAGCAGTGTTTTAGTAACTGAATGACAAGACAAAAGCTGTCCTTTAAGGCAAGGCAGACATCTTAGCAAGCTCGCTCAGTGCAGATTAAAGCAATTAATATACTGTTTTTGAAAAGGCTATTAATCTTTGGCACCTATTTAATTGCTTTTCAGGCAACTTGACCCTGGTTTATTTTTTTATTTTCTTTGCCAGTGTAAGAGGAGCTAATTTAGTTCTAATTCATATGCAGGACTCAAATCTAGTTTTGAGACATTAATCATTATATAGATATTACATGTATATTATATATTATATTATATTCCCACAATGCCAAAGATAAAGTGAGCTCAGAAAACCCAAACTGAACACATGACTCCAGGCTGTCTGTATAAGATTGGGGTGGGGGGGGGCACACAGTGCTGCCTGGAGCCGTTGGCATGCTGTGGTGTCAGCCATGTCAGAGGCTGCCCCCAAACACACCTTAATGCTGCCTAGTCATGTGATCTGGCCAGCCTCTCTTAATGTCACAGGCCAGCTGAGGTGATGCACCATGTCCCCAGGAACGGTCACACACCTCCCAGGCCGTAACTTCCACTGCTAAACATCCTTGGCCCATGAAATGGAGAAAGAAAAAAAATGTAGAGCCTGCTGAGTGAAAGCTCTCAGATTAAGCCCAACTGCGAAGGACTCAATTTATTTAAATTTTGATTAAGTTTTTCCGTAATACAAAGCGTAATCAATCGAGTGCTCCGAAATCCCTAAAAAGCTGTCATGGGAACTCCACATTTTCATTCATCTTTCACACATGGAACTCGACTCAGCGCAGTGAGAGGCGATGAAGTTATTTCAGATGAATTTCACAGTGGCGTGGGCTTCCTTCAGTCCGCCCAAGGGGATGCGGCTTCAGGGGAGGGGTGCAACTGGCAGGAGCCCCAGTGCCAGCCGGGCACAGGCAAATGGGGTGGAGGGGGGCCATGGTGCTCTGTGGAGGGAAAGCTAAGGGCACCGACTCCGAACCGGGGGCGGGAGCCAGTGCCGGGCAGGCAGACTGCTGACTCTACTGCTGTAGCCATGAGCAGGGAATTCAGTCTGAAGAGCGGCAGTGCATATCCAAGCTATGTGAATGGATTAAAAAAAATAAACAGCAAATTACCTAAGCCTCTTTTGATACACGCCATTGGGAATGAGCACTCTGTCCTCGTGGTGACCAGCAATCACTGCACACTGCCGCCAAGAGGCCCTCCCAGAGTGACTGTTCCGATGGCGGATTCTTTAAGGTCGCCTCTAAGGTCAAAGACGCCCTATGCAGCACCACTGCTCTAAGATCTCCAAGCTCAAGATCCTGGGAGGTCCTAAGTCTCCCCCAGCCATGTTTGCTGTATCTAAGATACAGGTTAAAACTGAGGTCTATTGACGGTGCCTTAAATGCGATTCAAAAGTGCTTCGTTTTGAGAAATAAGATGGAGCCAGTGCAGCGTGCTCTTCCAGTTAACACGCTCGAAACGTCAACCATCAATGCCGCTGGCTTTCCGCCAGTTTGCCCAGAGGCACAGGGGCAGACGGTTCTCATCTTTCCTTCCCAGTCCAAAGGCCAGCGCATCCTCGCTCACTATCATCGACTCTTCCGAAGTGGACGATGAGACCAACTGAACCAGGTTGCCATGCGTTTCAGACAAACCTAGAGAGTCAACATGCCGGACTGTACATGCTTTGGGACAATAGCACAAATTGGTCAATTTCCTTTTCGGTTTTCCACCCGTGATGGGAGCCAGCAGTAATTCTTCCCACAAAGCCACCGAATTTAACAAAATTCTTTAACTATGATAAAACACATTTTAGAGTGATCACATTTTGCCGCTAAAAAGGGGATGTGGCTCTTTCATAGCCCTCATCCAGGGGGTAAATCCTTACAAAAGACTGCCCAAATAGTATCTTGTGAGAGTATTCACATATTCACGTTATTTTGGGGCAGTTTCAAGTTAAATTACCAATCACATTAATTCTAGTTTTAGAGCTTCCAAATCAGCCTGGCACCAAAATGGAAACTGTGCACATTTTCTTCTGGGGAGGACCCAGACGGCAGGGAACAGGTCATTTTCACATCTACGGGTGTAACATCCCAGTAACTTCAGGAAGTGAACACACTTGGACAAATGCACAATTTAACAAACGATGCAGCAGTCATTACAGTGCTGGACTTCACGCCGTCTGACATGCATCCTTAGGGGTGACCACTCTTCTGTTATCGAGACACGAAGCGCTCACTGGCCAGTGCTTATAGCTTAAGCTTTTGTCCTTTTGCTCTTATCTGAGTCTGTCTGCCCCCTTGCCCCCCAGCCCCCAGCTCACATAGCTCTGCTCTCAGCTTCTACACGCACACAGTTGATCACATACAGGACATTTACACTTTCACACAGGGTACTGATGCCTTTAGGTTAGTTTTGTCGTGATGGCACAGAATGTACACTTCAAAATCTTTATTCATTTACCGCTTGTGGCTTTGATGGATGACTATATGTCTTAATTTTGGGATACATGCCCAGGGAGTCTGCACATTGCCTAAAGGAAGCTTTTCTTGATTACTGGCCAAATATAGGAAATGGACCAAGCATGACAACACACAAGAAAAAAAAAGTGGAATGAAATTAAAAAGCTGGGATCAAAAATAACAACAAAATAATAACAAAAAATGCATTCAGGACATTGGACATTTACAAGCACAAAGTGCACAATGACGGTTATTTACAAATACACAGCAGTCCTTCAAGTCAAGTTATTGAACAAAAAAAAATTCATAATATAAAGACAGGTAAAAGACGGAAACGGGGCCACGTTGCTCCAAAGATGACAGTTAACATTATCCACGCTTCCCGAATCTGAAATGTGCGTGTGGGAGTGTGTGAGTGTGTGGGCCAAGTTTTTCTTTTTTTTTTTTTTTTACATACATAAAGGTATTTTACTACTAATATTTTTACACTAATACTGGTGGAGGGCGGGGCCTTCCCTCTCGAACCCTCAGCCAGACCCTTCGCAGGTGGGGTGACAGGCAGCCGCACACATGCTTGCTCTCTCTCCTTTGCAGGAGGTCTGGGATGCAACGGGTGAGGGCTTGGGGAGTAGGGAGAGCAGGGTTTTGGGGGTTGGGGGTCTGCCATCACCAGTCTGCATCCTCCTCTATGTAATAGTCAGGAGTGGAAGTACCATCGAACAGGCCTGGGTCCAGGGACTTGCGCTGTTTTCCTCGGGCGAAGACTCGTGACAGAGAACCCAAGCCCATCTTCTCCTTCTTTTTCTTACGCTTCTGGTCTTCCAGGTCCTCTAGAGACTGTGGCCAGATCAGGAAAGAGGGAAACGGGAGACGGAGGAGAGAGAGAAAATACCAAGAGAGAGAGGGAAAAACACGGGAGAGAAAATGAAAAGAGAAGGTGTCACCGGTGGGCAGCCTCAGTCGGTAGCCAAAGATTGAAGAGGATTTCAGTCATTATTAAAGGACGAGCTTGAATGGAGGCAGTGTCACACTTACAGGAAGCATGGCGAGAGAAAGAGAAACACATACTGGCCAGCAGGATGAACATTTAACCGGGTCAAAGGTCATCCGAAACTCCCTTAAGCGAGTCGATGCAAAGAGAGCAACAAGCTTCCTCGCTGCGTTGCAGCGCTGAAAAGTCCCATTCGACGCCTGATGTAAAATGCGCCAGAATGCAAGGTAGCGGTCGTTGGCACACATGTAAACACCACACTACAGATTTCCCAGTGTGTAGAGTGGGGATAAGCACAAAACAGCACTCGACATGAAAGGCGAAGCATCCCGCTAACATGAGCCAATGGGCATGGACGTCAACAGGCCAACAAAGTGAAAGCAAAAGAACTGGGAGCAGAAGGCAACTGTGGAGGAACGGCGTCCCTGGAAGCTCTTACATTGCAGAGAGAGTGCGTCCGGTGCCGTGGGGAGTTGATGTCGCTGGGTGTGGAGGAGCGATCGCCCTCGGCAGCTGAGGCGTCCGAGATGATGGAGGGCTGGCGTGAGTGACAGGGGCTCACCCTCACAGCCGCTAGGGGAGGAACACCACCACACTGTCATTTACGCGGCTAACGCTAGGTGATACGCTACAGGAGCAAGGCTAACTACAACTATTGATATATGCATTTATTTCACCTAGCTGATGACATTCCCACATGCTAATGCTGCTAACTGAACTATCTGTGCCCACAGTGTAGCTACATTTAACACTCATTAACTTGGCTGATGGTACCCTGCCGTGTAAGGCACAGTGTGATGACATCAGCAAAACACCTACACAGCTGAAAGAGACAAAAAATGGCCTGGATGGAAGTTGACAGAGGCCCTGTAGGTGTGTGAGTGTGAGCGCCCTGCGGTGTGTTGGCGACTGCCCAGGGTTGGTTCCCGCCTGCGCCCATTGTTCCCGGGATAGGCTCCGGTCCCCCTCGCGATCCCAGTTGGGATTAAGTGGTTTCCGAAAATGGATGGATGGATGGAAGTTAACAGAAGGATTAGTTAACAAGAGTACACCAGATTACATTTACATATTCAGATAAGCAGTTATAATGCATGTCTGAACACATTTATGAGTGATCATCCTCCTGGCTATTTTCATGCTTTTTAAATTGAAGAAGCCAGTGCACTTTTTCTGCAAAATACAATTAATTTGTCATACAGCTTAATACTTTGTTGGTGTTCCTACCATTTGCTGACCGAGGGCCAGAATTCTGTCTTTCCACTCAGTCATATAAAGCATATTTCCCATTAAAAATACTGTGGTATAAAACATGACTCCTGCTGAGAAGACTGCTGTGTAAAACACCTGGTTCCCACCGAGTACTCAAACACCCAGTTACCATGGAGATCACAGTGGTATAAAACACCCGGTTATCATGGGGAACACCGTGGTATAAAACACCCGGTTATCATGGGGAACACAGTGGTATGAAACACCTGGTTACCTTGGAGAACACAGTAGTGTAAAACACCTGGTTTCCTCTGAGAATGCAGTGGTGTAACACACCCAGTTCCTTTTAAAAATGTAGTGATGTAAAATGCCCAGTTTCCATAGAAAACAGAGAGGCTTTGAGAACACAGCTGCAAAACCCTCAGTTCCTAAATGAGACTGGGGGGTCCCACCTTGCCTGTCGGCGGGATGGGGAGTGTGCCCATGGTACAGCGTCTGCTGGCTCTGCCGGATGGCGGCTGTGAGGGGCAGGTCCGCCTGTACCACCCATTCCTGGTTGCCATTGACGACAGCCTCAGTGGGCATGGCCAGGGAGTGCCGTTTGGGCACGTCCTTAGTGAGCGTTGCCAGGGACTGCTTTGCCTGTGGGAGGTGGTGGGGGGGGGTGTGTGGAATAAACATACACAGGATTGTCAGCCTGGGGACCCTAAGAGAACGAAAGCTGTGCTCAGAAGACTCCAGCAAAATGCTATTTGGACAGTCTTTTGTAAGGATTACCCCCTGGAAGAGGGATATGAATGAGCCTCATCCCCTTTTAGGCATCCAAGAGCTTATCAATTATATGACATGTTGTTGTTGTTGTTCTGAACAATCTGTGTCACACTCTGCCGGCTGACAGTTGGGGAGGTGTGGAGAATGCCTGCCGGCTGTGTTTACTGACAGTGTGTGCAGATAGAGAGAGCGGGCAGTGATGAAGCCATTGCATAACCGTCAAGAGCTATAACTGTTATCTGGGCCATCACTGAAGCCTGCGGCTGCCTTCTGGGGTGCAGTGGGATGGGTGCAGTGGCATGTGAACCACAGCTGAACCTCATAACACCCAAGGAAGGCCCCAATTAAGCATGTGCATGAAGACCACTAGGTTTTAACCTGAAGTCTCAGTCAGAAAGAAATTCCTTGTACTTCTCTGTACTTGGCAAATAAAAAGATTCTGATTCTGAGAAAGTTGCATCGTCATACTCTTGAACAAAGTTCAAATGTGCCTGATGAGTTTTGTTTGTGTTTTCAAATGATTGTCCAGTAAAATGACTGCTTGTGAGAGAGAGAGAGAAAGAGAGAGAGAGAGAGAGAGAGAGATATGGCAGGGGAGGAGGCAGTGTCTGTGAGTGGAAGGTCTCAGGTTCAAATCCCAGGGGTGGCAGACTCACCCGGCTCTGACTAAAGAGAAATAGACGTTTCTGTGGATAAAAGCATCTGCTAAATGATCCAATTTTGCCCATTTTTTTAGCTAAATAATTTACTGAAATGACTCCGATTAAACACCTTGGTCAAGAGGCTCTTTCTGGGACTTGAAGTGGCCTTGGAGCTATAAAAAAAAAACAAAAAAAACAATCCACACTAATCCTATGAACAACAACAACATGTGATGCAATAAATAGTACAGCAGTAGAAAACAGACACACAGGCATTAGGAGCCTGGGAGCACAACGACACACTATCACAGTGCATGGAGGTGAGCCAGTGCAACCAGAACCAGTGAAGAACCCATGTTCATTACATCAAAACCCAAATCAGTCCCCCAGGACAGCCCCGAATAACAGGACCCTAACACAACCATAATTACACATGCAGGGAAATCACTTTCTATAGGCACTCCAAACAGTCACCACATCACTCTGCTTGCGTCAGATTGGTTACACCCTGATCACGCCTTCTGATGGAATCCCAAAAATGCAATTATAATTGATGACGAATCAGTTTTGCCATCTCGTTGGACCTTGCAGGGCCATGAAGGGAGAGAAGCGGTGCTTCTTAAATCGTGCCCAAGATCCAAAAATAAGCAAGTGCAAGATCAACCATAGATGGGTTAGGATGACCGGCAGACAGCCACCTGTTAGTGGACAGACGTGCAAATTGAAGTCCCAGACTCTCCAGGTGATCACCATACACTGGGAGGTGGGGGCAGGGGTGTTCAGAGCAAGCCCAATCCCAGGCTGAACGGGGGGGGAGGGGTGGGTAAGGGGGCAACTGGTCTTACCGCCGTGGCCCGAGGTGAGGGCTCCTTCTCCACTGGGCGATCAAACACCCGGTACTCCATTTTCTGAGCCACACAGTTATTTATCTGAGGAGACAAGCCACACGCACACAGACACACGCTCACGCTGAAGGTCCACCAGTGACAGGCCGCTTCCGCCAGAGTCCCAGCAGCATTAAATAAAAATAATAAAAAAACTGACACAAGCAAGGAAGGGATCACAGGCCGGCCTCCTCCGAGACTCAAATACTGTACGCTCTGTCTCTGCCGTAACAGAGGAGGCTATGGAAACTCACTGGAGCAAGTCTGAGAGCAGACTCAGAGCTCGCTAATGAACATCTTACATGTC
>JAODKC010000107.1:3801197-3825091 GCA_026777985.1 Mormyrops attenuatus | reverse complement strand
CCCCGCCGGCCAGCCCACCCCCCCCCGGCAACTGACCCCCTTCCTTTGTTTGTCGGTTGGGTCGGGGTGTGTGGGGGGGGGGGGGGGGGGGGGGGATGGTTCTCCTGCTCTGGTTGCTCAGCTGGAGCTCGAAGGCCTGGTGCGTTTCTCGCAGGTGGGGGGCCGGCATGATAACACTGCAGAGAATGTTGGGTAAATGGAGGCATTCTCTCAGGCTGACGGGTAGCAGAAGGCCCAGCCGAGGGGTGGGGGTGTCATTAAAGAAATCTGGCCTGAGAGAATCCATCACCCCCGAAACACCTGTGATGGGTATGTGGAGGGCGCTGCTGCCCACAAAGCGGGAGGCACATTCCTGCAGGCTGCCTTCCAGTGGGGGTGTCCAGGAGTAAGCGGTGTTGCTGTATGGCTGCTTTTCCATGTGTTAGTGTGTAGCATATCTGCATGTGAATAAACAGGTTTATATGCAGGAGTGATTCTAGGATTGAGTTGGGGGCTGTAAGACGGGGGACCAGCCTTATCATTAGCCAGTGATATGCTTTGAATTGGTGAGTGACAGGGGATGGAGCACACTAGGGGCCAATCAGCTTTCAGATGGGGTCAGAGGCCCCGTGGCCCCGTCCCTGTATACACCCCCATTCAGTTTGCGTTTGTGTGTATGTGTTCTTACCATGGCCAGCTCAGCCTCTAGCTCCTTGATCCGGTTCTCCTTCAGGTCCAGCTGGCTGCGGAGCGCCCCCGCATGCTCCGTGGCCTCTTTGGTCTGCCTCCGCAGGTCCCACTTCTCCCTCTCCAGAAGATCCTTCTCCTTGGCCAGGGCCTTCACCGCGTCCTCGCTCTCCTGCAGGATGCATCTCCAGCTCCATCAAAGGGAAATGAGTCGCAACTTCAAAAAGCCCCTTAAAATGCCTCTTAAAAGCCCCACGAAGGTCAGCAGGTACTGCTGTTCATGGCAGAGTCACATCTCAGAAAATTAATGCCATCCATTCTCTACATTAACGAAAATTAGCTCACCTCATCTTTTTTAATTGAACTTCACTTTAACTAAGATCCCTTTTAGATTTACAGTGAGTTAATGAATACTGAATTAATTTGCTAACAGTTAATTATAAAAGTTTTGATATCAGCTATGATATCAGCTGCCTGTGTGCTTCCGTTGTTTTCTGGCACTAGGGTGCGCTATGTGGGTGAATCCCATTCACCCGCACTGTGGATTGATGTCGGGTTCGAGGCCTACTTTTCTGTGCTGCTCATAGTTGCGGATGAAGTCCCTCAGCTGCTCCTCGCGGCTCTCCAGCGTGGTATACAGCTGCTGCATCTGGTTCACCAGGTCAGCTTTCTCCACCTTCAGCCGTTTGCGATCCGCCTTCATCGCTGCGGGCAAAGAGGACCGGTTGCCGTCAGTCAGACCACCTTGGGCTGTCCCTTCTGTGTCCCACGTGTCACCAGCTTCATCCTGCCTCAAACCTAATCCCGTCCCACGTGTCTCCTGACAGCATTCAAATTGAGAGGGATCCTGGGGAGTCCAGGAACCCCCCCCTTAGGAGAGAAAAGAGGCACCTGGGGTGGGATCCTCTTAAAATGACCAAGATTCACTGTCACCCCCCTCCCCCCAGAAGTGTCAGCTATACTGAATTAAGCTGGGAGACCTTGATTCTACCTTTATGGACACTTGTTATTTCACGGCATGGTTGGACTGCAAACCAGGGAACCCCAGGGCTAATCCTACCCTGTCCCATACCTTCCCTGCCATTTTCCCTCGTGATTCCCATGTCATGCAGAGACCGAACACCGGATATCAATGCTCCTCAATTGAATTTGATTCCATTAAAAACATTTCACTCCTCAACATGGTTGATATTGGCTCTAGAAAATAGCATTACAAGTAGACCCATGGAGCAGATTTAAGAGGGGCACAATCTCAAGGATTTTGTCTTCTGAAGTACATGTATTCTTTGTTTGTTTGCAAACTCCATCCATATTTACAAAATACGATTGTCTAGATGTGAGGGCTTGTAGGACATAGTGTGCAAGTAAATTGTTCTGACAGCAATATCACATTACGAGCAGGGAACCCGTGTTGCAAAATGGAAATTACGAGGATGGGTGTGTGCAAACAGGGTGAAACTGAGCCAACGTGCTTTTCAACGAATGAGAATTTTGATCCGTAAACACATCCCTTTAAAAACTGAGCCAACACTCTTTTTAATGAATGAGGATTTCGATCTATAAACACACCCCTTTAATGTCACACGCTTCATCTCTCTGCAGGACACCAAGGTCAGACTGTACCAGAAGTTCCAGCTGATACTGTAAAACCACTTTTGGCCTGTGACATATCAAGATTAGGTGTATTCAAAATCTGAAAGGAAAATTACACGAGGCATTTTTCCTCTCATTAAAACTCGCTCTTCTAGGATGCTCCATCTTTTATACCTTTTACTGTGAGCCCATATTCAGTTAAATGTCAGCTGCTCAAAACAGAATCACTGACTAAAGGTTTGTAAGCGTAAGAGTTAAATTGCACATATTAAATGGAGGGCGATCACAGAGAAAATCTCTTCCTAGGTCCCCATGCCTCACGGGTGATAATAGAACGCAAATGAAATAATGAAACTGTTACATTAATATCTTTGTTCTTGGTAGCTTGCCCTACATGACGGACCATTTTTATCAATTTGTGCGTGAGGGCCATCTGAAGTTACTTAAGTAAAGCAGATCTCAGCCGTGGGGGGTGTTTCTCTAGGGGGCCTCATTCCCTTCTTTCTCTCACTGATCGTCTCCGTACCTATGAGCTGGGCTGAGCGACCTACTGACAGCCTCCGCTTTGCACGTTTGCAGTGGACGTCTGGGGTGTTCCTCAATACCAACATCGCGAAGATCATACTTGTGGTCTTGGCAAAACCGGTCTTGCTCACTTGCCTCCCCAGAACCAGCTTGGGACACAATGAATCACAGGATTTGGTCTCACTTGGCGAGGATGCAACTGTTGTGTCCTTGATGTTTGGGGCAGAGCAAGAACAACATCCGGGGATTTTTACCGTCCTCTGTACTTCTGTACTTCAGTTCTTGAGTATTGGAACTGGTCTTCAGCAATGGAAGATGACGTAAAATGGGGACACGAGAACACAAGTGCGGTCAAGTATGCATATCGAGAAACGCCCCTGCTGTTGTGTGGCAGAGGAAACTAGGCAGAGCAGGTGACGCAAGGGTCAAAGGTCAGCCCAGGCACTAAAGGGCAGCCCTGAGGTCGTGACTCAGCTTCTACGTTAAGCTGTGTTGAATAATTGGAAGGATTCAGCGCTGTCGCTACCACAGCTGTGCGTATGAAGCACATAACATGTTCCTGGCTGATGATAGTAAGATTAGAGTAGCCTCAACTATTACCTGGAACAAATGACAACATCACCGAACTTTATCCTAGTGCTCTGGTGCTATTAACCACCTGCTATTCTGTTTGCCTAAGAGGTCATTTTACGCAAAGAAACTTTCAAAGCTGACACTTTCAAGCTTAAACCGCTTAAACTGTTAATTACTATCCTCGTCTGATATGCCCCTCCCCTGTACACCATGTAACCATAGAGAGACATGTGACAGACACTGTCACCCCGACTGCTCTGCCAATACATGGGCATTTAGGGACCTAGGATGGGTTGCTCAATGGTTATAAATAACGTATGTTCCTCACAGAAGACATTAACGAATGCCATCCCCTCTGGTTACATGCCTCTTCCTCAAATTCTGGTCAAATTCTGGAATGCTGGGAAGTAAATCTTTACTGTTAAGACACAGACAGACAGGCAGACATAGAGGACCTTCTATGTTTCTGGAAATCTACCATAACCAAACACGGCAACAGACTCTCTTGCAAAGAAAAAAAAATGACTCAAAAGGTCAAAAGACTCATATAAAAGACGTTTAGGCCAAAGAACAACACCTCTCAACACCAGTGACTAAACTTCAGAACATAATTAAGTATTACTTTATTGCTGAATTTTCGGTCTAAATTAACTTACAGTTCAACTCATTTATTTGGCTGGTTACTGAAGCTTACACCACTGTGGTATTACTTCTCCTGCCCAGACACAGCGACCGCAACGTCTGCAGGGAAAATGAACAGACAGGCCTTAATGCTGACTTCCTGTCCGCAGAGTGCCCATCACATTGAGGGCCGATTAACTTCTCTGGAGGCCCCAGGCAGAGCAAGAGCAATTGAGCAATATTTTTTTCAGAGTTGTAAGAGAAACGATGCAACATCAATAATCTACTAATCACTGATTGGGGGGGATGAATGCCGGTGGTAAAATTTTATGAGATTTTGCTGGGGCCCTAAGTCAGAGTCTGGGATAGGCTATGCATTAAACCTCCCCAGCACCACACACAAAAAGCAGAATTTTCATCCCACGTTCTAGACAGCCGGAGCCTGGTTTTCCTCAGCAATTGCATCAATGGTTTAAAGGGTCAAAAGAGACAGTATTTTAAGAGTTCTTCATACATAAAACATGGAAACATTAACAAACTAGAAATTTCCCTGAGGCAATGTTTAAGACTTAAAAACTAAATACGTGGGTTCCTCTTGGTGGAAGTTCAGTGACCAAAGTTAGCCGGAATTACCACAGGGAGATACAGTGAAACAGGTCAATTTCCGCAGAGTACAAATGTTTGACCAAATAAATTTAAAAATAAGTCAATTTAGGAGTCATAATTTATTTCTTGTGGTGGGCTGGATTAACTATGTTAGAGTAGTGAAAGATTTTGTTATGAGGACAGGGCAAATAATTGAAATGGTTCTGAATCTAGTTCCAAAATTCAATTTAAATGCTGCTTAATTAAGTAGAAAACTGCCTCCATTATTAATTAGTACTGATCCACTTATGGGGTCTAATAAAACAAAGGCATTTCATTACAGTCAGCAATGAGCAGGGGAACAATCACCATAGTCATCTTAACATAGGAACCCAGTGCTAACAACTTCACAGGTACCGCGTTATTCATGCACAGTACAGTGTTTGTTTAGACAGCGGGTTAGGACACTGTCTGTGATCGGAAGGTCTTAGGTTCCAGTCCCATCCGGTTACAATCCCATGGTCGGCAGAGTTTCACTGCTGTGCCCTTTATCAGGGGCCTTAACCCAGTTGCCTCAGGGACAGTCTGACCCTGCTCTCTGTCGTATATTGCTTTGAATAAAAGCGTCTATTAAACAAATTAATACAAGCAGCGCAAAAAGCCAGAAATATAGAGGAAAGGAGTCAAAAAGTCCTTTAGCATTACTGGTGATTCATAATGGTCACTGCCTCCCGCTGAAGCATGTTAACGCTGTTATGGAACGTCAGAAAGTCAGAACGTAGTGGGTGTTTGAGTGGAAGGTGAAGAATGGAATGGTGTTCCATTACTCAGCTCTCCAGACAACCAGAGATGGTCAGCAGGTGGGCCGACCGTGGTGCTGTGCCCATGCTGTGAATGTTTCAGGGATGAAGCTCTGAGCTGAAACACCACCAGAAGAAAAGCCTCTTCTTTGAGTTTCTTTGAGGGATGAGAGAGGTAGAAATTTACTGACATTCTGCGGTCCAGAAATTCCCATTAATATTCAGTGACATTTAAATCTGGGGAAGACATGGATGGAGTCTGACCTCACTCAGGAGTTCATGAAAACATCCTTGCATTTTTTAGCATTGTGTATGCAGTAGGGCTCCATGCATTACATAACACTGTGATACAATCGCGATATGTACGGATGTGTAATAATCACCAGGGCCTCAGGTAACGGGCATAAAAATTTGCCCCAATGCCGGATTGTCGGTGCTATTTGGAGGTTTAGTTAGACCCACAATTTGAGAAGCAGATTAATAATATACCCATGCATCGTCTGAAACCGCTTATCCTGTTCAGATTTGCGGGGGAGACCAGATCCCATCCTGGAGGCTACAGGCACGAGGCAGGGAACAGCCCAGGATGGGGCACTGACCTATCGCGGGGCACACTCACACACCATTCTCACTCACACACGCATGAATGCATGCACACCTATGGCCAATTTGGTAACTCCAATTAGCCTCAGCCTGTTTTTGGATTCGTGGGAGGAAACCAGAGTACCCAGAGAAAACCCCACAACACAGAACCCTGGCATGCGAACTCCACACACAGAACCCCGGCAGAGACTCAAACCCAGGTCCCAGAGGTATGAGGCGATAGTGCTAACCACTGCACCACCATGCTGCCCCACCTAAAATATTGTTAGTAATCTGTATAAATTCGACGTAACATTATGTTTAGAAAACGCGTTGGACTTTAAACTGCAAAAAAGTACCGTGGCACCTCCACTGTCTTTTTACCTTGTTTATCCGCAGTATCTCCTCTTTTAAAAGATGTCATGCCTGCTGATCTGTCCCTTTCCTCACCGTGACGTCAGTGCTTATCGCTTCCATGACTTACCAAAACGGTACCATGTGGCGTGCTCCACTAGCTGAATATAACAAACATAAGGACACCCCAAATTTATACAGATTACTAACTTGGGCGTCATACTACGCCTCTCATTAATATTTTAGGTGCACTACTAATCTGCTTATCAAATTGTGGGCGTAAGTAAATGTCATTATAGTAAGGGAAAGCCGCCGTCCGGACAAATGTTTACGCCAGTCATCTGAAGCCCTGGTGATTATGGTGCATCCGCCACATAATCGTGATTCTATCGCTGTGTTACATAATGCCCATATACTAGGGCTGCACTATCATGAGGAAACAGTGTTTCCTACTCAGAACACACCTGCTCCTATAAAATTGCCTCAATTTGGGACCCATTAGCCCTCGTTATTTTTTCCTGGTTTTTGTGCTACTTTACACTGGGATGTGTGTGTTTGTGTATTGGCCTTGGATACAAGTGGATTCTGATTCGTAGCCCTGCCATAAATTGAAGCTTTGTGAAGCTCACAATATATAACTCTAGCTGTGACTGGATCACGGAGGTAGTCATTCAGTTCAGCAGTCATTTTTGAGGCTGTACTTTTGTGGTGTTTATTGACGATCCAGTTAAGCGTCTGCCTGTCCCAGGTGCCCAGCTTCAATCACTGTGCCTCAAATGCAATTGCACATTTGACAAATGCTCTCACGAGTTTTGAGACTGTTCCCCTGGACACATTAAATCATTTTGCAGTTTTTGTAATCAATGTACTGGCAATTGAAGGGCCAATTCTTTAGAGCTGTTCAGAACATGAAAACTCACATATCAAGCGGCTGAATGTCACACCCTCATTTATAGCTGACATGTATTACTAACTGGTAGTCACAATAATGTAATTCACCTTTGTAACCGCATTTGTAATTGTCATTTAGTTGCTTTTTCGTGTGATGTATCCTTTAGAAAACAGAGAATGATTGGGCCTCCTATCATCTCAATCACATATAAACACACACCTGCTCATTACAGCAGTGTACTATATAATTAAAGGTAATCTTCACCCTTTCTGATTGTTTGGAAGCTCTTGCACACAAAGTTGCAGAACAACTCCCATGTCTGAGCCAAGACAAAAATTCAGCTATTAGTTTCCCCAGGGTAGGGAGCATTACAGGCCATCACAGACTACGCAGGAATCACTCCCGGGCAGGATCATCATCCCCGAAGGTGGTGACGGATCATCGCCATACTTCAATTCCACGACCTTCCACCCTGATCGTTACCCTAACCCTCCCCACTGCAATCACATCTGCACTGCCACACGCTGGTCGCAGCGGGAGTGTAACGCACCCGGCACGTGCAGCTAATGGGAGCGCCACCTGCTGTTCGCACGCTGCGCTGTGTGCTCATCACCCAGACTCCACCTCCAGGCCCATGACTGCTGTTCTGGGGAAACTGACGTCTGAAAACACATATGGTCTTAAAGAATGGCGTATATGTTAGGGAGAGGAGCTCACTGACTGGATGGACTTGGGGGAGACTCAGGGTGCTCTGGCGCCCTAGGCGAGATTCTGATTGTGTGTGTGTGTGTGTATATATGTGTATATATATATATATGTGTGCGTATGCGTGTGTGTGTGTGTGTGTGTGTGTAGCCCAGTGATGGATTGGCACCCCATCCAGGGCGTTCCCCAACCCTGTTTCCCTGGGCTCCCTGGGACAGATTCCAAACTCGGTGTGCCCCTGTCCAAGATCAGCAATTACGGAAGATGGATGGATGTGTAGGCGAAACAGTCTGCAAAGTTAATCTCAATTAGCATACATTACCTGAAATAATGGTATTTTGAGGGCAACTACAGTAACTGGAGGCTCCTGTACAGGCGGCCTACATGACTTGAGCCAATTAACCTATAACCCAAATGAGTAAGCTGCTTCAGCAATGACACGTCAGGCAAATGTACAGTAATAAAGCTGAAATTATAGCCCGTGGTCACTCCCCTGTCAGACACGTATCCTGCACTTGCAGGGAGCCTTTTGAGGAAGCTTCTGCTTATTCCATGGAAGACATGGGCCCACAAATCAGCAAGAGGACACAAATCTACTCCTGTCTGACTGAACAGTGCACACTACATGAACACCTGATGCCAAAGAACTGCATGCTGGCAAAATTCAGCCTGGATTGTGTCTTGCTGTCCACGTAATGGTGCTGAAACGTCGGAGTGACTGAAATCCCCACTGAGGCAATCAACACAGCAGCCATGGTGGAGAACAAAACAAAGACCACAGCCGTCCTGTTCTTTGGGAACAAAGGGAGGAGAGGGACAGTCATTAAATGACTACAAAAGGCCCTTTCTTGTTCAACAGTCATGGCCAGTTCAGTAACGTTCAAGCCAAACTGCAGATCGTCATGTAAATGTTCATGGTCGGCAATTAAAGTCTCACAGGAAGCTTAGACTCAGAGAGATTTCTCTTCATTCTGTTAAATGAAGACTTTTGTGTTGGCGCCTGGCGAGCGCCTCCAAATCTGCTTTGAAAGCTGGCTTTAATCTGGCCGCCATTCTCAGCATTTGGCTTGCTTCGTGCCAAGCGTGCCAGTCCTCGCGGTCGAGAGAAGATTCTGGACCATGGTGGAGTCTCATTTGCATGGGGGCAGAAGTCGATTTCAAGTCAAGATCTCGCCTAAGATGAATCAGTCGCTTTTCCCTTTTTTTTCCTAGTAGAACCTTCCATCCATGCATTTCCTGCACTCGCTTTGTCCTATTTAGGGTCGCAGGATTCCGAAGCCAATCACAGAAGCTATGGGCGCAATGCAGGATATCACCCAAGATGGCACGTCAAAACAATGTGTGTAAATATTTCTAATACTTTCAGTTATAGTTCAGAAAATCTAAATTACGTTATCTAAAATTCCTCAAGATGGCTGCAATCATAACTGACTGGTAGAAGGACTAGCTCAGAAAACACGGCCGGACAGCACAGGCTAAACTGCACTGCAGTCCATAGCTGCAGAGGAGCTGCACCACCTGTTTTTTCTGGTGTACAGCAGTGATTTATGCTGCAGGCATGGATCCCTAAATTCGGTCCCGGTAGACTGATATTATCTCCATCACATTGCACCATTTACATAAGCATCTAGTGATTTAGAGCCCATAGAATAACAATTCACTGAAGTAAAAAGAGATCGGGTGGGGGGGGCAAGGGGGGGGTGTTAACTCAGGTAGAAGTCTGGTAGAACAAGCTCCATCAGGTCACAAGCTCTCTGGAGTTCAAGTAGGCCTTTGCCGACTAGCCAGATGGAGAGCTGCCCCAACGGAAGCCCACGGTAATCAATCTCCATAATTTGTCAAAAACATGCGGCAGTAAACAAAGATGGTGCCCAGTCTGCCTGCAGCAGGGACGGCAGAACAAGCAGAGGGCAGATGGTGCGTTGGGACAGGGGAAGAAAAACACAGCTGGACCAGGATCCACCACCTCAGTCTTCGCTCTGATGTACACGCAAGAAGCTTTGAACGGGGCACTCTCTGCTGCCACCTTTGGGAGATAGATAAGGGTGACGTCATAGCTGAGCATCATACCGGAACAGCTTATTGGGCGATCCACGGAGCTGAGGGACAGACTGAGAGGCCACACTACACCTATTACATCACTGACGGACACCCACCAGCGGGGATACCCTCTGTGCACTGTGTCATTAGTCTCATTCTGTTTCCTATGACTCAAAGTTCTATTTCCCAGAAAAAGGAAGAAAAATTAAATAAACAAATTAGCAGAAATAATACATTAGGCAATGACAACGCTGTAATTTAATTTGGCCTCCTGTGCGCTGCCTCTTCATAGCAGGACACGCTAATTCTATTAAACATCTGCAGACCTTGTAAGCCAACAGAATAAGTCTTAATTCCGTTTTCATTACTAGCATAACTGGCCTATTGCTGCCTGGGGGGTGGGGGGGGCTGTGTGTTCTGAACCTCATAACAGACCACACTGAAGGTGCATTGAGAAATATGACAACCAGTGAACCACTGGAACAGAAAGGCAGATCCATAGCAGTGCCCACTGACATGGAAATGGGCACAGCATGGACACAAGGCATCAATATGCGGTGGATTTCAGTATGGAAGGTTCCTCCTGTATGACACGGCAGCACAAGACCAGGACAAATTACAGGGCAGGGCAATAAACAAGAGAGGAACAACATCAATACAGGCACAGTGAGAGATGGGAAGTGAAGAATGAAAGGGGGACGAATGGAAGGATGGGGTGTGATGAATTAAAGGGCCGGGGAGTGAGAGATGGAGTAGGGCAAGGTGACGGGTGAGAGGAGTTAAAGGGACGGGGACAAACCTTGCAGTGCCTCTTTGGCGCGGTCCAGTTCCTGCTCCTTGTGAACCAGCTGGACGCGGAGCTCGGTGGCCGAGAGCAGCTCGGCGGAGCAGCCGCTGTGTGGGTCCTCCAGCTCCTTGGTGAGCACCTCCTTCATCTGCCTCAGCAAGTGTACCTCCTCCTGGAGTCGCACCACCTCCTCCCTCAGCAGTACTGGACACGGGGGGGATGAGGTGAGTGTCAGGTGGCAGAAAACCAAGGGAGAGCCGACTCAACGAGGAGCTTGACCAGAGACTCAGAAGCGATTCTATGTTTTCTTTTTTAAGGTGGGGGGGGCATAATTCATATACAGTACAGGGGGCAAAATTTTCATTAGCCAATGATGCGTTTTGAATTGGTGATTAACAGGGCAGGGGACACAATGTGGGCCAATCAGCTTTCAGCTGTGGCCCCACCCCTGTAGAGACTCCCCCTTCACTCCCCAGGATAGATATACTGATATCGTCATCTCTCTGTGGATGAGATGGCTATTCAATACATACAACATGGCGAGTCAACAGGGGGAGGCAAGCTAACTAAACGTGCCTCGAATGTTATATAACAAACACACACAATAACAGTTAACATATTAGAACACATTAGAAAAGGTAAACAAAAATGATCTTGGGGCACAAAAGGTAGCAATGGGGGAAAAAAGCATTAGAAAATCCCACAAGGATGGAACGGCCATGTTTATTTGCTCGACACTTGATCGCGATGTTTGTATTGCTGAATATGAGCTGTTTATAGTGGAAAAATAACCTATAACAAAATAACCTATAACCTATAACAGCTGCTGGTTAAGGGTTTCTGTGAGGAATGTAAGGCTGTTCATACAGGCGCACACCATGAGGGTACAAAGGCAATCCAATGACACTGCTTATCCTCGCTCTGAAACTGTGAATCCACAGGTATCCATGCTCTTTTCTTCAAAATGATTTCATTTCTAGCAGACTGAACAATGAATTAATGAATAGCTTTAGTTAATGAACGGTGAAATTAACGTATAGCTGTCAAGCTGGGAATGGCAACCACAATCGCTGAAATGTTTATAGATGAATCGACAAATCTGTCAAAACATGCTAAAATAAGCCATGTGCTCCATAGGTGACAATGAGCCTCACCTCTGCGCTTCCTTCGTGTGCTTGAGTGATGACGCAAAAATGCAAAATGACAATGGACAAACTGAAAACCCATGCTCCAGTCAGACAGGAACCTATTGGACCCGGAGACTTGCTTAACAGCAATCCCACCGCACTCATCTGTATAAACCCCTGAAAAATGTATTAATCTGTGAACAACAACCACCACCCCCCCACCCCCGTCAAACCCACATTCACACTATGAGAGCATTTACATTTTTTAAACAACCCACCAGAGGCTTGACGTCTTTCACTTGACTGCGGTTAAATTTCGATCGTGGCACTTATCACGCTTGACTGAGTACTTATGCTTCAAGCAGCTGTCCAATCTAGCCACAGCACCCATAGTGAACAAGTGAAATCTGTTTGGTATGCTGGCCACAGGATGACACGCGATGTTTTTTTCCCCAACAGCTCACCCAATAAATGTTAACATTTTCAGACACACATTAAGATTCTCTTGAGCATACTGTCCATTTCATAACCCTCCCAGCAACACGGACACTGAATGATACTCAAAAACAGCGACTGAACATGAAAGATCCGAGTAAACGAACTGCGCCCATATTTACAGGGATAGTGTGAACGACACAGGATAGTGGCTGCATTAAGATGCATGAAATCTCACGCAAATGCATCTTGTTATCTTCAGATAACCAGCCGGTAGTACTGCAATCAGGTTTAATTATCTCTTGGTCTCCAGGTGACAAAGGAGGGGGAAACTGTTGTTTGCCAAGGGCTTAGTGGAAACATAGCCGTTTTGGCAGTGAGCTCACGCACAACATGAGAGGCAGCATTTGAAGCGCCGGGGTCGGCCAGGCTGTGACTTTTGGTATGCCATCAGGGATAAGAGGACGATGAGAGGATGCAGGAGAGAAACGCCAATCAATGAGGTTCAAGTGTCACTTGGAAAATGCATCGCCCGTTCATTGTGGGCGCGTATCGTTGTTGGTGTGGGTTGGGCTTTCTGCAGTGAGCTGAATCCACTACCTCACTCCAGAAACCATTCCAGGATAATTGCGTCCATGCCAGACGGCTGCTCAGCTGAAGAGGTGTATCCGGTGATGGCGAGCCAAACCCGTGGCAGTCAAATGACACTTCACTGGTGTCACGAGGCCCATAACGTACCACAACGATACATCCCATGACTCTGGCTTGGGTGGGGCTGGCCAGGGCCTCATCCCATCAGCATGGAGAAGCTGGAATGTTTTTCTGGCCCTCAAGTATCTAGTTTTTGTTAGTTCTTATCTATATTGGTACTGAGCTATGTGATCTGATATGGACCTTTCAGCACCAGCATTGCACCCAGTGGACCCTGGCCCATCTATTGAACTCCAGTACGTGTCAGCCTCCATTCACAGCTAAGTACCACAGGATTGCCACCAAATGGATGCCTGGTGGCACTGTCCTTCATGATAATCCAAAGTAGTGAACTGGTTCTGCAATGTCTGGACCAGGGAAGACCTGGAGTTGACCGCTTTGGCCCTTTTGAAGCCAGGTCGATGTTCATTCTTGTCTCTAATGCAGAATCTCAGGGCCCCTGCCCACCTCATTTTAAATAGCAGAGCTGAAACGGGTGAACCTGTCACTGACTGAACAACTCGCCCTCTGAAGAAGGGGAGCTATAACTAATAAAACAAGACGACTCAGCGTACTCTGGTATTACACAGAAATACACACATACAGTGAGACGAGCACATCACCAGGAAACCCGAGGAAAATAGAAGCTTCCCTTTTTTTTCACAAATCCTTCACTCGCCACATGCCTCCATCGACGCCGCAGTGATGCACCGACCGCGTGTGGGTTTCAGAACCGTGAAGGAGACACGCTGCGCGTGGCGAAGCTCAAGACTTTCATCCTTACAGGAGAGGGGATTGGACATAGGAGAGGGAGAGAAGTCGGTGAAGCACCCTGCAGAGAGGCCACAGTGTTGGGCGTGCGGGGGCCTGCTCTTGGTGCCGGGTATTCTGGGAGTGCAGGAGATGGGGCACAAAATGCACATGTCAGTGTCTGGTCCCACTATGGGCAATGATGATTGCAGTAGTTCCAAAATCTACAACACAGCAGGACGTAAATCCCTCCCCCCAGCTGCTCAATCTGTCAACCCCCCCTCCACACTCCAGTAACACTGTACTTGATGGGGCATAAATACTTGGCAATAACTCGGTTACTACCAAAGTACAAATCATGAACAAATATAGTTACTACTAGAAATAAAAGATGCATCACGATTCATTAATGATGAACTAACATGAGATCAGTATTTCACTTTTGTAATTCATGACTTTTTCCTTAAGTAGTTCACAAAGGTTTACAGAATTAACAGATAAAGTAACAAATATAGTAACTGCTTGGGATAAAAGATGCATCACGATTCATGAGCGATGAACAAACATGAGATCAGTATGCAGGACTTAGTTGTGGTTAATTAATACACAAGTAATAGTATAATACTATATTATTTGTGACCCGTCAAGTACAGTGTTACCCAAACCGCTGCCCGCGGTCTGGCTCATTCAGCACTGCTGTCGGTCCTGTGCCTTCAACCTCTCACCCGTGGCTTAAAATTAGCAAAACTCTGTTACTTCTCTCGATTTCCTGACTGCTTTTCCTGTTTGTTTCCATGCTGCGTCGCTCTACTTTCAGTTTCCCCACAGCTTTCTCTAATTTTTCTGCATACTCTTCCTCTCTTATAGTTTCCCTACGAGTTTTTCTATTGCTTTTCTAGAACCTTCCTCTCCTTTGGTTTCCCGGCTGGTTTCCATAATAATTTCCATACTGATTTCTACATAACCACCTCCTCTAGTTCTGATATTGGTTTTTATACTCACTACTGTTCTTCAGATTTCCCACTGGCTTCCATTTCCGTCTCTATAAATCATACCCATGGTTACTATATTGGTTTCTATGGGACCTGTTCCCTTAAAAAACTTTCACACTTATTTCCTGTGACACTTTATTGCTAGATCATCTCACACTGGCCCATGGGCTAAAGCAGGGAAGCACAGTCCTATAGCACAGACAGAGCTGGCTACATTCCCAGGGGGGGGCAGGGGGGGGGGGTCACCAAAGCTCCACCCTTTCGCAGTCTGCTGTGCCATATGAAGGACACACAGAGAAATATGTATAAGTAAATCCCAGGAGTGTCCCCACTCCACAAAGCGGGACCTTGCATTAGTCTAAGCGGGTAATGAGAGGCCAACGGGAGCTTAATGATGAGCCGTCATGCCGTGTCGCCCTCATCCTTGAGAGCGACTGGCCCCATCTTTTAGCCAAGTGGCCCCACATACAGATCCTGACAGACTATTCTTCAAAGACTTTATTACTCAAAAGCTCAATGACTGGTGCTGGGGGTTTGGTGTCTGCCCTCCCCCGCCAGGTCAATATGCCCAGAGGCCCGGTCCTAATAGTCCTAATACCCACTCTGGTGTCTCAAATTTGGAAAGATGACTACATTGCATCATTTACTAGACAGGGGAAGTCTGAGCAGAGAAGTCAAACGGGTGGCAGGTATGGAGATCTTAAGAGCGTGCAGTCAAGCCTCTCATCTGGCTCAGGTAAATACTATTTCTCCGCCATTACCTGGCTGCTTTGTTAAAATGTCTGTATCCATGGTGATTTCGACAGGGTACATGTTCATACCAATGCCATTTGGACTGCTGAATAGTTTACCTAAAGCGACACAGGTCAAAAACCTTGTGGTACAACATCAGGAACCAGCACAGACTTGAACTTACAATATGTAGGTCACAGTGTGCTAGCAGGTGGGCAATGGACAAGATGTCTACAAAGGAAAGCCGTGTCTCTGGTCAGGAGGCAACCCAGAATCGAACAGGAAGGAGCTACTGAAAAAAGGCGAAAGCATAAACGACACTAATGCTAATTCCGCAGGAAAGAGCATTTCTCCTGTGACCCCAAACAGCTTGGCTTAATGGGGCAGAAGTCAGAACCGTATCGCTGCACAGAAGTTAGCAAGATGGCGCTGGGACATCCGTGTTCACGGTGACGCCCGAGTAACCAGGTCATGATTTCTGGTAAGAGACGTCGCTATTGAAGTTTTCAGATTAATTTTTCTGCCGCATTAATCACCACAGAAAGAAAGCTAGTCACTCCCATTAAATTCGAGAGGAGACTGACATTCCTACGGTTTATATCTCAGAAACTAGGCAACTCTCACCTCAACAATCTAGATGGATAAATAGCATATCTACAGCATATATGAAATGCTTGATGTTTTCATTTTCGGGTGAACTGCCCCTTTAAGTATGCAGGATCAATTAATCCTATTTGTCATTTATTCATTCCTTTCTGCGTTTTCATTTATTTTCCTTCTTCCCCAACACTACTGATGATCGCAGTTTAGTTCCACTCTTGTTCACATGCCCATTTCACTTTTTCACAAGATCAGTCGTGGTTGGTGCGGCCATTGACTCGTAGAGCCCCAGTCTGCCAGTAGAGGGCACTTGTGCAGCAGCCGGCTGACACTGCCACTGGCTGATGTAAAATCTCACCAGTTGCATTCTGCTGCAATGGGACCCCCCCAATCACAAATAAAGAATGACTATTTGTCACCTTTTCTCAGTCTGCTGGTCGCATGTAGACCTTGCACAGGCAATGACCTACACAAACATCTGCGTCACCATATACATTAGGTCTAGTACATTCACAGTGATAAACACTGATTAATGAACAAGAAACAGCAAACAAAGCAGAAGAAAGATCCGGAAAGCATTAGCTGCATCTGTCCCCTGCTGGTCTGCCTGTCCACCTTTTCCAGGCCAATGGTTCTGGAAAGACTGTCCACGACAACCTCCCTGCGCAGGAATGAAAATGGGGGGTTGCCATGACAACAAAGGCAGGCACCTGTCAGTCACTCGAGGGTAACACTGGCATTGGTAGTTGAGGATCAATAAGAGAATTATCAGACTGCAGACTACTTGTTGGTTTACCTGTCATGCTGTTAAAAGTCTCTTATTTTAGCAGACAAAGGACACCTGGGAGAAAAAACAGCTGAAATGGACCTACAGTACACCAAGAACAAGTCTATCCTCACCAGCAGTGACATTTCAAGTCAAACTGCATATATTGCATCAGGCTTTGCATAAGGCACGACTGACAGTGTTTTGTGTCAAGTGTTTCATTTGGCATGCGATGAAATGCTTCAACGGCTCGGTGGGAGGTATGACTGCAATTCAACTGTAAAATTTAAGGGCTAAAAGATTCATAAATACAGAAACGTGGACATAACCTGCAGCACAAATGAGCTCAATCCACATATTTTCAAAAAAACACACATGTTCATTATCATCCCCGGGCATTTTTGAATGTATACACAAAAACAAGAAATAAAATTGAAAATGAAGACAGAGTGAATTATAAAACAGGGGCCACTCTATTTCCACGATGGCCGTAATGGCCCCCATTTAATCGCTATGCAGCTGGTGGACCGTGAAAACTATCATTCAGAATCTCCTTTGGTGGGTGCTAGTCCGGACAAAATTAGCAGGGTCCCACGGTAATCAGATCCATTGCCCTCGGTGATCTGATCAGCCTCATTCTAAGGAATGTCAAGTATGTGAGGTAAGTGTATCACAGAGAAGCCTTGGGCCAAACAAGCCCAGACATGCTCACAGGTCTAATTGGCTGGGCTGCTTAAACTAAACACCAACAGGAAGAAGAAAGCTTTTTTTCTGGCCAATCAAATTTTGGAATATGCTGTCAGACAGTTTTAAGACTTAATATACCCATTCATAGCAAACGAGCATCCTGTCTAGGGTGTCACTCCGCCACCTCTGCTGTGCTCCTCCAGATTTACTGAGACCCTGCAGTGGAAACTATTCTGGAAAACAGATGGATGGCTCAGTAATGGTTAAAACATAAATAGCTACTGGAATTTCCTTCGTACAAGTTGACTTTCAATGAAATAACGTAAATCGTCCATCCCTGATACTCTGGACTCACAGCAGCTGTGTGATGTCTGTTTGCCGATCTTGGGAGGCCAGCGTGCCCCCTCTGCAGACCCCCCCCAGAAAGCTGGTCCGCCTCGGCTCTGCACAAAGCTGACCAGACTAGGGAGGTCCAGGGATAAGTCAACGTCTGCAGCCCATGAGGGAGCGGAAATTGGACTTGGCCCAGAGGAGACCTGCGACCTAATATTGATGGAAACTATTAGAAACTGTCAATATGAAGTGCAAAAAAGAATGACACCGGCCTCGACCCTGAAGGCCAGGAGGTGAGAATCCCATTACGACTCACGAGCGGCGGAAACCATTAGAACGCTCATGGCCCTGGCAGAGTGCTTGCTGCAGCTGAACACCTGACAGTGCGCTTGGAGGGGGGGTACCCGATAGAGGCAGATGAAATTTGACCAGTCATCAGTAATCTAATGGAATCATTGACGATTTTTGCTGCTGCCACCCCCACAACTTTTATACACCAAGGGACCCCCCAAGAACTCTGAGATAATTTTAATTTGAACACTGATGACAAACACATACCGAGATGCCCACCCCTATGTGGCATCCTGGTAACACTGCTGCACCTAATCTAACCAATCACTGGCATGTGCCCACTTGCTCTGCTGTCCTTATGCTCCTTAAGAGATGACAGCCCTCACCAGGTCCAGCGGCGGTGATGGTCTGCTCATGTGGTGCAGGAACGCGTTCCAGAGGAGTCACTCCGGCGGTATCGACTGGAGGTCATGTGACCACAAGGTCCATTAGGTTCACTGGAGAGCTCAGGGTCTCCTGATAATGGGTGTAATAAGGGCCCCTGTCCATTAGCACCATTCTGCTGCTAATGTGGAGACTGCAGGAGCCTTTCAGTGAGTCCCTATTCACAGGTATGCCAGCATGTAAGCATACCCCCATTTACACTTTTCATCTTGGTTTGGAATTGGAGCTCAATAAATTCAGCAAAAAGGAAGCCAATGGGAATTCTCCACAAATACAGCTATTCAAGCCATGCATGTATGTACAGTAGGGATGGGCGATATGACCTAAAAATATCATCACGGTATTTCTCACTTTTTGGACGGTGACAGTATTATATCATGGTATTACTTTTTTCCAAGTTTTGGGAGGAGTAGCATGTAAATTTTTATGTAAATTCTTAAAATATATTTTATAGGCACACTTTAATTGCTATTACAGCTGCATATGGGTGGTCTAACTTTGAAAAGATAAAAGTAAAATGTAATGTTCTCTCATATTCATTTCACAATTGTCGGTGTAAGAACGCGAAGTGAATGATAAGCCGTTTCAGTTCATTTCAAATTAAACGCAGGGCTGCCAACTTCGGTCAGCTGGCTGGAGTGAGATTTTGAATTTGGTACAAGTCTGCACACACATGCACACATGTATGTAACAGTTTCATGACCTTGTAAACAGTCTGCAGGGTTTGTAAACTATCCCAACGCTTTTGATGTCTCTAATATTAGGTTTATAATGGAATAATATAGATTTACCATAAGATTTCCTGCGTGAGCATCAGAGTCTGAAAGCGTGTCACGCCAAGTGCATGAGATTTGGCAGCCCTGAAAACACAAGTTTTATAACTGTTTCACCTGAGTTAATTAGCATAAAAAATAACATTAATTTATGCAGTCATTCAAAAAAACGTAAACTTTGACGAACATGAAATCACCAGTAAACTACGTAGATTTATGCAGCATTACATAAAAAACATATTGCGTTTGAAAACTGTTCAGCTGTGCGATTTTAGGATGGAGCAGCCGCTTAATGTTAGGAACATTATGGCTTTTTGGCTCAGGGTGTTGGATTCGCTGCTGTTATTAACACTAATGGCGCATTAGCGCAAACAAAACTGCTACATACGCCGAAGTACGTCTTGCTTGGCGGTTGAAGGAGTTTGACGTTCATTGGCATGAGAAACGGCGCTTTTTTGTTGACTGGGTAGCGGTGCTTTTACCGCGCACTTCGCACGAAGGCAGCGGCGCATATATGTACTGATTTAGCGAATATGTTTTACTTCTTAATTTGTACTATACATATATGTAACCAGGTTATTATCGTTTGATGTGTGTAGTGCATTTACACAAAATCTGTTTTTAAACCTATCAGGACATGGCGTCAGAGTATATTCAGCAGAAAATTCACACAACGCACATAAACTGGTTACATATGCTATATATATAAAAAAATCAGATTACAACTGAAGCTTGGAAGAAAATAAAATGCTTTATTTTTTATTAATAGGCTGTTGGATAATGGGCTGTTGACTTCTCGCGGTGTTAACGGTATAGTGCAAATCCAGATCGTATCGAAAAGTTACAGCAGTAATAACTACGACACCGGTGTACCCCCCACCCCTAATGTCAAGTGCCTAGGGGGTATCAAAGGGGATTTTATAGATATAGGCTATGATAGTAACAAGTTTTGGGAGGGGGACAGGATTGTGCCGCGGGGTTTCCACTGTACTCCAGCCCACTGACTGCGATCTTCCCACGCAGCTGGAGAGGTGGTGCTGATGTAACGATGTGGCACAATGTGGCCATTTCAACAAACCAACGGGCAATCTGGTTCTGGGGCTGAAAGGGTTGTAGAACCCGCCCCAGCCCAGAAAGACAGAAGCCGCAATCTCATCCAGCCCTAATGACAGCGAGGACGACACAATAACATCTGGGGCACCATTAAAAACCCCATAAATCCCTAAGTTCTGTGTAACCACCATTGCTCCAAATTCTTCCCTCAGAGTGGAGCAGACCATGGATTTCTTTAATGCTACCCTACAGCGTTCATCCGGTATTGTAATGACTTATAAAGCGGACACCCAGAGTGACTTACGGCCCCGAGAGTAGCAAACAAACCATTAAACCAGCAGCCAGCAATGACCTTTAGCGCAGCAGCTCTGGGGATGAGCCGCTGGACTGGCACAGCGAGGCCTACTTTAGCTTAGCACCAAAGTAATTACTGTTTGAGCACCACAGATGGAAACAGCTCTGCCAATGAACCAGAGGGCAGGCGTACAGACCTATTAGCGTTTGACATTCAAGCCTGCTCCGCACTCCACTCGCCAGTGGCCATATCCCAAGTGACAGATCAGCGGCACGGGGACACCGGGGCCTGTGACCCCCTTTCCTGAGTCCCTCTCATGCACAGGGGTCAGTACCCAATCACCACCCTCCCCTCAAGTCACCTCAAAATGTAAACTGGTGCAAAGAGTTAAAGAGGACTTATGTTTGATTTTGCGATCTACATTCCTGCAGTTAAAATGCACATGGCGCCCTGTCTCTGACCCTGAAAAGGTACAGAACTCAAGTCACGTTGCCCATCAATCACCAGTAAGGATTTATGATAACACTTTACTTGACGGGTCACAATTAATATAGTATTGTGCTATTACTTGTGTATTAATTAACCACAAACTAAGTCTTACTTGCATACTGATCTCATGTTAATTTATCATTAACGAATCATGACGCATGTTTTCTCAAGCATGATCTCATGTTTGTTCATCGCTCATGAATCGTGATGCATCTTTTATCCCAAGCAGTTACTATATTTGTTACTATATCTGTTAAGTCTGTAAACCTCTGTGAACTTCTGAAGGAACTACTGAAGGAAGAAGTCATGAATAGCAAGTGAAATACTTGTCCATCATTAATGAATCGTGATGCATCTCTTAGCTCTTATAGAGACTATATTTGTTCAGAATTTGTACTTAATTAGTAACGGACTTATTACTAAGTATCTGTGCCCCGTCAAGTAAAATGTTACCAGATTTACAGGCCTTGATTGTCTGTATTTCTGGTTCCTGAGATAAAAATAAAATTACACGGAAGGTGGATGTGTTCTTTGGAAGTGTGGCACTGTGTCCAGGAACCCAACAAGAAGGTGACGCACAGAGGAGTCCTTGGCGAGTTCGACATGCAAGAAAGGATGATGGGGTCATGGAGAAGGAACTGGAGAAGGTCAGGAGACTGATCAACGCATAAAAAAAACCTGACTGAATGCTCTTCTTACCTCAAACACTACCAATAATGTCCTGCATTACAAAAATGAAAAATCAAAAAGGGCACAACCCAGTCAAATGTATCCCTTAAATCAATAACTAACATCCAGCAACATCCTGAAGACAGAAGAGTCCATCAGGCCTTGCTGAACGCTCCCAGAGGGACTTCAGGAACGTCACTAGAGATTCATAAAAATGGGGGTGGGGGGGGTACGGCGTTAAAAGGGCGTCTGATTTTAATAAAAATGAATGAGAAGACACTATTGAAACCAATTAGTGTATATTTATTTGCTCTTCTCTACCACAGGGACTGCAGGACTAGCGGTGTTGCCCACAGAGAGGTTTGCAGTGGTGAGTCTTGCCAAGGGGGGCCTCTAAGGAGCCGCATGCTACCGGGTACCTTCTGTAAGTGAGTGCTGTTTGCGGTTATAAGGTTTACCACAGCTGCCCCCAGAGAGCTTTAACCGCACCACAGTAGCGGCTAGCTATGGTACGCGAGGTGCCCACATGGCTCCCGCAAGAAAGGACGTGTTGCAGGCAGTTGCGGGATCCTGGTGTCCAATCAGAGAGAGACGATCGCGTACCGCGCCACTGGGATAAGCACTGCGGCACAGTGCTTATCAGCTTATCGACAGCGATGCCGGTATCGCTACAGATAAGTGACTTATGAGCTGGTTAAAATAACATGCACAAAAAAAAAAAACAAGGTAATTCCTAGAAGGTGCAAAATATGCCATAGACATCTGAAATTGAAGGTTGTTTGCTCATTTTTCAAAACGACAGATCCCTTCAGACCTAAATCCACAAGAGAATCTTCAGAGGGAAAAAGAACTCAACATTATCCTATGTTACAGTCTTTCGGTGGTGCGGGAAACAATGTTACACATGTAGCTATTTTTAAAAATCCACACTCACTCTATACGCTACGTCCCTGCAAGTGAACACTGCCAAACATCCAGCATCTGTCAATCACTTTGTTTAAAGAGTGAGTGCAGCTGCTTTTGAGGCCTTTTTAGACTCCTTTAGGCACCTGGAGAGCAGGGGTGCAGACGGACGTATAACCTTATGGTCTCTGAGGTAGAAGCTCATGGACTCCGTGTGTGTCTGTCGGCCCAGAAAGTCTTTTCAAAAATCACTGTTCCTTACTGTACAATTAATATATAAGCTTATTATGACTTTTGTATGACTAACCGTTATGTTACTGGTTTAAGTCCCAGGAGGACATACTTAGTAGTAAATAAGCCAACAACCACATGCTGTAAAATGGACGGTGGGAAATATGCCGGACGAGACACTGACAGAACATTTGCAGAGCAGCAATGCACATCGCTATCTTCGTCTTAAAGGAGTAAAAGGCTGCAGCCTCATTTCCCCAGCAATCAGTGAAAGCAGGCAAATAGGGATCTGGTGAGAAGACACAAAGCGGCAAGAAGGTGCGATTTACGAGCTCCAGATGGCGGGGGTGGGGGGGGCAACGCATTTACAGGAAATTAATGACAGGAGAATATCACAGAAGCACACTGACATAGCCTGGACTGAGCCCACCTCGCACTCGAGCTTCTGGAACATTCCCTGTCACAGGATGCCAGACAGAAAGCTTTGTGACGGATCCAGGAGCATGAAGATAGGAAGAGAAGGGGCCAGGTCACCTGAGGGACGTGGGGGTGAGGATCATAGACGACCGCTAGCCGGCATCCTCCGCTGGTACCCCCAAACTGATCAACACACGTGCAGAGACCTATGATTTGTTTCCCTTCCCTGTAGCATTCACAGGAGCAACCTGAGAGTTCAATCTAAATCACCAAAGTAGCAGTGTCTGTTGGCCTGAGGTGGAGAGGTGCCGCAAGAGCCAGTTCAGATAGTTGCAGAAAAAGGCCTTTTTATGACTCGGTGAAAACAAGGTCAACAGCAAAAAACAAAAAAGAGAGAGAGACTGCAGGATCATTAGCATTGACTTCCTCTCCTCAGGGGGGGGGGGGGGGGGGGGGGGGGGGGGGGGGGGGGGGGGGGGGGGGGGGGGGGGGGG
>JAODKC010000107.1:3777668-3789024 GCA_026777985.1 Mormyrops attenuatus | reverse complement strand
CCACCTCCTACCCAAATACATGCGCGTGCTCACATGTACCGTTTCATTACATGGAGAGGGGACATCCCACTGTGTCCTCTTCCAAACCAACTGAAACATTCCCTGTGCCTCCAGAACTCAAACAGATGACAACTGATAACGAAAAGAAAGGAATTTCAGGAACTTCAATTTTTACAGGAGCTTTTTTTTAGGTTTTTGCAAAAACATAGGATGGGAAAAAAAGTTTCACCACAGGGCAGCAAAACCTGTCTGTCCATAAACACAGAGACTCAGAGGAGGCGGCTATAGGCCTCAGACAGTTCCTGCTAGGCGCCCGTAATGGGGACAGGCTGACGACACCGCGTGCAGAGCGCTCCGTAGCTCGGACATCCCGCATTCAGCAGATGGCCGACCAGGATGAATCTGACTCAGACTGACAGTAGGATTTTAAGAAAGGGGTTTGGAGCCAAATAGACATTGTAATTATGCCATTGAGTATGTGAGGTTAACTTTATCACCAGCACTAAAGGTTTATAGCTTTGCGTTACAATTTTTAGACACTACTTTTACATACGTATCATTTTCAGGCATCCTTGACTTTCAATATGCTTCCCTAATGTACAGTTTAATATATTTTGATTATCTAAGTACTTAAGGGCTCAGTGTGAGGTTGCCTCCGAAGATGAGAAGAAGCTTCACACTGCAAATCCGGCTCTTTAGCCACCTACAGCTCCCCTATCTGCCCTGTGTGGGCTCCACTGGCCACATTTGCTGGGAACAAAAAAAAAAAAAAAAGATAATTTTGTGTAGAAAGCGTGAATAGTCCTCAAAGCCTACTCAGACACTTAATTGCAAGAAGCTTTTGTCAGATCTCAGCGCACTTCACTCTCGCTCTGCTTGTCATTGTGTTGAACTGAAGCAGGAAAGCGTAGGGTGATCAGTACGCACAATCAGGGACAAAGTCTGTGAGGTATCCGAGAGCATCAGGTGGGGCTCGGCTACCAATCAGGTGGCTCAGTGCAGTGGCTGTCTCCACCCACCATGACCTTACACTTACACTCAGAGTCATGAGGTAAGCGACAAGAAAAAAAAAAAAAAAAACACTTAATTTTTTATTTTTTAATGTAAAGACACGATTATGTAACTTATAGCAGTATCGGGTCTATAACAACATGTGCATTGTATCTACTAGCAATATTCAATGAAGCAGAAGCAATTCAAAGTTAAATAATTTTCTCAAGGGCAAGACCACTAATGTTTTAATCACAGGTCTATTAGCTTTGATCGCTATGCTACAAGCTTCCTGAAACAATTGAAACTGAAAGCAGCAGTGTTAAATTCAAAGCATCAGTTAACCTCATGACCGTTTTATACTCATTCAGCCAGTCTTTGCACTCATTTATGTATAAATCAACGAATCGGCTAATAGCTCTGGGGCTCCTTACTGCTCTCTACGAATCAGCAACACAGGCACAGATCACATGATTAGGGATACTTCACATGGGGAGTGGAATGTCTTATTTCAAACAGACTGCCATGCTATCAAATAACTGTGGGGTTTAACTGGTTATTAATATGCAACCTGCAGGCATAAAAATGACTTATTTATGAAATACCATAAACTGTTGAAATATTAAAAGCAATCATAATAATCTCAGTAATATGGCTTACAAATGAATATAGTAAGTATACAAAGAGTGCTTATTGCCTGGTAACGGTTTAAGCACTTCCTTTGATGTCCTACAAAACAGAATGACAGAATTGAAAGCTAAATCAACAACATAATGAGACAAAGCACTTAAAGCTTGGGTGGTGATATGCCTCTATAGACTAGTCACTGACATCTTGTTTGCTTTTGCAGGCAGAGTCTGCTTTACTGGTACAGGAGGGGTAATCCCTTATATGACCCCCCCAGTGTCTGATTACACACGACTGACAAGCCTGGGACAATTTGTCTGCGTTTCTGTGGTTTGTTAAATCAGCGGGTAAGCAAAGAGGTTTAAGGTCAGGAACCTGTAGCCAGAAGGCCGTTTCTTCAAATCCCACCAAGGAATTTGTTGCAGTACTGATATACTAGGGACCAAACTTAAATTATTCTGGTAAAGATATCCAGCAGTGTAAAAGGGTAAAATATGAAAATGATAATTATGATAAAAGGTTTAGCTGATCAACTAAACACCGGCCGACAACTGAACAAAACAATGACGCACTGTCTTCATGCCTAAACACATCACAAATCTTTCACTATGCCCCTCTGAGCACAGTGTTAGTTACGAAAACAAACGTTTGCTTTTTTGGCAAAATATTTGTAAACTTAAAATTCTGCTAATACCCATGTGGAAATTACATTTAAATAAGACTTTAGCGGTAAGTGGCTTTTGATGTACAGTGTCCTTACAGGCTACGGTGTGTACAGTAATTATAATGAGTAATAATACATGTGGTTATTATCTCGCTGCTCTGTGGGGAAACTGCAAGAGGGCACACCCTGCTGGGGATCCGCAGTAACTACCACCAAAGTCCAGCAGAAGCAACACAGCCGGTGCCTGAAGTCAGTGGATCAGCACCGGGAAGCCATCCAGCTGCAGACCTGCCAGGGGCATTAATGAAGACAAAGGCGCTAATGGGGTCTGCAGGGGCACGCTAATTAAAAGCATTTAGCTGGCGAACGTATGATGTTTATGCCGCGTTAAAGACAGACAGCCGACTGTCCGCCAGGGGGACGGGAAAAGCGGGGGCGCATGAGACTTTTTGGTAAGAGCCGGGCCCTGTGCCCGGGTTGGCAGGGGGACCCCTGGCGGTACCAATGGAGCACCCCGGGGATAAAGCGGGTCTGATCCACCATGGTCTTCCATCAACGGTGAGCCAGGGAGCAGAAATGCAGGGCGAGGCTTGGAGTGGAAACAGGGCCGCCTTTACCCCAGACGGCGTTGGAGCTGGTCCAGCTGCTGAACCACGGTGAGCTTGGGTGCTACCTGATAGTCTGAGAATGACCTTCACTGTCACACTTTATTAATGATTCTGGCACACTCTCAGCTTCATGCTGCCTCAAGAGAAATAATTTCGTTCTGCCTGAATATCACAATATCAAAGGTCTTATGGTGCAAGTCGGCTTTTGAAAAGGCAATACTGAGCTCTTAGGTTCTCTCTCTTTCCCTCCCTCTCTCTCTCTCTCTCACACACACACACACACACACCGCCTAACTAATGCCATGAAGCTTTGTGTCAACAACAAGCAGCAGCACAACCCAAGAACAATCCATTTGAAACGGTCCGTCAATGTGCATCGTCAGTATACACAATGGCTAATAGGACAAGAATGCTTAACAGTCCAGCCAGGAGACATCAATGCATCAACAGGGTGTGTCAATCAACGAACAGTGCGTGTGCATTCATGCAAATGTGTGTGTGTGTGTGAGAGAGAAAAAGAGAGAGACCACACTGCAATGGACTGGAACACACACAATGAGCCCAAGGCTCAATGGCGCAAGGAGTCAAACGCCAAGGGCTCCAGACACAGCCGTGTGAGAGCCGTGTGAGAGAGAGCCGCCATCTTGCCTGAGCAAGCCTGTAGCAATGCCAGAGATTAACTGCACCTTGCTTTCCATTCACACACCCCTGCAGATGGATCCACGCCTTCATAGACACAGCGATGGCCACCAATTGGCCTCTCACATACCACTGCTGTGGACGTGTGCCTTCTCTCCTCCTAAATGAGGACAGCTTCCTGAAGATGCAGCCTCGATGGCCTGATACACGGTGACCAGCTGAGAAATGCATGGTGCCACAAACACCAACCTTTCCTGCACTCAGAGATTCACAGAAGGCAGCACCGCTGGCCGTCCCTCTGCAGTTCAATCACAGCTCCTGTCAGTGGGTCCCATCCTGCCCATTTATCAGCAATCGCTTAATTAGCCTAATTGTCCTTATATTATAGGAGTTTATATACTTATCCATGTCTCGCAATCGATCTGCAGCAGTGAAACGCCAGCTCAGCTCGCTCTGAGTCAGCTGACGGGGACACACCACGACAGGAGAAGAATGGGCGCTTCAAGGTACCCATTCACCCGTTGACTAGATGCCGAGATTGATCTCAGGAAGGGAATCAATGAGGAGCAAATTTAATTTTCTTCCATGGCATCCGTTGTCCGCCAAACAGAGACTTCCACTTGGAAAAGATGGATGCCGAAGTTGGCAGCCTGCTCCTCAGCCGTGTCACATTCATCAACCTCCGCAGCGCCCCCTGGCACTACAGCAATGCATTTAATATCAATCATTTTCATATTTTATTTATCCTGAAGGGGGAGTAGTGAGCACTTACACAAAAAAAAAACTTACACCAAACAGGAGAAAATAATGTCTAATAATTTTACGAGTCGACAAGCAACCATTCAATCTCAGGATAAAAGGCAGATTCTGGCATGGCAGGAACTGATTACAGAACAATGGGCATCGCGTGAATATTTTACCGCAGTAAAATTTGTCACTTTGCTAAGACAGACACCTTTGTAGCTCATTAAAGGTTCCAGCAGAGTTGATCATTAATCCAACAACGTACAGGCATGGTTTTGCACTACTTTAAAAAGAAGCACATCCCCTTGTGAGCTGTCACCACACGGCCCACGTGACCCACGTCTCCTCCATGTGACGACCTATTGTCTCTTTAATGTGGATAATCGAGGAGGAGTGAATCTCGATGAGAATCAGGGAAGCCATACTGTGATGACAAGTGAAAAGTGTATAATGCAGGCAGCCAATTATCCTTCCTTCCTCTCTGCTCTCAATTATCTACTTACTTTTTAATCTGCAGTGACTCACTGGCAGAGTCATGGGGAGCTACAACTGTCAGATCGAGTGACTCTGTACGGTTGGGTGGGCGACCTCTCGGAGTCCAATCTGGCCGGACATGCATACAGCAGACCCACCTCCAGTCTCACACTCCGCGCCAGACTGGGCTGTGGAAATGCGGCTGTGAATGAGGTGCCTGCAAGTGCATATGGAAGGAGTGGAGAGAAACCATGGTGAGAGCTGAATGGCAGCATGCCGTAAATGGAAAAGTGGAGGGGGGGATGGGGGTGATAAGAAAAAGAGGTGCGCTGATAAGAGTATATCAGTATATAAGGGGATGTGGATAGCATAAAGGGGACAGCATATAAGGGGGTGTGGAGAGCAGGAATGGGACAGTATATAAGGGGATGTGAATATCACAAAGGGGACAGCATATAAGCAGATGTGGATAGTAGGAAGGGGACAGTATATAAGGGGATGTGGATAGCAGGAAGGGGACAGTATATAAGGGGATATGGATAGCAGAAATGGGACAGTATATAAATGGGTGTGGATAGCAGGAAGGGGACGCCATCACACCCCTACATAACCCTAAAATTCCAAATACAAACAACCCTAATGCGTCAGCTCTGCTGGGAAACGTCTAACCCCACGAGAAAATGGCTCTCACAGAATGAAGAGTGCCTGGGTGAGTCATTACACGAAAAAAGGAAGGACCTTTCAGATCAGTGGTCGTCAGGGATGGATCGATATGTGCAGCGGCGCCTCTGCTGGACACATTGTCTCGAGAACGAGACCAAGACGAACAGTCCGGCCCGAGAGTCATTTCCCATAATTTCCGCAAGACCGCACTCTACGAGATACGTGAAACTGAACTGCAGCCATGTCCCCATTACCAACTAAGCAAATCAGGATGATGACTGTAATTACAGGTGTTGCTACTGAGGACGCAGGATGGTGAGTAAGCTGTAGCCCTGGGCTGTCCTGTCTTTGGTCTGTGGGGCTTTACGATGGCTATTAGAGGCCCCGATTTACTGCACTGCATCCGTAAATCGATTGGAGACTGTGGTACAGACAGCCTTTTGTGCCTTTGCGAAGCAGGAATGAGGGGTTGGGCTGCTTCACTGGGCATAAACACGGGTCCAGAGTAAAGAAGCTTCCTCTGCTTCAAGCCTGCATAGCTGTGTCCCATATGAACCCTCAACGTTTCCATCTCCATTTAGTAAACATAATATCCAAAGGCCGCAGGCTTTTTTTCGGACTGTAGGTAATGATGCTAATGCTAATGATCAATCCAGTCATTATCAAAAAGAGCAATGCTAATGCTAATGATCAATCCAGCTATTATACAGAACAGCTAGTGGTTATGCTCATTTAGCACATTGCTGTAAGCTGCCCCCATAACAGACATTGATTCAGCGGTGCCAGATGTTCAGGTGGAGTTGCGCCTTTTTGTTTGTACTGTGCTCCTAATAAGCCACCTAACGGTCTGCTGAAGGATTTGTACCTTCTCTGCATATGGACGTCATCAACAAGAGGAGAAGGTTGGAGACAGTGTGAAAGAAACCTGCTGAGGATCGTGGGCTTTTTGGATACCTGCACCAGGTTAAGGAACGAGCTGGCGTACGGAGAATTTTAGTGATTGACATCTATGAGTGAATTTCGGTGAGGATGACACTTCTGCTCCATGTTGTCGAGTGGAACGTTGAACATAGAATCCTGCCGCAATTAAAGAGAGGAGGATGCTGTGAGCTTCACACAGTGATGTGAAGCTTATCCTGAAGCGGAGGAAACCCAAACACACAGACAACAGCAGCGGCTGGAGGAAACCCCTCACAAATTCAGGGAGGACATTCTAAATACAAGACAACAAGCCATTTCTGGTTTAGATGGTGCACCAAGGACATGTCAAGTGACACTGATGTCACCTGTGAGGGTAAGACCAGCGCTTCAAATCGAAGGTGTCACCGTTTTCAATACTGGGAGGGACAGGGACAGATACATTAAGTACCTATGTCAACACTGCTACTCTCAGTTTTTGCATTTTGTCCAAACTACCCCAGAGTTTTCAGCCCCCAAAAACAAGACCTTTGTAAACACTCACAGCGTATATTTCTGAAAACTCCGTTTTTAAGAGTTGCAGTGTGGATGAGTGAAAACGGAGACTTTTGAAAATGTGGACTCCAAAGCCGCCCTAATTGGTCCCTACTCATAGTTACACCTTCTCATTGTCTGATTGGCACCGTCATGGAAGTAAACAGTATCCCAGCATGACAGAGATGGTGTAGGTCCTTTCAATGGTGCTTTCCCTGTCATTGACCTCTATGCAGATAAATAGCGTGTAGCGTGTGACTGCTTCATATATGCGCAAAAAGAAACTAATTTACTGGTTACTGTGCCGCTGCGTGTATGCCCAATGTAGGCCAATAGCTACATTGTATAAATGCAAATTTATTTATATTTAAAAGCAGAATCCTGGAAAATACTGAGTGTGCCCCCCATGAGTAATATCTATGCTTCAAATGCTTCTTTCCTGGAACAAGCTGGCAGATGGGACCTGGCCCCCAATCGGGTATCCACAGCAGTAGTGCTGAATGGGCTGCCTGGCAGTCATCCTCTTCGCCATGGGGTGGCGCATCGTGGGCTGCAGGGGCCTGGGACTGGATGACAGTCCGTGACATTATTTAGGGTGGCAAACAAGCAAACTGGGTCACCATATCTAGATACTCAGTGCTTTATACACAACTTGTATGTTTTAGGACTGGGGATCTCCTCGTCAAACAGCTCAAGTAAATATGAAATATCCCTCCCTGGTTCTGAGAGTCCAGTGCAGGGGTATGGACCCCGAGTGTTGTCTTGTGGTAATTAACACTAAGCCACCACAGATGACCAGGGAAGGAAAAAGGAGTGTACACAGGGGTGGGGCCACAAGGGCAGTGGTCCCAGCTTAAAGCTGATTGGCCCCTTGTCTGTCACTCACCAATATAAAACATATCATTGGTTGATAAGGCTAGCCCCCTCTGTAAGAATCATGACCCCTCTTATACCCACCACCTTAAAAATCCTAGAATCACCACTGGCAGGCAGAGTAAGGCACTGTAAATCTCAGTATATGCAGTATATGAGAGCAGCCAACCAGCCTCCGCTGGCCCAGTGGCCGAAAGCGCCCACGTTGGAGAACTCAGGCCCCGCCTTGCATCCCCGACAGCCAACCAGAGCGGCACCTCGCTCTTAGCGGCCACCGTGGGCGACCTGCCATGGGCAATTGAAACAGCACATTCAGACAGGGTGGCATGTGCTTGAGGGTTTGAGCCAAAGTTGGAAGAAGTACAGGCTGGCAGGGGGTTGGTGTTGGTACACCCCCCCCACCCAGTGGCATGCCTCCCCCGTGATGCTGCAGTGCGGTCTTTCATTTCCCGTTAAGTGCTGGCAATGAGACGCCAGCGTACAGCAATAGAGAGCCAGGCAGGGACACAGCCACGTCTAAGAGCCAGTTCGTTTGACGGTACCACCTCCCAGGGCACTTTCATTTGACGATACCATCTCTGGGGGGCGTTTAGTTTGAGGGTACCACCTCCGGGAGCTGTTTATTTTGACAGTGTCACCTCCCAGGGCAGTTTCATTTGAGGGTACCACCTCCAGGGACCATTTCGTTTCATGGTACCACCTTCGGGGGCAGTTTCGTTTCATGGTAGCACCTTCGGGGGCAGTTTCGTTTCATGGTACCATCTTCAGGGGCCGTTTCATTTGACAGTACAACCTCCCAGGGCTGTTTCGTTTGACGCTACCACATCCGGGCCGTTTCGTTTGATGGTATCACCTTCCAGTTCTATTTCATTTGACGTTCCGGTTAATGTTCTGTCCTCTTTCCTGTCTCCAGCTGTGTGTGGGTCTGGGGGTGCAAGCAGAGAGCACCTTGAGGGGCCTGCTATGAATTATGGGATGCTGTGGTGTGCGGTCTCCGTGAGAGGACAGGAGGGAGGGTGGTGATGTACGCGGCATGAGCTGGGAGGACATGAAGAGAGAGAGAACATCAGAGCTGGTTTTTTCCAGTGCTGCAGAGCCGCTGGTCTGCCTGGCCGCATCTCCTACTGCTTCTGCAGAATGTGTGTGTGTGGCGTCCCCAAAGTCACTTCCATTACATACTGCCCTCTTTCTGTTATCCACACCCCCTTTTATACTGTCCATCCGAAGTCATCTGAAATGCCCAGACTGAGACACAGTGTAAGGACAAGCCCCCCCTCAAATGCCACCCCAGTCAAAGCGTGTGCTTCCATCACATGAACATTTTGCCTGGGGCTCTGCCAGGCCTGTGATGTCACCTGTGATGTCACCGTCTGCAGAGCACTTGCATGCTTCCCGGCTCATCTTGCCGGACTCTGACGCATTCCTTCAGAGGTGGGTCGGTCTTGTGAATGATAAATGCGTCTTTGCACATAATCCAGCCCCCGCATCACATCGAACACGCTCCCTAAACTGGCAAATAATGAAGCTCAAGGCATGTACAGGGGCGGGGCCACAGGCACATTGGCTCCAGCTGAAAGCTGATTGGTTCCTGTAGCGCCCTCTCTCCTGTCACTCACCAATTCAAAGCATTACCTAATTATAAGGTTGCCCCCCCAGTACGAATTATGGCCCCTCAGACTGCACTCCTCCTCTGATTAAGGGTATCTAACTGGGCTCCCAAAATGAACCTGCAGAGGGTTTAATCTGTCTCATATTTACATTTAATTGCTTCCAAAAACACAGAGTGTAGGAGCTGGTTATATGTGTTTGTGGTAACTGAGTGATTAAGAGGACACAGTGACCTCCAAAACACATGGCCTTCCTGTACAATTTTTTCACACTCAGAGCAGCATATACCCAGTGGTATGCCCTCTATTGGTGGATGAGCAGAACTGTCAGCCATGTGTCAGCCCGGTCCCTCCATCCCCTTCCTGCTGGCCATGGGCTAAGCAATAGTGACAAAAATGGACCATCTGAATACAAAATAAGCAACAGCAGCACCCAAACATCTGAGCACAGACTGGCCTTCAGTTTTCTCTCTCCAACCCTGTCTGCAGCTCAGCAGCCCTGAGGTCGAGCGTGATTTCTGAATCTTTCACCTGATCTTTCAAACCTCAGCTCACAAGAGCCAGAGAAGAGCAGAGGAGAGACTCGAGCCTTACTCTTGTCCAGAGAAGAATCCGGGGTGTTGAAATCCATCAGGCTTGTTACGTCAGTTTTATAGCAAACGTCTGTCGCTGGCTTCTGTCTCTGGTGCACAGACGGTTCTGGAAGACAACAGACGACAACAGACTTAAATTCACAGCTCAGAAAACACGATTGCTAAAGCAAAGCCAAAGACTCAAATCCCAGGTCTCAGCTCGGGACATCAAGACCCCCGACAGCCTGACACCCAACGTGAGGACATGCCTCGCCGTGATATCAGTCGGTGAGGGAGACTCTCAAATCTCAAAGATGTGAGAAAGCAAACCTGACAGACACAAAGAGATCCTACCCTTGTTTTACATCAGTCATGTAAAAAGCAGACGCTCCTGCCCAGTCTAGGCAAGTCATACTCACTGTAATGATTGACTGGTTGGTTGTTCATAGCACTATATTCTTTACTATGCTGTTGAATTCACTGGCATTCACTGGTAGCAGTGAGGACTGTCACATGTTCATCTCAGTAGATCAGAGCAACATCATGTAATGGCACCAGAAGTACTCAGAGATCCCAGTGCAACCAGACAGGTGATGGTAACTGGGTCCTCCCTGGCCATAACCCTCCAGTGATGAGACATACTTGGCTACGAGGTATCGATACCGTAGTCTGTAAATATGCCCATGACAGTGCATGTTGCATAGCACAACAGGCAAGAGCCTCATTATCTTAAAGGTTTTTTACTTTAGTTTCCCCATCGATTCAAACCACTCTTGTTGCTCAGCAGCTTGAGTCACCTCTCCAACTGCCATGATAAAGCAACCAGGTGATGTGTCAAGGCCAGTCCCGACCGGCCAATTAGTCAAAATGGCACGCACGCATGCATAATGCTGAATTCAGTTACAGAAACGTGGGTAAAAATGGAAACAAGTTTCTTTTCGTGATCGCAGCAAATGACTGGGGAGGGACTGATATACCCAACTAACAGATCCACTTAGGAAAGCGATCAATGAAAAGCTCTGTGAAAGGCCAGGCACCCCTAATTCGATAGCCCTGAGAGTAAACCTTCACCCATAAGAGAATGACGTTCAACTCTGCAACCAATGATACACTATAACCATTATTAGGAAGAGAGAGATTTGAGAGAGACATCTGTAATATGTACCGGATCAGTTTAAGGTCCGTCCAGCAGGGAACTGACATTTAATGCCAAAGTTTTGGGGGGAACATTTTTAAATGCTATTGCAGATGTAAGTCGATAAACAACATGAGTACGCTAGGGCGTTATTCTGTGATAAAAAGCGCATTTAAGAAACATAACTGTTCAGGATGGTATGAAGCACAGGTGCTATACACTACCAGGCCCTGAAAAAGGTGTAAAGTAACGGCTCTGAGCAGCCTGAGTCACTTGGTCAGTCACAAGGACACTTGGGGATTGGTGGT